>CM056551.1:17268936-18468936 GCA_029721515.1 Synanceia verrucosa | reverse complement strand
ATGGGTGAGTAAGTGCCTACGTGCCAGGTCAGCCTGGGTCTTATGGCAGAGGGAAGATGGGAGATGAGAGACTGACAGTGAAGGTTAGGGGTTTTTGGGAGGCTGGCTGTGCTCACAGAGAAGTGAATCAAACACTGGCTCTCACAGAGCTCAGACACACTCAGGGCTTAGCAGCATGTCTGAGCCACGAGAAGGAGGAGGGCGGAACAACCAGGCATCTCCAGAAGGTAGCAAAAACATTTCACTGACTCTTCCAAACTTTCATTTTGCGTGTTTTGTTTATTAATTTCCAAAGTGACATGACTTTTGTGATGATACTGAGGCCACACACACACATTCAGTCAGTTATTCTATGGAAATACAGGACCTGCAGTACCAAGAATGACTTCTAGTTAGCGGGGCGCTAACATAACGGACTGTGACTCACTACAAATGTAAATGTGTTTCCTAAAACCTTTATTTCCTCCATCTCAAACACAGCAGAGATAAACGCTGTCTGAACACATGATATCAACTATGTCCAAAAGAAAACAAAGTTGGTAAAGTTGGGGTTTATATCAGGAAAAATAATATGGTATGAAACCGATCTGACAAAGCATTCAGTATTTATCAGTTAAATGCTAAAGACACTGGTTGGTGATTCAATTCCCGCCTTCGATAGTCATGTGCCGTGGTGTCCTTGAGCAAGATATCTAACCCCAAATTGCTGGCATTGGTGTATGACTGGGAAATACTCTTGATGGATATCTCCCACCATCAGTATGAATGTGTGTGAGAATGGTTAAAGGTGATATGTAATGTAAAGCGAGTGGTCGGATTGACCATTTAAAAAATCCTGAACGTTTACACTCAGACCCAGTGACGAGTTGCAGATTCACAGGATGGAAGTGAATTTCCCAAATACAGAACCAAGGTGAGCAACACCTTTTGCAATGCAGATGCTGCAGTAATGAAAGACAGATGACATCATACAAACATGGAAAACAATTACAAACAGTTGGACTGACAAACATGTCTTTGATATCAGAGATCACAGAGGCCAAAACTAGACTGAGAACAATGACGTGTTTACTGTAAACCAGATTCTCTTCTGGCTGCAAAAGTGTGTGCGTGTTTCATCCATGCTGGATGTCTTCTCTCCCACAAAGAAACTATAACGCACATCACAAAGCCTCCCAACTTTTTTTTTTGTTTTTTTTTTTTGCAGCCGTCGCACCACTGCGACATAGGAAGCCTGTAACAGATCTTGATTGGTCCCTGTGAGAGAAAAACTGTAAACCCCTTCCTGAGGGCAACTGGCCCTAAACACCTTCGCAGGATTAGGGTTTGACCTGCAGAAAGGCAGCAGATGAGCAGCGATGGACACATACTGAGCTGGAAAGCCACAGGAGTCTTGGCAACAGAACATCTAAGCCCCGAAAGAGGCCACAACACAAGCCAACATATCTGTGTCTGTGCATGTGTCCAATTACTGAGCAGTGTTTGTAACGAGGTGGCCTCTTATGCCACATGTTACAGTCCAGCTTTTAGGACATTTTATGCCTATATTACAGAGCTGAGAGATGACTGGGAATGAGAGGATTGAGAGTTGAGGAAGGACAGACTTGGAGCAAAGGTCCTCTGCTGGACAGGGATGTTGCAGCTTATTATTTTGCTTTAACTAGGGCTGTTAAAATTAGCACGTTAACGCTGATTAATCCATCATCATAATTAATCTGATTAAAAATTTGAACACAGTTAACCCATCTGCAGTGCAGAATGACCATGAATGTCTCCAACACATTTCGGGTAGTTGGTCCAAGTCGAGTATGCGGCTCAAATGGTCAGTTGATGGGGTAGAGACAGGAAGCAGAAACAAGCAGACTACTTTCTACTTCAGCGTCTCGTCTCAGTGGAGGCTACAGAGCCTCTGAGTCTCTGCAGACCTCTAACAGACCAGTTGATGCTCCTCAGTGGTTGGTCCACCCTGCGGCACGCTGTCTGTGAGCGATGATGCAGCTTTTGTATTAACTCTTTGATTGCCAGCCGTTTTTTAAAATCGAAAGAGCCTTGTGCCAGCGTTTTTGCCCATATTTTAGTCATGTTTCCAGACCATGCCTCCGAAAACACAGAGAGGCTTAAATGAAAGAAGAGTCACGCTATTTCATCATGAATGTTTCATCATTGTTTTTACCTTGTTCCGTTTTTGTATTGCGTGGAGGAGAGTAGAGGCCACTTTCACCAATATCACCACTTTTTGTACAGAATCCATTTGTTTTGCTCTCTATTTATGATCATCCCCAGTTCCTGCTTTGATCTCTGTGGCGCATATTAACTCTTTATGTCGCGGCTACAAATCACAGAAGTCCCAACATTACTCACAGGCTGCGGCAGACCGTAATCAGCGACCCGCTGCAAAAAAAAAACAAAACACTCTGACTTTGTATTATCGATGCCATTTTGAATGACATTTTATTACGTCAATGGCACTCAAAGAGTTAAACACATCAAATATTTGACTGATATCCACAAATAAACTCCAACAATCTCCCTCAATGTTCACATGTTGCTGATCGAGGCTTCCTGAGCAGTTCAGGAGCTTCCACAATCGGCAAATATCCACGTCTGTGGTCTCCAACTGGAGTAGACGCAGCGCATCGTTCAACCCCGATGCACTAGTGGAGCAGATAGACGTATGTTGATTGATTATTGTTAAATGATTGTATAAAATTAAGAGACAAAACACTGTTAAGTTGATTCAAGTTGTGCTGTTGAAACTAGAGGAATAGAATGAGCTTTATTGTCATTATACCACTGTACAACAAAATTTTCAGCGTACAAGAACAAAATAAGTATGAAAAACAAGAAATGACTATGAAAAATAAGTACATAAATCCTAAATACAAAACAAGTACAAAAATTGCCTTATATACAAATATGAATATGGCCAACATGGATAAATCCTGAATATATAAACAGGAAATGTATCACAATGGATGTCAGAATAGATAAATTATATTGCACAGGGTGTTTAATAGGAGAGCAGCAGTGACTGTTGAAGTTGCAGATATAGTCTCTTCTTTCTTGAGTCTGCTTGAGCTTTCATAAAAACACTAATTAAGTGACCAAAGTTTGTCAGTGAGATGCCCTGCTTCTTATTCACAGAACTGTGACAAAATGGTCTTAATCAAAGGCTCATTATTATGTGTACTCCTAAGCTGTCTGCACTGTGTAACTTACAATCGTACAACTTTAAAACAAGCAGACAGACACTGCTGCTTCCCTCTGGAAAATAAAGTCAGGCCAGGTATCAACAGGGACTGAGAAGGAGCTTTCTTGAGTTGTTAGAGGAAAACTTTGATCAAAGTTATTTCTCCTCATCCATCTCTGACTCTCCTGGCCAGTCATAAATCATCTTCACTGTGCCAACTGTCAGACTCGGTCCCACAGCCGTGAACAGCTAATTCACCAGCATAACAACGCCCTGCGCCCATCTCTGCTCTGCTGCCTCGCTGCACGGAAGAGGGAGCATTGTTCTTTTTGCACTCACGTAAGCGGCCCAACCAACATTTGTAAACAATCTAACATGACTTTGATTATTATTATTATCCTAATTAGTGTCCTCAAGGGAATCAGAGGAACCATGTCTGCCCAATAACACACAGATGTAAGTCAGGCCTTAATAACTGTGGCTAATACCACAAGTCAGAAAGATTGATTGCAAAGTATTTGCAATTGAAGGGGTCTTGCATGTACTTAAACACAAGAAAAAAATAAATATTTTCATCTTATTGCAAACTGGCATGCAAGCACCCATAGAGAGCCTGAGCTGAAGTGTGGTTGACACGAATGAGACAAACCTTTTTAGCCTTTAACTCCCTCAAGGACTAGACTCATAAAATTATTTGCTTGGCTGCACTGAGTTCTGCCAGAACGTATCTGCAATGCTAATAAACTCCATCGACACTGGCAGGTAATAGCATGCTACTGTAACTTTTCTACCTCGGCTCAGCACAGCTCAATCAGCCCCCGCCAGAGGCCTCTCCTCTACGAGTCCCCGCGGCTCAGAATCAGCAACTTTCAATCTCCGTGTGTTAGCACGCAAGAAGACGCAACTGTACGTTTGGGATGGGTGATGAGACAAGCAGACAGCGCAGCGTGAGAGAGCAGCGGCGGCCGCACACACAGTGTCGCACGTACGAACACACACATTCAGTCTAATATCAGCTCAGTCCCCGACTCCCTTTAAGAGACCTGAGAGCCGGAGAGGGGGAAATAAATACTCTTCTTTATTACTGGGAGAAAGACAGAGAGGAGAGACGAAGGGAGGAGGAGGAAGTAAAATAGAGAGGCAGGATGAGACTGCAAGCAAACACACACACACACACACACACACACACACTATGACTGGCTCTACCTGATCTTGCTGAATCCCTTATAGCAGCGAAGAACTCTGTAATTCCCCCAGTCAGCAAACCTCCCTCACCTCTGTCCTCTCATATACTGTCAGCTGACAAAGTAGAAAGGGAGCCTTAACACACTGCACACTATCTAATACAATACCATAATAATAATAATAATAATAATTATACAATACAAACCATGGGCATAGCATCTCTCGCATTATGAGGCAAAGCTCAGTCTGAGATAAACCCAAGATTTGTTATTCAGTATTGCTAAAATAAGTTATTTTCAATATTTATTTATTTGCAACGATGGTAAAATTGTTTTGGGGGGTGATTTGGACAAACTAGTCCATTCAGAGCCTCTTTAAAATTGGGCTTCACTAAGTTTAACAGCCCACTTTCTCAGGCGTCATAACTTTCATTTTGCCCTCTTGATCCCATTAAAGTGCCACGTGAAAATGTCACCCTATTCCTCTATTTAAGTCAATGTCAGACTTCAACATCCTAAGTCACAATTACAAGGCGCGAAATCCAAAAATGCTAAAAGCTTCACTGGACAATTGATAATCTAGAACCAAATAAACGAGGATCCATCACTGTAACAGTCTCACGTCAAGTCTGCAATCGTAAAACAGTCTTGAATTGATCTGTTCTTAGACATGAACAATCCCATGTCTTTCCCACCTCCACTATCCATCCCATATGACATGAACGCAGCACTGAAGACTCAGCAAATGAAGTAAAGGATCTGGCAGGATCAAGAGAGGACAGCATGATGCCTCTGCATGTGTTGATATTTGCCAGTGAAGCTCCTATCTGGCAAGAGCCAGCAGGCAGGATACTGTGTGTCGCAAGGGAGAAACGTGGCTGTATGCTGCCAAACCAGGCCACCAGAGATGTGTCAAAGCAACAGCAGAGCGCAACAGAATAATCCACACCTAACGTGTTTTTTTTGTTTGTTTTTTTTTAAATAAATAAATAAATAAAAACTAAAAAAGGGGGGAAGCTCATATTGGAAAGCTATGTCAGTTCTGTGGGGAGGAGATTGGAAACTCATAATCAATCAGACAGTAAAAATCAGACCCATATATCCAGCATATTTAAAGCACATTGATCATGTTAACTGCATTTGGCTGATTCAGATAACCGCACAATCCTTCACGACCACTCCCACTGCATTAGAAGTTCTACTTTTTAAAAAGCAATACTGCCGAAACATCACCCGGCATCTTCCCTCTGCTGCTCTCCCACCTTCTTTTTCCATCTAACCAAACTGATTCACCTGACTTAGCAATCCCTTCATTTCCTCGACACAAGCTGCCAGACTCTCAAACAGCGTGAGAGTGTGAGAAAGTGACTAAATCATCTTCCCTTGATACAACCCTGTGGGAGGAGGAAGGAAGGTTTCCCTGACCTAGTGTCAAACAGAAGACTCCCTCGAGTCCATGCCGGCCCTCTCCAGCCAACAACGTCCCCTGGCTCATTCCTGTGGTGCCCCACACAGTGCAGGGAGACATCTGAAAGTGTATATATAGGGATGTGTGTGTGAGTGTGTCTCCATCCGTAGTAATCCCACACTACTCTGGCACAGCTCCAGCAGACCACAATGGATTACTCATGGACGAGAGGGATTTACTGAGGAAGAGAGGGAGATCAATGGAGGTATGTACAGTAAAAAAAAGGGGGAGGCAGAGCAAAGAGTTACTACTGAAGCCTGTCAGTGTGTATCTGCACGGACACAGTCAAAGAGGGGGAATCAGCTTTAGATTACACTTTCTGTCAATACAGTTCAGATGAAGAAAGAGCAGCGCTGCACTTTTCACAAATGCTGCAGACACTGGAATAAGTTTCTCCTCCCAATATGAGGAAATAAAACACCACAAAAAAATACGAAGCTCACAACATTTTGACTGAAAGACAACGGATTAAGATAGTTTGGTAATTATATTTCAATACTTTTGTTCCACTAGCTCCTTTTGTGCACACGTGATCGCATTAAGGTTCAATGAAACACATCAGGTAATAATAACAATAATAATAATAATATTGTGCTGATGATGAAAGAGGATTCATTTTTTGATACCTGCTAGGACTGGAGCTTTTCGGTCATTGCTACAAAACTATCAAAGCTCGGTACCGAGCCTTATTGGTGGTGTTTTTTAATTTTAAAGACAAAAGATGTTTGAAACCGCAGGGTTATATGAACTGTGATTTTCGCATAAGCTCATACCTGTAATGTACACTGTGGAGGTTTGGGCTGAAATAGCATTCAATCACCGACTGAGGCTTTAGGTGGGAAGTGTTTCCAGAACAGGCCTGGAGCAAAGACTTAATGTCTTTGGATTTTTTGTAACACGTGTGCCAACTGCTTTAATAATACGAGATGAAATACATCTCACACACACACACACCTAAACTAATACCAGGACGGGCACACACACACACACATACACAGGACATCATCCTCCCACCAGGCTCAGCTGTTCTCCCTCCCACCACACTGACCTTCACCTGTCACACAGGCCTCATATTTACAGCCGCCACAGCCCATCTGGCCACATTCAGCCCTGACTGTCAATCAGCAGCAAGCCGCCTCCCCCTCTGCCAATCCATCAACAGACCTAAAGCAGTGAACCACACACTGACATCACCAACAAGTATTCCAGTGCCTGATGGCTTGATGCTACTTTGGCCAAATTGATACCGACTCAGGCTTTAGGTAGGAGCCCTTCACTGAAAACGTACACACTAGCAAAGAGAGCCTCTGGAGCCCCTTTTCAATCGCAGGAAGTAGAAACCTTTCAGGAACTCACTGTCTTTTGACCGTAGGGATCAAACTGCTGGAATATTTTACCCCCCGATAAAGGGCAAGGTTAAGGGTTAGTGCTTTCTGAAAGCAGAGGAACATTCAGGGTGGGGTTGGCAGGGATAACCATCACTGACTGATGAAATACATTAAACACTGCTTGCCGTGTGCTGCTTCATGAATGTTTTTTTTTTTTTTTTATATTTTTTAAATTTGCAATAATTTTTTCACCTTTGCAATATTTTTTTATATTTGCATTGTGATTTATGTACAATAAATTGCTCACTCAATTATTTTAACCTCACTCCCCTTTCTTCTTTTTGCATTTTGAAGCACTACTTAGAACCTTCTTAAGATCCAACCGTGTAAAATGTAAAATCTTGCAATTTTTCAACTGGTCTTAAAATTCTGATCAGGAGTGTACTTCTGCCGTCTTTATTACACCACTTAATCCATTGTGTTCACTCATTTTGTTCACTTATGTTGTACAAATGAAGATTTAGTTTTTTCACCTGATTTGATGCTAATTTAAACTTTTATGCGTTGTTTACTGATGTTCTTATTCTTTATAGGCCCTTATTGTTGCTACTGCATTCCCCTCTGTGCTGCTGTAACAGTACAAATTTCCCCATTTGGGGACTAATAAAGAATTATCCTACCTTATCTTAAAACAAAGAAGGAACCTACTATAGAATTAAGACCATCTTAGAACGAAGGTAGAGCGTTTCTTGTTGTTTGATAACATGACATGCTGAGAGAGCGAGCAGTAGAGGAGAGAGAGAAAGCGTAACATTTAAATTTTATCCAGCCTGTTTTTTTAGATGAAACATCTGGACAAAATGAAGTGCTGCTGAGTGTGTTCACCACTGTAACCACCAGCAGCCCTGGTGTCATGACAGGTTGCTTTTTCATGAGTCACTGAACTAATTTACCTCATCTTCACAGGTCTTTAGATCACTGTGGAAACACAGAATGGACTGAAGGAACCTCTCAGTTCTTGAAAAGTAGACCCAGGACTAAAATGACCAGGAACTTCTTTCTGGTTTAAGTGTAATCAGGTTTGAATTGGGCTTCTTGCAGCACCATACAGGAATGAGACATGAAGTCCCATCACACAACACCTTACAGGTGACTATTTGAGCAGCAGGTAAAGACGCTGTCACTATAGAATAAAACAAAACTGTCAGCTTCTGGACGCTGCATACCACCCATTTCTTTATTGCAAGTGATGAAGGACAGATGTGAAAATTGGAAAGCCACACCTTCAGGAGTGTTTTCTAACATACTGTATCAACAGTACGTCTGATGGGAGGCAGTGGCTGCCAGTCCTGTGCGGTTCTTATTATTCCTACTTTTATTCCTGTGCAGGACAGGTATACAAAGGTCAGCTACACAGCGCGTGCACACACACACACACACACACACACACACACACACACACACACACACACACACACACACGCGCACACGCATACGTTTCCAGTAATGCCTCATATTTCCATCGGCTCACCACCGCTGTCTAGAAAAGTGGGGCAAATGCTCGAGGTAGTACTGCATACTAAGCACACACACTCACACACATCCTGCCCTGCAGGTAGTGCGTGCCTGGGTAGGTGGCCACTGGATTCAGCCCCCTGCATCTCAATGACAAACCCCACATCCACAGGGATTTATCTAAATGCAAATCAGCTGCCTTCACTCAACAACACACATAACTTACCCTGCATGCTCCAAAATACACATGGACGGGTATGGACAGACAGGCAGACAGACGAACAGAAGGGCAGGCAGACAGGCAGGCAGAAGAGCGGCCCTTCAGCTCTGCCTTCCCTTTTATCTGTGCCCTTGGGAGCAAGCTCATTTTTACCAAATTCACTTTTAATTAAGAGGTAATTTAGAAAAGCCAAATTCACATCACTAGTATAGTATAGGAGCTGAGGAGGGGAGCAAAGGGAGAGGAAGATAGAAGGAGAGGGCAAGGAAGGAAGGACGGAAGGATGGAAGGAAGATTTGAAGATTCGTTCTGCGAGAAAGTGAGATCTGGAGTGGCAGGTGACAATAAAATCTGCTGCTCACGTCATTCTCTCCCTCAAAACTGAGAGGCAGTTTGAGTGACAAGAGGAAAGAGGGAGGCTATGATTTTTCATAGCATGGCAGAAATGTAGATTTTTTTTAATTTGATACCAAGTTCACATGAAAGTCTAATATAAAACTTATGCACTGGCAAAAAGCTCCATTTCTATTTTAACCAGAAGGTCTACATGGGCCATCCAACAGCCTCTGAAAGTTGTCACAGACAAAATGCAGGACCAACAATGTCAATCGAACTTGTGTTCACCTCACTGACCTGTGCTATCCTTCCCATTGATAAAGTTCACCTAGAGTGATGTGCAGGGTGTCTATGAAGCTGCTTGGACCTGCAGCCTGCGAGGTAAACCATGCTGTAAAGTGATCCATGCTTCAAAGGTTATCCAGGGTCTCTGCGATGGGGAAACAACCTCCTTGATGCTGCCTGATGCTTTCTCCACTTCTACATAGCTGTTAATTAGCCGGGCTAAGTGCACCATTAATCGATTGCTTGTCTCCATGCTATATCTCATAACAGTGCTACGTCAGGCGAAGAAACGCGAGGTTGAGGAAGTCACACTTTTGCACTGGTGAAACACTGGTGCTGAAGAGAGAGGAAGCACAGAGTAATGGCTGCCTCTCAAAGGCAGGAGTGGTGATGGTGTACTGATGGCAACTGAGAGGAGGAAAAATAACACTATTGAAATGTTATATCACCTCTCTGGAGAAGTGGAAGAATATTTGTACATATACTATATTTGCATATATTTGTATTTGTTGAAGTAACACTTTGCAATTTTTGGAACCTAGATGGTGAAAGTCAATGAAACACAGACTTTTAATCTGAATTTAAATCTCTTTGCAACAGAAATTCACACATTACAGATGTGATTGACTGAAATGCTCCAAAACACACAACATACACTCCTATGAATCCATCAACACTGAAGAGACACGTGGGGAAAATAAAACCAAAAAAAAAGATAAAAAATGAAAAACATAAATGATTGGAGGAAGAAGCTCCCATCAGTGCAACAAAACACGACAAGTGACAAGACACAATATACTGTTTATTGTTCAGGCACTTCAGTCAGATGGCAGACACGTAGATGTAGAAACAAACAGAATTTATTGCAGATAACAGGCGACGATGTACACATCATTTATTGCCTCAACAGGTGGTGAGCATGCTGCTGACAGGTGAACTTCAATCCAAGCCAGCGACGCCGTGCAGACACGCTGGTTCCAGCTAAAAGTGTAAAAATGACTTTACACATTCATTTACAGCTGTCTTTTAAAAGTCCAAAAATCTTTGTTGCCACCATAAAATCCATTTTATTCATATTAAATAATGATCGTTTCTGTCAGTAAAAATATTTTTGCCGCCACAGCTTTCTAAAAGGCGACCATTTGTTTCTGTATTTTGTGAAATTACAAATTGAGTACATTTTTTTTTAGCTGCAGCATCAATTTTGATATTTTGGAATTTGACAAAATATTTCTAAAATGTGAGGGGGTAGAGAGCAAAGATTAATCGAAGCCTTCAACAACAAACAGTCAATTATCAACTGAAAACAGCACATACTGGAGAGCCAAAATATATTTCCAAACCAAGCAGCAAACCTCTGAACCTTATGAAACCCACCACTACCTTTGATATTCTTCAGTACTATGCAGTGGAGAAAAACAACATCGTGCTGTGCTGAACAGAAATTCTGTATTCACTCACAGTCCAACCAACTTCCCTTGCAATGCAAGTCCATCAGCAGAGCAATGGGTGGAACCCACCAGGAAAGAAAGAAGGTAAAAACCAGCCTCACCAGTGAAAGGAGTAGTCAAAATAAAACTATTCCCTGAACAGATCTGTGCCAACAAGCATTTCTCTCTCTCTCTGAGCTGTAGTCATGGCTGCAGCAGCCTGAGCAGGAAATAAATCACATCCCTTCTCTTGTGACCTCTCTGAGAAAATCAGTCATGTTATTTCTAGATCTAAAGATATAGACCATAATTATGACCGTGCTATTAAAAAATCTGCAGAGAAGAGGTCACTTTCACCAAAATCGCCACTTTTTGTCCAGAATCCATCCATTTTGCTCTCTAAATGCAATCGTCTCCATTTCCTGCTTTGATCTCCGTGGATATATTAACTCTGTATGTCCCGACTACAAATCACAGAAGCCCTGAAATTACTCACAGGCTGCGGGAGACCATGATCAGAGACCAGCTGTCGAAAAAACACTTTGACGGCAAAACTCGTCAATGGCACTCAAGCATTGTATACAGAGCCACGAAATAATCACAAATAGAAGGGTAGGTATGGGTGGATAACATTTGAGGCACTTCAGGTGTGCTGTGACCATTTCTGTGGTGTTGTCATGAGTCAGCATTGGAGCAAGCGTGTAGCATGTGAAAATCAGGTCAGAGCCACTGAAATTGAGCTCACAACGGAAAGTGGGGGACACACGTCTTACTGACCCTCTCTGTGACATTAGTGACATGTGACCACTTTTTGGTTTTGCCAACAAGAGCAACATTCAAGCCAGAAAATTTGTGCCAATGAGCTTTGCTTTCACGCAGTTAGTCCTGAACAAAAATGTGCAAATATTCAAACTTCAGTGAAACGACAACAAAAGTGGAGCAGTGATGTGCAGCTGTCACTCTCTGGAACAGAGAGAGTCCTGCTATAACAAAAGGCTCCAACGCTTCCAGAAATAGCCTGGCCGGCCTCTTAGAAACCCGCTTCTTAGAAGGAAAAAAAGGGCTCACACTACTCCAGAGCATTTCAGCTAGCATTCCTGAGCTAGGGTGTCCTTGAAAAGATGGACAAGCTGCAGCGAGACAGGCTAATAGGCAACCTTATGTGGTAGATGGAGAAAGAAAGAAAGAAAAATATAATGAGAAGACAGAAGGAAACACTGCAAGAGCAGGCAAACAGAGACAGACCAGGAGATGGACGGGAATAAAAAGCAGCACAAAAACAGCGGCAAAGAAATGCAGTGAAGTCAATGAGAGCAGAGGGAAGGCAGAGCAGGGAAAACAGAGCGGGACAGACAGAAAGTGTACAGGTGAGGGAATCCCGATTACAGCGTGACCTCGTTAACCCCAGAGGCTCGTTAGAGTCTCATTACAGCAGCATTCTCCAGGCCTATCCTCTGTCACACCTTCATTAAGCCCATCGACCCACTGTGCTTATTAAACACATTCATTACCCCAAACTATTGAACTGCTGCTGCTATCAGCAGCCCTGCATGCATCACAGGGGCAGGCAGAAGGGTGACGTCTGGTGGAGGGTGAGATAGTAGACGGTATAGAGGGTATGGATGTTCATACAGACACACGCCTTTCTGCCTCTTATCAATCATCACTAATGAAGTCAGTGATTAGAGCTGCTTCAGCCTCTCAATCACAAAGAGACAGACAACGGGAGCACATGGTGACAGATGGAGAGAAAGAAATCCAGAGGGAGGATATGGCTTGTTTGAGAGGAGGAGGAGAGTGATGGGATGAGTAGTAGGACCATGAATGTGAAAAAGAAGAAAGGAAGAGTTTAAAATAGGGCGAAAAAAGGGCTTTCTCTCTCTCAGTGGTCTTCTGTTTTACACTTCTGTCTTTTCTCCACAGTGCAGGACAGAATGTGAATCCCCCAAGGAGGGCTATTCATCACGATGCATACAAACCAGTCCAGTGAGCTAAAAGGCGAGGCCTCTATCCTGGCTCCGGGCTCCTGCTTTAAATGATGACATCATTTCTGCCCTTCTCAAACAAAAGGAAAACTCATCATCAGAGAGAGGGAAAGGGAGAGGAAGGGAAAGAGTGCAAAGAGATTAAGTAGAGTAAAGGCGTGAGCGAGGTGTCGGAAAGGGCCATGAATCATCGTGACACCCCTGGCCGGGTGTCAGAAGCTACCGCTGTCTGGAGCCGGATAAACAGAGGGCCTCTAAAGCAAGGCTGGCCAGGTCAGAGCCAGCACTGGCCAGCAGGAGAATAACAGTGGGTGCCAACTTTTTATTTCTTTTTCACCTAACTTGATTGTCAAAAAGTTACTGGCCGTTGCTTTCCTAAAACATTTCCACAAAGCTGCTGGCTAGCCAAAATATCACATCAGAGTTGCTGTTATTGTAGTTTAAGTGTTTAAAACCACAAAAAAATTTATTTAAGGAAACAACACAATACGCTCTGGGGCTGCATTTATCAACTGATTATTTTCTCGATCGGTCAAGAAAATATTTAAAAAAAAAAAAAAAAAAAAAAAAAAGTGTGAAAAATGTCAGATTCAGAACTACCAAACCATTATTTCTTGAAAGTTCTTTCTGTGAGCATTTAGCTATTATATGATATATATTTTATCTATCATATTTTTCCAAAAACTCAAGATGGCGTATTCAAATCCAAAAAACACAAAGATTGCTTTAAAATACTGAAACAATACATGGAACAGTTGTCAATTAATCAATAGTCAACGTTTGTCTATTTAACTCCACCTCAAACATGTATACCTACTGTATATTTACAAAATAGCCATGATCTGATAAAATCGAACAACCGAGTTATTTGACTGCACACTGGTCACCCATTTTAAAGTGACCATTTTTATGACGGTACACCTGAAGTTCATGCAGTCCTGGTACTCCAGGAGCGCAGGTGATAGCGTCACGGTGCTGCTACAACATTTGCAGTACTCCGAGATTATGCATTACCTCAGCAACAGCCATGAACAGATTTTGACAACAGGTGACAAGAATGTACTCATTTTCCCATCAACAGTATCCAGATTGCTGAGAGGCACCTGGCTGCAGACCCATCAAAAGAAATGAAAGGTGCAATCTGCAGCCACCCACTTCACACACATTTAAATGGTATATTTGTATATACAAACATATTTGCGCAGGGAAAAGGGAAATAGAGCCTGAGTATCAAAAGGTTATAAATCATTCTTATTTAATTCAGATTTTAAAGGACTTCTTGTGAATATCCCTTTCTACAACCTGCTGCACAAAGAAAATACATAGTGATGAATATCCTTAAAGGTGGGATCTTTGAAGTATCACATGAATGCTCGCTGATTTCAACTGCCAATTCAGCCACTGGTGCATCACAGCTTTATCCAGTCCTACGACACCCTCTGCAGGTGAAATACAAGCACAACAACCAAGAGCACCTGAACAAGTGTGTGCTGAGGAAAAGATACTGTGCAGAGTGGTTTGACCTGTGATCTACTGCCCTTTACACTTCACTTTACAAAGTACATTACCTAAGTGGCAATTTGAAGGAAGCAGGTTCACAAACATGAAACTACTCAATGCACATTCACACCCATGACACAAATCTAAAATATAAAAGTGACTTGCACTGTCTCATGAATTGCAGAATAATTGTTTTAGTTGTAAAGGATATGTTGATGGAAACTGATAATAAGCAAGAAAACGAGCTGAATTTGACAACATATTGAATTTGGTTCTAAAAAAAAAAACACGAAATTATTTATTAAAATAGTACTAAATAAAACAGGTATTAAACTTCATCAATCTTATCTGATCTGCACTGAAGGAGTTTACCTCTGACACTATGAACAACACAGTGTAAAGGTGCCATTAAAAGACAGCAGGACACCAAAGTATATCATAACACACTACTGCTGCTATTAAGTCACATTGATATGCATATTCCTGCTGCTAACATTTCCCTCCAGGCTGTAGAGCTGCTGTGAACAGCCCTCACTTCCCTGGTCCTGAATCCCTGAACTTTTAGCTTACATTTCACACAATTCATCATTTTATGTGGTGCAACATAGTTTCTGCACAGGACTATAAAGCTTTTAATCTAAATACAACTACTATCATTACTACCATTACTACTACTACTACCACCACTACCACATCAAAGGAAATGAAGAGCAGCTCAAAACACGTACTTGACTCTGGCCACTGTCATTAGTGAGTCAGCTTTACTGGCTGTTCATTCATTTCATAATGTCTGCCATTCACTTGACTTTGTTTTCCTCCACTACTTTTAACATCTCTATGAGCCTCTCAGGGAATCTACGTGAGCATCCTGAGCACACACTCGAAGGTCTTCTCCTTCTTTTCCAAAAAGTAATTTCAACTGTGTTATTGACAGACGAAAAAAAACAAAGATAAAAAAAAATGTCTAATGTTGATGCTGAATCTTTTCCCAGGTTAAGTACTGTAGAAAAGAAAGCACTGTAGCAAGGTGAAATACCGCTGAGGAGGCACGCCTCACAGACTCACATTTCCAAAAGTGCTTTCACTTTCTTGCCTTCTTTAAAACTTGTTTGTTCTTGGGCAGACGGCAGAGGGAACATATCGACGATGTCTGTGTCTGAGTGCAGCCGGCTGTCCAACTTCAAGTCAGAGCTCATTAATGCATCTGATTACTTTTCAGGCAAAGGCCGATCAGCCCCACACACACGCACGCACGCGCGCGCACACACGCACGCACGCACGCACACACACACACACACACACACACACACACACACACACACACACACACACACAGAGCAGCATTTTGGGGACACAGATCGATACAGAGGCACTTCAAAAGAGAAATGAATAGGAGGATATGGGAGAGAGGAATGTGCTGTTAGTTTAGACTACATACTGAGAATGTAAACAGGGCAAATGGTGAAAATAAAAGTTTTAAACAGTATGATCCACATAGTTTATTACTTAATAAACTAACCTCATGTCCTTACTGTAATGAGTCAATCACATGTAGGACTACAGCTTACAACTGATTAAACTGACCTATGAACGATTATTCTGGCCAAGTTCCACAGGTGAAGTAATGCTGTACTACGAGCTACGACTAGGAACTACACTAACTACGATGATGCAGATCATCTTCCAAGATGAAATTGTGAGGATCCACATTGATGGAACCCTTCCGCATCATCAGCAGGGATCTCAGGGTCTCAGGTGTTTCGCCCCCGTGTATATATATATATATATATATATATATACACACACATACATGTGTACATATATACACACCCTGAGTACGAAGGCTTTAGAGACCAGGATCGACCACAGTAGATCAGACCCAAGGTGCAGGCTGTGTAAAAAGGCCCCAAAGACAGTCCAGCACATAGTAGCAGGATGTTAGATGCTAGCTGGATCAGCATATACGGAGAGGCACAACCAAGTGGCTGGGATAGTGTACAGGAACATCTGTACCCAGTATGGACTAGAAGTACCCAAATCCCAATGGGACATACCACCCAAGGTGGTTGAGAACAACAGGGCTATGGTCCTGTGGGACTTCAGCATCCAGACTGACAAACAGCTCCTGGCTAACCAACCGGACATAGTGGTGGTGGACAAAGAGGAGCAGAGGGCAGTGGTGATAGATGTGGTGGTATCAGCTGACGCCAACATCAGGAAGAAGGAACAAAAGACTGCGAAGTATCAAGGGTTTAAAGAACAGCTGGAACAGATGTGGAAGGTGAAGGTGGTTCCTGTGGTAGTAGGAGCACTTGGGGAGAGTGGCTAAAGGAAGAACGTCAGGAAGAACGTCAGAGCACAGTCCTAGGAACAGCTAAGATACTGAGCAGAACCCTCAAACTCCCAGGACTCTGGTAGAGGACCCGAGCTTGAGGATGACACGGATACCACCGTACGCGGGTGAAAGGAGCATTTTTTCATATATGTGCTTGATATGCATATATGTGTGCACAATATACACAACTAGTGGAGAAAACATGGTATAAAGCAATTAATGCATTTCCAAAATTGTTGCCGATTAATGCTGCGTCAATTGATTACCTTGTTACCAACTGACTGGTTACCAATAATAGCACTAATCTTTCACCAAAATGTTTTCATCAACAACATATTCAGAAATAAAACTGACAGTGAAGCGCAAACAGACAAGAGGAGAGAAGGGGATGGAAATTTGGAAACGAAGGATTATTTAAGACAATTTATTAAGCAATCACCCTGTAGGACACAATGTAGAATTAGACAGACAAAAAGACATGGCATGAAAGCATGGAAACTGTGGATGGGAGCAGAGCGTTTCCCACACTCAGACAGGCATAATCCAGTGCCATTAGCAGTTACACTGACTACACACATCATACGACATCTGACATTCAACATCCTGAAACGTCTAAACTCCTGTCTGTGAAGACTGGAGGGGATTGGGGAGATGTACAATGCACTGTTTATGTGTGTGTAGCTGTGTGGCTGCTCAGAGTGGTTGTATTTATCTCTAATTACAGTCAAATACGTGAACAAAGTTTCTAAAGCAGATTCCAGAGCAGCTGGCAGCCATTCAACTCATTCGCTCCTGTGTGTGTGTGTGTGTGTGTGTGTGTGTGTGTGTGTGTCGCTTCCAGTGTTTTAACTAGGCCTCTGTGTGTTAGTTTATGTCAAAAGGTCTATCCCATAATAACTGACAGCTATCATTATTACTTCCTTTGTCTTTGTTGTCTAATCCAGCTAATTAAATCTGCTAATGTCAATATACAGTTTAATCCACCATTATGTTTGATTGGGCCGGTGGAGCCTCGCTGTCACTCCCCCTGCCAGCAAAAACCACACTACTGTCAAGCCAGACAGACAGCCAATCAGAGCGGGGGAAGAGGCCTCCTTCACTGACCAATGGCCAAGAAAACAGCATTCACTCTGACAGTCCGTCTTTTCCAGCGCTTCGTGTTGTTCCACCGACAAAAACATCCCTAACGCCTGAGCAAGAGAGCTGGAAAAGGTGGTGTGGGAGGCTCTGATTGTACATGCAGAGTGGTAATTACGCCTAAATTGAGGGCACATGGTAATCTATGTTAGGTCATCTCCAATTCCACTTACATTTCCACATTTTGGACTAATTAAAAGTGTAAATAATCAGAGCCCTGTGTGTGAGGGAGGGAGAGAGAAAGTGTGTGTCGGCAGGCACGCTGTCTTTGAGATGAGCCAGTGGAAGAATCTTCCCATCATATTGCAGGAAAAATTAACTGCACACGCTCTGATGTTAACAAGACAGGAGAGCAGATAAAGTTTTTTTTTAAGAGAGAGGAAAAGAGAAAAGTGCTTCCTCAGCAAAAATGTTTGCAGATTGCGATGTGCGTTTAATTGAAAGGAACATTGGAGCAAAGTTACCGACATGGAAAGATGGGTGACAAGAGGGTTTTTGCAGTGTAGAGTTCGTCCACCAGTTGGTCTATAAAACTGACAGAACTCCGACTTAAACTTCCAGTGTTGCCTCTCCCTCCCCACGGCAAATTGAAGTGAGATGAGGAAACAGGGAATTTGCTATTCTCAGAGCCTTTGCCCTTCCAGGTGGTGGAAGAGAACAGAATATGAATGGGGAGGAGAGCAAAAAAAAAAAAAAAAAAACACACGTCAGAAGATGAAAACAAGCCTTGAAAGGCAACTGGTGCAATATAACCAACTCTGGCATAAATACTGGATGAACGCCAATAGAGAATGCAGGGTGGATGTCAAAAGGAGCGTGGCACAGAGACACAAGAGTCACCTGCTTTTCACAAAACACACTCTGAGCTCAGGGTTATCTGTAGCCCTGGGCTGATTCGGCCCCAGGCAAAAAAAAAAAAAAAAAAGCAATGAAAGAGCAAGCCTCAATTTGTCAACAAAATTTGGAGACACTAGTCACTGTTAGAGACGTCCCCAACTTTCAACTGTCAGTTGTTTAAAAGAAATAAATAAATAACTGATGTGCCCTTCAGTTTGATAATCATTGTCCTTTTGCTGTCTTTTGCAATGAAAGGAAGTGACAACTTTCACATTTGCACATCTTGCATCACAGCAGAACAACAATCTCTGCAAAACCTCCAGCAACAGATAAAAAAAACATTACCAGAGTTACTACTAACAATGGTAGTATAGTAATCCTTAAAGCTGCTCAAGTTTATTCAGATAAGTTGCCCCTACACCCCCCCCCAAAAAAAAATCAATTTAACCATCTACAGAGCTGAATATCCTCATATAATAATCCTAACAGAGAGAAAATGCCCTGCAGCCTAGAAGTGAAACCACAACCATGACAACAAGAAGGGAGGGAAAGAAAGAAAAAATGTATGTGGGTGTGCACATGTCAAAGAAAAAGGCAGAGGGCGAGCGAAAGACCACACAGAAACATCCTGCAGCAATTCAATTATTCAATGTTGGATGAGGACGGGGGTGGACACAGTGACTGAAAGGCTCATCTTCATCTGTGATTGATCAGGACAGACTCAGACATAAACTACAAACATGAGGACAAGGGGAGAGACAAAGTAGCGTCTCGCTGTAGTGTCCCATCACTGTTTATGGCGCAATAAAAACCAAAAAGCTCAACTCAGTCTTGGATCAATTCATGTAGCAAACAAAGGTTTGATATACAACAGTCCCATAAGTGTTCTGCCATTCAGATTTGCAAAGAAAAAGCCCTTTTTCCACAGTGCTTCAAATCCTTTAAGTTCTATCAACAGCTGACCCAGAGCGAAAAAAGATTCTCCAAGTACAAATGTCATAAAATATTTATAATTACTACATTAAAGCCAACAGTCTAAAAGAGCACAACCAGCCAGTTATGAACAGACATCTTTCAGCATCCATGCATATTTTTGGGTTTCACAGTGCCAACATATTCAGCCTCATTTTGAGACTGTAATTACCCTCAAAGCAACAAAATCTTTCTTTTTTTCCCCCAAAGAAGTAGGAGGCGAGAACCTTTCAAACTGTCAGAGAGAATAAATAGCCTCTGTGGAAAAATGAAAAGTAAGTGTTTCTGGGTCGTCTTAATTCCCGCCGAACTTAATGACAATTTTAGGCCAAGCAACCAGAGTGCCTAGACATAACAATTCCCATATAAGCTCAGCCCATTTCTCTCCACCATAATGACAGGAAGCTAAAATAACTGCAACAATCTCACGCTTGAAAAATGACTGTCTGA
This sequence comes from Synanceia verrucosa, assembly GCA_029721515.1. Classification (NCBI taxonomy): domain Eukaryota; kingdom Metazoa; phylum Chordata; class Actinopteri; order Perciformes; family Synanceiidae; genus Synanceia; species Synanceia verrucosa. The sequence goes on along the minus strand of CM056551.1, from coordinate 18,448,764 downwards.
AATTGATACTGCTGCGTTGAAATGTTATCAGCAGCAATATTAATCTCTCACCTAGTGGTAATCGCTATTTTCATATACTATTAACTTGATGAATGGGGTTTTAACAAACTGAGCTATTGTTAACAACTTAAAGCGGACTAATTCATCAAGGTCGTCATCATTCATGGGCCGTGAAGAAATATTAGCAAGGGGAAAAGTGCGAGAGCATTAGTGAGAAGAGGAAGGTCTAAATAAAAGGGGTCAGAAAAAGACGAGCCAAATTACTAATTATGGTCTCTCTCTGTATCAGAATTAAACACTAAATGACAAATAAAGTTCAAGGGGATATGTGATTGGGATTGGAAGAGCATTAGTACCAGCAACAACAGAAAGCAGCTGGAAGGCTGTTTGCACTAATTGGAAACCAGCGACATCTAGTGGTGGATTAACATATCACATTCATCTGCACCTGTAGGTTTTATTTAAAGAATATAATTTAATATAACAGGAGGGAAGTGAAAAGGGCAGTTCAGGTGTTTGAAATCACACCATGGTTGTAATGTTTAAAACAAAACCAGCTGTGGTCTTGAGATTAGTCATGCTTTGTTGAGGCATTAGTCAGCAAACATATGTATGTACCCACATATTTGTATTCATATAATCATGTGGGTGGTGTTGACATGAACCACATATTCGAGCATTAATGAGTTGAAGTAAATTCAATTATCATTAAACTGCAAATATATAAGCTAAGAACCTTCAAGATCTGTTAGATCATCATCAGACATAATGCTGACTCTCAGAGGCTACAGTGAAATGAATAAATCCATATGGTAATGTAAATGCAGTTTGGAAAACCTTAAACCTGGCAGTGCAAAAGACAGAGTCTCTGATCTAACCAATATTTTGACAGCCCCAGAATATGAGTAGTAGTTTCATAGGTGAGGCAAGTACCTATATAGAGAGTCTATATGAGATGAACACATACATACAAGGTGTTGTCAAACAGAAGCTATTTGGGCTCCTGTCTGAGCAGAAACAGTGAGGCGAGCAGGAAGAAAAAGCACAGAGAAGAGACAAGATCTGTGGGACTCACCAGTTTGTTCTCTTGCAGGTAGAGTCTCTGCAGTTTGGGGCATCCTCGAGCCAAGGCCACCATGCCTTCATCTGTGATACTGTAGCACTGACCCAGGTGGATGTCCTTCAGCTCACTGCAGTGCTCTCCCAGCTGAAGGCAAAAAGGACACATTATTGAGTATATGCAAGAAGAACAGAATATTTTGATTGATTCATTATTGAGGAAATTTACTTGTTAACTTCATTTGTCATTTGGGAACAAAAACGAAACTGTGTGTGCATCACAGACAAGCAAATATTTAGACAGTGAAGGGCTCTAAATGGATACCTTTTTTAATGCTTCATCTGTCAGTTTGTCCTGGTTGCCCACATGCACCTTCACCAGCAGGGGACAGTGTGTAGCCAAGGCGGACAGGGACATGTCACCCAGCTGTTTGCAGCGGTAGGCTGTATACTTCTGCAGGCCAGCGCAGTGTGATGCCAAGGAGGACACACCATGATCACGGACCCCTCTGCAATCCGAGATGTTAATCTCTGTCACATTCTGCCTACGAGAGGCTATTTTCACCAGGAGATCATCATTTACCTGAGGAATATTAGGAGAGAGGAAAATCAGCAGAAACATCACAGAGGTTAAGGAGAATGATGCATGAGCAGTCATAGATTTGAGTTCACAGGAGTGTTAGTCAAAGTGAAACAGAAGTTAGAGCGTCTTTGGCTTCTGTCCTGTAACATTCTCCCCAGTGAAACTAAACATTTGAGCTCTGTACAGTTACGAGAGTTAAATCAAATCCTTGATTGATGCTAGCTTTGTTAGCACACTTCACATTGAGTTTGAGAGGAAAAAGATGATTGAATTTTGCTATAAAAACACAAAGAAATATTTTTTGCATAACGAGAGGAACAATATGACTGAGATGTTATCTTCAAGGGTTAAATATGTGTTTTTAAATTCATGAAATGCCAAAGAGAGCAGTACTCTACTGAAATTAAAGAATCATTCCTGAAGACAGCAGAGTTTCTCGTTGTGCTTACTTGTTGTAGGCCACTGAGGTCGATTTGCTTCCAGAACTGGAAATCCAAGCAGAGGTCCCTCCAGTACTTACAAACCAGAGAGGCACACAGACAGCGCTCCTTCACTGTTAAGTGGGAGAGCACCTGCAACAAGGCAAAGGAAGAGTTAATGCACACAAAGACAAAGGCATTCAGGATGCATGTCTCCCGTCTAGTAAAAGCAATGCAATATCAACTCAGATGTTGCAGCTCAGTGGTCACAGTATTTTAGCATTCATCACTGCACTGTTCCAGTGGAAACCCATCAGAAAAAGATGTCATTTTAACTGTTTGATGAACTCTGACCTTGAGAAGGATGGAAGAAGGCAGGTGGTTGATACTTGAGTGATCTGCAGCATCAGAACTTCTTGTCTGGCAGTCGTCATAATGATGCAGACAGCAGGGGGAGGAGTCTGAACTGTGGGGCAAATCAGCGTGAACACCCAACCCGCAGCATCCGTCAGCAGGTGAGGAGGAAGAGGAGGAGGCAGAGGAAGAAGAAGCAGAGGAGGAGGGAAGTGGACAGAGGGGAAGGTGACAGTGGCCAGTTTCAGAGTTCGAGGCAGCTTCTCCCACCCCGCCGTTCTCCAGCCCTCCGTCAGGGGTGGCGAAGGTGCAGCGCGGCTGCTTGCAGGGGGTGCACCTCTGCACCTCTGAGCACTTCCTCTTACACACCTGCACCCAGAAACACACAAAGCTCAGACGGCTTGAACCAGGTTTCCTTCAGGCAAGTCTGTGCAGATCTGAGTGCAAAGACATTAAATGCTGCAGTGTTCAAGAACATTACACCGCCCACACTGTGAAACTTCAAAACCCTTCCCCTTGGATATTCAAGGAGGAAAAATGTAAAAAAAACAGTTTGACTGAGTCTAATGTTTGCCTTGTAACTTGTAAGAACACAAAAAAACACAGTGTGATGATTCACTTTAAAACATATGGACTTTTGTTTAGCTTTCAGTTGATTCAAATGTGTCCTTTTTGTTACATACTATTATAACACATTACTTATTCACATTAAGTACTGGTCAATAAACACATCTTCACATTTTCTGTCTAAATCCTATGGCTACTCATTAGTAAAGTTTCCTGTGAGTCTTTAGCTGCAGCACTGGTACAGCTGCAATGTTTGGTACTTTTGGTGCAGCAGCAGCTACATACCATCTCAGAGTAGTCACTGGTGCAGCCAGGTACAGGTACAGGTATGGGCACGGTCACAGACACCCCAGCAGTTCGGAACAGCACTGGTGGTGGAATCAGCTTGGCAGGAACAGCTGATAAAAGGCTCCTGCCTTGACCTTCCCAGATAGCCAGTTCCCGAGGTGACAACAGGAACTTAGAGCAGTCCTCAGGAGATGCAAGTGTTACGTAACGCTCAGCAAGCTTCGAGGCAGCTGCTGCTCCGATGCCAACTCCCCCGACACCAGGTACACTGATTCCCGTGACACTGTTGTGACGGCACACACTGCCGTTGATGCCGGTTTCCAAATTGTCACTGTCGTCGTCAGGATCACTGCTGTTGCTGTGGACAATGAAGCAGAGCATGCAAGGCAGCTGCAGGAAACAGTTCCTCTTCTTCTTCTTCCTGTGATGCAACTTGCGTGTCCTCTTCTTCAGACGGTAACCATTTTTCGAGAGAAGATGGCCCATATAGATGATTCAAGGAAACTCTGGAACACACAGGAATCATTTCATTAGTAATTTTATTATTCAGGAATATTCTAAGGACCTTGAATGCCACATTAGTATTAGTGTCAATACCTAAAGAAGTTCAAGCCAAACATCTCAAACACTGTAGTGTTAAATGATGTCTTTGCACAAGCAGTCTTGACAAAGCACCCAATTAACTCTGAGCACTTGACAATTTTCAACACTCCAACACATTTAGGTTGGTAAAAAACACATACTCAGCCCTTCATAGAGAAAACATCCTCACACATCATAAATATATTTACACAAAAGGTAATATGTCAATGTTAAAATCAATTAATAAATGAATATTACAACAAGTATCGGAAACCATCAATTCCCGCTGTAAACAATATTCTCTGGAATAAACAAATTAATATAATGTATGCATATTACAAATACACAAGACACTAATACAAGTCATTTTGACTTGTAGTGAGCTGGGGGAAGAGTAACATTTGACTTTTACACTGAAAACACTGCAATTTCAAACTGCTGTAGCCTCATATTATCTTCAGGATGAAATGTTGCACAGGACAAAGACTAGGGACATTGTCCCCCATCTCTTTTACTGAAATCGTGTGAACAAGAGGAACAAATATGAAAATGTGTCTAAGACAGTTAAGATATATCTAAATATATAATTCACAGCTGGGAAGATGTATAATGCTGGTAGCCATTGCTGTCTTTACTCTCCATGTCTCCGTGTAGAACACAACACAAAGCTTGGTATTATGATGAAATATATATTCTATGTGCACAGTACAGTAAAACACGAGACAAGGGGAGTAGCAAGCTTTACAGCTGAGCAGTCTAAACCATTTGACTTGTGTTCATGTTATTTATGCTGTGAATAGCCTACAATACATGTCACACGTTAAACCCCTTTGTTTGTTGCCTCCTACTGTAACCACAGAGTACTGAAAAGCAGAGTTATTATTACAACACGAAACAGCAACGATGCATCGTCTGGTTGCAGCCGATTGAGAAGATGTAAACATTGAACAAGTGGCCATTTGTTTAGCATACACACACGCAGTTGCGTGAATGTGATGGTAATTATGTTTTGCCTAACGTCGCCACGGGAAATATTAGCGCCAATATTTCATATTCTTAACCTCGATTAGAGAAAACGATACAACGCTAACCCAGATAAGGTTTCTGACTGGCTAGCTCGCTCCATCACAGGAAGCTAAATTAGCTGCAGACCCAACATGAAACACCTCTCACCACTTCACACGGTGCTCCCACACTCCGGAAGGTGCTCGCATAATACTGCTATGCTGCACGGCCGAGATGGGTGCTGACAAGTCCCGACAGTAGAGACAAGGAGGCGAAGAAAGCTGCTACCGAGCTAGCGTGGTGTTTACCCAGACAGTGGCAACCCTGGCTCTGCTGCTCTGGAGCTGGAGGACACTTCCGCACCCAGAGGGCAGCGGGATGGAAGCCGACGAGGTCCGATTGGTACTTCGCCATTGGGGCTGTGTGGAAGAGGCGAAGCTGGAACTGGAACCCTGTTGTATGTCGACTGCGTACATGATGACTTTTTAATATCTAAGACTTATTTGTGACCCAGATTCCATTGTGGATTTAGTTCATAGATAAAACAAGCCACACCCCAGACCTAGTGGCTGTATTACCAACCCTGGGCCCAAATGCACCCTGAAGGCCCCCAAGTTCACTATATCCATCCATACCGCTTATTCTCACATAGGGTCGCAAGTGGGCTGGAGCCTATAGGTTGACTATATGTAACTGATAATTAGCAGATTTTTTGCGGTTCCTTTATTATTTCAGTTGGTATTATAGTGCACGTGATGCATATTTTTAAATAAAGTTGATGATGCCACCAGATTGAAAGAGGCAGTGCTCTAAAAGGAAATGCTGTTGATACACATAAATGAAATTTCTACAATTTTGATTTGATACTACATTATATATTCTTGACGTTCAAAACCACGCTCAACTTGCGACTATTTCCTGTATATGTCATGCACAAATATTAGGAGATAATCTGCAATTCAAGTCAATATCATTTACAGTATAAAGCCCTATATTACACATTTTGCCGCAAGGGGTAGAGTTAGTTACTGACATGTGATATCAGTTTCTATTGTGTGTCTTAATATCTATTTTACTTTGTTATACCTCTGTCTCTCTCTCTCTCTCACACACACACACACACACACACACACACATACACACACAGTTCTGGGCGTGTGAGTTTGCAGCCAGCAGCTCTTCAAGTCTGAACGGCAATTCCCAAAATAGCAATTTCGAGAAGCCTCAGAGAAAAAAATGGCTGAAGCAGTTTCACCCATAACTCGACAAGTTGCTAAAGAAAACCGGGGAATTGGAAGCCTTTCTCTCGATTATTGTCTTGAAGACGTCGAAGATTGTTTAATTTACGACCGACATGGAGTCTCTTTTCCGTTCAAGAAATTATATCAAGACAGGAAATCGATCCTAATTTTCGTACGGGTAGGGAGAAAACTTTGTTTGGCTTCTTGCTGGTGATTCACAAACTGCACTGGCTGAAGTAAAATCACGGGATGCTTACATTAAGCAGATTTATTAAGGCGTCACAGTAGTTTACCAACAGGTGAGCCTTGCTGGACAGATGCGTCAACAGCTTCATGACATGATGGCAATGGAGGGATGCAGAGGTCATATATCTATAGGTGAAGGCAGCATACTAGTGCAAGGTTAATAAGTCACATATAGCTTGCTGTATGTCCCTGCAGAATTTCTTGTGCTACAGCTGCAAAGAATATGTGGAGGATTTGAGCAAAATACCTGCAGAAGCACTGGAGGTAAATCCTGACTGAAAGTTTCACAGAATCGCAAATCAGATATGATGATGAATTTATTCGATGAAAACTGTTGTTGCAGGATGCCAACATTAGACTGGTTGTTATTGGCCAGTCTGCTCATCATCATATAGAGGTAATTCATGTTGTGATTCTTGCATATTTTCAGCCTGGCACACCTTCTCCTATCTTTCTGATTGAATTCTCTCATGTCATCTAGCCATTCTGCTCACTGACGGGGTATCCTTATGAACTATATGTGGACCCCAAGAGATGCATTTATCAAAAGTTGGGGATGAAGAGAGAGGAGATATTTACAGACTCAGGTGATGCAATTACAGCATGAGGACACAATGCTTGTTTTGACATGGTGATGAAATGCATGTGTGTGTTTATGTAGCCTGCCCCAGTCCCCATGTGAAGTCTGGTATCTTTATGGGACAAATGAAGAGTATATGGAGGGCCATGACGAGCCCTGCTTTTGACTTCCAGGGGGATCTGCATCAACAAGGTGGAGCTATCATCGCAGGACCAGGTACTCCTTCCTGTTTCTCCCAGCGTCTTCTCTTTTTGTTTTATATCTTTCTCTTATCCCTCCTCATTCTTTCTTTACTCCACAGGTTCTCAAGTTCATTTTTCCCATTTTGACATGAACCGCCTTGATCACATGCCCATTAACTGGCTCCTGCAGCTTGCAGGAGTTCAACAGACTCTGGACTTCAGTGATGAGCCAAAAATCATCCATGTGTAGCCAGCTGACCTGTCTGAAAGGATGCTGTGTCCCATCACTGCCGTACATCCAGGGATGCACACAAGTTGCTTGTTACATCACCGTTATGCACTGATTGCTACAGAAAGAGTTTGGCTGGCATCATTCTGTGTAACTAATACCTGTATCCCATTATGTCATAGTCTAATTTCTTTTTCTAATATCATGCCTTTTTACCCACTGGGCAGCAACCATGCCAAAATAAGTCTTAAATAAACAGCAGTTGACAAATCCTATCCACTTTGCTGCTGTGTGACAATTTCCCTGTCTGTGGGACGAATAATGGAAAATCTTATCATAATAACTAAAGGTCTCCTTCCAGCTTTTTCTAAATCTTCCAATAACATTAGAAAATGAGCTCTATAAATTGTCCCTGAGTTAAGATTAAAGTTTTGTCAAAATGTAGTGTGAACACATGATTAATATGAATACATTACTGGTTAATTGTAACACTTTAAACATTTTTTGCCATTTTTATCAGTTTATATTACATATTACTGTCTTTGGTTGTGTAATTTAGTTTTCATACTGGCATGGTTACTATTGATACCCACTTCCATCATATCCACTTTGTTTATTATACTGTAAGTAAAGTTTAATTGCAATTTCTTTTGTCTGCACTTGCCTTGTGTCATTCTGTCCACACACACTCTGCAATTCATGGTCATCGCACACACATATATACACTATATTGCCAAAAGTATTCGCTCACCCATCCAAATAAACAGAATCAGGTATTCCAATCACTTCCATGGCCACAGGAGTATAAAATCAAGCAGCTAGACATGCAGACTGTTTTTACAAACATTTGTGAAAGAATGGGTCGCTCTCAGGAGCTCAGTGAATTCCAGCGTGGAACTGTGATAGGATGCCACCTGTGAAACAAATCCAGTCATGAAATTTCCTTGCTCCTAAATATTCCACAGTCAACTGTCAGCTGTATTATAAGAACGTGGAAGTGTTTGGGAACGACAGCAACTCAGCCACAAAGTGGTAGACCACGTAAACTGATGGAGCGGGGTCAGCGGATGCTGAGGCGCATAGTGCGAAGAGGTCGCCAACTTTCTACAAAGTCAATCACTACAGACCTTCAAACTTAATGTGGCCTTCAGATTAGCTCAAAAATAGTGCGCAGAGAGCTTCATGGAATGGGTTTCCATGGCAGAGCAGCTACATCCAAACCATACATCACCAAGTGCAATGCAAAGCGTCGGATGCAGTGGGGTAAAGCACGCCGCCACTGGACTCTAGAGCAGTGGAGACGTGTTCTCTGGAGTGACGAATCACACTTCTCCATCTGGCAATCTGATGGATGAGTCTGGGTTTGGCGGTTGCCAGGAGAACGATACTTGTTGGACTGCATTGTGCCAAGTGTAAAGTTTGGTGGAGGGGGGATTATGGTGTGGGGTTGTTTTTCAGGAGCTGGGCTTGGCCCCTTAGTTCCAGTGAAAGGAACTCTGAATGCTTCAGCATACCAAGACATTTGGGACAATTCCATGCTCCCAACTTTGCAGGAACAGTTTGGAGCTGGCCCCTTCCTCTTCCAACATGACTGTGCACCAGTGCACAAAGCAAGGTCCATAAAGACATGGATGACAGAGTCTGGTGTGGATGAACTTGACTGGTCTGCACAGAGTCCTGACCTCAACCCGATACAACATCTTTGAGATGAATTAGAGACTGAGAGCCAGGCCTTCTCATCCATCATCAGTGTGTGACCTCACAAATACACTTCTGGAATAATGGTCAAAAATTCCAATAAACACACTCCTAAACCTTGTGGACAGCCTTCCCAGAAGAGTTGAAGCTGTTAAAGCTGCAAAGGGTGGACCGACGTCATATTGAACCCTATGGATTAGGAATGGGATGTCACATCAAGGCAGGTGAGCGAATACTTTTGGCAGCAATATAGTGTGTGTGTGTGTGTGTGTGTGTGTGATCTATTCAGCACTTTGGACTACATTCCCCACGTTACAGCTCCTGCAGATGAACAGTGGAGGGTGGGCGCTGGACATCTAATCCGACACGTCACATGCAGGGGATTCAGAAAGCAAAAACCTGCCCCTGCTCACAAACGTCACCACCACAGGAGAGGCTAGAGCAGACAGCGACACCTCGTTTGACACATACACAAACACACACACACAGTCTCATCTCCCGACAGTCAGATCATGCCATAATAACACAACAACAAAACGGGGACAAGCCGCCGCAGTGCGAAGCCAAGGAGGTCCGTTGCAGCTGCTGGGGAATGTCCACCGTGCAGCCCTGAAGACAAAATGAAGCGCAAGAGTGAGAGGAGACGAGCCGAGTCGAGGAAAAAGCGCTGCGCTGCTCACAACAGCTCAGAGGCGGAGCCAAACTCTGATATTTACACTCAGATAACAGGTAGGGCTGAGGAGGGTCTGCAGGGTGAACCCTGCCAACTTTCAACAGAGTTAACAAATATGCATGACCAGGGGCGATGAAAATGTTTTATCGTCAATGCATCGTTCTAGCAGCAGTCTATGGGTACAGAATGCTTAATATTAGCAAGTCAGTTTAGCCCTGGTATTCATTTTAGAGCGAGGCGTCGTAACTTCACTTCCATCTTGTGTTATGGACCGTGTACAGAGATGTAGTAGTGTGTTAGGGTCATGAATAGCACACTGTCAGTGTCGTTAGTCGCTAAATTTCTCATCTTTCATGGCGTTTTCTTGCTAGTTGTCTTGTATCCTTGCGCAGCTCAAATCTGGGAGAGGGAGGTTCGTCTCGGTGGAATCCATGGATTTGATTGGCTAACGGATCGCCTTAGCAACCGTTCGGGCAACGTTCCTAGGGCCTATCACGTGTTTTCTATAGAGAACTTTAAACTGAATGGGGCGGGGCGCAGCGCGACTGACGGACCGTTCCACCAATCAGAGGGCATCCCGAGTCCATTGCAGCCAATGGCGTCCCGCGGAACAGCGTCAGGGAAGAGTCGGGAGGAGATCATTTTTTAGCGGAGTGCGCACTTGCACTGAAAGTCTCCTTCCCTCCTCGACGGGCAACTTTCTTGTTTCGGAGAATTTCAAATCAGACTCGAACATTTATTTCTTACATTTTTTTCAATTTGTGAATTACTTTTAAAAAAGACGTAAGTTTTACTCATTATGCACAAGTTCTCGTGAAGAAAAACCAACCTCGTTCATTTCTCTGCAAAACAGTCATGTTCAAAACTGGGGGAAAGATGACCGCCGACGATGTTTCGTTAAGATGTGTTGAGTTTATCAAGGGTAAGTTACGAGAAAATACCTTAAATGTGTTGCTATAGACGACAGGGAGCTCGTTTAGAGTGATAATTGAGAGGAAACAGAAGTTTGTATGCATGACAAAAACAAGTAACTGCTCCTTTATGTTGTCGCCCTACCCCCACACCCCCTTCCTCCAGATCAACTGTATTTCGCCATATTAAAGCAAAAGATCAAGAGCACAGCTGAGCGACACTGTTTCTGTGTAGATGAAGAGCTGGCCTATGAGAAGTAAGTTCAGCCTCATCCCAACATGGATCACTGCTGTGCTTTGTCCCTGACCTTTGCACTCCTTTGGCTGCAATAAATACAAATTTTAGGTGGGTCAACAATGCCTAACTACACCTCTTTATGTTACCACCGCAGTCATCTAATATACAACTTTTTGCTGGTGTCAGCAGGCTCGCACATAATTAAAATCACAGCAATTCTAGGTTTGATTGCAAAAAAAAAAATACTTGCATTTGCAAGTTACTCAAAATATTTTTGTTAATGTTATCATATAAAATGAATGTATTTTGATGCATTTTAAGTAATATACAAAATGCATCTACAATGAAAGGTGAAAGGCTGTTTAAATGGTCTGCTGAGGGTGTGACAGACCCTTTGACGCATTTGTCCTGTCTGAGTGACCCGCTCCACTGCTTCCAAATATAATTTTTACCCTGTCAGTATTTTCACTGTTTCTGTAGGAGACAGCTGAATCTATCTGGTGAAACTTCCCCAGAGACGTAGCTGGTTGCATAAATAGCCACTCTGACACTCACCTCCTTGTCTTCCTCAGCTTCTATGCGGACTTTGGTCCTCTTAACCTGGCCATGTTTTATCGCTTCTGCTGCAAGCTGACAAAGAAGCTCAAGGTAAAGTAAACGGCTGCTCTTAATTGTACTTCCTGGAGGAGAGAGAGGGAGGTAAAACCCAGCTCAGTCAATATCTATTTATACAGCAGCACACCAGTCAGTGATACATGTTGTTTATAGGTGCATTTATAGCACTGATACTCCAGGTTTGTGTCACAGCTGTTTGTCTTTGTTCAGGCAGTCTGTCTGTTTTGTACCTGCCGTGAAGTTTGGACACAGATTATTTAAACTTCCCCCCGTTCCTGCATAAATGTGATGATCCTGTGAGGGTTTTAGGATTAACAATTAGCTTCACTGTTTTTGATCCCAATTCTGTTAACGGGTATTCATCACCCCACCACATGTGGAGAATGTCATTATTTAAAAGGCCTAATTGATGTTGAATTTAGTTTTTTAAGTAGGGATGTAAGGATACATTCAACTCACGATTCAGTATGATTTACGATGCAATTTTTGTTGTTGTTTTTTAACAGAATGAGCTTGCAGACAAATGTCTGAAAAGGTTCTTTTAACTCATTGAGTGCCAGCCATTTTATAAAACCGAAAGTCCCTTGTGCCAGCGTTTTTGAACCATTATTTCAAGACCCACAGAATATTTTGTACTATGACTCTGAAAACAGGTGTAGTGGTTAGCACTGTTGCCTCGCAGCAAGAAGGTACCGGGTTCGAATCCCGGCTCCGGGGCCTTTCTGTGTGGAGTTTGCATGTTCTCCCCGTGTCTGCGTGGGTTCTCTCTGGGTACTCCGGCTTCCTCCCACCATCCAAAAACATGCATGGGGATTAGGTTAATTGGTTAATTTAAATTGACCGTAGGTGTGAATGTGAGTGTGAGTGGTTGTCTGTCTCTATGTGCCCTGTGATGAACTGGAGACTTGTCCAGGGTGTACCCTGCCTTCCGCCCTAAGACAGCTGGGATAGGCTCCAGCCCCCCCGCGACCCTATGAGGATAAGCGGTAGATAATGGATGGATGGATGGACTCTGAAAACACTGAATAGCTCAAATTAAAGAAGAGACTCTCTATCTCATCATGAAAAAAACTGTTTGTTTTTACCTTGTTTCATCTGGAGGAGAGTAGAGGCTGCTTTCACCAAAATCAACACTTTTTGTCCAGATTCTCACAGGCTGTATGAGAGACTTGTGCCTGCTGCTGAAAAACCACTTAAACGTATATATACACGTCAATGGCACTCAAAGAGTTAATTATTTCTCAGACAAAAAAAAAATGAAGTTACACGCAAATGAGGTTGTGTGTAACTTCAAAACATTCAACAACAAAATATTAAAAAAAAAAAAAAACATTTAGAGATATAAAAAGTATTTTAAATTACATTTTCTTTTTAACAAATTAAAGACAATCCCTTTTATTTTATTGCACAGTTGGGGTAAACTGTACAATACAATGCATATGTAGTCTTCTTATAAGTGCAACTAAAATTATACTTTATCTTAAACAACAAAAAAATGATTGATTTCAAAATCACTTGCCACCGCTGCCATTTTTCTTGTTCCGTCTGAATACCTGACAGTGACATACAACGTCGAAGATGTAGTGACGTATGACGTTGATCAGTTGAACTCACAAGTGTTATGTCCTCCGCTGTGTAACAAGAGAATCACAATTAATTTTTCATCTCGCCTGATATGTCACACATTTGTTTGGATTTATAACCGTGTCGCGATGGATCGTTACATCCCCATATTTAAATCAGTTAAATGAACAAATACCTTATCACATGCCAGCTCATACTACTGCTATGTATGTCTTTGCACAGTCCATTACGCTGTCCAGGAAGAAGATCATATTTTACACCAGTGGTGATCAGAAGAAACAAGCCAACGCTGCCTACCTAATCGGCTCCTATGCAGTAAGTGTTGTACAAACGCACATATTACTTAGAGCTTGTGGAATTATTTCAGCATGAAATACATGAGGCACTAACCGATGGGATATTTGAATTTAAAGGTAATGCATCTAAACATGACGCCAGAGGAGGCCTACAGTCTGCTGGTCTCCAGGAATTTCACATTTGTTCCATTCAGGTAACAATTCACAATTTTTGTATGATTTTCACATTTATCCTGGGTTCTTATTTTTAATGTACAGACAATACATGGTTCTACTCTCCACGCTGTCATGTATTTAAATTTGCTTTTTGAAGATTGACAGTTTAATTTATCCGTTTTTTTTTTTTGTTTTTTTTTCCTCAGAGCATATCTGTTCAGCTTACCTGTCTAAAAGCAAGCATTACATCTGCACTTTGCCCCATTTTTAAATGTAGTAAAGAAGAAAAACATTTTCTGCCAGGCGGAAATATGGTGACTGCAAAAAAGCTGTGGAGCATCCATACAGCCTTTCCAGTTGTATGTCTTTTGAAATATTGCAGATAATTATATAAAAAAAATCACAATGTTTTTTTTTTTTTCCAGTATTGTTTAGGCAGAACTCTGCAAAACAAAAGTAGTTCCACAATTACCAGACCTAGAAGGCTCAAGGGCATTTGTGTCCTGCTAAAATCACTGTGACTATAAAACAGTAAAATAACAATAAAAGAGGGAGAGACGGAAGACATTTGAGAGCAGTATGTTGGAGCTAACTCATTACTGTCATTGCTTTTTTTTTTTTCAATAACTATTAGTACTAATTTTAAAGTCATATCCATAGTCTGAATAGTAAAAACACATTGTCTTTAATTATTGTCTTTAATTTAATTTCTTTTGCCATTAGAAAATCTATTTCTTTTTTCTTCAGTACATACTGTAAATATGTATTACTATTATTATTCCTCATTCTATTATTTCATTGCTGTTGTTTATTGTTTCTTTCTTACTGTTACCTGTTTTGTGCTGCTGTGGCGGGTGAATTTTCTACAGTGGGGGATGAATAAAAACTATTCTAACAATGTATTTATCCCAGGGAAATACATGAATGTAAATAAAGAGCCAGAGTATGTTATGCTGGTAAAAGCCAACAGTATGTTTTATGTTTCAGAGATGCTTCATTTGGAACCTGCTTGTACAATCTGAACATCCTAGACTGCCTCCGTGGTATTCACAAGGTATGTCATTTTAATATGTATTTACCTCTCTCCCTTGCTGTGTCGTGCTTCCTATAAAATGAGCTCCCTCTCAACCATCTGCCAGGCTCTGCAGTTCGGCTGGCTCGACTTCTCCAAATTTGATGTGGAAGAATATGAGCACTATGAGAGAGCAGAAAATGGAGACTTGAACTGGATCATTCCAGGAAAGTTCCTCGCATTCAGTGGTCCTCATCCTAAAAGCAAAATAGAGAATGGTAAGAGAAACTTAAGTGTCTGATATTCCATTTTTAAAATTGTCTGACCTCATAAACTCACATAATCTGTTTTCTTCCTAACCTCAGGGTACCCTCTGCACGCTCCTGAGGCCTACATCCCATACTTCAGGAATCACAACATCACCACTATCATTAGACTCAACAAGAAGATGTATGATGCCAGGCGTTTCACAGAATCTGGCTTTGAGCACCACGACTTGTTCTTTGTGGACGGAAGTACGCCAAACGACTCCATCGTCAGGAAGTTCCTCAACATCTGTGAGAACGCAGAGGGAGCCATTGCGGTTCACTGCAAAGGTACGAAACTATGCTGATGGGTTAAAATAATGTGGATAGACTCTATAGACTGCACTTACAATCCTGATTATTGCACAATTTATTTATGTATTTTTTCCTTTTAGCTGGTCTGGGAAGGACAGGCACTCTGATTGGCTGCTATATGATGAAACACTACTGCCTGAGTGCTGCAGAGGCCATTGCCTGGATACGGATCTGCAGACCAGGGTCAATCATAGGGCCTCAGCAGAACTTTGTTGAAGAGTAAGTGTTTACTGAAGCAGGATTTTCAAAAAAGTTTCCTTAATGTCAAATATCATGGTTAAAAATGCAACAACCAGAGTGAATCACACATACGTCACATTTTCCCAACCAAGCCCACCTCAAACCAGTGAGAATCTGCTGAGAAATCATAATAATAGTGGTGGTGGTTTGACAAGAAAAGTGAGTCGACTTTGTTGTTTGTTGACATTTTTCCTCCATCAGTAAGCAGAACAGCCTGTGGGCAGAGGGAGATGTTTTCCGGGAGAAGATGCTAAATGAGCGAGAGAATGGCAAGACAGCTGTAACCAGGATCCTGTCTGGTGTGGATGACATCACCATCAACGGCAGCAACAAGAACAGAGCACCCAAGAAAGAAGAAATGGACTTGGTGAGTTAGGAGAAGTCGCGCTTTTTGGGGTACAGACTTTGCCGCATGATTTTTTTGAAAGTGCTTTCGTAAGCAGAAAAGATGGTAATGACCCACCAGGACGCAGCACTGTGTCTATTCATAGCTTCCTCTTTGTTCTACAGTATAATGATGATGAGGAGAGAAACGGCCTCACACAGGGTGATAAACTGCGAGCCCTGAAGAGCAAGAGGCAGGCCAGGTCGTCCTCTGGTTCACTATCGTAAGTACCCAGGCAGCCGGCAAGTCTCATCATGCGTCATGTTGATGTGTTGTACTGTACTGTACTCTTGGATAATTACACATGTACAGTGTTGTTTTTTAAATCATATGATCAGTCATTCAGATTTTATTAAGACCAGGAAGTGATGTAGGATTTTTGTTGTTGTCAGTGTTTACGGGGTGATCAACAGTCTTTTTGATTTTTTGTTTTAGCAATGGATAATAAGTATCCTAATTGTATTTCAGTAACTCCTGTTTTGTATCCTTTTGCTTAAATATCATATGCAGATCCAGTTTAATATAAATCATCCCGTTTCCATCTGTAATCATTGAGTGATGAGGATGAACAACAAGTCAAAGGAAATAATCGTCAAATATTAGAGTGATAAAGTCGATTAGATAGAAGTTATCTGAGACACAATCTTCCAGGAAAAATTTAAAGAGGCACAAAAGATGTGGATGTTAAAGAGACAGTCTGTGAGTTGTTTTTACTGCAGTAATTAATTATTTAAAGGAATATAAAAGGCCAAATCAGTATAGATTTTAGTGATTGTGTCCTTGAGGTCAATGATTAGCATATGTATTGAAATGGATAACTTCACAGAAAATAATGAAAACATTAACTCATCAAAAAGGTAGACAAATATGTCTTCACGTGTGATGTGTGTTCTTAGGGATACCACACTGATTATTGCACTTGTTACTTATGGTTTAAGCAGGGAACAGACCCAGAGGAAGAGAATACAATTTATCAGTCCCAAAACATTTATGGCTAACAGAAGCCATTGTGAGCCATGTTGTTGCAAATGTGATAATTTTGTTTTTAGTATATTGTTGTGAGGAATAATTGAAGGAGTACAGCTGGACAAAGTTGTAACATGTCACTAGGCAGCTCTAGATACTACAGTGTCTAAATGAATCTACATCATTTGTGCCCACCTAAATCGAGCCGTGGAAGGTTGAGTGGCAGCATGGCTAAAGATGGCCGACTGACCTCTGCCAGTGTATCCACATGGTTTTGGCTTTTGTTGTCCCGTGTCAGGCAGGTGGTAGTGTTCTGCTGCAGCCTCATGGGCACGGTATGGCCGATGTGTTGCCTGCCATTCAAAAGATAGCTGAGAGAGGCAGTGAGAGAGCGAGAGAGAGAGAGAGGGAGGGTGGTGGCGAGGAAAAGCAGAGAGAGGATTTGGTAAGTGCATGTCACTGACATCCTCTTCCTATAGAAATGGTTGCTATGCCAGTGAATGGTATGGCTGTTTTTTTCCCTTTTTTGTCTACATGGTGTGAAGTGGATATGCACTTAATGGATGCATTGCATTTCATGCCTTTCATTATCTGCCTGCTTTGATATCAAGGCTTATCCTGATGTATCTGCTGAGTTACAGTGATGCTCTGAAGTTGAGCCTGCTGTACTTGTTCATCACAGTCAGCACCAGTTATTCCACTAATCATGGTTTGACATGGATGTAGACTATCCATCCAGGAGCCTATCCCAGCTGTCTTAGGGTGGAAGGCAGGGTACACCCTGGACAAGTCTCCAGTTCATCACAGACAACCACTCACACTCACATTCACAATTTACGGGCAATTTAAATTAGCCAATGCCCATGCATGTTTTTGGATAGTGAGAGGAAGCCTGAGTACCCAGAGAGAACCCACGCAGACACGGGGAGAACATGCAAACTCCACACAGAAAGGCCCTGGGCTGGGAATCGAACCCGGTACCTTCTTGCTGTGAGGCGACAGTTGTAACCACTACACCACCGTGCCGCCCCGGATGTAGACTAGTTGAATCAAATGTTTCAGTGCTTGGCTTGCACTACTAAACTGGCACGTCTCAAAAACAGTAAGGGGATACCATGTCCTCATTCTGATCTACACTGATCCTCACTGTTTGGTAAAGTCCAGTGTTATGGGTTTTTTTGCCTTGAATTAGTGGCGTTAAAGGGCGTTGATGGGATGGTAAATGACTCCTGATTCTCATTGAAAGGAGTATAATAAACATATTGTGAGTTCTTCAGGAGAGGGTGGGATGAAAATGAGGTTTGAGGGAGAGGGGAGATTTTATTTTATTAGTCTGTATTCAGGCTGTGTTCCTTATCGGTGCGTTAGCTTACTACACAAACATCTAATGTCCAGCTGAAGCTCATCATGTGGCTCTACTGTTTGTTTTATTATGTTATACTGAAGTGCATGTTGAATTCCAGAGACCATTAGAGCGATGTTCATGTGAAAATATTCCTCCCTCTCCTTTTTCATGCATGGCAACAGGCATGAGACCTTAAGACATGCACGCATGGACATGCCTCTGTGTTTGATCTCTGTTTGTGTCTAACATATACTTAATGTTGGGCCAGGTTCATTGTCTATTGCCTGTTGTTTTTCCATTCCTTCTGTGACTGGATCAGTGGACACATACCAGCTGAACTCTGTGTGCTCCAGCTTTCTGTCTCTGCCAGCGTCTTTTGAACTAAATTTGAAAACAGGTACTTCACCTTTAGACATGTTCTTCTGAACTAAGTGTTAAAGCCACTATTTACTCATCACAGATAGAGCTGTCAAGGTATATTTACAGCAACGTAAATATGTTTTTATAACTATTATTTGTGTTCCTTTTTTTATAGATAATATTTTTTTAAAATATTGTACTCTTTTTAATGTGGTTATATATTTTTAATTTTTAATTTAAGTTTGCTACTATCAATCTAATGCTGTTCGTTTCAACTGTAAAAAATAGGTTAAAAAAGAGATATCAGTATATATATATATATATATATATATATTTTTTTTTTTTTTCCCTAAATGTAAAGCAAACTGCTAACACTTGAGAGCAAGTTCAGAACAAGTTCCTGACTGACCCTCTTTGAGAGGTATTTCATCTGATCCAGTCCCAGTGGAAAAGCAGAACATCAGAGGCTTTGTGTCCTGCCCGAACGTCTCTTGTCTCGCCTTCCTTTTTTCCCTTTTTCCGTTTGCTCTTGTTGTTGGATTTGTCCTCCTTTCAGATGGCTGGTAGCCATGCTGATCTCCTCCCTGTGTAGCCTTGCCCTGTGGTGGATTGTGTATGGCTTCCCTTCTTCCATCCTGCATTTCTGTATAGACGGGTTAGGATTTCAATGAGTTCTACCGTCCGTCAGCCCCCCAAAAACCTGTCCTGCCCCCCCTTCTGGAGCTCTAACTGAAAATGCTGTAAGTGAGCCCCAGTCTCTTTTTTTAATTCCCAGCCCAAATCAGAAACTTGTGCATCTTCTTTGTTACTTTCTTCTTCCTTCAGGCACAGTAAATGTAAAACTGATGAGCAGAGCCAATTTTTAAAAATATCAGAGGCTCCTTTCTTTTCGCTGTCACCATTTTCTGTACATAATGATTTTTTTTTTGTCCTCCTGTTTCCATCATCCTGTCATTTTCAAACATCATGCTTTGCTGCTTATTGTGTTGACTGTTAAATGAAACTGCCAGACAGCTGAGAAATAGTGATAACTTTGTAAAGAGGAAACTCCAGTCCCTGATAGGCTGTCTAGTGCCACCCACTGGCTGGTCTGCTATTACTTGCTGAAGCTGCAGTAATGATCTAACATGATTAAAACTTTTTTGCCCATCTTCATGCCGTCTTTCCTCCACTCTGTCCTGTCCCCTTTCCTCTCAGAATGTTCAGTTAATAATTAAATCACACATTTACGGTCATGTTACTTGTGTTTTCACAGACATGAAGAGAATAAGATTCACACCAGGTCATCATCACAGTCGCTCAGGTAAAAGTCGGCAGTGGACACCCATCGTGCACACCAAAGCTCTAACGTACAACACAGCTCAGGTTAAATAATGTCATTTGTCTCTCCTGTGCAGCAGGGTCATACTGCAGGCCAGCGTTCAGGCCAGCGTCAACCCACTGGCCCTGTCTGACCAATCAGACAGCAGGAAGAGGACCAGAACCTCACTACCAGCCAACGGAGCAGGAGGAAGGTCAGCAGCTACATTTGACACACAGCACTCTTCTTTAACTTAATGCAGCACTTGAAATAAAACCCAGAGAGACATCAGATGTTTTTTTAGTGTCTCTGCTTAAAGACAAGCTAGACTGGCTTTAACCTTCTCCAGAGGACTAAACGTGTTTAAATATAGGTTTTCGTAACACAGTGAAATATGATTATATCATCTGATTCACTTGCTGTTAAATCTGTGAACACCAGAAACAGTGGTTCCTAATGATTAGAGTAAGAAAATCTATTAGAAATGTATATTCTAAAATATATATTGCAATACCAACTCAGCTGTGCCACACAGTCATAAAGCTAAGATTATTTTTTTGTCAGATTAACAGACTTGTGCACCAATCATGAAGCCTTCAGTGTTGACATGATTCTAAATACTTACTACATTTCATTATCCTGTGCTGCTTTGACGCATTAAATTTAGTTGCTATATGTTTTATGTGAAATTGATACACAGTTGAAAAGCAACCAAGAGGCTATAGCCACTCATGAGGTCCTAGTGGAGTAAATTAACCACTTTCCTTCTCTCTGCCAGCTCCCTGTGCCACACCAGACTGGTCAGGTCCCTAGGCAACTTGCATGTAGTGGCTGGCGACAGAGACTCAATGTGTTGGGAGCCGTGTGGCAGCCATAGAGACACAGCCAGTGCCACAGCCAACACAGGCTCTCTCATCAACTTAAACATGGCACAGGTCCACCTGCAGGCAAGCTCCCTCAGACAGAAACCCATTTAATGATGCTCTCTTTTCTATGAAAACATGTTCTCTGTGCTGTCCAAATGGCCAAAGTCATATTTGAATGGTTTTTAAATGGCCCCGTTTTGGCTGCCAAATGATAACATCTCTGTTTCTGGACATTTTATTGGTGCCTGTGTAAATCCAGCCAAACTCCAGAGGCTCTGCACTCTCTCTCCTCTTAATACTCATAATCACTTAATGTACTTAAGCTGGGATGCATCAACAAGGATTAAATGTTTTAAATGAAATAGAATTGTGGTTTACCCACAAAGAATTTTTAATCAGTTGTTTTACATGGAAATGATCGTGATTATTTGGAAGAGAAATGACAGTTCCTTAAACTTAACTGGTCTCATTAATTTCAAAGCTCAGTTGATTTGATTTAGTTGTTTTCCTGCTAAATCATGTTAACTTGATATAAATCAAAGGTAGTTTGCCAGCTAAATTCTAAGTTTGTTTGTCAAGACATGAAATAATTTTATTTTTTTATATATTTATTACTATTTAACTCTTTTATGCTGTTAATGTGTGAACAGTTTTGTTCTTGCTTGGGGTTAATCTTAATCATCCAGCATGGTCAGGGTCGGTTGCCTGAATAGCCAGGGCAAAAAAAAGTATTTCCACACCTGTTTCTGTCCTTGGAGGGGCCTCAATAATAATAAATGATTAGTTTTGGAGTGGCAGTGATTTATAGCTGGCGATGAATGGTTAAGAAGAGCTTCTACTGAGTAACATAATGTCTGATTTATTTAAAAAAAAATGTAACAAATGAACGTGAACTGCTTCTTTTGTTTTAAAGTGAACATGAACTAGTTCATTTTCATATGTGTGAACTGAACTTTGAGCTAGTATGAATTGGCACAACACTGGTGATCTGCTGTTAAACAGGCGGCTCACATGTTCAGACAGGACATGGAGGGTGTGACTGCTATTGATCAAATGTGAAATAGCAATAATGCTTTCTGAAGGAAGAATTGTTGTGTAGTGTTGTATACAGTCATCAGGAAATGAATTATAAAAAAATGAAACCCTGTTGGTGCAACCCAGCCACAGTTCTTCTTTCCTCTACATATATATCTATGTATATACATGTATACATACGTATATACATGACTGGCTATAGCTTCTCTGGACTCTGCTGCTCACTGTGTCTTTTGCCTCTGGCCTGTTGATCTGCAGCCTTGTCTGCATCCTGTACTGGCGCTGATCTATGATGTTTACACATCTCCTTTCTCTTTCCTTCTCTGTTGTATTTCTCACACACAAACAGGCACAGCGTCTCCAGAGGACGTAAAGCTCGTAGCTCTTTGCAATCAGTTCGATTTTCCAGGCTATGGTATCTATCTCCTCTTCACTTTGGGTTACATTTACTGATGCTGAATGTGTCTGATTTGTGTGCAAAAAGAATGATTGCATGAAATAAATGTTGACCTGTTAATTGGAAAGTGAAAAATCATTGAAATCTGGCCATTTTAACGCAGATTTTCTCTTCTTTATAGTCACTCCATACCTAAAGCTAGAGCTCCTCTGCTGCGATGAGCCTGCAGATCCAGAAATTCTGAGGACCTTTACATGAAAACCAACTTCTACACAGCTGTGCTTCTCTTTCAATGGATCTTTATTTTGAAACTTTAACCTGATTTGTCATGTAAGTCATTTATAGATTATTTGATTACAAGTTATTCTATCCGCACTTTTGGTTTTTATATTTTTAACAACATGAAACAAACTGATGAGTTTTAATCATTGCCTGGTTGTTTTTAATTGAAGCATGCAGTAGCAAACGTGAATCACAGCTGTCCTCCGAAATGAGCACTGTGCAGCAGATATGATGATTTATAAGAGAGGATTCACATTCAGTTAGAAAAACAGATGTAGTGAGGACCTGTCCTTGGTCGTAGTTGAAGTATCACAAGACGCAGCACCGTGCTAAAGCGCACCTCCATTCTCAGCATGTGGCTTGCTATTTGTGAAGCTTTTCAGCTACTGTATTTCAAGACTGTAAATATGTCAACATTTGATATACTCAGTTTGTATTTTTTAAATATTTTGTACTATGTTTGAATCATGCTATGAAACAAGTCAGTGGTCCTAACGGGGCCTTGTCTAACTCATGTTCATAATCCACTGAAGACATTTGCTTGAGTCATACTTTTTAAATAAAAAATGTATTCCTAAGTGACTGCTAGTCCTTATATCATGAAATGAGATAATCCTTCTGTGCTCCACAAACAGGGAAATTTAGCATTCCAATACTAACTTATACAATAAAAACAACAATATAAGTAAACAAGTACACCACCAGTGTACCAGTCTGTTCTGCCTAGTCACATTATTGTCTTCATAACCTAAGGACAACATCCTTAGTTTATATGGTCCAAGAATTACATGTAAAATAAAGACAGCTCCAAGATAAACTTGCAAAAGCATTTATTCTTCAGGAGTCAAATGCTGAACAGTGCATTATGTGCAAGAGAACAAAATAAGTACAATAAAACCCCAAACCTTAAGAACAGCAGAAACATGTTTTGTTTTATTTATTTATTTTTTTTTTTTTAAAGCAAGTGTCAAGTGCAACCATTATATCCCCACAGGAGGTAAACAAGAAGTGAGTCGAGTTATCTTCCTGCTGATAGAGCTGGGAAGTCCTCTGGGTCATCTGGGTTGGGAGCGAGATCATCCTGCTGGGAGAAGAGATATTAGAAACAAATCCCAAAAGAGATGTTCCTGTTACTCTGGTTATAGTTTATTTGCTACTGATTTTTCTAGTGTAAAATGTCCAAGTCAAACGAATCCCTTAATAAAGTGAGCATCTATCTATAATTGGTCTGATGGAGTTACCATCACCCCCCTTGATAATATTCAAAATGTAAACATTGAGTTCTTTCAAGCATATACTGCCAGTTTAAAAAAAAAAAAAAAAAACATACCCTCTCCACTGTGGCTTTGGCTCTCTCTGGGCGACTAGCCGGGCCACCCCGTGCTCCTCTTCCCCGACCCCCACGACTGGGACGGCCAAGACTCCCAAAATTGATGTCCATAAGGGAAGTGATATCGTTCACAGACTTGCGGAGGAAGTGGCCCTCATCCTCCACGTCCTCCAGGATCCCCTCCTTCACATTCTGAAGGTTGGAGGTTAGTGCTAAGTAAGTTGAAATGTTTCCACTGAGCAGTGTGGTTCATTACACGCCAACTACTGCTTTTACTTTTGAGTTTCCATTAACAAAAACAGTGCATGGTTCCAATATAGTCCATTCTTGGTAGCACCTTGGTTGAGGTTACATGAGAGCAGAGCCAACACTAGAAGGAGTTAAAACACGCAGACTACCCAGCAGACACTGGTGAGACATCTGGCATAAACAGTAAATTAATAGCCAAGCTGTCAACTGTTTCGTAATTCAGCCCAGATTTGAAATTGGCCGCACACGTTTCAGATTCTTACCTCTGTGTGCTTCGACTGATGAATCACCATAGCTTTCGAGGGGATCTTGTTCTCGGCTTTGCGGATATTAAACTCTGCCTTGGGACGACTTGTCTCCTGCAGGGCCTTCCACTCGTCCAGACTCATCTCCATGGCAACCTGGACCACCATCTCTCCATCCTCTTCTTCCATTTCTCTATCATGGTTGTAAAGAAAATGTGGCAATTCACTTTGATATTTCATCTTCAACGTAACATTATTCATAACTTGAAAAAATAAAAACTTTAATTTCTCTGGCATATTGATGCAACAGTATTCATTGTAATTAATGCAACCTTCTCATCATAACTAATAATGTATCCTTAACATTAAAAAGACAACCACATGTCTTGAAAACCATTGTGGCTCACTTCAGATTACATTCACTCTTGACTTTTTAAACCACCACTGTACCAGGTGATGTTTTATTGTTGTCAGTTTTAAGAAAGATGGATATGTCTGTTTCTCTCCGGGTACTCCGGCTTCCTCCCACCATCCAAAAATATGCATGGGGATTAGGTTAATTGGCTAATTTAAATTGACCGTAGGTGTGAATGTGAGTGTGAGTCATTGTCTGTCTCTGTGTGTCCTGTGATGAACTGGAGACTTGTTCAGGGTGTACCCTGCCTTTCAGACAGCTGGGAAAGGCTCCAGCACCCCCCATGACCCTATGTGAGGATAAACTGTAGAAAATTGATGGATGGATGGATAGGTTATGTTTGTGCACCACTTACCGATTCAGACTCTCTTCCTCTGCAGGTATTTGGGGCTCCTCAGATTTGACGGAGGCATCGACGGTCACCTCCATTAATTCACTTCTCAAAACAGACATGGATAAAAAGTAAAGAAAAAAAAAAATCTCTTTCGAGTCTGTGGAGTTATTTTACATGTTGGTGACTTTTCCACTTACCTTGCAGTTTCTCCAACACTGCCCCAGTTCCATGGTCCTCTGCCTCCTCTCTTCTCCTCAGGAGAAATGCCTCTACAATGTTAGAACAGTTGCATCATTATGAGAGAAAAACAAGAGGTTTTAAACTGCGATACGAACAAAGTCTTACGTTCCATTGTGGCGATCATACGCTCTCTTGCCCCTCAGGTTGAAGTTGTCAGTGTTCCTCGAGTATCCTCCTCCTCCTCCTCCACCTCTTACTCCTCTCCTACCTCTGATCCCCCCTCTGCCCCTGAGGTCAGAGTCTGTGTTATAGGAAGGCCTGAGAATCAATCAAAACAACTCAGTATATTCCTGTGACAGCGAGTATTATTACAACATGTTGTGGCATGTAATTAGTGATCAAGTGATGAGCCTCTGGTTGTGTTTAAGTGGAGGAATGTTTTTTTTTTCTTCCAAAAGTTGCAGCCTTGTGTTAAATAATATTAATTAGATAGGGAGAAAATGTCCCTTATTGTTTGGACAGTGATGGTAATGAAATCAAATGGATTTCAAACCCTAGGCTGCTTCTGTTCGCCCCATGAACCTCCAGATTTTTGAGTGAAGTGAGTAAAATAATGTGGAGAGAAACCAGTATGGCATGCAAGAGACATACTTTGAGATGGAAAACTCTTGTGGATACTCCTCTTGGTTGGTCCAACGCTCCCCAAAGACGGTGGTCCTCTTTGTGCCCCTCTGGGCCTCCTCTCCGCCATCTCCCCTCTTAGTCACCAGGTCACGAGGTGCCACCTGACGCTGGTACATCTGCTTACGGACTAAAGACAGAAAGTCTGATATTCCACTGTCATCTCATATGCTAATATACATGTGAAAATCTTAAAATACTTACAACAAACTGCGCTACTATTTACTTACCAGACAATAATAAAAAATAACAGTTATTTGCTGGACAAAATTAAAAGAGCTACTTGATGCAAGTATCATAGTGTTTCTACTTACAATAATAATAATAATAACAACATACTATTATCAACTAGCTCACTGATATTAAATGATGCAACAACTTAACCTTTACAGTTTTGAGCTGAATCAGCAGATGGCTGGATCTCATGTCAGGAGTTGAAAAAAAATAGTTTTGAATGTGCAGTAAAATTAGGAGACTGTCACTTGGCTTCAGATAAAGGGGTGGAAACGCACCCACAGCATGAACATGTGCTCAGCAGACTGGCTGACTCTGCACCATCAACAGCTGACAAAGCCTCAGCAGACCCGTCGCTCTTGGCTGGACTAGCCCATCTAGAAACACCAGCAGCTGCCAGAGTGGTTTAGAGTTGACCAGTGTCACGTTAATGCAGCCAAGCGGCTCACTGACCTGGGGCCGGTTCTTGACCGTCTGACGCAAAGGGGACGCGTCTGTCCTTCTGGGATTCCTTCTGGCCAATTTTTTTCTGCTTTGCTTTCTTCTCCTCGTCCTCCTTCTTTTTCCGTTTCTCCTTCTCCTTCTCCATCTCCACTTTGCTGATCAGGTCGAACGGGTCCGCATCGTCATCCAGGAGATCCCCGTACCTGTTCGCCACAGCGCAGCCGTAGGCGTCCGGGAGCATTTTAGCCTGTTTATGGTGAGAGAGAGGTTCATAGTGAAACGGGCTGTTACCCTCCTCGTGGTGAACACGTAACATGATGCAAATACTGAACAGGGAAAGTAAAAACGACCGTTTTCGGTGATTTTTCTGTCGCGGTGTGCATCCAACAAACAGCCACAGCACTTTGTCCACACTTTTAAATGTTTGCACCTGTGGAGACAAGAGAGACCACGCCCCTGAGCTCATCAATAGGATACTCACTTATCAATACTCACTGTGTAGACTTAGCTAAGTCCTCTGCTTAGTCATTACAGTTATTACAAGTATAACACTCAATCACACAGAGATACTTTGAAGTTATAGGTAATTAAATGAATAACCACAATTTAAAGCTCATTAAAAGCACACAAAGTTAAAACATACCACCGGAGTAATACAAAATGAAAAAGGTGACTAGCTAGTTAGTAACGAGTGACTATTTAAACCACTGGCTAATGATAGGTTTAACGCAGCTACCCAAACGTTAGCTAAGCATTAACTGGATTGACAATTACTACCCCAAATTCTAGCATTTCAGTGTGACTATAAAAGTTGATAGTTCTTATCAGCCCAAGCTTTGAATGAACACATACTTAGCATTAGCTGTTGTCCAGTAGAATCATGTGTGAAGCTCAGTAGCTAACACTAGGTAGCTCAGCTCTGAGCCGCCTATTTATGTTACTATGGGTGGCAGTTATTACATCTCGCTATCATCTAGCTAGCATGTAGCTAACATTAGCGTTAGCGCCTTTTTAGCCCTGTGTATTCAACATGTCCTTGAATCATTTATGGACTGCATTTCTATACATGCTATTCTTTGAAACAGACATTGACCATTCAACTGACATTTCTAGAAATAACATTGTGAATATGTATTTATTGGAGCCTAATATAGATAGATTAATGTATTCTAGCTATAACAGGGGTGTCAAACTCAATTTCATCGAGGGCGTTATGGTTGCCCTCAAAGGGCCGGTTGTAAGTGTAAGACTATATAAATACAATATATTGATTATTATTGGTTTCAGTAATAATAATGACTTTAAAATATGTTTTAAATATAACTAGGCTAATGTTTCTAATCAGCAACTGTAATGTTGTAACAGCAAGGTCACTATAAACTCATCAATATCTCATAAATAAAATGTTAGTAAAGTTTTATAAAGACTGGAGATTGAACACAGATATCAGTCAGTATTAGTTCTCCCTCCTGTCATGTTCTGCTGTAGATAACATTAGTGCTGCTGGTAGAGGAGAAGTCTGCTTCAACAGTCACACAACCTGCTGCCAGCTTTAGTTTGAGCTTGTGTCGGTGTTGCTCCTGTAATTAATGAAGAAAATAACTCTATGACAGCTCTATAGTCTGCACTTGATCATAACAGCATATTTACGCATGTCACTACTTCCGGTTAGTCCTTCAGAATAAACTCTACACATCAAGATAACTCATTGTCTTTCAACATAAAGCTAGTCAAGCTTGCATTGAGGATTTTTTCTTATACCTATAATATGTCAAAATAAAGGCATGATGTCAGCAAATGGAGTTCTATGAACAAACAAAACAGCGGAGGGCTTTTATTTTGAAATTAAAGCAGAAAGTTTTGAGTAAAAAAAAAATAAACTTGACTCCCCTGTCAAAGCTAGCGCTGTGCAGCGGCGGAGGACAGAGAGGCCACAGAACAGAGCAGATTAAAACGATGATTTTTTTTGTAACCGTTTCATCATGTTGATGCTTTTGTAATACTTCTTCACACTTACAAAGTTTTAACGCACTGACTGACAGTGTTGTCTCCGCTCTGATCAGCTGATCACTAACTGCGCTGTGCAGATCTCAGAGGAGGAGAAACTGCTGCTGCAGCTTCACATCCAGTTTAACAACGGCTTTGCGTCTCAGACAGACTTTTATCATGTATTTGTTGATATTCATGGACATGAGTTGGCCAGCCAGAGCAAGTTATACTCTTGGCAAGCTCTCGGTGGGCCACACGAAATGAGGTGGCGGGCCACATTTGGGCCGCGGGCCTTGAGTTTGACAGGTGAGCTATAACATGAAATGAACAAACCTGAGAAACTATGTGGCATCAGGATATATTTTACATAATGAAAGGTAGCAGCATCTAGTGGTCAGAGTAGAAAGTACAAATCTATTGTGCCAGGTGGCAATCTATTCTCAGCCATGGCCTCAATGCACAAGGTGCCTGGGTACGCCATTCTTATTATCTATAAATTCATCAAGATCTGTATCAATATTACTACACATCAGGGGATACAAATTGTGTGTGTGAACCCCAAGAGATGAAATCTTCTGGTGTTTTTTTTTACAACTTGTTAGATTGAATTATAAGTGTATTTGTGTAATGCCACCTGCTCCAAAAAATCGATCAAAATCCGGTCAAAATAACAAACAACTTTTGACATATTTGGTGTAACATCAGAACTGTTTTCATTTTTTTCATTTCATGTGTTAAACTAAAAATTTGGCCTGACCCAGGTACACACTGCACCTTTAATGACACATAGTACAGTGCAGTGGGACACATCTGGATTGCTCTTTGAAGATAACAGTAAATGAGTGGCAGACAGACAGACTGGCTGACACTGAGACAACAGCTCATAGAACACTATGACTGTACACTTTATTATTAATATTATTTACTGCATACGGGCATGTTTCAGAGTTGTTACCTATACAGCATAATTAAACTCATTTGGATTTAATATCTAAAAAAAGTGCTATCTGATGGTGTCATAAACCATGCAATAATAATATACACTTCTGATTTGCAGAACATGTTTTGTGACACTTTCATATGATACAAACCATTCTGAAAAACACCACACTGACTGCTTTATGTGGACATTTTTTCTATAAATTCAACACCAACAGCTTTTCAAATAACGTTAAATTTCTATTTCTTTGTCGCTCTCACAGTACACTCTTTGTTCAAGTACTTCCGCACTAAAATGACTGCGTAACGTTGGCGCCTCTGAGCCACCGTTTCCTATCCCTTTAAATTGACCTAAAATGTAATAATATAAACAGACTCCTCAGCGCGGGAAAGGGACATCTGCTCCTGTGGTGTAACGTTAACCGCCCTTCACTCTCATTGGCTCCGTCGCACCCGAACATGAGCTCCCCTCATCCTCATTGGTCAGTCCTCGTGTCAACGTGCAAGGGCGCGCGTCGACTTTTTAAATCTCATTGGTTGGAAACGTCTCGACCAATCACAGCGCTCAGAGCTCTCTCTGCTCTGCCTATTGGCCCACGAGCTTGACGGGTGAAGCCGTGTGGCTGTTGCCATTGGTTACGTCTGACATGTGGGACTGAATCCCTGCTGCCGATTGGTCCGTCAACTGCTCAGGCGCGATTTTGCAACGCGGGACAAGGCTCCAGTGGGCTCACACAGGTCAGTTCAGACGACCCGCTGACAAGAAGGAAACTCACCATTATCTTCATATCAGACTCAACATCTTCAGCGGATACTTTGTGGCCAAAAACGGATCCCAGCTTTTTTTGGCTTTTTGGAAATGAAGGACACATTCACTCCAGACTGAAAAGGCGATCTACTTATTTTACTGATCCATTTTTTAAAACATAATTAATTAGTCTAACAGTTTTTCCCTGCTTTTGCTTTTTTTTTTTTTTTTTAACAACAACACGATGGCCGATAACAAGCACCCGCATGTTATTTTCTGCAACGACTCGCCCAAACGAGTTTTGGTGTCCGTTATTAAGACCACACCGATCAAACCGAGGAAAGCGGAGGCCCTGACGCCAACAAGTCCCGGTTTCAGCGACTTCATGGTCTACCCGTGGAAATGGGGGGAGAACGCCCACAATGTGACTCTGAGCCCGGGATCACTGAGCGGGGCTTCGTCACCTACCGGGACCCAGACGGCCAGGGAGGCGGACACGGACTCTTCGTCTGACCAGATAAAGGTCGGTTCAGGCTGTTTTTAACCGTAATGTGACGCTGAATCAACGTGTGCGGAGACATGATGTCACTCAGTGAATAGTCTATTGTTTTGTGTAGTTTAAGCTGCTGTAAGAAGCGCTACCTTACAGGCCAAACAAGTAACAGCACTTCTATTATAACTACTTGCAATAATAACAGCGGCTCTGGGGAGAAAAGACACACACTATAGTCAAAGTGCTGGTTAAAAAGTGTTCATTTTACTGAAAACAGTCAAGTGGTGTGGTTGGGGTAGAGAGTCATTTAAAAATTCTCCCGCGCATTAGGGTGTGACATGGTGGATTTTAAACCCCAGTCACTTCCTGATCCTGGA
Source organism: Synanceia verrucosa (assembly GCA_029721515.1). Taxonomy (NCBI): domain Eukaryota; kingdom Metazoa; phylum Chordata; class Actinopteri; order Perciformes; family Synanceiidae; genus Synanceia; species Synanceia verrucosa. Next base: position 18,417,792 of record CM056551.1, on the reverse strand, counting down.
GCAGCTGCTCTCACATCTGCTCATGGGGTGACGCCTAGTCGCGCGCCAAAAATGTAACCGGATGTGAGTAAGTTATAGCCTAATGGGCGAGCGTGCGCCCTCTTAAACAATGTACCACGTGAGCTCAACGAAGGAAACTATGAGTGATATGATGTATTAAATACCAACATGCTGGTGAAACCACTGTGTGCTGAGTGTGTGTCTTACAGCACATACACATGTGGAATATGTATCATGGGCATGGTATGACAGGTGTTAGAATAGAATAGAATAGCAGCAAAATTACAGTCATAAAGTAATAGTAATAGTAGTTAATATTTATAAATAGGAACTAAATAAAAAGGAATGACATGAAATATTTTTTAATTGCAAATGAAATGTTGAAACCGTATAGTATACAACCTGCTTATGGATGCTTTTCCATAGGATGAAAAAACTTATGGTGTCAATTTGTGGTGTGTCCTTGCTGTCAGGATGGCATCCGGAGAGGACGTCCACGAGCAGACACTGTCCGGGAGCTCATCAGCGAAGGGGAGACTTCGTCCAGCCGTATTCGCTGTAACATCTGCAACCGAGTGTTTCCCAGAGAGAAGTCTTTGCAGGCTCATAAGAGGACACACACAGGTGAGACAGTCAGGAGGGAATAAACCTCCTAAGGCTTGTTGGTGACTTGAGAGCAAGTGGATTTTAAGGCATATTCCTCCATTATTAGACAAGCTGGAACATGGACACAGCTATGCTTGGCTGTGCCTATTCTAAAGTAAAAGTAGTGTATGTGTGTACCATAGAAGCAGCTGTGAAACAATGACATTACTGATGCGTGCATCTCCCCTCCAGGAGAGAGGCCCTACCTGTGTGACTACCCAAACTGTGGCAAGGCCTTCGTCCAGAGTGGACAGCTGAAGACCCACCAGCGGCTGCACACCGGAGAAAAACCCTTTGTCTGCTCAGAGAAAGGTGGGTTTGAAAAGTAGATGGCTTGTATTGTTAAGGTTCTTCCAGGAAACAGTTCTGTCAACTTTGACTTTGAGACACTCTTAGGTACTTCCCCATGTCATGTAATACAGCTCACTTAATGTGGCTGGCTGAGTTGAATTATGTGGAAAGTACCTGACAGCACTTACAGACGTAAGCTGAAAATCATTACCAGAGAATTTATTCACTATTATTTCTTTGCCTTTTACAAATACTGTTTCAAACTTTAAGTGTTTTATAACAGTAGTAAACCACAATATGTCATCTGAGTTGTTCTAAAATCACAGAAAAACACGACCTTTTATGGCGTACTGTATTTATTCCTGCCTGCTGCTCTCTGCAGGATGTGGTAATCGGTTCACACATGCCAACCGTCACTGTCCCAAGCATCCTTTCTCCCGCCTGAAGAGAGAGGAACCAAAGGAGGGCCAGGGCAAGGCTCAGTCTGTGGATAACAAGGCTGTGGCAGAGTGGCTGGCAAAGTGAGTGAACACACAGGCCTTGTGTTTTTTTTTTTTTTTTTTTTAAAGCGTTCATAGGAGAGCTTCTGTTGTGCTTTTAATGTTTCAACTGTATGTTAACGTGTTCTTCTCTATCCTCGCAGGTACTGGCAAACCCGTGAGCAGCGTGCCCCTACGACCACCAAGGTGAAGCCACAGGGCAAGGCGAGAGCAGAGGACCAGGAGCAACAGGATCCCATGGAGTATCTCCAGTCCGACGAGGAGAACGGAGAGGAAGACGAGTCAGCGGAGGAAGAGAAGGGCAGCCAGGGAGGAGCCGCCAAGCGCCGCCTCCAGGAGCAACGAGAGCGTCTCCATGGCGCTCTGGCGCTCATCGAGCTGGCCAACAACCTGTCTGCCTAAAGTCACTTCCTGATCCTGGTCTCCCATCCCTGTCCCTCATACCTCCACCCCCAACCCGCCTTCCTGCAGTATGTGCTGTAGCTAGAAAGTGTTCATAAATGCAGATCAGTGCCTAGAAAGAGCTGAACTGGCCTGAGATCAGTGTTATGCACAGCCTCATCTACCCCCATCACAGCATCTGGAAGGCACAAGCTAAAGCACCTTATTCAGCTTCCATTTTATCCTTTTAGGCTGCTATAATTGTAGATTTGACTATATGAAGAATGTCTTTCTTTCTCTGCCTTCTAAAGGCAAAGAAAGAGTACCTATTTGTTTTGTTTGCACTTTGATGGTAACGAGTTGTTTTTTTTGAGTGTAATGTGAGTGTACCTGATGTATATATGGATTAAGCTCAGATGGACAGAATGATACAGGGTGTGGTCAAACGTAGGAAATGTTAAATTACATTTCAACTGTCGGATGGCCTCTCATCATGCTCCCAGGTTTCATCTCCAGCATTGTCAGTTTTGCTGCCATGATGGCAGAAATGGACTGAGAAACATTCACATTGTTTAAGTCCGGTGAGCTGGATCAGTCTGGCATGTACCTTTTCTATATGAGAATGAGAGGTGATCATTGCAAGCCTAATCCAGAGGTCTGGTTAGGCACAAGCTTTTCAAAAATAACCAAACACTGACAGCTTCACCACTTTATCATTACATTCACATCATTTTATCCGTACATCGTTACCAGAGGTGTCAAGGAAATGTTTACCTCGAGCCAACTGCACAGTCTCACAGATTTAGCTCAGTAATCTAGAACATTTAAAGGTCCACAGCACCTTTTTATGACATGCCATATTTCCTCATATATATAGAAAATGTGTTAAACCTGCAGACCTAAAGATGTTTTACAGCCAGACGGGAGATATCTTTTTTTTTTTATGATGGATGATGTCAGTCACCTTTTATATTAAAAGGATGAGTGACCAGTTACGGGCATGGCATCATAGTGCGTGCTGCGTCTATGGCGTCTCAATTCAAAAGGAGTAATTATATATATTTATTTCACAATATATTTTTATATGGCTAACATTTTTTTTGTTAAATTTTTATAGCCCTGGATTCTTATGTGTTAAGGGAAATATTCTGGCAGTTTTCAAAACAAAATCCATTTAGAATATGCCACATAAATTTTGACGCCCCATTGATTTTTATTTAGCACTTATTGAGTCTTGGATTAAGCTTGCAATGCACTGAAGATTAGCTTTGTCGTACGTACGTGTCCAAGAAAATGGCACCAGTTTTTGTTGAACTGATTTTTGTAGTGCTGGATGTTTGTTTTTTCCTCTTATTTTATTTTAAGCAACACTACATCTGTCTCTGGTTGTTTTGGGGAAAACCCACACCAGCAGTCTGTCACTAGCTAAAATGTTTGACTTAAAAATTACCCTTGTAGAGTTACAGTGAAACTGGAAGGCAAGTTGATTGTTGATAATCAGAACACCAAATGATTTATTTGTACCCAATTATAGTATATTTGAAGCATTTTTAACCCTTAGTCTGTTTTGTGGTTTGAGAAGATTATGGCATTTAATATATATACACACGTGATTGGTAGAATATTGAGTGTGCACAATTTACAGAGCTTTTAAGTTGAATTTTAGTTTCAGTTTTCTCCTCCACTAACATCCTCCAACAGTTTTCATGTTTGTGTCATGTATAGAGTGACCCCTGCTTGCTTAGTAGACATTTTGTTACACATTTTAAAAGGTAAGACTTCTCTGACAGGCTGTTCACACTGTTAGAACTGTTGGTTTTCAATAAACTGAACCTGACCCAGAATTTGAACTTGTAAAATTATTTAGTCATGATTTAGTAGTGAAAATAAAACAGCATCAGTAATAAATCCATGGAAAGTAGTTTTTAAATAAAGCATAAATGCAATATTAAGGTCCAATATGGAGCACAGCGGGCGGCACGGTGGTGTAGTGGTTAGCACTGTCGCCTCACAGCAAGAAGGTACCGGGTTCGAATCCCGGGCCCGGGGCCTTTCTGTGTGGAGTTTGCATGTTCTCCCCGTGGGTTCTCTCCGGGTACTCCGGCTTCCTCCCACCATCCAAAAACATGCATGGGGATTAGGTTAATTGGTTAATTTAAATTGACCGTAGGTGTGAATGTGAGTGGTTGTCTGTCTCTATGTGCCCTGCGATGAGGTGGCGACTTGTCCAGGGTGTACCCTGCCTTCTGCTCCAGCCCCCCCGCGACCCTATGAGGATAAGCGGTAGATAATGGATGGATGGAGCACAGCAGCGCCACCAAGTGGCCAAACGCTTAAATATTGTCCATTCACTTCACAGGGTTACTTCCCTGTTGATCTTCTGACACGTGGATCTTCAGCTCTTGAACTCCTGCTTCACTTGCAGATGGTTTGTGTTTGAAGGTGAGATATGAGTAGATGAGTCCACCTGACATGCTGCAACACAAACAATAAAAGCAACTCAGAATGACTAACAATAAGAGTGTCAACATAAACTTTACTGTAAGGCATAAATGCTGGCTATAACAAAACAACGTGTGTATTTGCCTTTTAGTTGTTAATAATTTTTCATATTCATGGGAATTTCTGAGATTGCACATTGTTGATTTGCTCTGGATTGAAATTTTGCTTGAAAATGGAATGTAAAAAAAACATTCATTTTCCTTTTGTGCAGGTTTTCTTTCTTTCTTCTTCCTCTTTCTTTTGAGGTTATGTCATATCATCATTGCATTGCATTTGTTAGGTGTTTTGTCCGTATTAAATCAAAAATAAAAAACTCCTCTAACAATTTTGACTCATGGCCAGGAACAGTTAACAGTGACACATATGACAAAACAACTGCAATTCAACAGCAGAATAAAAACAGTCAAGTGGAAAATATAACAATATAATAATTCGTACCAAATAGAGAGGCCTAGGAAGTTGGTCCAAGAGAACATGTAGTCTCCACCCACAAAGATGCCAACATAAGCCACTGCAACATTCTGAAGACAACAGTGATATTTATGCAAGTTAGTGATGATCTTGTCAACAGAAACTAGACAGATACATGAGACAACATATAATTACAACACATGGAGAACTGATTTATGATTGTTTACAATGTAATCTGATGTAGAATCCAGATCCACACATTTTTCTATTGTGAAAATGATGACTTTGGAAGGCAGAGCGACCTTTTCCTGTGCTTTCTAGTCTAGTCTAGCATTCTTAGTCAGGGTGTTCTTACCTTTATTGCCCCCACTACTGTTGTAGTAAGTGCTGAGTTATAATAGCTGCACAGGACTATGGAGTACGTCAGCAAAAACCTGAAAAACAGAACTGAGTCTTACCAGATTGAGTCGGCTGAGGCAGTAAGATATTTTCTTTGTCTTTGGAGAAAGTTGTAACAGTCATTGAGCAGTTTTGAACTGAATTATAGTGACACACCCCATGAAGCAGGACATGAGGAAACAACAAATAAAAGTGGCTTCAACCCAGGCTTCAAATGTGACTGCCTGTGGGTCAAAAAACACAAGGTGGTCGGGAAGGAAAAATGACACAGTTTTTTGGCACAAACAACCAGAAAGAATTTGATCATGTACCTTGTGGAAATCTCCAGTAAATGCGCTTGCCAAGAAAGTGGGGATGACAATGACAAGTGCATTGTAAAATAAGACACCATACTTCCCAAGGCCCTAAACAGAGAAGATGAAAATATTAGACATGTGCTTGTGTTAACAACCAGAAAAACTAAAAACAGTTACATTGACTGCATCTTAAGACTCCTCACATTTTACATCTATAAGTCAACATCTCCCAGTGTCTAATATCAGAACAATTAAAGTGATGTGTTTATGTTTCTGAGGAGATGGGAGTCGTCCTGGGGCCTGAGCTGCTGAGAGGAAACAGTTACCATAGCAACTGACCCAGAGTGTAAAGGTCCCATGCTCACTTTCAGGCTCATAAATGTTTTGAGTTCAGCTGATGTCACTGACCTACACTGCAACCAGAAATAAACTGGGCTACATTTAGCATGTTTACTTTCATATATTTTGACATTTGTGGTCTAAGTATATATATATATCACAAATGGACAGAAATCCTGACGACACGTCTCAAAAGCACATTTTCTGAATAGGGTCCTTTTCTGTGGATTGAAGGTTTCAATACAACACAAAAGTCATGATTTTTTTTCCTTTCAAAAATGTTAAAATGGGACCTTTTTAAAACTACATGTCTTTCATGAATCTAGGACTGAGAAAACAAAAGTGAGCTCCTTCTTTCCTTGGTACGAGCTATGCAGTAACACAATCTTCTCTAAACTTTACGTTCTTTTTCAGTAACAAAAAAGCAGTTAACTGTTGTGAAACTGCCAGTGATGTACAGGACAAAATATTCTCCGTTTGTAAAGAATGTACAGGCCTTACCTCAGCGCAGAGTTTCTTCTTGGTGTACACGCCATTGGCAGCAGTGAAGGCATCATTGAGCAGGATGAAAAGATAGCCCTCCACATCGAAGGCCAGGTCAGAACTGGAGGAGAGAAAACACAGGTGCTCAGTTCTTAAGGGCTCAATAAACCGAACCACTGCAACTCAATTCATTTACCGAAAAAAATCCAGACCTCGCAGCGACCATGGCACCAAGGACCATGACCACAACACTGTACACGATGCATTTGGAAAATGTTTTTCTGAAAAAAAAAAAAAAGAAACACTGAAACATTCAGAACAAAACCAAATGCTCTCATGTTATTTAATTTTAAAGTAACGATGCATAATGTACAGTACCAGCTGTGTTACCTTAGTATGTACACTTCCAACACCATTGTCATCAATATGGTGAATTTCCGTAAAACGGTAAACATGGGTAAACTGTGAAAGACAACGTGTTTGTTTTTGAGAAGACCACATGAATGAGCACTGAAAACCTTCAAGATCAAATCCAAACTGCTTAAACCTGAGTTTTTTGGTGCTGGCCAGTCCCGTTAAATGATTCCCAAAATACAGCAAAGGAAGAGGGAAAATCTGAGGGGAAAACAAAGATGCATGATATTGTGAAAGACAGATTAAATTAAGAAGAACAAGGATGTTTTTTAAATGGGGGATGCTTACTTTTACCATAACACTCCTGTCACAATCTGGAAACTGGACTGTTTTTGTCTTTTTGGCAACACAAAGGATAATAAGAGTGGTGATCATCTGAAATGACAAAAGTGACCATGAAATGTGTGAGGGAGAGGGAAGGAAATATCCACACCTGAGCAACTCACCTGTCCGACTCCCAGAAACATGTAGGAGGGAAACCTGCAAAACCAGCACATGAACAGTTGGGGATTCACTTTTATTCCGTTACAACCAATGTTAGTATAAGCTTCCCCTTTCTTTATTGACAATTATGTACGTTTAGAGTGGGCTACTGTAAGTACAATGGTGTATTTAGTACTTTCACTTTCATAAAAATGTGATTGAACTATTTCTACCAGTGTGTGTGTGTGTGTGTGTGTGTCAGCAGGCTAACGTTACCTCCTCCACCTGACAGCCCGACAAAGCCACACATACCTGAAGCTCGTCAGCACGGTTTTATTCATCACCGTGATAAGAAACGAGCTGCCGGCGTAAAACATGGCGGAATAAAGCTTGAGAAGTCCGGAGTGCTCAACATCTCCCTGACAGACGCTGGCAGACATCTTTAGATATTTAAAAAAAAATGAGACGAGCACCTGTTCAGGGGCGGAGTGCCTCTTGGTCGGTGGGAGGGGCTAGCGGGCCCGCAGAGCCTGACTGCACACAACATGGCATCAACGGCCGGAAGTGATTACAACTGTCATTGAAATGAGTTAATAATAATAAGTTAATGATCTTTTTCGACTTTCTCTGATTTATTTTTAATCTGTATTTAAAACAACAGAAGTGTAATAGTTTATTAAATTAGTTGGTCTTGATTTTGTGTTATTTGTCTATTTGTCTAATTATTAATTTGTACTATTTTTTACTGTTTATTTTATATTGTATACTTAGTAATTTGTAAGTCATATATAGTCTATATATTATTTGTTATAAATAATAATAACAATAATAAATCTAAATATAGTTGTATATATATACACACATGTATATACATTATATATATATATATATATATATATATGTATTTGTGAGGTCACACCTGATGTTGGACGAGAAGGCCTGGCTCTCAGTCTCTGCCTTAATTCATCTCAAAGGTGTTCTATCAGGTTGAGGTCAGCACTCAAGGCAGGCCAGTCAAGTTCATCCACACCAGACTCTGTCATCCATGTCTTTATGGACCTTGCTTTGTGCATTGGAGCACAGTCATGTTGGAAGAGGAAGGGGCCAGCTCCAAACTGTTCCCACAAAGTTGGGAGCATGGAATTGTCCAAAATGTCTTGGTATGCTGAAGCATTCAGAGTTCCTTTCACTGGAACTAAAGGGCCAAGCCCAGCTCCTGAAAAACAACCCCACACCATAATCCCCCCTCCACCAAACTTTACACTTGGCACAATGCAGTCCAACAAGTATCGTTCTCCTGGCAACCGCCAAACCCAGACTCGTCCATCAGATTGCCAGATGGAGAAGCGTGATTCGTCACTCCAGAGAACGCGTCTCCACTGCTCTAGAGTCCAGTGGCGGTGTGCTTTACACCACTGCATCTGACACTTTGCATTGCACTTGGTGATGTATGGCTTGGATGCAGCTGCTCGGCCATGGAAACCCATTCCATGAAGTTCTCTGTGCGCTGTTCTTGAGCTAATCTGAAGGCCACATGAAGTTTGGAGGTCTGTAGCAATTGACTCTGCAGAAAGTGGGCGACCTCTTCACACTATGAGCCTCAGCATCCACTGACCCCACTCCATCACTTTACGTGGTCTACCACTTCGTGGCTGAGTTGCTGTCGTTCCCAAACACTTCCACGTTCTTATAATACAGCTGACATTTGACTGTGGAATATTTAGGAGGGAGGAAATTTCACGACTGGATTTGTTGCACAGGTGGCATCCTATCACAGTTCCACACTGGAATTCACTGAGCTCCTGAGAGCGACCCATTCTTTCACAAATGTTTGTAAAAGCAGTCTGCATGCCTAGCTGCTTGATTTTATACACCTGTGGCCATGGAAGTGATTGGAACACCTGATTCTGATTATTTGGATGGGTGAGCGAATACTTTTGGCAATATAGTGTATATAATATAAGCTCGGGTCCTCTACCAGAGTCCTGGGAGTTTGAGGGTTCTGCTCAGTATCTTCTGGACTGAGGCTTCAGATGTTCTTCCTGGAGCCACTCTCCCTGAGTGCTCCTACTACCACAGGAACCATGCTGGCCTTCACCTTCCACATCTGTTCCAGCTGTTCTTTAAACCCTTGATACTTCTCAATCTTTTCATGTTCCTTCTTCCTGATGTTGGCATCAGCTGATACCACCACATCTATCACCACTGCCCTCTGCTCCTCTTTGTCCACCACCACTATGTCCGATTGGTTAGCCAGGAGCTGTTTGTCAGTCTGGACCTTAGTCCTGTTATATATATATATATATATATATATATATATATATATATATATATATATATATATATACGTATGTATATACATATGTATATACATACGTATATATATACATATGTATATATATATACACGTATATATATACATATGTATATATATACGTATATATATATACATATGTATATATATATACACGTATATATATACATATGTATATATATACACGTGTATATATATATACACGTATATATATACACGTATATATACGTGTATATATATGTATATATATATAATGGGCACCACAGTGATTAGAGTGACATACAGCAACCCTCAAAACATCACAACTAAAAGAAAAGAACAATATAAAAAATGACACATTATTGAATGTTTTTTTTGTGTTAGGCATTTTATTCATTTAATGACGACAGCACGTTTCTGCTCAGCTTTAGACAGAAGTGCTGTCTGATAGTTCTGCCTTGTTAAACATTGTCAGACTGTTACCATGATTAGGTAACTACTGTAGACTGTTAGACACTCCTGTAGGCTGGCAGGCAAAATGACTTTCTATGAAACTGTCTGCTCGTATGCTGCACCCATAAATCTGCTGTTTGGAGTTAGCAGTCTGACCAGTTTTTAATAGATCTGTTTGGACTTCCAATCACAACACTATGTGCTTCGACTTAGGGCCATGTGAAGTTACCTGATTTGATGTCAACATTTGTCACTGTGTATGAACACACTCACTTTGGCAAACCGGAGCAATGTGCAGGGGGAGGAGTTTACAGTAAAATGTCAATATAAATCACTGGTTATTGTTACGCAGTATGAGCTACTATCTCTACCTGCTTTCAGTGTGTCCACTAGAGGAGGCTATTACATCAGACCTGTGAAGTCTCCATAACTTTCTCCCTCAGCTTTACTTTCAGTAGCTTGTTTATGCAACTCTGCATTTTTCACTACAAATTAAAAGTACTAATGAGTGTTCATTTTTGGCTTTAATTTATTGTCAGACTTTCAACATCTGAGACAAGATGAGTTCAAGTTTACAGACAGTAAAGTTCAACATCGCACAGCTGTGAAGTGTTTTTGTGTGCGGTAGCTTTATTAATTAAAACAAGATCAGACACCACTGTTTTTTTTTTTTTTTTTGACCTTAGGTCTCTGTCAAAGGAAATGAAACTGGTGAGGCAAAAGATAAAGGTTCTTTGGTGCAGGAGGTTGAAATGTCAGTTACAAAAACCTGCTCTGACTTGAGTCGACACACATGAGATAGAGTGATTCAAACGGGAAACAATTAGCTTGAGGAGGAGTTTTCTTCTGTCGTCTCTAAGTTATTCTTAATCATAACAGTCAGGACTAGGGTCTGAGCAACTCAGTGTTGGTGACTGTGAGGGGAGACGGCCTTGTGGTCAAAAAGTATTTGAGATTCCGACATTTTAGTGTTTAGAAGACAGCTACCCAGTATCTGTTCAATGAGGTATCTACTCTAATAAACGTAAGTAAGAGAGAATTATATATACTAAATATACTAAATGAACCAACTAGACTGAAGCATTGAAGCATTGAAGCGTTTGTGCACAGTAAAAGATATCTTTTTTGCAATGTAAATACACAGTACAAAAACAAATCTAACATTTTCTAAAAAAGTAATTAATTTCTTTCCGTGTTTGTCACTTTGAAACAAAACCACATAGATGAAAAATCAGCCTGGTGAAGTTAATAAAGATTTATAGGTTTCTCTGTATGTAGCAGCTTGACTCTGTGGGATTAGTCATGACAGAGGAGGGTGAATGGGGTCAGGTGTTTGATCATCTGAGGACAAGACTGACAAGCAAAGAAAAGCTATCTACTTTCATATGTAAGTCTGTGAGTTCAAAGTGTAAGTTTCAATGTTCAGTGATTCCTTCCTTCGGATTAAATTCAGAATGATATTCATGAGTGACCTTGGATGTCCAGTGTTGACTCAGATGAGTGATTGGCTGTTTTTACCCCCTCACTTGTAATTTCTTGAAATTACTGAATATTATTTTCTACTAGCAGCATGTTTTGACTAATCCTCACCACTGGTACATCTGGAAGCACAAATGCAAATAACATATAAAAGATCCCATTTATTAAATCACATTTTACAGAGTATTTTTTTTTTTTTTTTGCAATGATTGAATCAATGCAATGGTGGAAGAAGCATTCACATTATTTACCACACTATAAAATCCTCAAATCAGTAAAACACCTGTGATGGAACAGTTACACAAGTAAAATGTATTTGCAATGTATAAAAATACTCATAATGCAGAAAATGATCATAAAATCATTATAATATGTGTGTAAACTTGACTTTAATGTTGCAGACAGTTGAGTTGCAGCTTATTTTACCCACTTTATATACTGTTGGTTTAATCTGTCTAACAAAACTCTGTTTTGTATGTAAAATCTTATCCTGAACAGTAAATATGCTGTTAATAAGTAAAAAGTACAATATTCCCCCTCTGAGATGTTGTTGGGTAGAAGTGTAGTATAAAATGGAGTACAGTTATCAATAAAAAGAAACACCAACCATAAGGACTTTCTGAATGATCCAAGCTCTTGAAACACCAACCACATAACACAACACAGACAAATAACATGATTTTTTCATTTAATATTTCTGAAAGCTGATTTTTGCTTGTTGTGTTTCATCCTCCACTGCAGTCTACGCAGGACTTTCTTCACTTTGGGATGAGCACATATGGGCTTCCTCATGTCCTTAACGTACAGTCTGTGGACCGATATAGAAAGAAAATACATATTGTGTTTTTGGATAATATAACAAGAGAATGAAGCGTTTGATATCTATGATATGACTGTAATGATGTCCACTGCTTACATCAGTGCAGGGATGTCACAGGCGCCGTTGCTATGCTGCACACTCACTCTATGAACCGTCAGGAGCACCGTGACAGGGATGTCCTTTTTTGTTGTGATGCAGCATTTTGGGATGCTAGCTGCAATGTGATATTAAGATCCATAATAAGTGAAAGTGATGGCAAAAAGAAAACCATGTGCAGCACAACAGCATATGGTAAAATGGTATTCTTTCTTCTACACTAATTATTACTATATTTCTATTTTTACAAATACAAGTTCAGATAATGTATTTCAAAGATAATGACAAATAAAACACACATGGTCATTTAAGATTTCTGGGTTAGTACAAACAGAAATATCGAACTCAATAACAGTGAAAAACATTTCACATTTTTATATAGGATTGAACCAGATGGAGTGGTTACCACACACCTGAAAAATACATACAGCATTCCTATATAACTCAACTTGTCCTCTGATGATGAAAACCAAAAACAAATTTCAGTGCTGTCTGAGTTTTAACATCGTCATCATATTGGAGTTCTTACCTTCAGTTGAAGTGATGGCCAAAGCACAGAGACAGACAAAAAGTAACACAACTTTCACCTCCATGATGACAGAGCAAGTGATGCGAGGGAATGTGTCCTTGTTCTTTAAATACTGGCCCTGAACACACACCCACCCACAAACACAGGCAAGTGTGTGACGTGTGCTCTAACCGTCCAGCATCTTTCTGAACGGAGCATGTTGCTCAACAATTAATGATACAAGGGATTATTAAAACACGGTAAGTGTTTACCATCAGCACGGTAAAACAAATATGACTTTCATTTTGTTCAAACTGCTGGTGCTAGAGGAATGTGTGGTACTCTCCCCTCTGACGGGCCGTGACAAGTTTAATAACTTCTCTTTTAATGGGATCTTTCAGCAGATGCCACGCCCAGTTCCCTGAATAAAATGTGCAGTTTGTTTAAGTGAGATCAAATGGAAACTGAAGATCAAATGTCTATAGTGTCATCAAGAAGGGGAGATCAAATTCTATGCAGAACACCTTGAGATAGACTGGTTTGTATGATTGGTGCAAAGCTCTGTAAACACTGTTTTTATGTATAACGTGTTACTATTCATGTGGGCAGTGGTTTGGAGAAATGATCCCTCAAACTAGCTGAGTTCAAGCCCCTGAACCAGCAAACATTTTGTGTCAATGAGCAAGGCTCGCCTTCTCTGTCGATGCCCCTGACCTTTGACCTCCCTGCAAAGGGAAGCACTGAAAACACAGTTTAAAGATGACTGAAATCAAATGTGACATTTGTCCTCAAATACTTGTTGACTGCAGGTATCAATAATTAAAAGCTTAATAACACTGGGGAACACAATTTTTGTTAAGTTAGGTCTGACAGCTGTTTTTAACTATTTTTTGGGATGTAGAATCCAATTTCTCGAGCACGTCAAGTTTTTAAACTATAGGATCCCAGTTTTCTTAAAAAATATGAAAAACACTGGCACTGGAATTTCAGCTGAATGAGGTATTGGTCTTATAGCTGACAGTAGATTAGGATATTCTATTTTACTTTTATTTTTTTTGTTAAATCCTGATGTTTTCACTAAACAAAACTAACAGTCTGTGCAATGATCTTTTAGCTCTCTCCAAACCATGGGGATACCAAATGCCAACATTTCAAGTGTTCCTTTGGTCCACATTCGTAAACTCTTGACACACTGCTTGCACACTTTGTGAGGGGCCCATGACTTGTCTTGATCATCAAGTTTTACTTTAAAACAGGCAAAATATGCTTGTTTCACAAATGCACTGATGTTTGCCCTCTGACTTGGAATGGTGAAACTACCACGAATATAGCAAAAGGAGTCAGGGTTGTTTAGGCATTTACGACGAGAAGTAGCAGGAGCAGACATGATCTGGAACAAAGGAAATATATAGCAATGCAAATAAAACACTAAGATGGAATAGTTACAAGCTTTGAAAATTTAAAAAAAACAGCATAAAATGAAGTAGAACTTACAATAGTATGCCCATGGTTAAAAGGTTAAGAGAAAAGCCAGCACAAAGCTTTCTATTCATAATCAGCTGGCAAGTCTTACTATAGCTAGTGGAATTTTGCTTGTCTGGAGGGTAAGCTGTGGAGAAAAAAACTTGACATGCTAGAGAAAACTGACTGCAATTTTGGAATCAGCATGGCAATTTTAGTTTTAATCAGCATAAAAATCTATCTCAACAGAAAGTGTTCAATCCATGTTGACAAAGATACAGTATGGATCTGACGACAAACTCACAGCTCAGTCGATGAGACAGTGTGTCACATTCATTGTGGGCTGTGTGTGGCTCTGCTGTATATTGTGCAACTTTTACTGTGCGTGCAACAGTACTGGGAGTGGGAATCCATCTGTTCCCCAGGGGAATTTTTTCCCCTGTGGCAATAATGACAGACAGACATACAGTTGGTAATGTGGAAGCACTCAAAACAAATGAATGCAGCATCTGTATGTTGTTTGCTTTGGTTTTCCAGCACACAATAATACCATATAAAGCCTTTAAATCACAGGTCAGTTTGACAAAGACGTTATACCCTCCATCATGCTTTTTCGTAAACCTGGAGATTTGTTTTGGTGTTTAGAAGAAGCCACTGTGATTGGCTGCATCTTCCAATTTGTTGGCAGCTACTACTCAGCCATATAACTTGGTCAGTGCTGCTATTTTAGATTAATTTAGTCTACACCATTTCAGTATACCATGTGATCAGGTTCATTTCTATTCATTCACTGGTGATGCAACATTGATCAGGGGCAAAGTGTGCAATGAAGGATTTTAACGGTAAAAGGACGGATGTTCTCCATAAGTAGAGCAGCAGCTAAAGTCCACACTGTTTAGGTCTCTGAAGACTAAAAGCAGGATTATTCACCCTCAACAACTGCTTGGCTGAATGACTTTGCATTTGCTAAATAAAATAAAATAACAACAGATTTCAGATCTCAAGATCAGAAGTCAAGATCAAGTTTTTCACGCTCAATTATTAAATCGAGACATCGGGTAAATGTCAAAGTGTAGGAAGTCAGACAAAAACTGCCATTGTGTATAGTTCTGGCAGAAACATCAGCTGTCAATCATCACACATGAAAGAAGACGATGATCCACTTTCTTTCATTTATGCCAACTGCACATTTTGATACACAACGGAGAGTTGTGTGTGTGTGTGTGTGTGTGTGTGTGTGTCAATCTATGTTATTGGTACAACAGGTGATACGTGTGCACAGTGAGCATTTTTTAATCCACCTTCAACCATCAAATATATTAAGATATTGTATATATCAACTTTAGCCTGCTGTAAATGATTGCACCCAAACAAACTGTATGCTCTGGGACAATAAATTGGCAGAAGTTATGCAGTTTCAAGAGGCTCAAAAATTAAACACTTGTTATGGCTAATATCTCGGCAGCTCTCAGTGTTGGGAGATTAATCATTGCTTTCACTCACTTTCATTCATACACACAACCACAAACACATGCATGCATGACACGGAAAACAAACAAGTTCTGAATCATCAGAACGTTACAGGTGTAATTATTTTGAGCGTGGGAATAAAGAAAACAGCAGAGTTTTTTTGGCAGTGATACATTCTGTATTGTTTCTTCATTTTTTTTCTGCACACAGGAACTAACAGCTTAAGCTTCATCCTTCAGATGTTTAATACGGTTGTCCCTACTCTCTGACTCATTTGCAGTGTTTTCTGCTATAGTTGACTTACAGGTTTGTTTACAGTATGTGCATTAGTATATACATTTCTAAGGTTGGATTAAACCACCATGTCATCCACATTTCAAAACGAATATCATGATTCCTTTCTGCTAGAATCTGGATGAAAATAGCCAATTAAGCTAAAGTTCACTTTCTGTCACCATCTTTACAGATTTAGAACTATCACAGCAGTATCGGGGTAAAGAAAGTTTGACTTGGCATATTACTAGTTTGAGGTTCAAATCTCAAGGCTTGTAGTGGTACAGGTCTGTTCTCTGATCTCTGGGCGCCTCCACAGACAACAGTGTCAGTACTCAGACTGTCCTCTGCTGGCCACATGCAGCAGACGCAGCAGCAGGTCTGCAGGCAAACTTCTCGCAGAGCCAGGGGCCGGATCTGAGGCCTCAGCCTCCCCCAGGCAGTCAGGGTCCACCGCACAGCTCTCTGAGAAGGAGAAAACTTTATTTAAGATGTGCCCAAAAACACTTCATACCATTAGACATAGACAAGAATATGACAAACGTCAAAACCAGCACGTACCAGAGTTACAGCAGAGTCCTGAAGCAGCGCAGCGTCCTCCTTCAGATCCACAGGATCTCCCTCCTGCCTGGCAGGGGGTGAGCAGGTAGTTCTCCTCCACACAGTGAGCTGTTTCTGGGGAGCCCAGCAGGCAGCCAACGCCCTCACCACAGCAGATACTGGGGCCAAAGCAGCGGCCCCTGTCTCCAGGGCCACAAGACATGCACTGATGGAGAATCACAATGAAGCATTAAACAAGTGATAAAAATCCAGTGAATTATTAGTACAATACAATACAAGAATATTAATTCTAACAGAGCATTTCTGTTTATGTTCAAATAAAGCTTCACGCTCCTCTCTCATATTCAAACTGCATTGCATAGGATTTATGTTGCACATTTGTGCATATTTCTATGCATCGGTAAGATGCAGGTTTTTTTTTCCTCTCATAAACAGCAATAAACAAGTTTATCATATACACTCATGATATGTACATGTTTATCTAACTATACACTACTGAAAAATAAAAGGTGTATTTGCTGTCACCCGCACAGATTTACATTGCTGTTCTGTTCTTCTTTGTTTTTGTTATATAATTAATCATAATTGGCTTTTATTAAGGTATTTATCGGTTTTTGATTTTCTTTATTTTTTTCACATTAAACCTTTTTTCTTCTTGTTCGTGCACCTTGTACATTCAATTTTCCCTTTTTGTTAACACAGAGGAAAATGTAACATTTGCTTGGTAAAATCCCAATACAAAATCTGACAAAGTTAGTGAGAGGTGGTTTGAGAGAATCAGGCAGAGATGCTGGTGATGGTCTGATGCTCACCTGTCTGATGCCAGTCTCAGGAAGCGCTCGTTTCCCTCCTCGGGGGCAGTTCTGGATGTAGCAGGCGGATGAGAGGGCGAGCAGCCCCAGGACGCTCAGGGGGAACAGGAACTGAGGCATCGCTGCTGGTTCTGGAAGGTTCCGGTGAGTCCTCCTCCTCCTCCTGGGTGGATGTGTAACTGATGTCCCGCTACATCCCTCACTTATAAGCACACGGACATTATCTGACACCCGTGTGTGACGTCAGCGTCGTATTGTTCTGCTCTTCGCGTGCATGCGCGCCGAAGGCCACCTGCGTGCGCGCGCGTGGAGAGGTCGCAGCAGACATGGCTCTGCATTAGAAGTCTGCATCTAACAAATCTGCACAAGAAAGCAGCAGCGACAACACAAGATGCCTCTTCTGTATGCAAGAGTGCGCCACGCTTATTTGGGATAACTTCCCCGAGTGGTGTCTAGCAGGCAAGAGGGCACACACTGGAAATGGCAGGACTTGAACAACTAATTAGATGTAAGGCAACAAAGTGCGCTGATTAAGTTCATTTCATGGTGATCATGAGTCATTCAAGCTCATCAGACTTTTGTCACATTAAGGAAACTAATGCGAGCAGCATGGTAACCTCGAGGTCACACAGATTGTCCTGTTGATGTAAATTAAAACGAATGAGCACAACAAGATTAGCATTTCAAGTAAACATAAATAGCTTATTCAAGTCCAGTGAGCCTGGTCGCATGCTTTGGGTCGCATCTCACCTATTAGCTGCAGTGATGCCAATTAAATGCTAAAAGGCAAAGCATCAGAGGATGTGAAGGAGTTATTTATTAATACCAGTTGCTTATCAGTTAACACTTCATATGTTCTTTGCATTTCTCTAATCCTGAACAGAAGGAAAAAGTAGCAAAAAACATTCTCACAAATGGAAACAACTCCTGATACCTGGAATAATTAAAGTCTGACGGTGGGCTTACTCTTGTTTTTTTCCCCATTTCTGTCATAAAATATCAAGCATAAAAACAAGCTGATCAGTCAATTTGACAAATAGAGGCGGTAGTTAAATTTAAGTGCTTGTAGCTCAAACTGTGACCCTGGAGTCTCCATTTCACATGCAGAACAACTGATTTGCTCACATTGAGCGGATACAGGATCATGACCTTGGTTAAGATTTATGTTGCCAGGGAAACTAACACAGAAATTGTGCTGTTTGTGATTGCAAAGACCAGTAAGCCTTTTCCCCCAACAGACCTTGGTTTGTTTAACACTTTTGTGCTCACAACAACCTCATAACAAGCAAGTGTTAAGGGGCAGAAAATGAATAGGTGGGCAAGGACACTCAGAGACACTGAGCGCATCATATATTTCCTAACACGTCAAGCAAAAACTACGATAGGACACAAGACCAGTCAGTAGCTTAACGGGAATTAGAGCTATTCAATTCTACCTGATAAACACAGATAAACACAGGGCTGGAATTAATGCCAGAATACACAATTTAATATATTAACACATCAACAGTACTGTACATAATGAGTGGCAAGAAGTCCTTATCGTTTCCGTTTGAATGTGAAGAAAGAAAGAGGAGAAGGCTGAGTGTGACCCGGTGTTTTTCTTCACAATGACTACGCAACCTTGTGTCTTCTCAAAATCCATTTTAATTTTTCTGGCCCTTTTGCTCCTTTTGTCCCTGAACCTTCACTTTGTCTATCCTCAACACATTTACTCACCCAGGATCTCGACAAAGGCTGCACAACCAAGGCTGCAACATGATGAAAAAAGAAAAAAACAAGGCAGGAAGAGAACATTCTTTTGTGAGAGATACCATAGAGGGCTTTGCTGTTCATTCATGTTCTTTCTACAGGTGTTGATTTTGTGACATCACAGGTCCAAGACACAAAGTACTTAGTGTGACACACATGAATAAGAAATAATATAGAGGTGGAATGGGAATAGGCAATTGCTGAGACCACTATCATGTAATCTCAAATAATATAGTGTCACACATATGTGAAGAAGAGCTGTATATCAAAAAAGACGATGGAGTCAAACAACGTAAACAACCTACAAATAGAGCTGGGATTTGTAAATTTCCAGTGTGAATGAGTTTTTCCGTTCAACGTGGTTGCAGGTCAACCCCGTCTTCACCTTCTGAACAATCATTTGGTCACTGTCTTATGGGGGCGTAGCTTTGCCTTTTTACAGCATTTGTCAGTGATGCACACGTATGACATCACTGCGTGACGTAGGGTTTTGGCAGGATGGACACAAGATGTGGTTGGATGCTGCTGATGAATTTGGTGGTTGTGATTCCCTCCGCAGACAGGAGCGGCAGAGCAAGTGACCGCAGGTTAGACGGTAGAAGGATGATGCAGATTTTGAGTAAACAGACACCGAACAGGAACATGCAGAGCACGTCTTCTCACCTGGCAAGCAAATGTGCGGGAAAATAAATTAAACGATCAAGTGTTTTGTGTGGGAATATTTTCCAGTTCAGAGGAAAGACCCTCAACATGTCTTTTGGTTGACCTATACTTCTTTTTGTCCACAGGTAGTGCAACAGACGACTAGCCACTGTGTGAACTATGACAGAGCAGTTCTGTCCACAGCAGCCAGCTTTTTACAAAAGAATAACTCTTTAAAAAGAAAAAAATATCAATTACTTACCATGTTACCTTGAACTCACTCACACACACTTTTTCAGAATAAAAAGAGAAAGACTGAAAGCAACTGAAGTAAATGGGAGCCGTGTTTACAAACTGTCCCACCAACCTGAGTTATATTTATCCGGTCATCTGCTCAGTACTTCCCAAGCAACATGCATTTTCATCAAAATCTATCTCTGTAGGTCTGTGCATGTATGTATATTGTGGTGTGTTAAACTGGGCCTCCCTTTCATTCAATTCAAGGCTTTACTGCATTTTCAGAGGAAAATAAGGAATTAAAAGTAACATACATTATACTACTGACATACTGCACAAATGGTTACTTTATAGGTGAAGTGCTCCAAAGAGGACTTGTTTAAATCCTACCTGGTGGCATGCTTGCAGTGGTTACAGTCTCATATTGCTGTGCAGTGTTCAAAGGTTCAGAGTCAGGACCGATCCGTCTCTGCTGAGATAAGTTTGAGGTGAAGGAGGGTCGGCCCTGCAGGGCGGAGAACAGGGCTTCGTCCAGACTGGCTGACAAACGCTGCTCATGAGAGCTGCAGCTGGGGACTGAAGACGTAGGGTGAAGAGTAAACATCGATGCCACAGACAAGTCAGCAAAAAGGCAAAAACACTAGACATGCTTTAGGATCTTATTCTTACTGAACATCTTCTACTCACTTGAAACTGCATCATTTCTTGGTCGTTTTGTTTGACGTAATAGTTGTGTCTCAGCTGTCAAATCTCCTGCTGATTCTTTGGAGATTCCACCCAGATCTCGTTTCTTTTGTCTCCCCAACTGTGATTTAATCGCTACAGTGAAAGCCTGGGAGTTAGATGTGCCAGTCCCATGATCTGATGAATGTCTTAAACCACCGTCTGTGTTTCTGGTGCCACCATTACACTGAATACTGGTGCTGTTTATTGAGCTTTCACTGACACATGGGGAGTACTGGGTAGGTCCATCTACAGCAGAGGCTATAAGTCTTGATGCCTGTGGATTCTCTCCTTCACCTCGTCTCCCCAGCATCCCGTCCCTCCTCACCATCCCTTTCTGCAGGAGGAAGTGGTCAATGCGGCTTTTCAGTTGGGGATTAGGTAGAGGTTGGGAAGTGGAAGTAAACGGCACGCCAGTGAAGGGATCGTTTGGGGGTCGACCCCAAGTGGCTTCCCTCTTCTGGTGCTCCTCCAGCGTGCTGTTGTCCACTGACACACCACTAGGCAGCAGCATGGGCAGCATCATTACCTCCTGGGTTATAGCATCAAGAAACTCCTCTGGGATGGAAAGATTCCTAGAGTCAGACAAAAAGCCAATGGATAATTATCAATGGTGTAAGAAAATTAATATCCTTTATCATTAAGATATTTATTTTATCTATGACGAGTAACAGATATTTTTTAAGGACTGACACATAAATGCATACCTTGGAGGTGTAGCTGCTTGCAGTGGTAGTTCGGTCTGGCTGACTGAAGAGGCAAAAAACGCAGGTTTCGGGAGCGGTCTTTCACTGGCTTCATAGACACTTTTAATCCTCTCCACTTCTTCTGCTGGGCAGCAGCGAGCAGGTTGTCCCCACACGGCCAAGGCTTTGAGCCCCAGTGCAGATGCCGCCCCGCCAAACGGCAAAGTCACACGGAGTTGTGTCACAGCGCCCAATGAGAGCAGACCCCGACTCCACAGCTCCTCTTGCCGACAGTTCACAGGTTGTGGAGGGAGAGTGGAGAGGAAAGGGGGCCGGAGACGGAAATTTGCTCTTGTGAAACAGACTTGGGTTTCCTCCCTCAGTTCGCAACGACCTACCAGTTTAAACTCTGGTTCAGGATGATTGGATTCAGTGTTTGACTTGAGCGCATGGCCTCTTTGATGAGGCTCATCTAGAGCCTCTTCACCCCACTGCAGGGCCTGAAGTCGCCACTGGTTGTCATGACTTTGATGAGACTTTCTGTCATGCTCTTGTTGTTTTTCTGTGCTCTGTTTCTGGTCATTTACCTGCATTTGTTTCTTTTCCTGACTCCCCTTGTTGCCTTCATCAATATTCTGGGTGGGCAGAAGAACAGAACTGGTGCTGATCTCCAGTCTTTTGCAGGCCTGGCCTCGGTCCATACCCCAGGGCCACAGCTCCACATCCACCCTGCACAGCTCCACCTGGAAGCCAAATTTCAAAGTCACCTGCAAGGAATAAAGGAAGAGTGTGCAGTGTACAGATATTTTAGTGTTTTTATGTACATTATCTGAATAGTATGTACTATGTCTATGTCTGTATTTTTAACATGTGCAACTGGTTACTTGAATTTCCCTCAGGATTAATACAGTATCTATCTACAGTATCTATCCACCTACCTACCTTACAATTAAAAGAGCTACTTCATTCTTACTTGTACAGGTGGACGTAGGAAGTATTCCAGTTTGAAGCCCCGTCTTCGGAGAGCAGGGTCGGTTGACACAAGGTTTGTGACATCATAACCATCTGCACACAGCTGCAGTTGAAAAATACATTTATGTGTCTGGCCATGTTTGTCCAATTAAAAGGAGGCATGTCTCGATGAAAATATTCCTCAGAGCAGCACAATCAAGTAAGACTCAATGATGTAATAGAAAACTATGAGACATGCAATGAGAGGAGACAGTATACAAGAAGAAGAGGAGTAAAAAAAAAAAAAAAAAATCTACGTGGAGAAAATTCAGACTTGATCAGGTTCAAAAATACAAATAAAAAGAACATAACAAGGTCAGATGTGACTCAGTCTCCCACACACTACTTTGTCAGTGTTCTTCTTTATTTTCACATCTACAGCATGTCCTCCACCTCCATCCTTTACTAGTTAAGTGTCTACGTCACTTTGTCCTCTTCGTCTCCAGATATACATTTTCGAAAGAGAAATAAGGTGAATGGTGCAAGACACTACTTAAGTGTACAAATTAGGGTTTTAGCTTGTTTTAGTCACGTTACTTGGGTGTAGCAACAAGTTTTGCACTCCAGAAATGGCAGACCTGACAGTAAAACATTGTACATGTTAAAAAAATATGAGCTTGAGAAAGGCACAGTTGAATGATAGGTTAATGAAATGTGTCAAACCTTGTTGCAATGAACTGTTGTATAAAAGGGTGACAGGCAGAGATTCAAGACCATCTTCTCCAACCTGTGAAGACACAAATTGATTGTTGAGCTACACTTTCCTTTGCGTCACTTATGGTCAGTTAACAGGTCAAGGCAAAATATGCCATTCAGTGAAAACAACTCCTAAGCACATTGGTACACCACATGGTTTGTTGTGTTTATACCTATACAAGACCTTTAACCTGGTGACAAAACAACCTCAACAGATTGATTGACTCGCCTCCCTTTTTTCTATAGCAAGTGTCAGTGTATGGTTGCCACTAAGACTAGTTCAGATGATTAGCTGATTAATCAATTAGTCAATCATCATCATCATCATGAATGAACCCCGTCAATTAAGCAACAACAGCAAAAAAAAAATAAATATTAAAACACAATAACTTACTGTTTCTAAAATGTGAGGAGTATCTGTTTTACATCGCAGCCATGAAGGCTGAAGGGATTATTAGTTTAATAAAGTGAAAGGAAATTATTCAACAACTACGTTGACAACAGGTTTAAGTATAATTTCAAGCTGTAATGCATTCAAATGCAGACTGTAATTCCAGTTTTACACAGTATATAATAATATAAGACTAAATAAAGCGAATATCTATCGTGTTTGAGCTGAACTGTCAGTTAATGGAATCAACCCATATATAATTAAACTCGCTAACATTTTATGAACCAAGCGGTTAATCTAATATTTAAGAAAACGACTGGAAGACGTTCACTGAGAGTAAAACGGACTGTTTTCATACATTTTACAGATAAATATTACTTAATGGGGGCCGTGGGGGCCTTAACTCCTCGGTGTAAATATTAATAGCAAAACGTAGCTAGCAACATAATGTTAGCAAACATTGCTAATGTTGAGCCAGACAATGTTAACAGTAACATAGTAAACATGAAAACATACAAAGCTTACGTTGCTTGGTCGTAGACAAACTCGACTGTTCTGAATCTTTATTTGGATTCTCTGACCAACTTTAGGGAGCAGCTAACAGCTACTAGCTAGCTTAACCGGCACAGCTGGGGAAGCCCAGAAGGGACATTCTTCACATTTGTTTTAGCGAAATTGCTCAAGGATATAACACTTTTTTTTCCGGTTTACTTCTTTAAAAAGGCATCTGGTATGTGTCTGTCCTTTGATATTTGTTTTCACTCGAAATCTGATTACTACCATACTACCATAAATGCATTTTATCCATCTTTTCAGAGATGTTTCTCCTCCTCCAAATGAATGTCAACATTGTCACTCATCTTCACAAGATGCAACCATACAGCTTGCAACATTTCAAAATCAGTGGGATGTATGCTGTTCTCCAGCAACCCTAGACTTTTGTTTGATTTTGTTTAATTTCACTGCACATCTGTCAGTTCTTCTGTATCATCCTAGAGGACGTTTAGTCAACAATGGCTCCCAACCTTTTTATTGTGGAATCCCATAATGCATTGTTATGTCTGCATGTTATGTCATTTTCACAGGTTGCACAGCACAGTGGTAGAAAGTACAGTTACTCGAGTGGCCTCGTGCACTTACAGATAACTATGTACAGTTTGAGGCAGGCCTACTTTTACTGGAGTACTTTTACGCATTTCTGTGACAGATGTAGTTCCTCTCACATACAAACTAACATGCATACAAACCCAATATCACATGAAATAATCATCTCCTACATCTCAACCAGCAATTAAATAATGCACTATGCATTATTTATTTTTTTATTTATATATTTATTTTTAGTGTGGTATTAAACATAAGATCCAAATACCTCCACCACTGCTGCCCAGATCAGCCACTATTTACAGGACAAACGATTTTCTCAGGGACAAAAAAAATGCTGAATTATTCACATATCTTTATTAGTTCTGCTGAGTTTTAACAAAGAGGTGGTATAATCAAGCTAGAACAGTACTATAGAAACATAAATGCAAACAATAAATTTGAAACATGTATAAAATCGGTAGCATTTTGTTCTCTAAACAATGCAATACTGTAACTACATTTATCACCTACATCAAAAGGAACATCATTTTTGGACAGGGTTGCTATTGTTTGCACCGTTATGGTCGGCCAATAGGCTATCTACACAGTTAAAAAAAACACATAAATGAAAGCTCAAATGACATATATGTTCTCTGTCAGCTCACCATAATATAATAACCATAATAAAGATGAT
The DNA here is from genome assembly GCA_029721515.1 of Synanceia verrucosa. Lineage (NCBI taxonomy): Eukaryota > Metazoa > Chordata > Actinopteri > Perciformes > Synanceiidae > Synanceia > Synanceia verrucosa. Next base: position 18,392,564 of record CM056551.1, on the reverse strand, counting down.
AATACTATGTAATACCTTAAAGATAAGTTAATATTCTTGAGCAATATCTTTGTATGCTGGCATAAACAACACATATAAAAGCCATGATATTCACATCTGAGTCTACTATACATCATAACTTGTGTGTAGGACACTACATAGTGCAGTTAGCCTGAATGCTCCCTTTGAAGAGGCAGACTCATTTTTTTCTTTTTCTTTTTACTTCCTTCTCCCCTGCTTTGTCCAAATGAACTATACGAAAGAAAGTAGAGTTTTTCAGGATATACAGAATCCCTCAGTTGGAATTTCGTATCAAGCTTTGATGTACATCTTAATGTACTCCCTCTACACTTTCTATATTGCCACTGATCCCTCTATCCTCAATCTCATGAGCTGAAGCGTTTCATATGTATACACACATGCACACACCCGCTCTCCCACACACACACACACACACACACACACACACACACACACACACACACACATTTACAATCTATAACTGTTATAAGTATTTCTTTCTAGTCTATCATACATTCTATAAATTTTTACTTTGGGGATACCAACTTATCGCTCAGATTTCTTGGCAACGCAATTATCATAATAACCAAATTCAAATTGTGTGCCTCCATTCACATTGTCATTTCAGTTGACAGGGCTGTGAAAGCTCTCTAATGACCTCTAGTGTTTATTTGTAGTCACTGCAGCTGCTCTGCAGTGAAGGCCAACCTGGTTCTCCCACGTCTTAAAAGATACTCTCTATTCATTTGGGGTTGATTATCTACTAAACATATCTATTTGATTCAATTTGTAGAAAATATACTCTGTTGGTCTTGATGATGTGTTTAAATGGGTCATGCATGTCAGACCCTGTACATGAAATGACTTCAAAACTCAATCAAGAATCAGTCAGTGTTATCTTTGTTGTTGATATCTGTTGGGATTTGAATGAAATAGTACAGCCATAAGTAATAATGTTGCCTAACTGGCTTGTTTATATTATAAATAAAGCACTGAAAATGATAATCACACTCTTGTTTTTTCCCTCTGGTCCTAGCATTAGATATTCTTGTATACATGCTGGAAAGAATGGAGTAAGGCGCTCTCTGGCCAAAAATGTTAACATCACACACTCTGACCACTATTTCTACTTTTACATTACCAGCGACACAGACGTACAATGAATAAATATCGCATAATATTCTTGTCGATAATTTCTGACAATAACCCTGATTGTCTTGGTCCTTTTCTAGCATGGCCATTAAATGACCCCTGTAATTAGTGCTGTCATCTCGACATTGTCATTTAACATTTTGCGTTTTTGCCATCTCTCAGCGTGGCACACTTTTCAATGAACACATATTATAGGTAGGATGTGGTAGTGTGCAACTAGCAAAAGAAATGCTGCTTAGGATGTAGAAAAATCATTGATAGACTGAATGAAGTTCATCTTCCTGTTGAGATGATCTGCTTGTTACTGATAATGATGGATTCTGTTCATCGCTATTGTTGCTGCTCAGTGTCTTTAGTTGCTTCGAAAAGTATGTCAGACTGTACTGATATATTCTATTGTACACTGAAATGTCTTTCGACTGTATGCTGAAGTGGTTTTGTGTGAGAGGCCTCGTGACTGTGAGTGTATTGAACTGTACAATTCATCATGGAGCTGTCTCTATATCTCTGTGGACTCTATCCTCTCCAGGCGTGAGGGTCCTGCCCAGGGATTGGCAAGCTGGTGGAGAGAAGGAGGGCCCTTCTGATCTTCACAAGGTGGGGAGATGGTGAGGGCAATAGGGCCAGGGAGAGAGGGTGGGGGCTGAAGAGACAGAGGTGAGAGGGCTGGTGGTGGAGGTGGAGAATTGGAAGAGGTGGGGGAGGTGGTGGTGGTAGTGGTAATAATGGTGGTGGTAGACATTGTGTTTGGTTTGGCTCCCAACTGGCTCATACGTTTTTCCAAAGCTTGGTTCTTCTGCAGTGTTTCCACATAGCTGAGCTGCAGCTGTGCCTGGTATTTCAACACCCTCTCCTTCTCGTCCTGCCAGGTGTGTCGCTCCTGGTCAAAGTTGAGGGCCTGCCGTTCCCGTTGCTGCCGCTCCAGGCGCAATGCAGCCTGCAGCTGCTCTAGTTGCCTGCGCAGCTCCCCTGCCTCATCCCAGTGACCCTCCTGGCCTCGCTGTGGCTGGTGGCCATCCTGACGCAGTTGCACCTCCTGGCAGAGTTGGGCCTCGTGACGCATTTGGGCCTCGTGACAGAGCTGGGCCTCCTGACGGAGCTGGGCCTCTTGGCGTAGTTGGGCTTCATGGCGGAGATGAGCCTCCTGACGAAGCTGGGCCTCTGGTCGGATTTGGGCATCCTGACGCATTCGGATGTCCTGCTGCATGTGGGCGTCTTGCCGCTGCTGCACATCACGCCACTGAGCTTCTTCGCGTTGCTGCCTCTCCTGTCTCTGAGCTTCTTGCCTTTGGGCTTTGGCTTCATCACTCTGAAGACTCAGCAGAGTGTCAGAGGTTGGAGTGAGAGAGTTGGTTGAAGGCTCGGCGGGGTTACGTGGGCAGTTGACAATTCCCCAAGGTGGCAACAGTCCTGCAGCAGCTAAGTTGGGGCTCACAACGACCTCTGCTCCTCTGCTCACCTCACTCAGAGCCCGCTTTAAACTAAGCACCTCTGCCTCGAATACACCCAGCTTCTCTCTGAGGATGGACACCTGTAAAAAAATATCCATCACAGGAAAATATAATTTAGCTTTAAATGCAGTATGTGATTGTCAATATGTAAAGTCAGCATTTTTAAGGTGCACACTCACAAACAAGATGTCTCCTACATTACAAAAGAACAAAAAGACAAAGCAGGACATAAAACATAATAAGCAGAGCTAGTGGATTATCATAAATACAAGCACTGTGCAAAAACATGTAACGCAGCTTTTCAAACAATACACATCCAACTATGTTTGTTGTACACGCATGCATGAATACAAGCATGCAAATATATGCCTGTATGGTTTTCACAGGCACACTAAAGACTGTCAGCAGCAGCTCTGGATGATTGGTTGAATTGGTCAGTTGAATTAGGTGAGAATACAGACAGAAATGGGTGACAGATTGTAGGAGAGCAATCCTTTTAGGCATTTTAAATCTGTTGTCTGATATAATTTTATGTTAAAATTTAATATTTAAACTTGTCTATGAACTCAAGCCCATTATATTTTTGATTTATGTGTTCCCATGGTACTTGCAAGTCACTCCAGATATTTCTCTTTAACTTACTGCCTCTTCATGGAATACACATCATTCATAAATGTCATACTGTATGTGTATGAGATCACACATCATAAAGGAGAAAAGCACTGCATGCAATATATAATGTTGCCCAATCCCCAATTAGTCTTAGTCTCCTCATCAAGGATTTCACTGATTTAAATGCTCAACAATCTAGAGTTAAGCATGATAATCCTGCAATCTCTTTGTGATAAACTATATTTTGACTGCTTTAGATTGTAGTCAACGTTGCATTGCTCTTTTCGTAGTCCCCTCTAAAGCCTTTGATAAAGTCGACCCTTCGTTGCTGCAGCCACACAACATTTTCATCTCCCAGTGCAATGAGAGTCTTACATCCTACAGACTGATGTAAACTGCAATGCATTTTGGTAAAAAAAATGGTATGCTATATGGCCATTGTTTTAAAACACAGCTGAGGGAAATCCTGTCAACATATAGATAGAATGATTGTCTTATGTGTCCATAAAAACTGCTAAAATACACTTCTTCACTGACGACAAAGATCAGATTTTACAACCAGATACTGTAAGAAACTATTGGGTCTAATTATTGTTTTATATTTTTGAGAAAAGGCACATAGCATCAAAGTGGACTGATTGGTAAAAAAAAGCCATATAGACACAGTATATGTTGTACAAAAATACAATCCTTGATGACCTTGATGCTCCTAGTGATGAAATAATGATAAGAGTCTCTCAATATTCATGCTGATAAATTTAATTAGATATCTTAACCAAACTGGAGTGGATCTTAACATTCTGTATATTATTGCACATTTAAGAAACCTCTCTCATCCTTGATTGCTGTTTTCCATTTAATAAAAAAAAACACACATAAACTCATGTTTTCTGTGGGCTAGCACTGGTTTTTGTTCACTTATAAACTCAAACACACAAACTACCATCATTAGCTTGTATCGTACTTTGACGGGTTTTATCAGAGACACCTAGGTGATTTCATGTGTTCTGTACACTGAATTATGAGCTACAAGGATGCCTTAAGTTTTGGTTCAGAAATCTGATGAACAAGCTGACCAATTGTAAATTATTTGGATGGAGACTGTTTTAATGGATTATGAACTTCTCTAAATTATTCATCTGTGTGTTTTTCTGTCAATCGTCAGTGTTACAGCCCGCTGTGTGTTAATTCAAACCCACCTCTGACAGAGTCCTCCTCAGCTCTACCTCACACTTCTCCAGCTCCAGACTCTTGGTGCTGTAGGAGTCCTTCAGGCCCAGCATGGTCTCCTCTCGCTCCCTCAGCTGGGCGTTGAGCTCCTTCAGCTGGCCTCTCAGGGCCACCATCTCTCCAGCTCGCTGGGTCACTTCAGCCTGACTCTCCCTCAGCTGCTGCTTCAGCAGGGAGATCTCTCCTGCCTTCTGACACACCTGCCACATGAAGAATGAGTATCTTTTTTAATATTTAGTTCATGTAGTACACCCTATGCCATCCCATATAAGGTGTGCTGCTTACACACACATACATACATACAGCTCCACACGTACCTTATATTCATTGCTCAGTCTGCCACCATGTTAACCTGATAACATTTGAAATAGACAAGCGCACCAAGTCATATACTCGTATCTCACCTCCCACTTGGTCTCCTCCAGACGAGGCAAGATGTCAGCCTGCTCCTTCCTGTAATCCAGACACTTTCTCTCCAGCTCCTCTCTCTGGGCCAACAGAGCTGCCATCTCCTCCTGGAGCCTCCTCTTGTCTTGAGACAGACGGCTTATCTGGGCCTGCAGGGCAGTCTGAGAGCGCTGAGCACGACGGGTAACCTGCCAAGAAAAAGTACATATACAGTGTTTTCACTGTATACATGTGTTTTTGGAACAAACCTGTGTGTACAGATCCTGCAATAACATCTTCTGTTACTAGCCATGACTTGTTATGTGTTGCATATCAGGGACAGATTTGGTCTAAAATGCTTTTCAGATGATGCTGAATTTTACCAGAATTTACAGGTATCCTGATCCAAAATGAACCATTAAATACCTTAGAGGGATTCTACCTACTGTGTAACAAGAGGCAGCTTCCTCTGCAGACAAGTAGATGTGACAAAAACATGCATCTGTTGTGTATGTAACCCTCCTAGAAATTGTATGATTGTGTGAGCACTTCTTCCAAGACTTCACACATGTTGCATTTGGACATCCTTCTGAGGTTACCTGCTGCAGGCGCGAGGCGTAATTCTGCCTCAGCTCGTCCATCTGTCGCTCCCAGACACGTTGCTTCTCCTCAAACACCTGAATGATTGCTGCCTCACTTTGGTCCAGGTTTCTGCGCATATGCTGCACCTGGGTGGAAAGCAGAGTAATCAAGAAGAAATCCAGCTTTGCTAACAAACAAAGATAGTAGTCAGATAGGCGTATATCAGATATACTGTTCCAAATCTGATGTAAACCTTTAAATGCTAACAAATATACTGCACAGAGTGAGCATCAGACATTCCTGAGTGCCCTCTGACCTCTTGCTCTTTCTCCCACAAGCGGTCCTCCAGGTCCTGGATGATGTCATCAGAGGAGGGGGAGGGGCGTAGAGGTGCTGGGGCGTCACTCAGGTGACTCAGCCTCTGATAGGATGAGGAGCTCTTTCCCGAAGAGGACCGGCCACTGTCTGAGGCACTGAGCCCGTTCTGGAGGAAAGAACCACATCACGGTGCTTTAAGGACACCACCCAGGTGCATTAATCAGCTCTCTAAGAGAGTGCATGATGAGGGCCTCACCTGGAAACCAGGCTTTTCCAGCTTGTCCAGGACTGCAGCTGCCCCAACCATACCCAACCTGTTGATGTGGCTGGTAGAAGCACTGAGAGGCCCCAGGACGGCTGGAGGCCCACAACCGGACCCCGAGCCAGTATAGGTGGGCAGGCTGGTCAAGGAGTTCCTCCCTGAGTCAGACATCCCTCCCTGAACCACTTCATTACCATTTCCCCCACCCTCAGTTCTGCTGACCCTCACTGGGCTGTCCTGGTCCAGGAGCAGGGCCTCTGGGACCTCTCCTGACTCTCCTCCTGCTCCATCCCTGCCTCTCCTGCCTCCTCTGCTCTCACTGAACCCTTCACTCCTTGCCTCAGTCTTGCCCTCGCTGCCAGCCCCTCCTGCTTGGCCCACCAGGTTCTGCATGGAGTGGAAGCTCTTGGGAACCACCGGCTTGAAGGCAGAGGGACGAACAAGGCCTGAGTTGTTCTGCATCGCCTGCGACAGAGATGGAGAAGAAACAGTAGTGAAAAGAGAAAAATTCACTGTCGTGAAACACAACATGGTGTTTGCATTACACATATACCTGCTTGAGATGCATTTGGATTATTTTCTGAGGACCTTATATATCTTAATTAATGCTCATGTGTCCATGAAGTGTTTTTGGTGGCTATATCCTTCCTCCTATATATATTGTCCAAGAGGTGATCCCTTTCGTTACATTTTTAAGATATAATGCACTGTTCTCTTTTTAGCCAAAGCTAATATGCAGCTTCAGCAGTCTTCAAAATGAAACGGCCAAAGTTAAGTTTTTTTCAGTAAAGCTTCCCTCTGTGTTACTGGCCTTTCACGATTCAGCAAGAGTATTAATTCAGATTGTTTACTGAACTTCTTGCATGTGTGATAATGAAAAAGCCTCTTTTTAAATTAAGGAACTGAGGGACATTTCATACAAAAAAAAAAAAAACTTAGGAAAATGTCCATTGTGTTGTCTAACTCTGCTGAAGGCACACAATGGCTTTGGCTGAAGGTTCAAATGCATCTGCAAATGTTGTCCCCCCTCAATAATTTTATCAACCAATATGAACGTGAGTAATATATTTTCCACCCACGTCTTAAGATGAATATAATTTTGCACCATTTCCCAACCTGGAAATTGTCTTGTGACCCCTGGGATTAATTTAACGACCGCCTTTGAGGGTGCTGACCCCCAGGTAAGTACCCTCTGTCTTGAATCTAAAAGTACCTGCTCCAGTTTTCCAGACACTGGCAGGATCTTGGGCGGGTTATGGTTTGGAGGGTTATGGCTGCCAGGATTGTTGTCACTGTCAGCTCTGGCGGCTGCCATCTCTCTGTGCTGGTGCTGGTGCTGATGCTGGTGTTGGTGCTGGGTCATGCTAACGCTGTTCTTCTCACTTGCTCCTCGTCCCACAATGTTCCCACAAACATCTAAACCTGCGGCCTGCATTTCCCTCTCTCTCTCTCTTTCCAACCTCTCGTTCTCCAGCCTCTCTCTTTCCCTCTCCCTCTCTCTCTCCCTCTCTCGCTCCCTCTCCCTCTCTATCTTCTCCCTCTCGATCCTCTCTCGTTCCCTCTCTCTGGCTCTCTCCCTCTCCCTCTCCCTCTCTCTCTCCAGCCTCTCCCTCTCCACTCGTTCACGCTCCCTCTCCCTGTTCCTCTCCCTCTCTCGCTCCCTCTCTAACCTTTCTCTGTCCCAGTCTCGGTCCCGGTCCCTGTCTCTCCCCCTCTCTCGCTGCCTCTCCCTCTCCCACTCCCTCTCCCGCCTGCCTGCTCCATTTCCACACTCCAACTGGTTGTTGTTAGACGGGGCCGCCATGGTACATTCAGTGTTGGTGGAGGAGGCTGTTTCGGTGGGCCGGTCAGTCCCGGTACAGGTCCCAGTCCCAATACTAACACTCCCTCGTTCATCGCTAGAAGCCGTCCCGTCGGATATATTCGCCGGAGGGCAGGGCAGACGCTCTGCGCTGCAGCTGCGGTCGGCAGGGCAACGGCGAGAGAGAGGAGGGGCTCTGGGCAGGGTGGTCCTCGTACCCACAGACTTCATGGCAAACTCCTGCTCTCCTGCCACCCCACTGCCGACACTGCCCATAGTGGGGTCAAAGGTCAGGGATTAGAGGTTAGGAGTCAGGATTGGGGAGGGTCACAGATACATTTGGAAGTAGTGTGGGTCATCACAACCTAATGCAGGTAGTGGGGGCACACACACTAGAGGAACACAGAAAAACGAAAGGAGTTATACAATATTATAATTGCATAATGGCTAGTTATACAATAATAGCTAATGCAGAATAAATTCCAACCCACAGATGGGGGCAGCGTGGTCCTCCCACCATGATAAGAATGAAACGGACCTGACAATGTCTGGGCAGTTAGTGTACAGTGAAAGTATAAATACTCTCACAATATCAATACATTCACACCAATATAGTAAAAAAAACAAAAACAAAACAAAACAGATATTACACTGGATTTTGTGTCCATTAGCATCATTGAACTGGAGGGTTGTATTTGGTTTGTTGTATTTATTTGCATTTGTTTTGTGGATGCAAATACAACAACAAATACCTGCATGAATTTGTTTAATAACAGAAAACAACACCCCTGCAAGATAGATATTGCTTTAACCTATAATAATATGTAAAGGGGAAAACTGTTTAGCAACCTTTTCATCTTGTTTTTAGAAATGATTGAAGATGTAACCTATTTAATGACGGTGAGAAAACTTGGACATGATTGTAGAAATTTACTCAGACAATGAAATAAATGTTGTTTTATCCCATATTTGATGTCAAACTCATGAACTATCTGTTCATGGTTATGTAGAGGGTGTTTCTAATATCTAGTCCAGTGTTATTGATATAAACTGGACAAAATATTAGATCTAGATTGATTAATCTTGTAGTTGCCATAAATCCATTCATTTGTGTCTGGTCTGGGACCTTTGCTGCACGTCATCTTCAACTGTTTCCTGTTATCCTCCTAGTAAAGTGCATGTCAGTGTATCACAGTCAAAGACAACACCACCACAGACTGCAGCCTCCGATACGACAATAATGAAAACATTACAAATAAACCTCATGAGGGCAGGATTTATTGCAGGACTGTTTTAGATAGGTGCAGCCTACCTATGAGTGGGCCAGGCTACATATGTGGAGAGGAAGAGGACAAAAATATTGTTTGTATGTTTGTATGTAGGCTGCTATCAAAAGCATTAAGCAACAGAGAGCTTGCTCACATAGTCAAATCACCAAAATCATAGCTAGCTGAATTTTACCCTGATAGATAGATAGATAGATAGATAGATAGATGCAGTCATGCCAGTGCACCTCCCCTCCTCAGCTCCTTTACTAGAGGTTTACTTCCACTTGGGTGAATAGTAGTAGTAGTAAAATACACTGCCTATATCTCTCTGCTGTTCTGCCTCAATCCCCTCCCCTCACGACTCCCCCTCTCTCCCTTTTTCTCTGCATCCCTGGGCGGCAAGGGCGGCTTTAGCAGCATCCGCATCGAGCCCTGAATCAACTGCGCTCCCCAGCAATTACTCGCTAGGCCCCGTGACAAGAAACACACGCACGACCCTCGCTGAATCACAAAATGCATCCGAATTAAAATGCACAGCCTCATTGACATTGACGACAGCAGCTTTGATTTACCGATTGTAACATCCTGGCGGTCCATCATCAAAGGCTACTCACTATTTTGCAGCTCGGCGGTTTGTAAGATGGCAGCCTCAATAAATAATATTGTCACAAAAGCGCAACGTCAATCCTGGTCGGCCTGGCTCTGAATTATCCTGCGTTGTTAGCGCGGGTCGGCGGTGTTAGGGATGCTGTCTTCGACCGCTGTCAGCGTCGGATGCTGATGATGGAGTCGGTTGATACGCGCATCAGCTGAGAGACACACACCCACCTCTGGTCCCGCCCCTCCGACTGCATGATGCAAACGCCCCCTTTTGGCTTCCGTCCAGTGCTACCCCAGGGAAAAGCCTACAGAGACATATTTATACAGTGAGCTGGGTGGGTTGAGGGATGGAGGCATGGATGGATGGATGGAGGAATGACGGATGAATGGAGTAATGGATGGATGGAGAGATGGATGGATGATGGATGAGGCGTGGATGGAGGTGTTGAAAACGCAAAATGCAAAATAGCTACAACAAAGAGTTTGCTGTGGTGGAAGCGAAGTTCAAGGGTGAGCCTGAGTGTCACAGACCACGTCTGGAACAGCAGACTGACCCGGAGCAGAGGGCCATTTATAACTAAAGAGTGGCTAGATGCTATGCAAATGGTAGGTGGTGGTTGACAGACACACGTTACAGGATGCCAGAGCAGAGTAGATGGGTGACATTTCAATATACAATAGGACAGAAGGCAAGGGAGACAGAAGACAGGGTGTGAGCTATCAAAGTGGCTAGTAGGAAGTCACCAGCTGGGGGCAGGAGATGAGTCAATATACAAACTAGGCTGTCTACCATAGGAAACTAATTTGTATTCTTCCACAATCCACATTTTTAGCAAGAAATAAAATACAACAAGCAAGATAATAACTGTCAAGAAATAAAAAAACAGCAAACAAGATAATAATTAACAAGAAATAAAATACAACAAGCAGGATAATAACAGGCAAGAAATAAAAAAAAAACAGCAAACAAGATAATTAACAAGAAATAAAATACAACAAGCAAGATAATAACTGGCAAGAAATAAAAAAACAGCAAACAAGATAATAATTAACAAGAAATAAAATACAACAAGCAGGATAATAACAGGCAAGAAATAAAAAAACAGCAAACAAGATAATTAACAAGAAATAAAATACAACAAGCAAGATAATAACTGGCAAGAAATAAAAAAACAGCAAACAAGATAATTAACAAGAAATAAAATACAACAAGCAGGATAATAACAGGCAAGAAATAAAAAAACAGCAAACAAGATAATTAACAAGAAATAAAATACAACAAGCAGGATAATAACTGGCAAGAAATAAAAAAACAGCAAACAAGATAATTAACAAGAAATAAAATACAACAAGCAAGATAATAACTGGCAAGAAATAAAAAAACAGCAAACAAGATAATTAACAAGAAATAAAATACAACAAGCAGGATAATAACAGGCAAGAAATAAAAAAAACAACATACAAGATAATAATTAACAAGAAATAAAATACAACAAGCAGGATAATAACAGGCAAGAAATAAAAAAAAACAAGCAAGACAATAATTAACAAGAAATAAAATACAACAAGCAAGATAATAATAAAAAAAGAAATAAAATAGCCTCTAGTTAGAATAGTTTTGTTGTAGTTTCCTTAGCCTCATCTTTGAGTGATTTTTCTGTTATACAGTAGTTTTGGTAGCCTCTCATCGGAGTGATATTCTTTGTAAATTTCCACAGCCTATCAGAGTGATTTTCAGGTGATTGTTTTCTCAGCCTCCTCAGTTTGGGTTTCTTTCATAGATCTAGTCTCTGTTTTAGTTTAGCTTTAGTGTTGGTTTAGTTTCTCCTCTTTTTCTTTTGAGAGGAGCCTTTCGTTCTAGTGCAGTTAGAGTCAGTGTAGTAGTGCTTCCTGTCCACTCCCGCCTCCTCTGGAAACACTGACAGAACCGCCTGTGCCTGCCTGCCTGCTTGAATTAATAAAAGACTTCTAGCCTTGTGCTCACAGAGTTTATGTTGAATGTCTCCTGATATTAATTACGCAAGGACCACCAGAACTTCCCAAAGTTCTGAATATGTGCACCCATGATTTCACGGAGGACTGCTTTGTAAACATGTGCCCATACAAATTAGGCTTGGCTACACAGCTGAAGTTGAATCATGGCTCTGGACCTCTGGAAGCACTGCTATCTGAGGGCGAAAAATGTGCCAAACTTGATGTGTTTTTTCAATTTTTTTTTCTTCAACCTCAGCAAGCGAGCAGGCTCCTTCAGACTTTATTAACTGCATGACAATGAGACACATTTTTTAAAAATATATTCATGGTTTATTGGGGTTGTGCATTGATATGTTCATGTTTTTATGCAGTTGTTTAAAGCATGTGAGTTTGAGTGCACCTTCATTGGGGCTATCAATGCTGTTCTTTCCGTGTGTCAAAAGTTGTATCTACGTTTGCTAGTTGGGGCGCTTGTGGGTGCAAATGTCAGGGCCGTTTTTTTTTTTTTAAGCCAGTCCATCACTGATCATAACTAATATTTTGTTTCCTCTTAATGTAATTAATGTCTACTCAGTAGATAAGGTTTTATTATGCTTTTATTTTGTATTGCTACCACAAACCGATACTGCCATAAAGTGCAGCTTGTTGTGGGGAAACGACAGGAAACTAGCCATGTGGACGACAGTCAGCATTTTCTTTTTGACTACATAAGGTAACAGAGCAGGACGGGAGCAACAGTGCAGCTCAACCGTTATTTAGGCATAACAACTATTTTTTTCTGCCTTTCCCTCTTGGATTTTCTTTGGAGTTTATTGCCTTAGGACGAGCACCAGCACAGAAACTTTACGTCCTGCAAGACAGGCAAATAAGTTGCCAGCACTCCCTCCTTTTCCTAGATGACAGGATCTCACCAATGTGAGCTCAGCTACTTGGGCGGAGCTTGAGGATGGCAGTGCAGCACTTTCTGCAATTGAAAACTCATCATAACTTGCACAGCCTCCGTACGATACTCCACACTCCACAGCTGAACAATTGGTATAGAAAACAAGACCAGAGTTAGAAAGAAGTGTTTCTAAAAGGTCAAAGCGGGGTTTAGAGGAACATGACAAAACTTCTATGCAGTTATGGGGTCACCATCTTCCTCTGTGGACAATAAAGTCGCGGGGTTAAGGAGGGAGCATCTTTTGTTATGTGGAGCTGTTAGTGTGTATTTTCACTCTCTGTCCCTGGTCACATTTTGTATGCTTCTCTGTTGATCAGTGTGAAGGCATCATGTCAGATCATGATGGTGAGAGGTGAACCCAGAACAATGTCAGAAGATTTGTTAATTAAGCGTGCAGCTACAGCTACAGCTTTAATGCAGGGTGAGAGTCCCTTTTCTACAGCATCTAATCTGTAAGAAAAATAAGCAGGTCTAATAGACGTTATGACACTGGGTTAGAACAGACTGTGCAAATCCACATTTCTCATGTACTGAGAGTAAAGAGTTAGCTATAGTCAGTGCATTTACATTGGAGTGTAATAATTCGACTTATTGGCTTAACCCAACTGAGAGTTACTATTTTCATTTATACATCTTAGTTTGACTAAAAATTGGACAATTGCAGTTGGATTAAGACCTCGAGATAACTTGGTTGTCAGTTGCACTAGACGTGCATGTATACAGTGAATTGGACTGGGAATTGGACTTTGCGTTCTGCACATGCTTGCAATTTCGTTCGGCATGTCATTCGGTGGCGGCGTCTTTCCTCCATAATCACTTCTGGGTCCAAACCCTGGCTGCGAATGTAAACAGTAAAGGTTACACCTTATCTATACCGCTGGATTGTAACCGCCTGGTAAAGCTATGAAGACATGGAATACACTTATATCTCACGCATGATGTTATCGTGATCCATCAGAAATGGAGTTACGTTAGTGAGATATTCTGAAGACATATATTCTAAAGAGCAGTTGATGTGAATGGGTGGGTTGTGTCTGTAATGTGATGAGGGGGAGACAGTTTAGTTCGGTTCAGGGATTTCTGAGTAGACGGACCTTTAAAAGAAAGATTGAAAGTGATGCTACAGGGGGCGAGATATCCTGATTATTATTCTAAATTAAATCACCTTTTTATTTCCATTCAGTCATGTTGTCTTGTCATGTCTGGTGATTGTCTGCCTTGCCTCCTGATTGTTTCCAGCTGCCCCTTACATCATGTACAAATAGTTTGTGTCTTCCCCTGTCCTGTGCCAGTTCGTCTTGTTCCATGTGCCAAGTCAACCAGCGTTTCTATGTCAGCGTACGTATACCCTGGTGAGGTCAAGAGTGTGTTTGTTACTGTGTTGAGTGCATTTGCTTCGTTACATTGTTTGATAGTTGTCTTAGTTGAGAGTGTTGTTTATTTTGTTTGGTACTTTGGTTGTTTTTCCCTCACCTTTTGTGAGCGCTTTTAGTTAGTCACTTTTGATTATTATCTTTTTTCCTCTTTGGAGTGATTTGCACGGTACGGCCCAGTTTTGTTGCTTTTCCATTACAACTGAGTACCTCCTCGGCGTGGACGGGGTCGTCAAACGTCAGCGCGAAACTGCCGTAACTTCATTTGCATGCGACACAGAAAACCGGGAAGAAGAACCTCAACACAAACAATGGAGGACACCGAAGCGATCATGTATTTGTTGCTCACTCTGTGACTTTTTGTCACGCACAAAGTGAAAGAAAAGAGACAAAGACTCCAGGAAGTGTAAAAACAGCAAAGCAGTTGCCGGTTTTAAAAATGGCGGAGTCGAGTTGTATTTGGTTTTTACAGTCCAGTCAGACGCTTCCAATGACGACACTCGTTGGCCAGTCAGTGGAAGGCAGTTGGCTGAATGACTCCTATTTTAGTATCACTTCGGCTCGCTTGGAACCAGGGCTGAGGAGGTACAGAAAAAGTACCTAGTACCAGGTACCAGGTACTAGTGGAAAAGTGCCACAACTGTGTAGAGCCGTGCCATACTGTACCGTAACGTGCCTGTGGAAAAGCGCCATAAGTGGACCGAGACCCAGCTGAGGAGGTGGTCTCGGAGCGGTTCCTATCGAACCCTGGTACAGTTCGTTTCAGGTGTGAAAGCAGCCCGACCTCAATCTCACTGAGTTGCAAATAAATCTACCTTTTTGGATTTGACGGGCTCCCGTATTTTTTGCACATATGATACAGAGAGAGAGAGCGACACGTGAAGCGAATGCTACCTGTTCTGTCTTCTGTACGGTAGACCTGTTGTTACTGTAGCATGTTGGACACACATGAGAGCTCTCCTTCTCAGCTGTTCTGCTGCACGTCTTCGTCTTTGCAAAATTATGAGCATGATATTATAAAACTCATGTTGCATCGAACGGTCTTCACGCTAAAACCTTTCTGCAAAAAGCCGTAACTGTATAAACCATATTGCTATAAGGATATTGAGAACAGCAGGCAAAGTCTCCATTGTTTACGTCGGCCTACTTTCACTTCCTGCTTTCCCCCACCCACACGTTTGCCGTCCAATGGTTGCACATGTGTTAATTCTGGTCCTGTTGCGATTAATCACAGTGTGAAAGCGAACCGCACTAAAAAAAAAAAAAAAAAATTTGGTCCAGACCAAAGCAAGTGAACTAACGGACCTACCTGGTGTGAATACACACTTAGAGTGAGCCTCAGATAGAGAGTGTTTTGTTAGTTTAATTTAGGAGCCATTTTCTTATGTTTCTGCTGTTGATTCTGTATCCAGTTAGTGGAGACTTCCTTTTTCCTTGCTGGTCAAGTGATCCTTTCTTTGAGAATTGTTAAAGCTTTTAATTTTAAACTTTATTGAGTTGCATTTGGGTTTTGTCCATGTTGCAGCCATGCTCTTACACTCTCAGAATCGATCATGCAAGGTTATTGCTGATTTAAAACACAAAATGGTGTGTTGCACTATTTTCGACCACAGAATGCAGATGTTTGGGAATTTGATAAGAAACATCAATATTTACACCAGCATGTGTTGAAGTTCAGATATATAATTTAATTCATGGCTAAAAAACACATGTAAGGGTGTCGTTACACTTTAAGGAAATTAAACTCCGCTCTGTAACAACACTCACATGCGGAGCTTTTCAGTGAAATGCTGCCTGGTTGTGGATGGATGTCAAACAAACACAAGACCGATCATGTGATAAACACAAGGTTGCATAATAAAATGATAAAAGTTTTTGTTTGGAATGACAGGCAACATTGCACTTGGTGATTCTTACTCATCCTCTCTTATAGGTTATTTTGTCTACATCAAAGGTATAGTCAGTGTATTGTTGTTATTATTGTCTCAAATTGACTTACTTTTTGACACAATGACTCACCAGCTAATAAGTGGCTTATTATGGATCCATGACCCCAAATAGTTGCACAGGTTTAGTTACAGGTTGGTGCATTAATTATCATTATAATAAAGCTCAGGAAACTCAAGATGGTAAATGCACTTTTTTCTCAAACATCACATCACATTAACTCTGTAATGATTTTATTTATCCAGTCCCTTCATAACTGATTAATACTAGTATGTAAATTGACATTGGAGATTACCCAACACCTGATTTTAACAGTATCAAATATGGTCAGAGCCTATTTTTTAATTCTTGATCCAAAAACACCCAGGCTAATTGTCTAATTACATCAGTAAATTATATAAAGTATGATTTACTATATGATCGAGTTAGTTTAGAGGAAATCATAACCCAGGGTTTGCGCAATGAATCTGTGTGTGTGTGTGTGTGTGTTTTCTCAGTGCATGTGTTATTTATTATAATGTTAATGTAGCCTTCCTGAATATAAATGTTCTGCAAAATTAGAGTCCAACAGCAATGTACGCCTTTTCATTCATCTTTTAACCTAGTTTAGAAGAAGAATCCACTTCTTCCCTTTCCCATTTTTCTGTGAAATGTAACGCATGCAATGCATTAGTTCTGCTTGCTCATGCTGGGTTATAAAAGCAGCTGGAGTTCACATCTTTCTCACTTGATGACAAATTAGCTGTAATACCTCTTTCTCATCCACATTTTCCACGGACAATCAGTGTTTTCTCCACCGGAGAAAAATCAGTCAGGATGTCAGATATCAACTCTACTCTGGGCCGAGGAATCTGTATCATCACAGGAGCTTCCAAGGGATTCGGACGGGCGCTGGCACACAAAGTAAGTGATCAACTCGTAGAAAGGAAATAACATCACAAAAAAGACAAGTGACCAAAGAAGAAATGTCTTGTATCTGTCCAGGTGTCCCATTTGCTGGAGCCCGGCTCTGTGCTCCTGCTGGTGGCTCGCTCTGGGACTCTGCTGCAGGAGCTGAAGGAAGAGCTGCGGAGCTTCACTGAGGAACAGCAAGTTATTGTCCAATGCGTAGCTGTGGATCTGAGCAGGAGAGAGGGGGTGAACGAAACCATCAGGGTAGTGAGCCAGGCAGCTGAAAATGACATTGATCATGTGCTTCTGATCAACAATGCTGGTGAGAGTCTTATTCAATATCTGCCTGTCTTATTTTGGTATATGCTAATTTGTCATGTTAATGCCATCCTTGTTATCTCTTGTTACCTTTCCACCTCTCTCTCTATCTCTCTCTGCCCCCAGCCTCTTTGGGAGACATTTCCCGGTTTGCAAGTTTCACAGACCCTGATGAGGTGAATTCTTATCTGTCCTTCAACATTAGCTCTGCTCTGACGCTGACTGCAGGGGTCCTGCAGGTGTTTTCCTGCAGACCGGTCCTGCGATGGAGCGTGGTGAACATCTCATCAGTGTTTGCAATGCAGGCTTTACCATCCTGGGTGCTATACTGCACCGCCAAAGCAGCCAGGCAGATGATGTTCAGGGTGCTGGCTGAGGAACAGCCAAATGTCAAAGTCCTCAGTTATTCTCCAGGTACATACAACTTGATATGTTAACCAGGTTTATATAACGTATGTTATAGTAAAACCAAAATGTTAGCTTAAAGAAAATGTACAGTGCTACATATGCATCACATATGGAGCTATTTAAATTTGTTAATGAACATAGAATATTACCATATTTTCTGCATGTAATATAGAACAACATATGGTATTTTTCTAACTAGCTAATTCTTCTGGTTTCAGGTCCAATGGACACAGATATGCAGAAGGATATTCTAAGGTTAACAGGCGTCAAACATCCTCTGTTGCCCTGCAAGGAGTCTGCTGACAAACTGGTGAAGCTGCTTCTGGACAATGACTTCTCCTCAGGAGCACATCTCGATTTCTTTGAAGTGTGACATCAACATAAGACAGAGTGAAGAATAATGGCATCCATCTAGCATAATGTCACCTCCTTGATAAAGTTAGAAAGAAAGACCCAGGCTCTTGACTGCTGCTCACAGGTGAAAGATTGAAGTACTGATAATGGAAAGTAACAGAATATTTCTTTACCATGAACCTTTTACAAATAAATACAAATGCTTCGACAGTGTTCTTTCTGAATGCCTCAAAGCCTTTGAATGTCCTTCAATTTTGCTTCATCATAATTGTTAAAAAAAGTTAAAAGTTTTTTGCTGAGATTTATTTTATGTGTTAAATCTGTGAGTTTTTTCCTGTTTTTATTTTTTCTAAATAAAACGTTATTCAAACCTGTTGCATCTTTCGCTGATTGCTTGATTAATTTTTTGTTTAAATTGCATGTTGCATTTTTTTTAAACATATGATTATAATTTTGTATGTGGAAATAACTTACAATAATATATTTACAGTAACAATCATCACATGCATGTAGTTACATACATTTAATGTCTTTGACCTCAGCATTTAACCCATCCAAAGCATTTAGCAGCATCTTTTCATCCCAACATCCCAAAAAACTGCATGGTTATGAATCAAATGTGTGTGTGTGTGTGTGTGTAGGTGTGTGTGTGTGTGTGTGTGTGTGTGGATTAAAACTTTTAATCCATTCATGTTCTGGGTCATTCTGGGGATCCTAAAGTTGGTCCCCCCAAAATGTTATGTCATAACTTGCTGTTAAGTACACACACACACACACACACACAGAGAGAGAGAGAGAGAGAGAGAGAGAGAAAGAGAGAGAGAGAGGTAAGTTATAGAAAGCACCAGAAGAGGATAGAAGCTCTGTTTCTGTCAAACTACTCGCAGCTGTTTAACGTTACCACAGACTCTTTGACAGACAGCCCCAACTGAGGGCCAAAAATAACCCTCAGGGACCGAGCACCTACCAATTCATAGTTGGGGGTGGGGGAAATTTCTGCCTGTTAACGGGACAAAAAGCCAACAGCGTGACCACAATTAAACACAAATATATTTAAGAGTAGGAGAGAGCAACAGTGCATTTGAGCGGTGTTGCTTTCAGCTGCGGTTGTTGGTTTTAGGGATAGGATGCAACATTTCATATCTCTGTGGACTAATGAGACAAATCACCACCAACCCATTTTGTGTGACTGTTGGTACAGTTCAAGAGGATGGCTATTTTAGTACCTTGGGTGTGGAATGTGCAGTTGTCATTGAAGAGTACAGAGGGCACGGATTAGTCTATGAGTTCCTGAACTACCCTATCGCTGCATTCAACATCTCTACAGTACTGAGATACTCATCAGTTCACCAGCGTCTCAGGACTCAGCACAGGAACCATGGAGAACGTGTCAATATTTGTCTCACCTGGAAAGGGAAGGGGTCTTAAGGCTGCCAAGGAGTTTTGGGCTGGAGATGTCATTTTCGCAGAGCCCAGTATTGCAGCGGTTGTGTTTGACAGGTACAGTGACGATGCCGATTGGGAATGTGGATGCTCTGTGGTGGGGGATGTGCTGAGACATGGTCATTCTTGGGGTATTTGGGCAGAAGAGCAGTATGTTTTCTCAACATTTAAAATTAGCTACTATAGTGTGCTTTCACTCTAAGTTGAGTTGATATGCTATATTTTTTTGTATTACTTGATATAATGTCACAAGGACCTGTGAACTGTGCCTCCAGTGTAGAGAGCACGTCCTATGATATTTTTCTGTAAATGGATCACATGGAGGAGCGTGCAAAACAATTTATTCTATCAAACAATAATGCTCAGTTATACATTTAGCGTGAGAATTTTTTGTGCATTTCTCATGGCCTTAAAGGATCTTTTGAAAATATCTTAGTTGCTTTCTAAGAGAACTGGGTATGAAATTGAAAACTGTGTTTAATCACATGATTTTTCATTCAGATATCTGGAGGTCAGAGGTCAAGGGATCCCTTAAAAAATGTCCATGCTAGTTTTTTTCATTGTATGATAGTATGCTCCCTTAGGCACCCGTCAAATAAAGTCAACGCACTAAACACTTCCTTTCACAGCATATCTTTGAGGTTATCAACAGTATGCACAAACTGTAACATATGGATCTCTTTTTCTGCAGTCTAGCGGAGCGTATTTGCCACAGCTGTTTCCGCCGACAAGACAAGCTCCAAAGGTGCGGTCAGTGCAAATTTGCTCATTATTGTGACCGAACTTGCCAGCGTGCCGGCTGGGCCGAACACAAGCAAGAATGTGCTGCGATCAAAGCTTATGGCAAGGCACCGAATGAGAACATCCGGTAAGTGGAAGGAAAAGAAAGCAGAGTGAGATAGAACTGAAGTTGTTACATTAATATTGGCATCGAGTCACCATTTTATTGATGCAGCCCAATATCACAAATTTGCCACAGGGGGCTTTAAAAAGAATATAGCTTGCACAGAATGGACCAACACCATAAAATGATGATACAGACAGTCTATATGACAGAATGTAGACATAAATGAAAAGGTGTGTTGCCAAACCAGAAAAACCCAAGCAACACAAGAGCCCCTCTACCATCATGTAACCAGGATGGACTAATATGATCATTCAAGAGGCAAAACTGAAGCACATCATTCACAGAGATATGTGAATGAATCACAGCTCTATAACACATCTCAATAGAAAAGACAACATGGGACTCAGCTGGTCCTCAGTTCACATGCTGCCTCAGCAACACAACACCAAGTAGAGCTAAAACTAAAAATGCATCATTTAGTTTCTAACAAAAAAATGGTGACTGATCCACAGTAAAATGACTGAGTAAACAGTCATAAAATAGTTCAACTGTGCCCTGCGATGAGGTGGCGACTTGTCCAGGGTGTACCCTGCCATCCGCCCAAAGACAGCTGGGATAGGCTCCAGCCCCTCCGTGACCCTATGTGAGGATAAGCGGTAGAAAATAGATGGATGGATAAAATAGTTCAAAATCTTATTTTAGAATCAAAGCTTTTACCAGTCAAATTACCAGTCGTACTGGGGGAGGACGCTAAGAGCCGCCACCTGTCTATATGTCCGCTTGCATATGTGGTCCTAAATCAGATATTTGCAATTTAACATTTGTTGCAAATAAGGTGATTTACAAAACAACACCTTTTGAGACTGAGATTAAAAGACTGAAATAATTTCTAATTTCTGTTTGTATGGTCGGTGTCAATAAGTTCTTTGGTCTGACTTGTTATCTTGTATTTTGTGTGGTCAGTTTGGTGGCCCGCATTATGTGGCGCCTTGACAAAGAGGGGAGTGTGATGTCTGACATGCAACTGACCACGCTGGAGGAGCTGGAGGATCACATCGCAGACATGCAGGAGGACGATTTGAAGGACTTGAAAGTCGATATCCACAACTTTCTGGACTACTGGCCCCGGACCAGCAAGCAGCACACCATTGATGACATTTCACATATTTTTGGAGTGGTGTGTAAACGAGTTATCCCTTTATTGCCTGATCCTCATTTCCAAAGTTGTAGGGCAATTTCAAATCAGGGGGCTTTTGTCTTTAACTCTTTGAGTGCCATTAATGAATTTACACAACATTTAAAATCCGATGCTTGAGTGCCAGCAATGTAATAATACGTCAAAGAGTTTTTTCGGCAGCAGGTCGCCGATTGCGGTCTTCCACAGCCTGTGAGTAATTTTGGGACTTCTAGGAGATGTAGTCAGAGCATAAAGAAATCAAAGCAGGAAGTAGAGAGGATCGCGATTAGAGAGCAAAACAAAAGGATCCTGGACAAAAAGTGACATTTTTGGTGGGAGTCGCCTCTAATCTATCTCTGATAAAACAAAAATGGAACAAGGTGAAAACATTTTTTGTTTCATGAGTCTCTTTCATTTGAGCTATTCAGTGTTTTCAGATACATAGTACAAAATATTCTGTGGGTAATGAAATATGACTCAAAATGGGCAAAAATGCTGGCACAAGGCACTTTATGTTTTATAAAACGGCTGGCAATCAAAGAGTTAAAAGACAGGAGGTTACCCATCAGCACCAAACATTCAGTCTGCCACAGAGACCAAAACTAAAGCATTCAGTCAACCTTGTCACGCCTAAAAACAACGCTAGGACGCAGGACTTTTGACGATTAACTTTCATTTAAGAGGAAAGCTGGAACACAGTGTGCCAGGCTAACAGTAGACATTACAGGTTTACAGAATATTTATCAATCTGTGAAATCCTACAGTGAGCAACATGTCCAGGGTACAGATCAAATTAAATATTTACCTGGTGAATGTGAAGCATATGTGATGGCTTCAATTTACACAAAAAAACAGGCGTGGGGTGTTTGGGATAAAATGAGGCAATGTGCAGATGTTTTATTTTGCTACTTCTCAAAATGCATAATTTGCACAAATTTGTTTTTCTGCTCCTACAGGTGTAACAGCTCTGTGCTCACATTAATATTCACCCTCTTTCTCTCAGATTAACTGTAATGGTTTCACAGTGAGCGACCAGCGGGGCCTTCAGGCAGTCGGCGTTGGTCTTTTCCCAAATTTGTGCCTGGTGAATCATGACTGCTGGCCAAACTGCACCGTGATCCTCAACCACGGCAAGTACGTAAAGAAAGCCAACACTGCTTGTATTCAGCTGTAATTGATGAAAAAGAGTTGTATTGTTGTGTGAATGTGCGTTTGTCAGGTTGTTGTAAAACTGCTTCCTGTTTGTCTTTCAGTCAATCGGCTGTGAATACTATGTTTCATTCTCAACGGAGGTGCGTTACCTCTCAGCTTTTTAAAGTCTTATTTATTTGACAATGGCATAATCAACATTTTATGATGATAACTGTCACCAGGCATATAGAGACATTTAAATAATTTACGATGTATGTACACAATAATCCATCTTATGTTCCAGCAGTAGTGCACTGTAGGTTTTGACGTGATTCTGTTTTCACATCAGTAGCACTCAGATGCTGCTGTATGTTTGTCACTTTGTGCTTTTATCTTTGTGATCACGTGTCCCTCATGCCGACACATGCTACTGTGTAAGAGTGTGTTTGAAGTTCCTCATTTATAACATCTTTTAATCCTGTTAGTTTAACTTCTAACAACATGTAACACCTTGCTAAAACATCAGCATATTTTCATGTATAGTAATTTAAAGATACATACCCATACTTATTTCATGTTCATACAATATTTCAATAAATAAAATGAACTGAACTTTGGTTTAAAGTGACTGAAGTGTGAAATAATCTCCATTAACATCCATTCCTTCAGTCCTCCAACTGGATTGAAGTGAAAGCCACTCTATTCACCATCAATCAAAAACTGTAAATGAAATACTAAATGAATTTTAAAGATATTCTGCCTGCATTTGATGATGTTTCTCCTCCTCAGGATTGAACTGCGTTCTCTGGGTAAGATTGAGGAGGGAGAGGAGCTGACCGTCTCATATGTGGACTTCTTGAATTTGTCAGAGGAGAGACAAAGACTGCTGAAAACTCAATACTTCTTTGACTGCACGTGTGAGCACTGCAAGAACCGCATCAGAGATGACTTGAAGTTGGGGGGACGGGAGGTGGACGGAGTTAAGGTTTGTGTCTTAATACGCTCTGGACTTTTTCAATGAAGGGAGAGAATGACTTTATACCACACCAGACAGAAAAGGACTCTCATTGCATTTTGTACTGACACTGGTGATAAAGGAAAGACAGGATACATGAGAAGCAGAGCCACAAGAGCTATTTTAAGCTAAGATAAGCTTCCAAACTGTGTGAGGGGGGTGCTTTCGTGCACATGAGGTAGAGATAAAGTACAGAAATACACTTCATTTATTCAGTTCAGTTTCTTCAGGCAGTATTTAAATGTTTTACCATTATTATGAATATCTTATCTCTATAACTTACTCAATCATTTAATGACAAGTGCAGCAAGTCCGTGGCCTTGAATGATACAGCTTCACATTACCTTGAAACACAAACATGCACAATTGTGTCAGGAACTATCGGTAGAGTTTATGACCTAACAACTCTGACACATTGACAACTGTTGGTCGATATGCTGGATATGGCTGTCTCATTAAAACTATAATAGCTGTGAATTGTCTTTTAATCATAGAAGAGAGGAAATGGCATTTGTTATTAGTAAAAACAAACATTCAAGTGTTGGACGGGTCTGGTTCAGCAGGTCAAAGGTCTGCTCAAGATAAAACAGAATCAGGCCTTTGTTCTTCATGGACCTTGAGAAAGCACATAAATAGTATGTAGTATCTCAGATGGTGAATTTCATTGTCAGTGTGTTGATAGGCCACAAGCCCATATTCTTTCATTAAGACTTGATCTATCCTCTTCACCTCTTAGCCTACAGAGGAGCAGGTGAAAGAAGCAACAGATTATTGTTTTCAAATGCTGGAGAAGATGGACAAGGCTCGACTAAGTGGCAACTACCACGAGGTATTGAATTAACATTGAATAAAGAATGTTTTTGTTTTCTATTGCATCAGTTTTTTTTTTAAAGATTTGTCTATACATGTTTTTTTCTTCAGGTGGTAAAAATCTGCAAGGACTGTATAGAGAGGACAGAGCCTGTGCTGGCTGACACCCACATCTACCAGCTGAGGATATGGAGCACATTAAGTGAGGTGCAGGCTTACCTGCAATTCTTCAATGATGCGTCAGATTACTCCCGCAAGATGGTGGAAGGATACATGTGAGCACAGACATATTGTTGTGATAAACTTGCGCATGCCGACTCCGAGCTGACTCGATGTTAAAATAAACCTCTTCCCCTGACAGGAAACTGTATCACCCGAACAACGCTGCTCTTGGTATGGCGGCCATGCGAGCAGGAGTGACTCACTGGCAAGCCGGGGAGATTGAGATCGGCCACGGGATGATCTGCAAGGCCTACGCCATTCTCATGGTCACCCATGGCCCCACACACCCCATCACCAAGGACCTGGAGGTAAACTCCTTATTAATCTCAAAATCTGACATTATTTGGAAGCAAAATTCAAGTTGTAAATGGTGAAATACATTTTAATTATCATATACTATGAGCTAACTCATGCACGCTTTGAAAGCTGATGTGTCCTTCCTGGTGTTTGTGCAGGCGATGCGTATGCAGACAGAGATGGAGCTGCGGATGTTCAAGCAGAACGAGTATGTTTACCACAGTATGAGAGAAGCAGCTCTGAAGAACAAACCAATGACCATGATGCACGAGCCCACGTCTGTGGAGGAGGGAATCAAGAATCTCTTCCACCGGAAGAAGTAATTAAAAAGATCAACAAACATCATCCTATTGTTTACCGTGAAAAGTTTTCGGAGTGTTGATGTGCGAGCCATAAATTTCTGTCTCATTCACTTTTGTAGTTAAGGATTCATTAAAAAGATTTCACCTCAAACGTGTCTTCAATACCAAGCAGAAATTCATTAGAAGACAAATCAGAAGCAGGAAAATATATGCAGGGCAAACATCTTTGCACCAGTTGGTTATCATACCATGACATCATTGCTGTTCTCGGTTCACATTATGTAATATATTACCACAATGTAATAATTCCCAAATAAAGTAGGGTTTTTAGCACCTCTATCCTCCAGCTTGTAATGTAGCGCACTGCTGCATCTTATTACTACCTATGCCAATTCATTTCCTTACTTGTGTTACAAAATGAGACGCACTGTCACAAAGCTTGCACTTTGTATTATTTTCACAATAAGACGTCAGCTCATGCTCATGTCGGCATGTTTTATCTTTATCTTCAAATCATGCAGATAAATATTTTATGCTTCCCAGGCACTAGACAGCAGCTCTCCACAATGCTGAGGTCACAGTTCCTGCATGTGTGTCATAAAAGTTCAAGAGCAGACTAATATATAAGACCATTCATAAGCTGAAAAAGAAGTGCCTCAAGGACATCAGTGTCCAACAGCTGAAGAACCTTTCCTGGGTCAAACCTGAGCAGCCAGAAACATTCCCATCAGCGTTGTAAATAACTACAGACTCAAAGCTCAATACTTTGAGTTTGAAACCATTGGTTTATACAGTATACTGAAGCCTGGATTTATTTACGTCTTATCGATCTGCAGAGGTCCTGTGCCCTCATGCATTTCTCTGAAATCACTGTTGATAATTTTCACTCATAATCTGACGTCACAGCCTTATGACAAACTGCCAGACCTGGTAACAGGACCAAGTCATGAGATTTGGTCAAGGATAAATAACAATCTTTGTGTTATTTAACTGTCTTTGAAAAGGTTACCATTTGTGCACATAAACGACAAAGTTTACCGCTTTAAAACACGTCGCTCATTGTGTAACATTTACCAGCGCAACTCCACTTTCCTCACAAATGGAGATAGTCACACACACACAAAAAAAACAAACAAAAAAAACAAAAACATTATAGCAGTTATATTCCATAAAAAAAGTTATATCCCCCCCAAAAAAAAGCCCACAGCTGAAAACAAAGTTATTGTACCTAAACAACCATTTCATTTTAACATTAGTTTTAAAAAATCATCACATTGTGGCGTAGTCCAAGGGAAACCAAAAGCTTTTTATTATTATTATCATCATCATCATCATTATTATTATTATTAAATTTAACTTTTTAAATCATAATCATCATCATCATCAAGTGCAGACATTTACATGCGTTTGCTCGTCCTCTTGTATACAATGTTGCCAAGAGTCATAGTCTGGGGGGGGGCAAAAAAAAAAAAAAATTAGAATTAATATTAGAAAACTTGCTGTGGCATGCAGAAATCAGGTCATTTTGTTTACTTACATTGACAATTGTGTTCCCATCCACCAGTTCTGTGACAGACTCAATTCCCTTCAGGGAGACCTTCAACTTGTTGCCGTCACGCTGAACCACCGCCTTGAAGAGAGAAAATAACCATATCAGGGGCAGTCATGCAAGTACTGACCAATGTGCACGCAGATTTTGTGGCATTAACACACTACATTACTGTAATAGAGTTGAACTTTCTGATTTGCCAGGCATTTTACTTATTTTGAATGCTTGCTTACCTTGACCTTCTCCCCAGTGATCGTCTCCAGCTCTGCCTCCTGTCCAATGGTGAAGGTGTTGACAAGGACCTTTGAGCCGGTGGTGACAGTCACTTTGAAGTTGTCACCGTTCTCCTCGATCTCAGAGATGCTCTTGATGTCTTTTCCTTTCTGGATGAGTTCATCAGGGAGACCTTAAGATAGAAAAGGAGCTGGCTGAGAAATGATCTTATCACCATTAGATTCACATAGGTGGCAGAGTCACCAGAAACTATTCTTTTTTTCCACCTTCTTGTTTTCATCGATCTATTTTGCAGCTATTCAAAAAAAGTGCAAACACTTTTCAGACAAAAAAACCCCTCACCAATGGCCTTCATG
This sequence comes from Synanceia verrucosa, assembly GCA_029721515.1. Taxonomy (NCBI): domain Eukaryota; kingdom Metazoa; phylum Chordata; class Actinopteri; order Perciformes; family Synanceiidae; genus Synanceia; species Synanceia verrucosa. The sequence goes on along the minus strand of CM056551.1, from coordinate 18,365,310 downwards.
AAAGGCTCAAAGTTCTCCTGAGACTCAAGCTGGTATTTTCCAGAGAAAGACATGGTGACAGGCAGTGAAGGCAAGAGAGAGAAGAGCTTTTCCTGCCTGTCTTATACTCTGAAACTCCAGCGCTGCAATCATTAACCACAGGTGTCTCACATTAAGGCAACTCCGGTCCACTTCAAGATCACCACAGCAGATAAGGACAGGCAGAGATAAAGGAGGTACAGAGTGACTAGACTGAAGTTAGGTAACCCTTAATGTAAGGGAGAAAACAGTAGTGTGTACAAGACAAAATGCCTGTTATGATCACATTCAAAGTCGCACTGAAATCTGGTGACATTGCATGAGTCGGACCCCAAAAATGTCCATTCGGCAAACAGACATATACTGTCAGGTTCCTTCATCCTCTTCCTGTTCCCACTTTTCATCCTTTGACTCTGCAAAAATAAATAACATTTGTAAGAGAAAAAATAAAGGTTTCACAGATCATGCCATAAAAGAAATGATCAAAACATCAAAAGATAGATGGCTCATTCACAGTGCTCCTAATGTCCCAATATACATATTGAAAAATGTATAAATATTATCGTATAATATATATCTGCGGGCGGCACAGTGGTGTAGTGGTTAGCACTGTCGCCTCACAGCAAGGTTTGATTCCCGGAGCCTCTCTGTGTGGAGATTGCATGTTCTCCCCGTGTCTGCGTGGGTTCTCTCCGGGTACTCCGGCTTCCTCCCACCATCCAAAAACATGCATGAGGATTAGGTTAAATGGCTAATTTAAATTGCCCGTAGCTGTGAATGTGAATGTGAGTGGTTGTCTGTCTCTATGTGTCCTGTGATGAACTGGAGATTTGTCCAGGGTGTACCCTGCTTTCCGCCCTAAGACAGCTGGGATAGGCTCCAGCCCCTCTGTGACCCTATGAGGATAAGCGGTAGATCATGAATGGATGGATGGATGGAACATATATCTGCAGCTGGTTAAAACTGCTGCAGTTCATGCAGTTTGAACTGTGCACTACATTTCATGACTTTACTCAGGTCACTATTATAGATAAAATTCTTCTCACAAAGCTGACAAAGATAAAACAAAGTGATTCAATCAATTATCAGCGTTTCAGAGTGAATCCTGCTGTGTTTGATTTGTTTGCCGTGCACCTTCAGCATGGAACAGACCAAAAGATCACAGAGCTAACAAAATATGGATCGAAGGTGACCAGCTTACACGATAACCATCTTAACTGTTGCAACAGTGATATTGTGTCACTGGAGTTGCCATGATAACCCACGCATACAGTATATCATCATGTGAGGATCCTCTGAGTTCACACAGCAGACTGTCACAGCTGAACATCTGAACAGATAAAGACAGCTGTGGGCTTTGTACGTTTGGTGATAGTGGATATAGTGCCACACTGCTACCCGATAAGCTTTATGCTGACTTGTTCTTTACCGTATATAGAGAAAGTGGTTGAAATTCTTTACAACATACAGTAGTTGCAGTAATAAAAAAACATAATTGTATACTCTCTCAAATCTTTATTTCAGCATGCAGATGACCACTGTCAGTATTCATCCCTATTTTCATACAGAAAAATATATTGACAAAGGCACTCTACAGAAGTACTCAAGAGGAAAGAGCAATGACAAACAGAAATACAACTATATGTTCTACAACTACAAGTCCAATGTTGTCTCTGCGGCTGAAGATTTTCCCTCTCTGGGACCTCACTGTCGGCAGCAGCTCATTGGTGGACTCGATGAGGAGAACTATGACCAGCCAGATGCAGGAGCCTGAGGATGATGTCACTGGGGTCGCTGCCTTCGAACCGGCTGGTCGGGTCGTCTCCTTCCTCCTCGATTAGGCAGGATTGGTCTGCGGTGCAACTTTCTGTAAAAGGGTTCAGAAGAAAACAAATAGAGGAGGAGTTATCACTAAAACTACTTGTCTGTTATTGCAACCACACACTTTACGATATGTTGTTATCAGCAAATGTGATCCGGGACCATGAACCTTTTCAGAACAAGGGTTCACCATGACTGAAGCAGAGCTCAAACGCACAGACACTAAGTCAATACTACGTGCTGTGGTGGAAAAAAATAATGTCACTCAAGTACTGCACTTAAAACACTGATGGTATATCATTTCATGCTATGTTATCCTTATACTATACTATGTTTCAGAGAGAAACCTTTTACTTCTCAGCATTTATCTGACAGCTATAGTTACTGTTGCTTTATAGATTTTTAATACTTATATTTAACAAAAAATGCAATGCATTCATCCACTGTCTATTAATCCACCCAACAGCAACATTAAAATGCTGTTTACTTAGTATTTATGCATGTTGTCATGGTACAATAAATGTTCTCCCCGTGTCTGCATGGGTTCTCTCAGAGTACTCCGGCTTCCTCCCACCATCCAAAAACATGTATGGGGATTAGGTTAATTGGCTAATTTAAATTGACTGTAGGTGTGAATGTGAGTGTGAGTGGTTGTCTGTCTCTATGTGTCCTGTGATGAACTGGAGACTTGTCCAGGGTGTACCCTGCCTTTCACCCTAAGACAGCTGGAATAGGCTTCAGCCCCCTGCGACCCTGTGAGGATAAGTGGTAGAAAATGGATGGATGGATGGATACAACTGACAGACACATTCTGTCGTGATTTAAGATCAGGTTGGTGATAACATGTTTTGTAGTAAAATATCTGAATCCTTCTTCCACCACTGCCTGAATGTACAGTACTTCCTCACATCCTGACCTGCATCACAGCAGAGTCCAGAAGCAGCGCAGCGTCCTCCTTCAGATCCACAGGATCTCCCTCCTGCCTGGCAGGGGGTGAGCAGGTAGTTCTCCTCCACACAGTGAGCTGTTTCTGGGGAGCCCAGCAGGCAGCCAAGGCCCTCACCACAGCAGATACTGGGGCCAAAGCAGCGGCCCCTGTCTCCAGGGCCACAAGACATGCACTGATGGAGCAAACGATTATTATAGCTGTTATTGAGAATGTATGTCAAGGCAATTTGACACAGTGTAAAGCATGTTTATCATGAAAAATGAATCTAATATTTGTAAAGTGATATTTAATATTTGTATTCTTCTTTGCTCACCTTTCGCAGCGGTGCATCCATGATCGACCTCTTCCCGCCGATGGGACAGTTGGAGATGTAGCACGCTGAGCACACGGAAAAAACAAAAAGAAAGCACATAGACACAGCGGCTCCAGTCATTTCTGCTGAGAGAGTGAAGGAAAAATGGAAAACAGAAACTAGTTAATATGTAAACATACACAAATGTCCACTGACCACAAAATCTAAGACTGATTTGCACGAATCCGCAGAAAAAAAACTCACTTTTTGCTTAATCTCTCTCGATGAGCAGTAGATTTGAAGTGTTGGCTCCAGATGTTCTCTGATGCTTCTTCTGTTGGCGGTGCCTCTAACATGTCTTATATAGTTCCAGAGCTTCTTCTGAGAGTGACACAGAAACCCAAAAGCCACTTAGAGCTCCTTAATGAGCCCGTTTTAGTTACTATCACCTCCGGAAATGAAGCTGACCACTGGGCAGGCCAGGTCAAAAGGGCCAGGCAGTTCTGTGGCCTGGTGAGCTTCTTGCTATTGAGAGTCATTACAGAAGGGCTTGAAGTGCGTGACCGTGCATGTTAGCGACGACTGGAAAGTCGGCTCGGGGAATTATTCAGAGCAAGTGTGAAGTATGTGTACAATTTTTGGAGTGTAGCACTAACTTTTATTCAAAAAAAGGAGATATATTATTGGTTGTCTTTTTCAGGACGGATGAAAAAATCTTATAAAGGTTATAAGAAGAGGTTTGTCTGAATCTCTGCCCGCTGAGCCGCCATGTTGGATCGGAAGTGCGGCATTTTTTGTAAACTTAATGTTTATGAACAAATTCAGTGACGACAAACACACACACACGCGCACACACACACAAACACACACACACACACGCACACACACACACACCTGCAAATATTCCTTTCTATTAATAAAGCCCTTAATTGCTCACAGGAATTGATGCACACATCCAGGTCCAGGTCTGAGGTTAATTGGTCTCATGAGCTAATTAATACAGCTAATGATCAGCCGCAGCCCATAAAAGACAGTTTCACTGTTTCAATGATATGAGCTCAATTACTGCCTGATGTACGAACTGCCACCTCATCTCAATTAAAAATAAGTTGGAAACATGATCGCTGTTCGCCAACTTCTGTGCCGAAAGGGAGTTTTACTCTGAGTGACATATAACTGTTTTCACGGCTACCGACCATAAGAGCTTCACTGTCGTCCATCATGTGAAGACAAACAGGCCAAGTTGTTGTCATTCAGACAGTGGACCTCTCTTGCCTCCTAGTGGCTGTGCTGACACATTTAACCTATTTGTGCATTCATTTGTCATTGTCTCCTACTGTTTGCATGTGTCACGCTTTTGCAGGTGATGTACAAAATAAAAGGCACACTACACACAAGCCTCCAAACTTTACAAAAAAGAAGACAGAAAAAAATATCTCACATATTTTCTGCTGTTTTACATTTTATTATACAAGTGTTTATGTCATAGTGCAAAGCCCCTGTATGTTAAACACAATGACACTAACTGAGCAACTTCATCTGCTTGAATTAAAATACTTTGATATTGAACAATATTTGACTGAAACACTCTTACTGCTTAAGACTTCTTCAAATTCCACCTTGAAACAAAAGATTTTATTCATTTTCATGCATTTCTTTGAGCTGCTGGCTTTAAAAGACTCCTCTATCAGTGCCTGCCACTTCACAGCTGTTAAACATTCAAACCACGTTGTTTTCTTGTGTAACATCTCACTTTTCCTCCAAAAGCTGTGTGAATCACTATTTCACAGAGAAACAGAGATGTCTATCTAGTGTTTCCTTATTTTTCTGCAGGAAGGCACTAGGCTTGTTGACTTCCTCTCCCCTCCCTTCCTTCCTTCTCTCCGAAGGTACTCATCTGAAAAATGAGAACAAAGTGATTGTTCCTGTTCTCTTTCTTAAGTCACTTCAAATGCTATCCGTGGATGAGCGGCTCATTGTCAGGAGAGTTGCAGTGCGAGCAGCAGGGAGAGAAAGTACAGGTACACCAGCAGCAGCTGCAGCAGCACTTCAGCCAACAGCATCACAGAAACACACACAACTGGTAAGTTACACACACACAGACAGACTTGGCTGCAGCCACACACAAACACACATTTATGTGGTTCTGGCTGGCAGATGAGGAGGGGCTTTGCCTTTTAATGGATTGTTTGGGATGCATGGTATAGCCGAGGGTCTCTGCATAGTGCACTTTAAGTTGAGGAGTGGAGGTGAGGAGGATAAAAGATCAGGATCATGTCCAGGAGAGCTTTTGAAACCGGCAGAAGGGGAAACATTGAACATTTCAGTGTGGATCTGAAGAGGCAGCATAACATCCCTGTTGCATTCTGCATGTGGTTTATGTTTTCTATTGTCTCTCATTTACATTGTGTCACTAAAATAAGTATTTCCATCATTTATTGATATGGAGTAATAATGCCTGTTTTTATAGTACAAAAGTGTGTTGCACTGATATAAGTTTTTGAAGTGTGTCAAGAAATTTGCTATTCTCACTTGTTGTCATCATCATTTCATATTTTCATATTTAATATTTTAGATTATGCCCTTTGCATGTATGTAATCTGGATGCATATGTTAAGAGATAAAATAGTGAATTATCTGACCGATAATTGTAAGAAAATATAGTATTCTGGAAATTGTTTCATACATTTTTAAGCAAAAATAGCTAAATCCTCCATATGTCAGTCTCAAAACAAGCAATCTGATATTTCCTGATAAAGCAATGAAACGATTATTTAAGAGAACAATCTGCAGATTAATCGTTGATGAAAATTATCTTTAGTTGCAGTGCTGCATGTGGTAATATGTGTATTTTCCCCTAATCTTTGATGACTAACTGTTGCATCTGCAGCAGCAAACAGGGATATAACATGTATTAATTAGACAATAAAGCAGAAGTAGTGGGCATGCTACAGTGACTTGATATGGTTCTCAGCATTTTCTCATTGATACATATTTACAGGAGCTATTTACAGGAATAGAATACATATGTATAAAATTGCTAAGCATATTTTAGATGTCATGCAGAAGTAAGAGAGTTCCTCTCTGAGTATCATTATCTTTTCAACCATGACCATCATCTACACTGAAGTACGCACATCTAAACTGTCATTTTACCTATGACATCTAAACATGTCACAGTCTTGAACTTTTCAGTTATTTAATCAACCTCAGACTTCAGGCTGCTCACAGAGATACAGATTAAAATCTCACGTAGCATTATTAGTGGAGGAAAATGGGGAAGTCCTGGCTTCAGTGCAAAAAAAAAAAACAGAAAAAAGATGAACAGAGCAGAGGAAAAAGGGCATGGAGAAGCAAAAAGTGTGTGAGAGGTGGAGGTGAACGCTTCAAAGATAACTTCCTACTTTCAGGAGAGAAGGAGATCTGTAAGAAAGACAGAAGTGAAAGGGTTCAGGTTGAACGCTGGAAGGTGTTTTTGTCTGACTGTGTGGCCGTTACCTTCATTCCACGGAAACCTTCAGAGAAAGTCTTTGGATAAATGTTCAATAAATTATATGTCTGTCTTCAGGTATAACTACATGTTAGCAAAGGTGGACTCTAAGTGAGTAATTAACTTAAGTACAATTTGAGGCACTTTACTTAGTACTTCTAAAAGTATCCAAAAGACACAACTCTCTTCAAAAGTCCTCAAAAACAATACAAATTTGTGATAGAGAATTTTGTCACCCACTGAATTTATCTTGTGGCTCTTTGAAGGGGGGCCCAACCTCTCTGTTGGGAACCATAGGACTTCACCTGATTATATATATGATTATATAAAACTACCTTCAGCACCTGCTTCAACAGTAAAATTCTGCTTATGCATTGATGCATCAGTATAAACAGTCTAATAATGTGACATATCCAAAGTCTGCTACTAATCCTCCTGCACCTTTAATTAAGTAACCGACACCAAAACAAAATTACGGATCTGAATATTTCTTCCACCACTGTAACCACTTCTTGAACTCTCTTTAACGCAGAAAGAAGATGGAAATAGAGAGTGTGAATTTCTCACCAACAAGTCCTCCTCTCAGAGATGAGCTAAGACAAGTGCCCAAGCACAGTTTCTACTTAACCCCACCTCCACTCTACTTTAAGCCCCCCAAATTCTCCCCTCCCAAATACAGCACCTCACCCAGCAGAGATGCCTACAGTGCATTCGCACCCCCTGCTTTCTTACCCATGCTCAGCCCCGGTTATACCCACAAGGAAGGATCCCAAAAACGCAAGAGAACTCCTTTCAAAATGGACGCCCAAGGAGGTGAGACTCCTGATGGAGGAGCAGAGGAGGAGGGCAGCAGTAAGAAGACAGTGCACCTCTCCCACATGCCCTTCTCCCTCCCACCTCCATCTCCAAAACCAATCCCTGATATGATCGAGCTAAACAGACTGCAGCTTCATCCCAGGTCACCAGGTATGAATCTACCTGTGCAGGTGAAACAGGAGCCTCTTAGTCCTTCCCATGTGTGGCCTCCCTCTCCTCTCCTCCTCCACCCTCCTTACTTCCCACCCGTCCACCACAGTCTCCTTCCATACCCCTTCTTCATGCCGGGCCCTGTCATGCACCTCTCTCCCGGTTCGTTCTACTCAAGAGGGAATCTCCGACCCGAACATTGTGTCCGTGACGGACCGCCTCGCAGTGGGACGACAAGTGCTGAAAAGCTTGGTCTCAACGTCCACGTGGATGACAGTTATTATGTGGATGTAGGTGGAGACCAGAAGAGATGGAAGTGTCGCATGTGTGAGAAGTCCTACACCTCCAAGTACAACCTGGTTACACACATCCTGGGGCACAATGGCATCAAACCACACGGATGTCACCTGTGTGGGAAGCTGTTCAAGCAGCTGAGCCACCTGCACACACACCTGCTCACCCACCAGGGCATGAGGCCCCACAAGTGCCAGGTGTGCCACAAGGCCTTCACTCAGACCAGCCACCTGAAGAGACACATGATGCAGCACAGCGATGTGAAGCCATACAGGTAGATGTTTCAGACAGGAGTTTAGTTTATTTTTTTTAATTATACTTGTGTCCTAAATCTTTCATACCCTTTATCCACACCTCCAGCTGCAGGGTATGCGGCAGAGGTTTTGCTTACCCCAGTGAGCTTCGAGCCCATGAGCTGAAGCACGAGAAAGGACAGGAGAACGTATGTGTGGAGTGTGGTCTGGACTTCCCCACGCTGGCCCAGCTGAAGAGGCACCTGACGACCCATCGTGGCCCCACCTTGTACAGGTGAGCACAAGTAGCTTCATGACAGCATCTGTAAAGCAATAGTTTGACATTTTGTGGAATTTGTTTTCTTGTGGAGGGTTAGATGAGAAGATTGATACCACTCATTTCTGCACACTAAATATGAAGCTATAGCTAAGAGCTAGTTAGCTTAGCTTTGCGTTTATATGGCAATGGAGAAACAAGTAGTGCAAAATTTACCACATAACCATCCTGTAATATCATAATATGTGTCTTTTACTTACCTTCTTTACTTACTTACTTGTTACTTTAATTATTGCATGGATGAATCAAATGAGTTTTAGAGGTACTAGTACGTTATTTTTTTTTTACATTTGGACAGTTGTATCCCTTTGCCTCTGTGCAAAGCTAATCAGTTGCTAGCTGCAGCTTCATATTTACCATACAAATAACATCTAATTCCTGGCAAGAAAGTGTGTCCCGAAATGTCACATGTCCCCAACTATTGCTTTAATATTTCAGTTCTCTATCTGTCTCACTGAACTCTACGCATGTTGTTCCTGTAGGTGTGCAGAGTGCCAGAAGACTTTCCAGTATCCGAGTCAGCTTCAGAACCACATGATGAAACACAAAGACATCCGACCGTACATCTGCAGCGAGTGTGGGATGGAGTTCATCCAGTCGCACCACCTGAAACAGCACACGCTCACTCACAAAGTAGGTTTAATTAGCAGGGCAAAGAGAAAAGACAGCATTTTGTCATGTTTTGACAGGAGTTGGAAGGAAAAGCATAGGTTCTTGGCGTCAAACAGAGTTATCAATTTTGCTGTCACATCAAGACATTTCCATTATTCCTTGTGCACATTTTATGGATAATGGAGCGATGGCTCAAATACTCTGGACACAAGCCTAACAGGTTGTTTTGGCAGCTGTCTCAAATCAATTTCCCCTTAATTCTTGGCTGCTATTTTGGAAGCTATTTTTAACCCCATCCGGTTTGCATCTTTTATTTCCCCTTTAATATCTTTAGGCTTAGAAATCTATCTATCTATCTATCATGTATGTATGTATGTATAGGTGTGTGTATGTGTGACATACAATGTACATGTTCTGTATTGTATATAAGCTTGTCAAATGTCTTCATTGAAATAATATGATGTTCACACTGAGTGTTGACATAATTTTATACACATTTCTCCAAAAAAGACAAAAAAACAATAATAATAATAATAAAGATGACAAAATACAGATCAGTGTGATTTCAGAGGTTAAATTAGTCAAGTATTTTCAGCAGACTCATCTTTGGACCACATTTCTCACGTCGCTACTTCCACATTGTGTCATTCTTCAGGGGGTGAAGGAGCACAAGTGCCGCATCTGTGGTCGTGAGTTCACCCTACTGGCCAACATGAAGCGCCATGTCCTCATCCACACCAACATACGGGCCTACCAGTGCCACATGTGCTTCAAGAGTTTTGTCCAAAAACAGACTCTCAAGGCTCACATGATTGTCCACTCAGACATCAAGCCCTACAAATGCAAGGTTGGTCAAATCTAACATTTACGTTGTGTTTTGGACTTCAGTTCCTCTGTCGCCCACTGAGGAAAGGAATAGTTGGTTAGTAATGTTATTCCAAATTCCTTTACCAACTCACAGCAAGAAAGCATATAAGCGTAATTCATAGACTATTTCTTCAGTATTCACTCCTGAATACCAGGCAAAGTGTCCAGACGCCATATTTGTCGTAAACTAAATTAACCAACATTATTACTATTGATAATCACTGCCAAGAACCAACCCTTTTACATTTTGCAGTAACTGCTATTAAAGGATTTCCTCACTTTTCTGGAGAGTCTGTTTTGACCTTGAGATTTGATGCGAGGGCTGAGATGATGACCAGATAGCAGTGAGGCTTTTGGCAGTAGGAGGCTCCTTGTCCATAGGAAGGATATCGCCGCACAAACTGCCTCTCTAACAATGGCCCCCCAGCCTCCCCGGAGAAAAAGGCCCTCAAATAGATTTCATCTCGCTTTCTCTGCTGCTGGAGGGAGCTTCCTGTTTTCTCACGGTCCTCTTGGACAGTTTACAGTCCCTCTCTCCTCCTGAAGGAAAGCACCACCCTAATAAAAAAGAATGCAGAGGAAGGACAGCGCAGGAGTTGCCCTTCCCTGTTCTCCTCCTGTCTCCATGTTGTTTCCTCTCTCTTTCTGTTTTTCTTGTGTGTGCAAGAGAGAGAGGGAGAGAGGGAGAGAGGGGGGAAGACAAAGAGGAAATGAGGAAAACAAGGACATGAGGAAGGAGAGAGGGTGTGTGTCTGAATGCCTGCACATTCATTCATGATTATGTATGTCTCAGTCTGCAAAAATTAGTCACCTCACAAAGGAGTAGTAAAAATAATAGGTGTTGACCTATTGTTTTAATATCCTCAGACAGTGTTTACAACACTCAGTAGTGGAAAGTAATCAAGTATGCATTTGCATGCTATTTATAGCTGCCTTTTCCCTACTTTTTACTTTATTGCAGTCCAGAGGAAAAATGTATGGGAATACATTCATCTGCCAGACAGTAATTACTTTGCAGATAGAGATTTGACATGGAAAATATGTAATCAGTCTTTATATATTGATTTCTACCTGAATAAACTGCTATGAGCACATGAAGTATTTAAAGTTAGCTCAACGTCTGCCAGTTAACAATACATAATAACGTATTATAACATAAGACTTTGAATTGCGGCATGAGTGCTTTACTTTCCATACTTTCACTAGATATTTTGTTGCAAATACATCTATACTTTTCCTTAAGTAACACTGGAATATGCTTTTAGTGAAATGAATTTTGGGAGATTTGTTTATTCGCTTTCTAGGAGTGTGTTAGATGAAAGTATACTATACTTATGTCTGTAGACCAGGGAAAACAATAGCACCATTAGACACTACAGGTAGTTGTTGGGTCCATCTGAACCATAGGAAATTTGATGTTGGCCATTAAAAAATCTGTATTTGGCTTATGACAAGTACCTGGTCGCTCACTTCTCTCCATTTGTCTTTCAGCTTTGTGGGAAGGAGTTCAACAGGATGCACAACCTAATGGGCCACATGCACCTCCACTCAGACAGCAAACCTTTCAAATGCCTCTACTGCCCGAGCAAGTTCACCCTGAAGGGAAACCTCACCAGACACATGAAGGTCAAACATGGTGTGATGGACAGAGGGCTTGATGAAAGATGTAAGGCCATGCACACTGTAGATGGTCTATTCTTGCTTGCTGCAAAGGCTGCATGATGTAATTACTTGTTTCTCTGACTTCAGTATTCAGGCAAAGAGGACGGTTCTGCATGTCCACTCCCATGAGCCTCTTCACCCGTTTCAGCCAAGATGAGCCCTTTGACCTTTCCCAGAAGCCCCCGGGCCTGCCCAGCCTTCGTCTCTCCCAGTCCGATGGCGAGAGCATCCCTGGAAGCTCGTGTCAGGAGGAGGATGAGGAGAGTTTGTACAGAAGGAGCCAGTACAGCCCCGAGGTGGACCAGCATGAGCCGGCAGGCGAGGACCAGTATATCCCTGAGCTGGAGGAGCGAGGGCATGGGTATCCAGCTGAACCAAGATCAGGGGAGAAGCAGGATAGTTTAGATGAACAGACATATGAGAGGGAGTCAGCAGCAGGAGGACACTCCAGAGGTGACCAGGTGCACCTCTCACAGTCAAAGGAGACGTACGAGATGGTCTCTGAGTCTGATTTAGACCATGATACAGGCAATAGACAGTCCTATGATTATGATTCAGATTCGGAGGATGATCACGAAGAGTCAGAGAAGGCAAAGCAAAACAAACGGCAGCTGGATGGCATTTGTAACACAGCAGAGAGGAACCAGAACAGATCAGAGACGAGTGAAATAGGGCATGAATTCATGGGAGTTATGGGTTCACAGGAGGCTGACAACAAAGAATGAAAAGAAGAAAACTTTTAGGGAAAGCTTATTTTTTGGGGGACTGGAAAGTAGAAGTTTAGTATGAAGGACTCTAAATGAAATGATAAAATAAAATGATGTGATCGTAGTTTAGCACCAAACAAGAAAGATGAACATGTTGTGCTTATTAACAGGGCAAAACAAAGTAAATGAAATACAAAGCTGTGAATAATAATGCATAATAATGCATAATGCATGTACAGAACAACATATCACACATTGATTAATAGTCAGAGGGTTAATAAGGTCTAGGGTCTCATGAATTTTTTTTTTCCAAATAATTTGCCAATATTGACTGAAATATGCATTTTTTTGTTTTGTTTTGTTGACTCTTAAATGTGGAAATCTACTATATCAAAGTCAAAGCTTGATTTTCTTAAATATTTGACTGTTTCTGTGGAATAAACTGTTTTTTTTATGTCAAATGTTTAGATTTTTTTATCTATAGGTTATCTATGTGTTCTTATTGCAGTCGCAGTGGTATTCACCTGAATGTGATTCTGCTCAATAAATACAAAAATAAAAGCTTGGATGCATGAACCTGTTAAATGAAACTGCTGTTTGAGTTTTTAGACACCTTATAAACCCATTTTTAAAAGAATATAAACCCAGATATAAAAGCTCAATCTTCTCTCTGTGACACACACAACAAGCCAGAGATGATTACTGTTAGTTTCAAAAAGGCTGCCTTTCTCATCCTGCTTCTCTTTCAAAGCAGAGGAAGAGGAAGAGAAAACACCTCTCCCCTTCTCTCTTTTAGGTTGTGATCAAACAACAGTGACGGACACAGTGGGTGTCCCAGACAAAGGATTCATATCTATCTGTATGACTCAGAATAAAGCATTGTTTCTGCTCATTGCAGAAGCCTCACAGAACACAGAAATACTCCTCGAGTTTGTTTTTTTTCTATTCACAACGTAAAGGAAAATACATTATCGTACAGAGCATCAAGTGTAATATTTACAGTATGTCTAATATTATAAAGTAATTTAGCAAATATAACTGGAGCTTGCTGGGCTGCAGTATCACATTATCCCTCACTCTGTGCTGCCATTTCAGGTAAACACAGAGCCATTTCTTGTCAGGTGAAATGCAGAACAGCAGCTTCTCCATTTCTACCAGTGACGACCACCGACTCCTAAAGGGCGAAACTGCAAACAGTTTGAGGAAGTCCTCACATCCTCCTCTCCTTTCCTTTCCTCACCTACACGTTTCAATCCTGACCCACAGAGAGTGGATCCTCTGCATGTTTGAGTCATACTGAGCAAATCTGTGAGGAACAACACACAGAAATAAGTGACCACACCTCAGAGACTTTGTGAAAGACGGTGTTTCAAAAGGTAAATCTGTCACTCTTGTGTGTTTTTAATGAACTGATACTTTAAAGATCACACACACACACACACACAGTAGAACAGGTACTGTTGTGATGGGAAAATGAATCCTGTGGTAAGAAACAGTTGATTGTTCTGCTTTGCAAACAAATGGATCATGAGCGTGACAAGATTGAGTGACTTATCAGGAATTAGGAATCAGTGAGTGTCAGAGAGCAAATAAAGTTGTAAAATACATATATATATATATATATATATATATATATATATATATATATATATATATATATATATGTATGCAATATGCAAATCAAAGAAGGGAATTTTTCACATCATTTCATGTATTATTGTCAAAATAATTCAGGTTGATTTCTACTCAACAAGGGGTTTACATCTTATCTAAAGTCATATAGAGTACAAAAATACTTAACCTTTGTTTTTTCTTTTCTTTTACTATTTTGTTTTGTAATGATCGTCAAAATTTTGTACACGTGTATGCCTTTGCTACACTGATTTGTGATTGTGAACTAATTCAAAAGCAGCCAGTACTGTTAATTGTTGCATTTGATTGGTTGAGTAACATGTACTGTATTATTGCTCAAGCATAACAATACATTCAAAATTACATGTGTAAATGTATTTCTTTTAATGCAGTGAGTGGCCTCTCTGTCTCATTTAAAGTGGTACGCTGTGTGAATTATGGCTGTGGAAGGAAGCAGACAGGAGATGCGCGTAGCTGATATACTGAAAACAATCACATCTGAATTCTTTGCATCACTGAATCCACAAACAAGCACATTGTCAAATGAGGAGAAAAATGTGGGAAGACATTTCATATAGGATATATGATTTCATATTGCACAGTAAGTACTGGCTCCAAGAATACCAACTAAGAGAACAGTCACAGTGTATTCCTGAAAAGATAGCTGTATCCCCACTTGTGCATATAGAAATGTTTACTTCCTGTCAGCTCTGTCTGGTGCAGCTTGGGGACGAGCTTCCTGTTTTGCTGGCAAATGAGAAAACAAGATGGTGCTAAAATTCTTCCACGTTTTGTTTAACGAAAGTGTCCCACCCCAGTCTCAACCTGTCACCCCCTTTGACCTGCAGCCAAGACAGCTTACTGTGATTATAGCTGAGGGTTATCTTCTTTCAAAAAAAAAACCAACAAAAAACACTGAAGGCGAGGGGATGGGACCCTGGATCAACGGCCTCGCTGTGCACAGTAAAAAAAACGCACTTTAAGTGTGTAACTGTGATGGTAAAACAGCACAGGTCCCAATTAAAGGCCATCATCCCTCCTGCTTTATTTTGAAGGTGTGTTTTGCTATTTTAAGGATTGTTTTTTAAATATGAATGGATGAATCTGATGCAGTCATGATGCTGAGTAACAGTGGGACACTTCATGGCTTCACTCCCCTGGTCTGCCTCCTTTTAACAAAAACAGCGCCCTCTACTGTCACAACTTCCGTACTGTTCAAGTGTGCTCTATTTTTTATATTAAGAAATGCTTATAGTCAAGAGACTTCTCCTGTAATTTCATTTCAAAACACAGTCTTGCAACTTTTATTCACCCAGACATTTTGAATTGGAAACATTTCGACTAAATGCATTTACTTCATTCACGGGTAAATATGCTGAATTTTAGAAATGGATATGAATGTTAAAACTGCTGTATGTCAGTGAATGTTGTACTATTTCACATCCATTTGACACCCCACAGAAACCAAAAGCTGAACGCTTTATCAGTATTATTTCTACATTATGTATTTGCTTTAATTTGAATTTGAAAAATGTATGATTTACACTACTTCGATGGATTCAATGGACTTTTTATATAACTTTTTTTGCGACTTTCTATGAGTATTTGCATTTTCCTATGCAAATGAATAATTTAAAATGATAAAATATTTACATTGTGTTTTCTCTGTTTTGTATAACACTAAGGTTGAGGGACCTGTCAAACACCCCTCGTCCCAGCTGAGAAATGGTATCGTCCAAAGATGGCAGCCTCCGTGTGGAAGAGATGTGTGGCTGCAGCTGTCAAAGTTAAATGTTTAACTCCGTCTCTTTCAGGTAAACGCTTCTTGTATCTATCCACGATAAAATAAGAGTTTCATATGATTGTGTTGCTTTGTTTAACTTACACTTCTTTGGCTTTTATTGTCGTTACTTAAATGTTTAAGAGCTAAATGCCCTCAGTCCATGATGTTAGCTAGCTGTAGCTAACGTTACATCAACTAATCCGAGATTTCAGCACACAGTCTGCTGCCTGAAATGATAACCAGCTTAAAGAAAAAAACATTTGTATTTGCTGTATCTTGACCTGGTTGATTGTTTGTCTTCGCAGCCAGGAGATGGATGCTCTCAGCAGCTTACACAGATACCACAGCATGGGAGGCTCGAGAGAAAGATCCCCAGAACCTGGGTAAGAGATGAGACTGGCCATGCTGATATTACATTATTATATAGATATATATTATATAGATATTATTATATACATATATACTATATCTATACACACACACACACCTATATATTTGTCTACAGTTGGACTGTGTGGTACTGAAGGCTGTAGAGAATTTACTGGCTATGGCTTTTAAATTAAGGCAAAATTAGGACACATTTCTGTCCTGCATGTGATGTTTTTTTAGTCTTAAAATATGAATTGTAAAAGAGGCAGTGCCTAATATATCTGCAATACTTAGGGAGTACTGCCTGAGTAGTAGTAGTAGTAGTAGTATCAGTATCAAACTTTTAAAAGATGACATTGAATGCTTGGTCGTGTCCATCAGCTGTCATCCTGACCTGCCTGTGCTGTCATTTCATATGTTATTTACTGTGCACACACACCATCTGTGGCTTTAACGATGAAGAGAAACTTCGATGTTCAATGATAGTTAACATATTAAGATGAATGGTTTTGGTACTGAAACATGTTGACACCCAACCCGACTATAAACACCAGTTACATTTGACAAGTAATGTGGTGTGTCCACATCCAGAAGTTTTGATTACAGATTATTTTCTATGCCAAAAAAATCTATATATTTTTGTTGGAGGTTTGCCAGCATGCGGCTGTTGAACAACAAACAAACACAGGGTGGCAGTGTAACACTGGCACACTGAACTATAATATTAAAATCAGTAATACTTGAGTTTTTAAGCACTTTGTCTGAGACAGGTGTGTAATATTGAGCAGAACAAATGCTGACTAGTTTTATAGAACATAATGAAATGTATTCTATAAATCAAATCAAAAGCCTTTGTTATTTATTATCATTATATGACATCATGTGCATACAATGAAATTAGGAGCAGTGCTCCACTTAGGGTTTAGTCGACTGTTAAAAAAAAAAAAAAAAAACGCTTAAAAAAAAATGAAATGGAAAAGACATAAATTTTGTTTTTTTTTTACAGTAGTAAGGCACAGAATTTTAGTGCAAGAAAGTTAGTGCACATTTACGAGAAATAAAAATTAAATTATTGCACATTTGTTTGCTACCCATTACTGCACGTACATTGTGTGTAACATATGTGTATGTATGTGTGTGTATATATATATATATATATATATATATATATATATGTATATGTAAAATATATGTGTGCACTAAAAATATTCTTGTTTGTTTGTTTTTAAATTTACAGCTCTGCTGGCCATGACTATGGATAGAACATATGAAATGAAACTCCCAGTGAGCTCTCTGACAATTTCACGGGTAAACTCCAGCTTTAAATCACTTATATATTTAATTCTTTGTTGTCGCGGTAAACCAGTCACTGACAAATCAGTGATTAAGTGTGAATGTGACAGCAGTAAGGACATAGTTTTCTGAAACTGTTCTACTTTCTGTTTGTGTTCCAGTTTGTCAACAACATTTCATCTCGAGAGGAAGTCGATCAAGCAGAGTACTACCTTTACAAGTAAGATTTAGTTTTACTCTCCTGGGATCAGTTTCTGATGATTTCTGCTGCTTCCTTGGTTTTGCGTGGTGCCAGTGTTGTGTGTGCTTTTCTTAGAATGAATTGTCTGTTTGGTTTGTCTGTTTTGGTTTATGTTCAGTCACATGCTTTTCTTTGTTCAGGCAACTCCAGACTTTTCCTGTTTACTCCTTCCTCTGGAATCTGCACCCGTTCTTGTGATTACACGATTTAGTAATTTCCCAGTTGTACATGAATTTTCATCATTGTGTGAGAATTAAAACTCTACCTTTCCGCTCTAAGGAGCTTGTAAATAGCTATCATTATTAATGGCAAGGTTAATGGCTTCATGTGTTTGGGCTTCTGTATTTCAGTTCTGCTGAGTTTTCACAATGAAGCTTTCAGATATGCTGTTTGCTCTTCAGGTTGTTCAGCAAACTAGCTTCAAATGTAGTTGCATGTCATCACTTCTCCTCACATCTTTCCTATCATTTTATCTAGCATATCATTAAAGTAGACATGTGATGGATATAAATATAAAAAAAAATGTCATGGTTTTCTCATTCCTCCAGGTTCCGTCACAGTCCGAACTGTTGGTACCTGAGGGCGTGGACCATTCACAGTTGGATCAGGCAGTGTCTAAAATATGGAGCTAAAGAGAAGGCCCTGTACACTCTTAAAAATAAGGTACACAACACATCATATCCCATCCTTATATTTCAGACAACAAACTGAGCATAGAAGACACTCTGGCCAGTGGAGAGGAGGCTTTATAATCAAGGAAATCTCATCAGAGGCTCCTGATCAAGACGACAGCTGCAGTTATGAATGATCACAGATCCAATCTTAAACATCCAGATGCATTTTCAAACTGATCTGAGCAGCACAAATAACATCAAACATGTTTGACCTTTTCAGCCCAGCATGTGTACTGTTCCTGAATAACCTCTAGTATCTGGGAATCACCAAATTATTCCAGAAACAGAGATGTACACGAGCGTGTTTACAGTGAGGTTAAAGGGAGTGTGCTTGGTCAGCCTGGCCACCTCTGATGTTGTTTTGATTGGTTTCATGTTTCTGTGAGATAAGAGGGCTCCATGTCAGCAATTCTTGAGAACCAGCAATTGTGTTGTTGTGTGATTATTATACACCGTTTGTACCGTATCATCAAAGGTAAACAGTCAGTGTACATGGAGAAATAATTAACAAAATCTGTGTGTATGCAGGTCCAGTATGGAATATTCCCAGATGACTTCACCTTCAACCTGCTCATAGATTCTTACATTAAGGATGGAGACTTTCAAAGTAAGGCTTTTTAAGGGTGTTTTCAATCAAACATTTGAAAAAAAAAAAAAAAGATTCAGACAGACTGAAACAATGTGCAGATGCATTCTTGTAGTGGGAACAGTCTGTCAGATCACTAAAATCAGATTCCTTTCCTTGTTGTTAAAAAAAACAGGTGATGATTTGATGATGATTTCAGTTTGCTCTCCAATATTCACATGGAAACATGCCTTCTTTTGTGTTTTCCTTTTGATTTTCTGAATATCTGTTTGAAATTTTTGCTAAATTTGTATGGAAACAGCTGACTTTTTACTCCACAAAAGGTGACAACAGCAAGAGTAGCAAGTTGTAAAGCATCTCATTCAATCTTATTTTAATCTATGATAACTGAAAAGAAATCTCTGTAGTCCTAGACAGAATTAAGAGAAACAAAAATAATATTTTACTCAGTAATTGCATGGAAAGTATTCTAGTAGAGAAAGAAAACAACACACGTGTCACGTAGAGATAATGTAATGTTTTTGTTGTAACTGTACAGGTGCGTCCTCAGTGGTTGAAGAAGTGATGCTCCAGGAGGCCTTCGACCTTCCCTCCACACAGATCCTCTCTCTTTACGCCCTGGGCAGTTACCAAGCAACCAGACCTCAATTCACTGTGAGAAAAAACAGCACCTTGTCAGCATTTTAATGTTGCAGCAGGAATAACAAAATATGCATTCAAATATGATGTTTGCAGTCATTCCTCAATGTGTTCAGGTGTCAGAGGAACGAGGTTTTGGAGCGTCGCTGCTTATCTGCGGACTGAAACAAGACAACACTGTCGGCCTCAGCGCTCAGCTGCTTGGCAATGCACTGCTAGGTGTGTTTTTGTGTTTCTCCTTCCACGGTACTTTTAATGCAATTCATCCAGTGTCCTCATTATGCTGTTTGTTTCATTTAATCATTCATTCAGGCAAGGTGGAGATGTTAAAGGGCATACATGCCGTGTTCAAAGGGATGCCTCTCACCTGGGATCGTGGATATCTGGGCCGAGCGCTGGCCGTCATGGAGAGAGTTGCTGCTGCGTCTGGTGACGTCAAGCTGTGCAAAGACACAGTAAGGGATGAGAAAACCACATTTAGAGTATTTCAGTACAATAAGTTAATGGTTATGATGCTATTTATCATTTAAATGTTTTATTTTATCTCTGACATCATGTTACCTCACATAAATCTCACCAGTGAGGTAAACAGCTTTTAAATTTGGGAAACTAGAGCGCTTATTGGATCAGTACTCACTATCAGCAGATACCCTGTCAGTATCAGGATAATAAAAATAAAATTGGTGCTTCCTCAATTTTATCATATCTTTGACAACAGAAAACTGACTTGAGAGTAGGTGAAAGACACTTTTTTTGAATAAAGAAATGGAAATTAGACTAGCCGTTTCCTCCTGGTTCTAGTGTTTGTCATCAGTCTTTTCCACTGGCTGTAGGTTTGACATCAAACAAACAATGCGTTGGACTGTTCTGGATTAACTTTCTTTCAAACAGGATTCTTTGTGGTCAAAACACACCCAGTAGAGGCTGTTGTTACTTTCCAGGTGGGGTGGATGATCCTGACAGTCTGTATCTGCTGAGATAAAACACTCACGCTGTCATCTTGTAGTTATTTTTACATATTTGCGTAAGCGCACAGTCAGTTGTAGCACATCTAATCTGGCCTGTGCTGTCCAGTTCAATAGTCCAGCTTTGTCCACGTTTAATGAGATTTTGAAACGCCTGGAGCTCAGAGGATGACATTTGCAACAGGAACTAAAAGGCGTGTGTCAGACAGCAGTGCAGCAATAATGTAGACAGAGCAGATAACGCTGTAGGACAGAGAGATAATATTACATCTCAAATTAAGGCGCTGGCAACCGCCGCCTCGGGTTACTATTAATCTTAATGCTTCCGAAGATTAAGAGGTGACATATGTAACTGTTATTGAAGTAGTTTAATCAGATAAAACCAGATTAAAACTTGTATATTGATGAGCACTGATAAATGGAAAAAACACAATCTTTCTGCATATTTAAGGTTAATATTTATAATTTTGCAGCTGGACCACATGAATGACTTGCTGCAGGAGCTGTCTTCCACCTTGGACAGCGACTCCTCTGGAGAGGAGTCAGCAGGTGAAGAGAACCAGAAAGAAGACGCCATGGATGAAGATGATCAGGCCGAGCAGGCTAATCTTCCTCTGTACGTCTCCAGATTCGAGGTGGGCGTTTGTTGTATTCAGCAGGTGTTTTACCTATAGTGAATTAATTAATAACAGTTTTCCTTGTCAGAATGAGCCAATAAGCGTAAACAGTGCAACCCATCATGACTGCTGTTGTAGCTGAGTTGAATAATAACTGTAACTTAAAACACAATCAACAGTCTTGTGTGTAATTATGAAACTAAACATTGATTCGATTTCTAAGTGCGTCATTATCTTCGACTTCGTAGCCTGAAGCAATGTTAATGCCTGTGAGCTGTGCAGCAGGAAGCGAGTTGTGTCATCTCCATGATAATAGTAATAAAACAGTGACACAGGCTGTAGCTTTTTCACTAAAATGGGTTTGACAGCTAAGAGTGTATCCTGCTTCGTTCCTTTACCAAAGGCACAGGGTTTCCTAATGAGATTTATGTTAAATGAATTTAAAGGTGCCCCTGCGCTTTTACCAGATTACCACCTCTGTATTAAAGCGTCATCTGGAGTTTTCCTGTACTTCAATGTTATTCACAAAGAGGCATTGTGCTGGACCACTTGAGGCCTAACATGTTTAATGCATTTCCCTCCTCACAAACCATTTACATCTATGCTTACTGGTGAATTTGAGCCCATCCACTCATCTTTTTGTTTTCCTGCCTCTTTAGGAACTGAGCAGCCAGCTGGAGTCTCAGGGTAAAGTGGACTCTGCCTCCTTCCAGGCTTCAGCGGCAGATCTGGCCCTGCAGAACCTGGCCGCTGCAGAGAAACCTGACTTGGAGCAGTACGAGAGCCGACTGCAGTCCTGGGAGGAAGAGAATAGGCATCTGATCCAGAGAGAGAAGGAGATGAGGGAGAAGGCTGAGCAGGAGAAGCAGGAGCGGCTAGCTGCTAAGGCTGCAGCCCAGCAAGCCTAGATCAATGAACTCATTAAAACTATCATAGTTTAATGTCTCTATAACTATCAAATGTCATCACTGATAACATTACATCTGCTTGTGTTGCTTTTGTACATAACAATTATTGTGTGGTAAGTATTGCTCTGTTTTAATAGAATCAAACATAACTATATTGTCAAAATAAAATTCATTTTCATTTGTATTAGAAATTAAGTTTCATATTCATTGTTTCTCGTTCTGGGATGATGTCATTATTATCATTATCCATCACATCCTCCCACTCATTTCCTCTCTGCAGTCGTCTGTTTGTCAAAAGCAGCTTTGTAAGTTTGCTCACAGGGGATTGAGCAGAAGAATTTGCTCATAGTCAATGTAGAGAAACCCAAACTTTTTGGAAAGCAATAAGTTTATGGCCAGAAACATTTTTAGTTCACAAATAAAAACATAAATAATGAAGTATAAAATATCTATGAGAATAGAAATAAAGTGGACGTCTGTGTTTGTAACAACGAGGCCTTTTTTTTGCCTCCTATCCAAAAATGACATACCTAAAAAATATGTTAATTATTACAAGGGCTGTGTGAATAATTTCAGACACCTGTGAGTTTGACACCTGTAAGTGTCAGAATCAACATGTGTTTCAGAGAAAATGAAAATTCGTATGTATGTAATGTAACATCTGATGAGTGTGCAAAAGTAGTTGGTAAAAAGGTGAACCTGAACAATTTCAGAGATGTGTTAGTGCAGGTACTGTATGAAACCACCAATTGTGCCATTTACACACATTTTGGTACAATACAATACGTGCCATCTGACCTCTCTCAGGTGGAAAACTAATTTTATTTCACTGATATACACTATATTGCCAAAAGTATTCTCTCACCTGTCTTGACTCGCATATGAACTTAAGTGACATCCCATTCCTAATCCATCGGTTTCAATATGACGTTGGTCCACCCTTTGCAGCTATAACAGCTTCAACTCTTCTGGGAAGGCTTTCCACGAGGTTTAGAAACGTGTTTATGGGAATTTTTGACCATTATTCCAGAAGTGTATTTGTGAGGTCACACACTGATGTTGGACAAGAAGGCCTGGCTCTCAGTCTCTAATTCATCCCAAAGGTGTTCTATCAGATTGAGGTCAGGACTCTGTGCAGACCAGTCAAGTTCATCCACACCAGACTCTGTCATCCATGATGTCTTTATGGACCTTGCTTTGTGCACTGGTGCACAGTCATGTTGGAAGAGGAAGGGGCCAGCTCCAAACTGTTCCCACAAAGTTGGGAGCATGGAATTGTTCAAAATGTCTTGGTATGCTGAAGCATTCAGAGTTCCTTTCACTGGAACTAAGGGACCAAGCCCAGCTCCTGAAAAACAACCCCACACCATAATCCCCCCTCCACCAAACTTTACACTTGGCACAATGCAATCCGACAAGTATCATTCTCCTGGCAACCGCCAAACCCAGACTCGTCCATCAGATTGCCAGATGGAGAAGCGTGATTCATCACTCCAGAGAACGCGTCTCCACTGCTCAAGAGTCCAGTGGACTCCACTGCATCTGACGCTTTGCATTGCACTTGGTGATGTATGGCTTGGATGCAGCTGCTCGGCCATGGAAACCCATTCCATGAAGCTCTCTGTGCACTGATCTTGAGCTAATCTGAAGGCCACATGAAGTTTGGAGATCTGTAGCGACTGACTCTGCAGAAAGTTGGCGACCTCTTCGCACTATGCGCCTCAGCATCCACTGACCCCGCTCCATCAGTTTATGTGGTCTACCACTTCATGACTGACTTGCTGTCGTTCCCAAACACTTCCACGTTCTTATAATACAGCTGACAGTTGACTGTGGAATATTTAGGAGCGAGGAAATTTCATGACTGGATTTGTTGCACAGGTGGCATCCTATCACAGTTCCACACTGGAATTCACTGAGCTCCTGAGAGCGATCCATTCTTTGTAAAAGCAGTCTGCATGCCTAGCTGCTTGATTTTATACACCTGTGGCCACGGAAGTGATTGAAACACCTGATTCTGACTATTTGGATGGGTGAGCGAATACTTTTGGGAATATAGTGTATCTCTGGTTATTCATTCCACCCAAACACAACTGTTTTTGACTCATTTTGAAAATTCGCCCAGTCATCTATAACTTTTTCCATACAAAACAAAGACCATACAACAGAAATTAGGGGGGTGCGAACACGTTGTTGAAGTTAAAAAGTTAAAATACCAACATGAGTGCAATGTCAGCTGAAAAAACAGTTCACATGTTAACTGGTAAATAGAGTTAAGTCTGACGTGTTTAGACTGCAGAAAGATATTAGATTTCAGGGAAAGAAAATGTTGTTGTGCACATAATACATTCGTTGCACATTATGTTGCAGCTATTCAGTATTCAGAGCATGGTCTTGGGAAACAGCCTGGTATGCAGCCGGGGATGAATGAGCGGCACAAAACGCTGAAATAAGAACGCTCCTTACTGACTGCTTTTCTGACAGCAGCTCTTCACTCACTGTCAGCGTTTCCTCATGTACTAGCATTAAAAGTGTAATTTAGCTGTTATCTTAAACAGGGTTCTTCGCTTCTCGGCCTTTTGGCTAAGATCAAGTGTAGTATCTGTTCTTATCAGTTTAATATCTTATACGTCCTCTGTCAGGGGGTTTTGGGGCGGCAGTAGCTCAGTCTGTAGTGACTTGGGCTGGGAATCGAAGGGTCGCCAGTTCAAGTCCAGGTCGGACCAAATGTGGAGAGTGGACTGGTAGCTGGAGAGGTGCCAGTTCCTCCTCCTGGGCACTGCCGAGGTGCCCTTGAGCAAGGCACCAAATCCCCAACTGCTCGGGGCGCCTGGATAAAGGGCAGCCCCCTCACTCTGACACCTCTCTTCCAATGCATGTGTTTGTTTCATAACTTGTGTGTGTAATGTGCAACTGAAAAAAATATACTAACAGAGTGAAAAAATGTAATTTCCCTCATTGAGGGATCAATAAAGGAATTCTTCTTCTTCTTGGCGGAATATGCTTACCTACCTAACCCTTGCAATACGTTTCCCTGCATCCAATATACACATGACTTTAAAAAAAAAATAAAAATTAAAAGACATATATAAAATTTTCCAACTCTTAGTAAGTCACTGTCTTGAAAGTCATGAGTGGTTACGAGATTTTAAGTTTACACCCAAACTTAACAATCAATTTCTAAACGGTTGGTTGTAAACTAAAGTGTAATTATCGTAAATAAAAGTGCTGCTGTTTGCTCAGTCTCATTACAATGAAGTCTTTCATCTTCACTCCATAGGCCATTTTTATGTGATGCTTTCTCCCATTGATAAAGAGTAAGTTCTGTACACAATATATTTGCTTTAATCTGCTATAAAAATGGGTCACTCTTCTCTGGCTTCTTGTCCTCAAACTCACTTTAAAGCTACTGGCTTAAAAGTAATACAGGTATTTACATTTCTTGTTTGAAGGGTTTTTCTGGCCTTCATTTCGGGTGTTTGAGTGAGTGTCGGACAGGTGTGCTAACACTGCTACTCAAGTCGATCAGGTGAGAAGAGATGAGGTGGGGGGGAAAAGGTCAGGAAGTCTGACATCCACATCACTGGTTATCTGATGCCCAGAGCCTTTTAAGTGGTTTAAAAGACCTGTGTGTGTTTTTGTAGCAGGGAGGGCAGATCGTGTGGGATATGTTTCATGGGTTATTTGATAAATGTAAATATTACAGAATCTGGGAAAGGAGATGCATTAGACATTATCAGTGTAGAGCCTGGATACCAAACACCTGCTACTGTCAAAAAACACATATCTACCAGGAAACTTGTAGAGTAAAGCCACTTCAGCTGGTCAGAAAATGTATATTAAAGCGAGCACAACCTCATCTAATACTTCGTACTAAATGGCCCTATTTTTAATGTTTTATCTTCACACGGCTAGATGTAAGCCAAGTCAGAATATAGAATATATCTGGTTTTTTTCCTCTCACTTACATTCAAAGGATTCAGTTCCTGTTTTTGACTTGTGAGTGTGATTAACATACATCTGAGACCTCAGTGTCTGTCCTGTTCTGTAAAGCAGATAAGATGCGGCTGCTTGCGAAACTCATTTATTTATCTTTCATTATTCATTAAGGTCACCTGCTTCATATTTCACATGCTAAAGTGATAAGTGAAAACAAATAATGTTTATCTGTTTGTTTTGAAGGTTTACATGGCTTTTGTGTCCTGACATTGGTATATTACTCACATATTAAACAGTAGGCCTCATAAATTAGGCACATGTTCAGTAATAATTAGAAACTGGATTCCATTCTATTTGTCACCATCAGCTAATATACGCTCCTGATAAAATTTCAAGACCAGCTGATTTTTTTTTTTTTTTTTTAACATTTTGGGTTGGATGGCAAGGGAAGTCTACAGAAATGGACACTAATTCCAGACAGTGGATGCCCTCGGTGAAGTCATCTTCACCACAACATTCCCACAAGCCTCCTAGAAACACTAGCATCAAGCATGCCAAAACATTTTTTTGAGGTGATTAACAAGAACAAGATTGCTTGTGTCTTTATCAACAAATATAGCCTCTTTGTGCCTCGTTAAGCAGCCTGTAAAACTCTTATTCAGGCTGACATATGCTATCAGGAAGACACACGTTGAATGTTGCTGCCTATTGTCTGCTGCATGAATTACTAGTGCATTAGTCTCATATAGCTACTAACCACGTGATGAGGCAAAAGTTGTTAACACGCTCTAAAATAAACTTCCACTTACCACCTGCTGATGGTTAAAGTGTTAATAGTTGTTCCTAAGGTTCACATATTACAGGTGGAGTGCTGCTAGAGAAGAGCACGGCATAAGTATTAAGTTCACACGGCTGTTTGTGGGAAAAGTGACAAAAGCAATTGTGACCAAGTGTCATATTATATAAAATATTTTTGGTGCATGTAGCCTTCCTCTCACGGTCAAAGTATAGTGAGGAATTCAGAGGAAGAAGAAGTTATCATTCTGCTGCTGGCAGATCCCACACAGTTTAAAGTGTTTACAATAATACAAGCAACAGACCGGTGCGAGAGGAAGGAGGCATGTTGACAAGTGAAGATGGTGATGGAGCTGAAAGCTTGTAGCCTGAGCACGAGGTATGTGACAGGAAAATTGAATAAAAAGGTGAGGACTGACTAAAATAGGAATTTCAACAAGAACAAAAAGGGTCACACTACTGCACCAAAATTATCTGGCAAGGAACTGATGTCCAGCTCTTTATTATGAGCTTGATTGGTGATTAGCTTCAGGTGTGTCTCGTCAGAGTAACAGCCACTCACAACCAGCCTGGAAGGAACCAAAGCAGAAGAAGAGCATCAAACACTACAGGAAATTTAATAAAAAAAAAAATAAAAAAAATCAGCAGAGGATCCCTACAGATGAAAGATTGTCTCCAGTGGCGGACTCTTGTGCAAACATGACCCTGTTATTTATTGAGCTATTTAATGCTTTGATACTGAGAGGAATTTCAACCTCTGGACGCTCAGTGTCACAACTTCTTATCTTCAAAGCTTTTACGAAGCAGTATCGATCCAAAGCCGAGGTGACGAGCTAAAACATGTTTGAGTGTTTGACATAACGTGTCAGGCAAGCACAGCTGTCCTACTGGAAGCAGCACTGCAGCTCTGGACACAACACTGACACTACCATGATTAAATAAATAAAATCAATCCTGTTAAAAATATACCAACCCAAAAGAAATGGTCCTCGTTGTCCCTTTTCTTGAATGACAGGAGCTTGTGGGGATTGATGTTAAAAAGTTGCCAGCAGGAGTTTCACTGGTCAAGCAGGGTTGAGACTGGTGTTTTAGGAAGAGCTTGATTGTGGATGTGAATCAGATGAGCCTCGTCAGCTGAGCTGGGAGGAGTGCTGTACCTCCTGGCTCTCATACTAGATTGAAAACAAAAAAACAAAATAAAACCAACAACGACAACTGAACAAGAAGCCAGAACTGGCCCATAAGATAACTTCCACAGTCCAAAGACATGGAGGATATGAAGCCACTCTACTGCAGGGAGAATACACAAACTGTCCCAGGTCAGATTCAACCCTTTATGAGACAACATGGCTGACCTCTGCACCACAAGATGCACTTTGAATCTGTTTATTCAGTTCTGCACATTATCATTCACTTTGCACAACAGTTGGATTCTTGTGATTCCACTAGATCACGTTAAAATCCATGTTGTCAGACTCCAAGTAATGCATCCGTGTCCTGCAGCCTGAGAGGAGTTACCACAGCTTAGCCTAGCAGTGCTCGCACCTGAAACTGGAAACAATATGTTGACTCATTTTGTTTTTTTTTCTTTTATATTACGAAAACAGTTCACCGATATGTGCTTCTGCGATCATTTTAGATAAGAAATGACTCGAGCAGTTGTTGAATGTGCAAAGTTGATGGTGGTGGTTGCTATGGCAACACATTGGTCAACTGTAATCAACTGCTGGTGGCAGAGTAGATTTATAAAATGATTGCAGGTCATGAATAAAAGCCTCCCCTTCTGACTGACATCACATCATCAGGTACGTCAGGAACTGTAGTGTCCCTTGCATGTCAATCAACCGACACAGCAGGACTTCACAAAAAGCGTCCACTGTGTCCAAAACTAATTCACAAACCAGTTGCTGGAATACAAATGAGCTGATTAAATGCTACACAGTACTGGTCAGTTTTGCTCATGAGTTCTGGTTTGGCCCTCAGCAGTGTGGTTGTACCATTTTCCTTAATTTATGTAGCATCATCAGCAATAAAACATCCTGTTTTTGCCTTTTTTCCACTGTGCTCTAATGGGCAGCTCCGGCCGTCTGATCATGTAAAGATTAGCAGTAAATGTCCTTAATTTAGCTTTGAGTTTCTGCTCCCTGTTAATGATTGCCACAATAATGTGTACAAACCCAGTGAAGTAGTGTAGGGCTCACAGTTCTGCCAAGGCATCTGAACAGTTTGGATAGATTAACATGTTTCCCATTATGTTGCTGTTTGACTGCTGCTATGATATGAGTCATACTCGCTTCAGGGATAAACTGTCCTGCTGGAAGGCCAGGAACTTTACTGAGTAAAGTTTAATGTTCAATGCAAATAATGGTGCTCTTTGTCATTTTGACTTGAATGAGCTCGAGCTTTCTTATGTCTTGTAGTAGCTGCGCAGCCCAGCAGCAGCCTGAGGGGTAAACTGTCCTCTCTGGGTTTGATGACTTTCAATAACTGCATGATCAGAGTTACTGACATTAGATTCATGTGTTAGCTGTTGTTGTTTACAGTGACTCTACATCTTTAAGGGTGTGGAGTGGAAATAGATATGATTACATTTGATGACTTAGGTTCAACAGCTCAAACAAATTGAAGGTATAGTGTCATGTCCTGTCTGTCTGGTTTGGTTAAGTTACACATTTTTGTCTCGTGCCTGCATGCTGTCCTGACTTTTCCTGTTTTATTTTGAAATAACTCTGTCTCCCTCTTGTTTCAGGTGTTTTTGCTTCCTGCCCTCCTGTGTTTCCCCTGTCTGTGATTGTCTCGCCCGCCCTGATTGTTTCCACCTGTTCCCCATTACCTCCTGTATAACTATAGCCTGACTAGGCAGACTATAATATCAAATGTATAGTCTGGGGGCAGTCAGCGGAGCCAGCTAGTATATTAGACTTTTGCTGAAGTCTAATATACGAGCTGTTTTGTTGCCAGCAAAACAGCAAATACCTCCGTATTTAAAACAGATGTGTTTTTTTCTGCTCAACTTTCAAAGAAAAACCCAAGTCTCCAAAATCGATGACAGAAATGATTCAAACAACCGCTGGTCGTTAGCCACAGCCATCTTCCTTGTTGTTGTGCTGTCTCCAGCAGCCCTGTCGTCATCGTGCTACGCTCACCCCAGCGACTCGCTGCACAGATAGAGCGTTGTAATTGGTCCGACGAACTTCTTGCCAGAGCCATAGAACTCCTATGGTGCACCACTAGACCATCCTACTAGAAAAAAATATTTTTTGCCGCTAGGGTGAGTCTAGATTTA
Source organism: Synanceia verrucosa (assembly GCA_029721515.1). Classification (NCBI taxonomy): domain Eukaryota; kingdom Metazoa; phylum Chordata; class Actinopteri; order Perciformes; family Synanceiidae; genus Synanceia; species Synanceia verrucosa. Next base: position 18,335,335 of record CM056551.1, on the reverse strand, counting down.
GTATGAATAGTCTGGTCTCCCCTGTCTCATCGTGAGATCGTCATGGTTCCTTCCTGTTGTCATTCCTGTCACCAGGTTTCCTCAGTGTCTTACAGTGTTTCCCTCGTGCTCTCGAGTTGTTTGATTTGTAATTATCATAAATTAGATTGCTTGTTTATTTTCTGTATTAGTATTCCTCCATAGTGAGTAGGTTTTCTGCTTCCTCTTGTTAGTCGTTATTCCTCTAGAGCTAGAGTGATTATTACTTTGGTAACTTTCACAGCCTTATCGTTTATTCGTGTTTTGGTTATCCTCCTTGTGAGCGCTTTGTTTCAGTCTTAAAGGGGGAAGTTCTGTTTTTTTACAAATTGGACCTTATTACTGTCATTTACTCATCTGTATCACTTTGGAGTCATTTTGAGTATTTCTGACAATATTTGGATTTGATGATATCCATTTGACAGGAGTGAATGGGGCACTGAAATGCAGCCAGTAAATGACACAACTGACCATAAATTGACCATTTCTCAAATAACAGACGTTTAGTAAGATGGGCTACACTATTACTATTCTCATTTGAGTCAGAAGTTGTCTGTAATTTGAGAAAATTCAATCTGTAAACAGACTGTTATTATTGTTTACTAAGGACTCTTACAAGTTTGTGTCATTTACTGGCTGCATTTCTGTGCCCTGTTCACCACTGTTAAAAGGATATCATCAAATCCAGTATCCAATCCAAATCCAATTTGTTACAAGGAAAAAAATGGAACTTTTGTAGCCGCAGTAGCGTTGATCCTTAAGTTTTACAGCCTTTACTTAGATTTGCCTTTTGTTTCTAGTTAGTTCTGCCTTTTTCCTCTCAGCTTATCTGGGTGATTTTGAGTTAGATCAGTGCAGCCAGAGTAGGGACTCCCTTTCACGCTCTCCCTGCCCGGAGACGTGTGCTCCCCTTCCCTGCCTGGAAGCGCTGAGTCTGCCTGTTTACTTCTTGCCTGATTCAATAAAACTCCTTTGTTACACCCTTCACCTGCCTCCTGAGTCGTGCGTGTGGGTTCCCACCACGAAAGCCTCACATACAGTGTAATCAGATGCCTGTCGTGAATAATCTCAAAAAGCAGACAAAGTGTTTCTGTTTTCATGTTGGCATCACACACCACACTCTGTGCCAGTTCAAACAGTTTACACGTGATTCTCTTGGTTATGCTGAGTGAGGTCGCATAGGGATGTTATCTACAAATCGACCAGACCCCAGAATAAACAAGTCTCTCTAAACTTTACATTTAAAACAGGCTGCAGGCAGAGTGTCAAGGACAACAACCCGTCCACCTGGGCTTATTGTCAAAGATGCTGGGAATCCAAGAATAACATCTCCACCGATGATTAGTCTGACACAAAGTAATCGTAAACGGCCAAGTGACAGTAAAATGCTTAGAATAGTGATGTAGACAAAAGTGTTGTCTGGACTGAGGCTCAGGTTCATGACATCAATGGTTCTTGTCATGCATTTGTGTTGATTTTACACACAGGCATGTTAAATAACCAAATATTTGCCTGTTGTAACTTATTCATTGTGACATGATGTACTTTACTCCCAAACAAATTTCTGAAGCAGTTTCAGTAAATATATCATAATATATCAAGTTCACATAAAAAAAGTTTTTAAAGGTGTTGTTTACATCCTTTCAAGTTGATACTTGCTTTTGTTTCACTGCAGCATAAAAAGAGTTTGTTAATTTTTTCGTTTTGGAAATAACTCCAGCAGCTAAGGTACTGCAGCATACACCAGTTGCCTAGCAACAGCTTGCCAGGTTAGCTGTTTCCAGCCCGTATGCTAAGCTAAGCTAATTTAACAACAATTAATCTTCTCATTTGACTCTCTGCAAAAAAGTGTATCCCCCAATATATTGAACTATTCCTTTTGGCCAATTTGTTTGATTTTTTTTTTTTTTTAAATATTATTTTAACCTTATGTGAGGCTGTTTTTTTCCATCTATTTCATCACTCACAGAGGAAGTCATGTCTGGTTTTGTTATTATTGAACTTGAAATCATCGGCATAAGTCAATGAATTGAAAAAAGGCAAATTGTTCAGACAGAGTGAGTTTTGTCAGTTATTATGTGTGGGTGTGCACAGTAAAGTTGGAATGAGGATAGTTTTCTTTGACCCATCCCACAAGCTGCTGAATGTGTCCATACATGTCCACAGAGATCATGAGATCACTTTACAGGTAGCTGTTGTTTTTCTGAACAAAAAGTTCTGTGGCAAACCATGATCTTGGCTGAAAATCATGACTCAACCCAGGCGTTAAACCAAACCTCAGACCCATTGGAGCACGTACCAATAATAGCATTTCACCCTTTGTGTAATTGGCTCTCTTGTAAGAAACAAAGTCAAACGCCAAACAACTCCCGCAAGACAAAAATGATGGAGTGTTTTCCACAACTTTGAGGATGTAGAGTCAACAAAACCTTTCCAAGTCACAATGTAATTGTTTGGCACAGGAATAAAAGCCAAGAAAGAAATACAGTGTTTTCAAAGTGTTTTTTTCTTTGCTTTCTTTAAAGCACAAAGTCTACAAAAAAAAAAACAAATGCCCGATCAGAAAGTCCCATTCACACTGTGCAATTGTCCATTGACAGCACACAGGCTTGAAGGAAAAGAAACTCTTTCGGCAGTACTCGTGGTAATTGCCCTGCAGTGCGACCGCGCTGCAGGTTATCTGACTTCAACAAACAAATCCAGGAAAAGCTCATTCATGAGAGGCCTAATCTTTCAAATCTTCTGTACTTTCAGAACATTTGTAAGACGAACACATGTGCAGCAAAGGAAGCTGAAATTGTGTTTTATACATACGCACAGGGTGGCAAACACATTACATAAAGGCTGAGAGTTGGCATGTTAAGGCCAGTTGTGTTGTTTACAGTCTACACATGAATGACGTGCTTAGGAAGATATTACATTTTCAAGGCTCCCCATAATCTCAGCGGGTTTCCTCCTTTTCTATGTTTAAATAAATGTCAGAAAGTGACAACAAAGAAAAAACAAACATGTTTTTTCTGGAGTGCAGGGTCGGTCTGCTGGGATGACGTCAGGCGCCGGGGCTCAGGGTCTCAGAACCTCAGAGCTCAGGGTTAAATACATCATCACATAGACGACAGACAAGTTCCCTCAACCACAGCTGAACCCTAGATGGTTTGCTATATGATATATATACCAGTCATGGAAATAATGAGGATATTTAACAAAACAAATACACAGTGCAACACGCCTAGTTACTGTAAAATTGATGGAGGTTGATATATTTTTCACATGGTTGCCTTTAAATTTAAAGTGAGACAACCTGCAAAGTGAGGGTCATGTAACCAGCTGAAGACAGTGAACAGCTTTATGATTATTTATTAACATTCTAACAACTGATTGTTTTATCTAGGCAAAAATCTTGATCCTTCATCAATCAACATGAGTGTCAGGAAATATGTTTGGGTAACCTTTTTACTGAATTGTTTCTTTTTTCTTTAGGTTCCATCATAACTTGTTTCACCTTATTTCTGCAAAGAATAATTTTGTAGCACGTTATTTTTTTTGACTGTGAAAGTATAAAAATGTGCATGACCCTTAATTCCTTAATAATAAAAGCACACATTTACATTTATAAGAGTTTTAAGGGCCTCACATTTGTAACTTTTATTGTGTTAAACCGTGTTGCACAAGATTTGCTTTGTGTTTAGAGTTACCTCTGTGTGATGGTGTTACAAAATGTTCAGTGCCTTTCCTGTACCACACTGAACAGCTGATGTGAGTTGTCAGATGAAATGAAGGGGAGGGACTGCTTGAGGGCAGAGCCTTATTTCAGTGAGGTCACTGTGTGTGCTTCAGCTCCCTGTGCTGCTGAGTGAGATGTGCCTCTAGCTGAGGATCTGAGCGCAACCACATGATGCTCTGCGGGGGAAGAACTTCTTATTCGAAGTTGGTTTTAAGATAAGGTGCAAACTGTTTGGTTTTCTAAAAATGTTGCTTCGTACAAATAACTTTCCTGCTGTGATCTGGAAAACCTGGCGTTAAGAGAAGTAGTTTCACTGGTTTTAAACTGCGTTTAAACCATGAATAATCAGTCGATGACAGGGAGGACCATGGTCCCGACCATTCCGTCTATTATGTTCATTTTCGGAGTGATTGGGAACGTCATCGCCATCGTGGTTCTTTGTAAATCTCGCAAAGAACAGAAAGAAACCACCTTTTACACGCTGGTGTGTGGACTGGCCGTCACGGACCTCCTGGGCACGCTGCTGGCCAGTCCGGTCACTATCGCCACTTATGTGAAAGGATCGTGGCCAGGAGGGGACCCGCTGTGCCAATACTTTGGATTCACCTTGCTGTTCTTCTCTCTGGCGGGGCTCAGCATCATCTGTGCCATGTCTGTGGAGAGATACATCGCCATAAACCATGCCTACTTCTACAATGACTATGTGGACCAAAAACTGGCGGGTGTGACTCTCATGGCGATCTACATCTCCAATGCGCTTTTCTGCGCCCTGCCAATTGTCGGCTTTGGGCAGGTGAAGAAACAATACCCGCAGACTTGGTGTTTTTTAGAGTGGAGGAGCAACAAGACCAGTGATGCTGCCTACTCCTATATGTACGCGGGTTTCAGCTCTCTGCTTATTCTCGCCACTGTTATCTGTAACGTGCTGGTGTGCGTGGCTTTGATCCGGATGCACCGGCGATTCGTGCGCAGGATGTCGCTGGGAACCGATCTGGGGCGCAACGTGGAGCCGCCGAGGAGAGGACGCAGCTTTGGACGTCTGGCTGGTGCAGAGATTCAGATGGTTATTCTGCTCATAGGCACTTCGGCAGTGGTGCTCATCTGCTCCATACCACTTGTTGTAAGTTGTTCAATCCTTCCCTGCTCTGTACACTTACTCACCCACATGATACATAGTTTGAAGCATTTATACTCAGCCATGTGTTCTCTCTTCCTGTTCAGGCTCAGGTGTTTTTGAACCAGCTGTATAAGACTCCAGTGGAGCTGAGGTTAGACAAAAACCCTGATCTCCGAGCAATACGCTTCGCCTCCTTCAACCCCATTCTTGACCCCTGGATCTACATCCTGCTCCGCAAGGCTGTTCTCCTTAAGCTCATTCAGAAAATCAAGTGTTTATTTTGCAAGATGGGGGCACAGAGGCAACAGAGACAGGGGAACTTCCACTGTATAGACTCTCATCAACTCTCCTCGGGCATCTCCAACAGGGACTCACACTCCCTGGTGTCCCACGACCTGCCGGACTTCACCAGCAACTCGCAGACCTTCCTTTACCTGCCAGAGGGGAGTGAAGTATATAGAGGCACCTGCCATCAAGCAGACAGACTCTCTGGTTCACAACCTTCATCGGTCAGAAACTCACAAGCTTATTATTTATCTGAGCAGGGCAGCATTGAGGTTCTAAACAGAGAAGGGACGACTGTAACCAGCCACATTTCAGCTCTGCCGTGCCAAAAAGACCCAGCATTGCAGGTGTCGTTGAGCACGGAGACAGAGGAGGAGAAATGCATCTGACTTAAATCTGAATAAGGAGAAAACTTTCATTTCATTCTGAAGTAGATTGTCTACTAAATGACTCCTCCAAAAGTGAACTTTTAGACCTCAAAAAATGAGGGAAGGCACATAAAATAAATGAAATGACTCTTCTTGTGAAATTGGGCACATGAGGCGACACAGACAGAAAGAGAAAGTTGAAATGCTGCACGCATCCTGTTGTTCTCTGTTTCCTCACCTTCAGCTACCTCAAGTGATGACTCTCTCCGGCTGTGTGAGCAGATTTTGTTGTGTTAACGGAGATAATGACCCACTTTTTCATGGATCTAGTGTCTGTGATGGAAAAGCTATATCCTTCCTAATTTCAGCTACTATGTTCAATCAATGTGGAAGCCTTTACAGTAAAGTAGATGGGGCCTGAAATTTAGAATGATTGAGTCACATACTTGTGGTTAATGTGGTAAATGAAAACAGTATTGAATATGATCCTTACTCTATGAGTAATCACTGGCATGTGTGCAGCAGTCGTACAGATTGAATTGTTCAACAAACTTCATTGTACAGTGATTTTTGAAGGACGTGTTGGTTCCACGACTACAGTGCAGTATTACAATGTGGTGAACACACCGATTGTTCCTAAATCTGGGAATACACACATACATGTGTCATCTAAAATTATAAAAAAAAAGTTTTTTCCCCCTACAGCTACAGAAACTAAAAATGAGTCGACAGAATGAGAGATGAAGCCATTTCATCACCTGTCAGTTTGAGGAAAGTGGTTGACATTGTAAAACGTTGTTTGTGATGGAATGATACTACTTTGGGAAGAGGTTCTGGTTGATAAATCACAACCCTAAAAGGATTATCCACACTACAGAATTATTTGTTTGATTATTAGAATATCAGAACATTACAAAATGTTTGTATTGGTCAGGACAGGCAGATTATTCTCACACAATCGGTATACACACACAAACAAATGGGTTCAAAGGTGTGTGTGTGTGTATATATATACATATATACACACACACACACCTTTGAACCCATTTGTTTGAGCTTTCCACTCTAATGAGCTTCATGTCTTAGTTTCAGCAGCTTATAGCACACAGTCTGCCTCCTTTCCCTGTTATTAAATCGGCTCCATATTGTTGCTTCATGTCACGGATTACATTCTTGCCTTTCTTGTTTCTCGTGTTGCTGTTAATTTTAGACAAGCTTGTTCGTGTGGATGAAACCTGGGAGTCACGCCCCTTAAGACTGTGCAGTATAATGATATTTGGTTAAAGGTAGTAGAAGTTTGACGTACAGGTGATCTGTTTTTTTTTTTTAATTTATTCTTTGATGCAGTTTTTATATTTTGCACTTTATTTTGTATGCTATTTATATTGTAATGTAGAATTAAATATGTGGACATATAGTTGCTGCTGTGTCACTTTTAATATCTGCAAACGTGACTTAGTGTGTGCTAAAACTGAGTGTTAAAAACTGAGAACTTCAGGAAAACATTTTATGATGTAGCTGTAAATTTACGCTGTTGTTTCACAGCGAGCGTGGCCTTTGACATGTCGTCAAATGTTGTCAAGATAAAGCGGAAGTGGATAATATAAGCACTAAGTTTCTCACACTCTTTTGTTTCCTGCTCAAGGTTTGGTGAGATCATCTCAAGACCCCCATTAGCACAGACAAATGGCCCTGAGAAGAACTGACTTTCTTTTTCTTTGTGTATTGGCAATAAACAAAATTTAACATCTGGGGTAAGGTTACGTGAAATAAATATTTTCCTAAGTGAACAAAAAAAAAAACTCTGGATCTTGGTAATGTGTCAAATCACTAATGCCAGACACACAACAGAGAGTCTGAGGGGAATAAAATGTCAGGATGAAGCTTCCCTGAAACAATAAACACAATCTAAGGCTCCAATTCATTGCAATTAAGCTTAAACAAGCAATGCAGTGGCTTAGGCAAACACATTTCAGAGACGCCTAAAAGAGTGGTGTCAGTGTATCCTCCAGACTCTGGGAACGACACACATTAATTGAATTAAGTTGTGAAAAATGGGATTGTACAATAGTGGGACGCTATGATGCGTGAAACAAGCCCTCCACTTGATCCTCTTTGCTCTCACCAAGAGTCCACCCCACCTAATAAAATGTATAAATGGGCAACTAATGAGTCTGATAGTTGCCGTCTGTGTGAACAGGTGCACATTCACATGCTGTGCAAATGAGAATAGCCTCACTGACTTAAGCTCTGAGGAACCAGTCTGACACATGTCTTTTTTAACAGTAAATGGGGATTATTTGTTACGCTGACATTAGATGTGGTGATGCTTGGAAAAGAGGACCCTATAAGTCGTACACATTGTGGAGGAAACCTATGGGGCTGCGTTACATCAGCAGGTCGGTCAGTGACACCTTGTCCCCTCGTGTGCTCACTGATAAACAGCAGAAAACACCTGCTGCTCCTCCAGGTCTGCTGTCACCTTCAGTTGAAAAGACCAATACACCAGATCCAAAGCACAACTGATGCAGGAGCTGATAAACAGTGTAAGAGCCATGTGCTGCTTCCCTGAAGTGACGGAGAAAACAGGTAATGTGACTCTACGGTGTGTTTTTCTCAAATTACTGTCAAGATCATTCTTTGTCCCTGCAACACCCATGAAGCAATATGATCTTAATGTTAATGTACCGTGAGAACAACAAGGCCTTGTATGGTGATAAATTTGAAAGCTTAAATTTGCCTGGTTTTTGTTTCTGTTGGCAGTTTTGACTATTTTTTCCTATAGGAAGTAACACCAAAGAAAACTGTTCACACTAAGACACTGTTCTGTAAAAGAGACAGCTTGCTATTTAATTTATTTTTTTTTTGTGAACAATAATTAAAATTACATTCAGTGTATTAAAAGAGCACCCCAGCATCTTACGCATCAATATCAGTTTACTCATTGTGTGAATGCAACTCAGTCTGTTTCCGTTAAGTCTGACAAAATATCTGGGCTTGAGATTTTAAATGTTTTAGATAAAGTCTGGATGACAGTCTGATGAAAAATACTCCTGAGTTGCTTCATGAAAATGGCAATGGAAAACAGGATCTTGGTCTCAATGTGCAGATTTTTTCCAGATTATTTTTCATTTCCCAGAAAACCCAAAATATGTTTTTTTGTATTTACTTGAGTCAACTAACCCTTTAGCTCCAAATTAAGTTTAGTTTGTGTTAGCAGAGTTATGTCTTCCGTGCTTGTACGAGAGGAAAATCATCACAGTTGTTCACATGCCTTACGTAGATTTTTTTTTTTTTTAATCTAATTCTAATTAACTATTTCTTTAACCAAGGTAGTCCAATTGTTGTTCAGTTCTGCCTGATGTGAAACAGATACAAGATAAAAGCTTTTTTGGGTAAAATCTTGGTTTTATTAAGACTGATCTATCCATCTTGTTGCAGCCTGACTGTGTGCTCACTATGGTAGGGGACAGCATGGCAGGCTAGGAATTAGTCACCCTGCTGACTATTAAATCCCACACAAATACACAGTATGTAGACCGACTCATTTCAAAGGTTTTAAAGCAGAATTATAGACACCAGTAAATTCCCAAGAAATCAGCTGCTAATTGGTAACTTTAATCTGGACTGTTATACAACACCAAAGCAACTAGAAAAACAGTTAACCACTGTCAGACAACAGGCCGATCAGACACAAATACATGGAATAAAAACTCATGTTTTTAGGCTTTAAAAATAGTTGCAGGGGTTAAAAAGTGTGTGGAAGTGTATCGTGTCTCTAAGAGAGGGTGTCCAATAGCAATGAAAGCAGTACAGCATGTGGAGATAGTGCTGATATGTGTGTGGGTCTATTCTCAAGAGTCACGTCTATCAGTGTACAGTCTAGAGTCTACCATCCAGCACTTCTGAAGTTCATTTATTAACACATTATATATGTTTTGTTTTGTTTTTACAGAAAAAAATGTGTAAAATGTTGCAGTGTTTTTTTTTGGCTAGGGTTAGGGTTAGTTTTTTTTAATGTACGTTTCAGACAAAGTTTCCAGGGGGATTACACAAAGATGAAAGTGAAAGAGATTTGGGTTTTTGAGAGAACATTCAAGGCCAGAGCTCCAACCTGAAGTGTATTTCCCAAAATGTTGAACCATTCCTTTAACATTAATTCATTTAAATGGTGATGCTGCACAAATCTGTGAAAACAAACACATGCAGTGACTTCAGTCAATCACTGAAGTCACAACAGTCACCACATCAGATGCAGAAGAGCAGTTTAAAAGTTGTTGGTGTTGGAGCACAGAACCTGATGGTAAACGGGTTAACCACAGAGTTTCAGGGCCACAGAGATGATCCAACAGAAAGTCACATGCTTGAACATCCTGGAAGCCGGCAGCACAGCGGCCCCTGCCAACACAGTGATTCTTGGAGCGTTTTCTTTCTGCTTACAGCTGTTTCTCAAATAATCATTATCCACTGTGATCGCCTATTACACAAAGAACTCCCCCTCATCATTTCCCCACACCGATAATCAGCCGTTGAAAACAGGTTAATTTGACCACAGAGAGTCTCCAGATCCAGTAGTTTGAGCCTTAGCTCTGCCTGGGAATCAGATTACTGCACCTCATTCAGAGGTTTTGTAACAGATGGCACTCTGAAACTATGCTGATGGCGTTAATGTTGCTGATATCCTGATGTGTTTCAGATTTCAGCACCTCATAACTCAAACCCACTTGCTCTGTGTGCCAGCGTTAGTAGTGACTAATGTATGAAACCAATCCATTAATCACATGCTGTATAGGCAGGTTATGAATCATGAGGTATTTATAACCATAAATTATGTGTATGATTTTTTTGTTATTGTATGATGAGACCCCAAACTCCCTTGCCATCTCCCCCACCCCTGAACGCACCCAGAATGCAGGCGACACAGCACCTTTACCCTGTATATGTCTTTGTTTTCTTTAATGCATGTGGTGCATTGAAGTCAGTGTATGTGATGCATTAAAAAGACAGGGTGGGGGATTGTTTTTTGTATTGTTTTCCCTTTTTCCCTAAACTGATGTGATTGCGATGTGTATATGATTTTAAAAAACAGTCAGTAACAAATGGTGACATAAAAATAGTGTGTAAACAACCCAACAGCAATACAAAACACAAAGCCCTGGGTCAAAGAACTCGCTGGTACCCTGGATGGTTTTCCTATAACTGGGTAAAGTTATTACTTTGCTTTGCTGCCACATTAACTCAGATTATTTTGATTTATTGTCGTTTTTCAGAATTCTGTGATTCAGATGCAGATTTGCCAGTCATGAGTCCCTGTAAACCCACTCTTTGCAAGTTTCATACTGCTGCTGCTGTGAAGATACGCCTTTTATGTGGGCAATTTGAAAACAGCCTGCATCATGTCAGTTGCTCTTCTGAGCCAATGGCATGCATGGGAACCTCTGGAGAGAGGTGCAGTATACCAGAGAAACATGATTTAGTGGCGGGTCACCCAGGCCATGGAGATAAGACAAACTGTAAATCAGCTCATTCATGTCAACATGAAATGTTTTATGAAGTCAATGACATCAAAAGAGTAAGACATTAGTGAGGGCTATGTGTTTCAGGGCATTCACTGAGCAGATTATATTGAATATTAATCATAATCATTATAAATGTGCATTGCATGTGGGTTTTTGCTTGTTTCCATGTGTGCACAGCTCAGGTTTCTTCTGCTTATGATTCTCAAGTTGGGTTCCTTCCTCCTCATCAATGACAATGAGTCCTCATTTCATTTCCACCAACAGGACCTCTAATTGTCAGTGGTATGGATTACCATGAATAAAAAAGTGTTTTACCAGTGCTTTACTGGGAACAGAGAACAAATGTGCTTTCTTGCAGAGTATCAGATATCGCCTCTAAGTACATTTTCTGCAGGCAAAAAAGTACCAAAGACGTCACGACGCGGAGTGCAAATGTGGAGTGAGGGCATCTTTTGTGGATCTGCTGTACTCGGCCTCTTTTGATTCCACCACATGTGCAGAATTTATGTCCAAAATAGACTGCACCTTTTTTTGTCACCTGTCCAATTAAACACCTTTTATTGTATGCTGGCTCCAGCCCCATATAACGTTCTTAAACAAGCCAAAACAGGCTCTGCAAGCTAAACAGACTGAATAACATGCCCTGGGCTTGGTCGTGCCATCTGAAAAGGTACTAATTATCTCTAGTTTTGAAATAGCAAACAAGTCCAGAAATAAATCAGTCTAATTGTGCTCAGACAAAAGACAAAGGTGCTTCTGCTGAACTGTTTATGTTTTGTTCAGTGAAAAGCAGGTCAAGGTCATTTGCCAGCTTAGATACCGACTGTGTACTGTTATCTGAAGCAGTGTCAAATTCACCAAATAGTGAGATTTTGCACCACTGTCTGCACTGTGCATTGAGATGTTTTGAATCCACGGCTGTTTTGAGGAACAATTTTCCATGGAAAGTAGTTTAATATAGTGGCAATTATGGGAACCAGAATAGAAGAGAAGATTATCTGTGATCTAAATGTTAACAATCCAGCAACATTTAAAGCCAACTGGAGGCTGCACTGGCTTTAAACACCAGACTCCATTGAAGTTCTTGTTTTCAGATGCTTAAAAATCTCTTCAACCTCACTTTTCAATCACCTGTGTTCAGTTACTTAGACAATTGATTAGACATCTTGCTGTATGAAAAACAAATGTATGTGTCCTGTCGTCATCAGCAAAGGTATTATATCATGCCTTTGTCATGGTTTTACTGCTTTACTGGTGCACAGAAAGAGATTTTTTTTACTATTGTTTAGATTTTTACAGGTAGGGTCACTTCGTACAATCTTATCCCAAATTGGGGCTTCAAACTATTCTGTTCATTAAACATTACGCTGAACTTTGTGAACAACACAAACAAACAGCTGGTTAGAATAGCTGATGATGCACAGGACACAAACAGTGGCCTCCTGGAAGGAAAGCCACCACTACTGCTAACCGCCTGAGCATTTCTCCATTCTTGCTGACAAAGCACCTTTAACTTCTCACTATATCACCTGCTGGCTACAGTAATAACATCAACAACACTAGCTGTGATCTCTTTCTATGTTACATAACATCCACAAACACAACTTACTGTGAGAAGAGACAAACCTTGTCAAATAAATCAGTGTTTATGTTTCACCACAGTCTGACCCTTTCTAAAAACATAGTTTGACCATAATCATGGCCCCTGAGGCTCTTGGTTGAGCAACATGACAGTGACTGTGCTCTTCACGTATCCGGCTGTGACAATCTATTTCCTCTTCATTTCCTCCTGCGCATCCTGCCTGAACCAAAAGACCCTCCGCTGTGTTTGTTTTGAGAGTCTTTGCTGAGTGTCTTCTATGTGGCTATCTGAGCATAGCTCAGCTATGTTATCACAGAGTTCCTTCTGGATGGGACAGATAAAATAAACAGTTGTAGTGCTGGGAAACTAATTAAGCATATGATCTAAAGGCTATGAGATGTTGTGAAGTATCACATGGAGGAGGCATTTCAGACTCATTTTGGATTTGATATTGCAACTTGATGTTCTCAATGTGCCGAGGTGATGCAGCACAGAAAATTAGGACCTATTTACATACTTACTGTACAGTACAGTGTTGTAGTTTTTTTTTTTTTAAATGTGTGGAAATAATAATATTTAAAAAAAATTGTAAAAAGTTGTTGTAAAAATCTGATTATCCCAACATGTCTAAATTTAGACATGAAAGATAACTGAAATAAAGCGAGGAATTTAAAGAGGTCTTAAAATGTGAAATATGTTATCCATAAATATCCAACCCTTGCAAATCCCTTGAAAGCTTCTAAACACCCACACAGGTGTTTTCCATTAATGTGGTTGATTGGACCACTTCTCTTATTGCTAGATGATGATTTGTGATCTGATCCCCATCAAAGCTCAACCTGAGCAGAGCTAATCAGACAGAACTGAAAGCACCTGTGTGGGTGTTCAGATTAAAAGTCACCTATTTATGACAACAACCTGCATTTCTGAGACTGATAAAATCATAGAAAACAAATGAGTTGGCCTGAAAATGAATTACTTTCAATGCAGACACATAATGTGGACAGGATCAGGCAGATGATGAACATTTTTGGTGCAGATTTACTCCTCCAATTTATAATCTACAATGACAATGGTCTGACTAATGACATGAGCTTTGGGATTCAAATGTTTTGAATCTATGTTCAAAGACATGACAGATAAATGCAGCCTCTGAAGTCCAGTATTTGGCCCCTATGGATGTGAACACCCATCTGCTCCTCTGTCGTCTAAAATACTTCCTTCACCCTCCATGAATCTGACTGAAGTTGAAAGTGATCTGCTGCTTGTTTAGGTTATCAGCCATCTTTAAAAGACTTGAAAGCATTGCTGATACGTATCGACCAAACACGTCCGTCTTCTTGGTAAAAACACAAAGGTCACAGATCAGGGCAACAGGTACCAGCTATCATTGGTTTTTAGAAGAATAGTGTCACCTAAACAGATTTTTGCCATTGTGACCCGTTTTAATTCACTCTGTGTCTGCAAAAGCATGTTTTGATTGAATAACTGCAACTAAAGGGGATTTTGAGTGAATAAATATAACACAAGCAGAGGAATTTGACATGTCCAAACGGTGTGCACCACACTGCAAAAATACTGAAATATTTTAAATCAGATGAAGCTACAACAGATCCCCAGTGATAAAACATTTGGCCACATTGACCACTTGCAAACATTAACAGTTAAATTGTTCCAGATCAGAGTGCATCAGGTCAACCACAGCACTATAGAGAGAGAGAGAGAGAGAGAGAGAGGAAAAGGAAGGTGGAGGGAAACATAAGGAGGAAGATGAGGACAAGGAAGAGGAAGACAAATCCAGGGATTGTGTCTGAGCACATCACACCAGGCAAAATGTCCACTGTACAGCCAAAGGAAACATTATGGAAAGTAAAGACAAAAATGCTATGCCAGACAGAAGCTGAATACAGAATGAAACCTTTTTATTGCATTCTGTCAAACAAAGTTTTTTGTTCAGCATGTAAAAAAAATATTATCATTAGTATTATTATATTATTATAAAATTATTATTTACATAATAATATTTAATCTTTATTTAATCTTGTTATTGCAAGTTGACTGTAGCTGATATTCACCTTTCATGTGTGCATAAAGCTTTATACCATACATCAACAATATGTGGAAGGACTTTCATCAAATGTGCAATAACTGAGGAGCAATGGGCTTTGAGTGAAAATCCATGCAAAGGGGGAAACCAGCTGTGCATCTTTTGTTAAGACTGTCACAACCTGTGTCTGAGTAATGCAACCAGTGCCCATCCTCTGTTGACTCAATGTAATGCAGCAAACAATAATACAGTTTGAACCCAATGCAAATGAGAATGTCTCCCTCTGCTGGCTGTGTGAACAAGAACATGCAGAGGCCCCCTGTTTTTATTTACCTTCAAATCCAGACCAGAAGCAAATCACAAAATGCTGTTGGTCATTTTACAGATAAATAAAAATACTTGCCTTCCGGAAATTGGCTTTTTTATAAAACCACTAGAAAGTGACAAATTAGAATAATTTAATTATTTGAGTCGTAATTGTTTTAAGGTAGTTTTTTTTACATACTCTGCTATTTTATAGCCTACTTTTACTCAACTGTATTTATATGGTAACGTTAGTTACTAGTTATTTTGCCGATTCAGATTAGGCCTCACAATACAAAACACATGCATCAATAATTACTAGCCTACAATAATATGCTAGACATGATTTTAAAAATGGCCCCATACTTTTCTATTTATGATAATAGCTTCTTATGTAAAAAAAAAATGCAGGACTTGTAACAGAATATTGTTGTGTTGTAATATAGAGTGCTTAACAAATGTTTTAGCCCATTTGTCCCATTTGTCTCAAAGCACCCAGCATCATAAAATGCTTTAATACAGACTCTGGAACAGGAGTGAGGAATTTCAAACCGAATTCGCTATTTTATACCCAAATTTGTGTCAGAAATTGATCAAGAATAAAATACAACCACTAAAACACATTTTTCTGTCCAGAAATGAAAAGCAAATAACTGTAATTTGGCAGCTCAACGAAATGTGCTTTGCTATTTCTTTTCTTGGTGTGATCGACAGGTTTTGAGCCTGAAAAGGAGCAGCGCTCCTCTTTGTATTCAGTCCATGATGAGAGCCGAGGCAGCAGTTGGTCATTAGCATGACCGCCAGAGGGCACTGTAGTACTATCTGTACTACCGAGATGAGAAGCCACATGAAAAGGTGCCTCAGCCGAGACCAATCCCCATGGGGGATTACATGTATACTGTAATTTATTAACCCCTTTTACAGCAATAGGTAACACATTTGAAGATATTATTGTTTTTGAATATTTATTCAAAATCACTGATTGGCCAGAAATATAAAAACAGCAACTGGGAAAATCCAACATTTCCACAATCTCTCTTGGTTTAGCCCGACTCTATAAAAGCAGAAGTAACGGTTGGTTGGCTGAACCGTAAACCGAGCAGAAATGTTGCTGGGTGTGAAAGGTTATTACCGGGTGAACCAAATAAAGTATCATCCCCAGCGAATATCAAACATTAGTGAAGTTACACAAATTACTTTGGAGTTTTGACTTTTGTTCCAACGCCAGCATTTAAGATGATATACGGTAATGTACAGTGCTGTATGCTAGCAGCGCTGTATGCTAGCAGCTAGCTAAAAACAGCACAGAACAAACGCATTTCGCTAGCTGAAATTAGCTGAGCTTTAGCTGGTGAAGACAGTCGAGCATCAGTGGTGGAGAACAAACCAGAGCTAAAATGTGAGTGAGGTGTTTAGAAATTCTGTGTCATCCGCAGTAGTGTAATATAACTCAGTAATGTTACTGAAGTACTGTAACAGTAAATAATAACGCGAAAGCTAATGTGTGTACTTAAATGTAGTATTTGAGTAATGTATACACACATTAGCTTTCGCGTTATTATTTACTGTTACAGTACTTAAGTAACTTTTTTTTCTCTAACCCATTGCAATATACACTTTTACCAACAGCCGTTTGACAGGTAATTGCAGGGTAAACACAGGTGTGATTAATAAGTGTAATTATGGGCCTGATCCATTGAGGTGTGCCAGGGCCTTGGTATTGTGCATGCTGGCTCACTGGACCAGCTGTAAATTGGACTGCAATTAACTGATCAATTATACCTGAGTTTAGCCTGCAGTGACATGTTGAGAGAAGAGCTTAGTTGAATACATTTATCTAACAGCTTTGGTTAACATACATTTCAAATTTAAGATTTTTACAAAACCATACAAAGTATTTTGACAACATGACACAGGCCAGCTGTGTTAACATTTTTAGTATAGTGTTTATTTCTGTTCTGTTAATTTTTCCAGCAGCTCTCCATTCCCAGGAACGGTGTCTTTCTCTGGTCAGGTGACAATATGGAGATCATCATTTTTAATGAGGTCAGAGCATCTGCTGCTGGGGCAGGTCAGGATATCCAGTGGAGAGGGCTTCCCTAGCAGCCTGCCAAACAGTCGTCTCTGAGCTCTGACTAAGACCTGTCCTGCCAGCGGGTCACTCCAGCGTAGTCTGATGTCAGTTTAATCAAGTCTCAGTGGAACACACAGGAATCGGTTATTGTTACAAGGTAGTAAATAAATTAAGGATGCCCACAAAAAAGAAAAAAACAACACAGAGTGCAGAGGAGGAAACCAAAGATGATGAGGACTCAGAGGATCAGGAACCAAAACCCAAGAACAGAAGTAAGCAGGTGAGGGAGTCAAAGGATGCTGGACGATTGAAGAAGAAGACATTTAAAGACAGCGATGAGGAAGGATACAACTCTGACGCATCAGGTCAAGATGTGAGGAGCACCAAGAAAAAAGGGAAAGATAAAGAAAAGGTCAAGAAGAAGAAGAAAGCCAAAGAGGAGAGTGAGGGTGACTTGAGCAATGACTCGCATAATACCGATAATGAAGATAACAACAATGGCTCCCAGAGTAAAAAGAGAGGCGATAAACTCCCTGATGTGATTGAGACGACAAAAAAAGGATCAAAGAAGTCCTTGGTCAAAGATAAGATGGGAGGAAAGGACAAAAAATTGAAGAAGGAATCTGAAAAAGAGGAAGAACATGCTGGGGAGGAAGAGGAAGAAAAAAAGAAAAAGAAAGAAAAGAAGAAGAAAGGTTCGGTGAAGGGAGATAGTGATGACGACACCAAAAAGACAAAAGGAAAAAAGAAAAAGGTTGAGAATTACGTTGAAATCTATGAGAAAGAGCTTCGCAACTATGAGCCCGAACAAGTGGAAAACTACGAAGATGAGTATCACAAAAAGAAAGGTAATTACCAAGCTCTTATCTCAACACAGAATGCAAAAGGTAAGCTTGTAGAATTAAAACACTGTATTGATGATGTGATTAGTTCAAGAACCTGTTGATGTTGGGATCTGTTGAGAGGGGAATCCTCGATTGATTTAGGCCCTCTTCAGCAATAAAAGGTCCGTGCTCTGGTCTGATGGTAACATCACTCTGAGCGAAGTACCATTCACGTGTCATTAGTATGTTATCTTCAACCTACAATACAGCTATATGACACCTGGCTGTCACTCACTTAATCTTTACTCATGGAGGTTTCACATCCCAATGAGGGGCTTTATGATCCTCTAAAGTTTCTCTTTGAGTCTTACTTTTAAATGTTTTTGAATGGAATCAGTGGTGCAGTGGTTAGCACTGTCTTTTCACAGCAAGAAGGTACCAGGTTCAAATCCCGGTACACTGCCTTTAGCTGGGATAGGCTTCAGTTCCCCGTGACACTATGTAGGATAAGTGGTTGACGTTAAATGAAATGAAATATTTTTTCCTATATTTTTGCAGAATCTCTCATCATCAGTTACAGTTTTAATGAAAGCGAGAATGCATCAGCATTTCAACAAGAATGATTCACTAATTTCTGATTGTCATCTAAAGTACATTAATATCAATATCAAAAGGTTACATGGTGTTGACCATTAAGCAAGAAAAGCCTTTATTTTAGTGAACATGTTTTTGAAATAATAGTAGAATTTGATGAAATTGTGTTTTCACTTATATTTTGAGTTTGTTCAATGATCGTTTTTATATATACTGTCCGTTTAATGGCCAAAAATATTGATTTCTTCTGCCTCCATCCATGAATCCATTGCTTAACGACCAGTGGTTAATGCTCCTACTATTCATTGTGCAGGGTATTTTCTCAAGAAAGTACTTAACAAAATCCCTTTTCTAAGCAAAACATGAAGTAAAACACACGCAAACATTCACCCTAAATGTTTCTGGTGCATCTTACCATAATGCCCTCTGCGTTGTTTTTGCTGGGCTTTTTCTTTCTGAACTCACACCCACTGGTATTATGTCACAACCCTCCAGTGTACGAGGTGGTGACCATCACTGGAGATGAGAGAGGAGCAGGCACTGATGCCAACGTGTTCATCACTCTGTTTGGAGAATATGGCATCACTCCCAAAGTCCACTTGGCGAGCAAGTAAGTATTCTTCTGAAATCACCTGAAATCAGATGTAAGGTCATTTGTACTGGTTGCAATGAAAATAACCTGAGCCATGTTTGATTGAGTTGGTAAAGCTGTGTTGTTTTCTTTTCCTCCACTAACAGCACAGAAAAGAGGTATTTCTTTTGTCATATTTCTTTTTTTAGTCCAGTGGTGGTGCTGTTTGGGAAAGAGTGGCTTCTCAGACAACAGA
Source organism: Synanceia verrucosa (assembly GCA_029721515.1). NCBI lineage: Eukaryota > Metazoa > Chordata > Actinopteri > Perciformes > Synanceiidae > Synanceia > Synanceia verrucosa. The sequence continues at coordinate 18,316,053 of CM056551.1, read as the reverse complement.
CAGTGTGCTGATGGTTTTGCATGACATGATTTGCTGCATGATTTTGTGAAATGTTTGCAAGACTTTTTGTTTCATTTGAATTATTACACATGGAATAAATACTTATTTTACACACATTTCTTTCCTGGTTGATTCTTTTGCATTTATTTTGTAGTTAAGAGTTTGTAGAATGAAAATATGCTCAAGTTTGTCTTGTGATTTCAGGAGTCGCACAGCATTTGAAAGGGCCAAAACGGATGTGTTCAGAATCAGAACTCACAATGTTGGATCTCTGAAAAAGATACGGTAAGTTAGACTCAGAACATCTAATCCCTGATCCAGTCTGTCTTTCAGTATAGCACACATCGGGTATGACCAGCTTTTAGGTGACCTAGACCAAACATTGCTGGCCTTGGGTCAGATTTAAATGGAAATTTGTTTCCTCCCCTGAAACTGTTTCAGAAGATCGTATTTACAGTATGTCTTCTTCTGTTGCTTCAGAATTGAGCATGACAATACTGGTATGAGCCCCAACTGGTTCCTGGACAGAGTGGTAGTGACAGACGTGATCAGGCCTCACCTGAGGTTCTACTTCGCTTGTAACAACTGGTTCAGCAAGGTGGAGGGAGACTGCCTTTGCGTCAGAGACCTGCTGGGGAGTATGGACCCCATGGACATTCCCAAATGTATGTGTAGCATCCTTATTTCCTTCAGTGAAACAACCTGAACAGGGACAATAAATATAATTATCTTTTAAATTCATTCACTATGTGGTTGCTTTTAATTGACATACTATTTTAAGGTTCGTTACAGTTTTTTGTCTCAATTTTCCAGATAATAAGTATGTAGTGAGTGTTTTCACCGCAGATATAAAAGGTAGTGGAACAGATGCAGATGTCTTCATCAATATCTTTGGGGAGTTTGGAGACACAGGTAAATTACAACAGGTAACATACAGTCATGGAAAAAAATTATTAGACCACCCTTGTTTTCTTCAATTTCTTGTTAATTTTAATGCCTGGCTCAACTAAAGGTACATTTGTTTGGACAATTATAATGATAACAACAAAAATAGCTCATGAGAGTTTAATTTAAGAACTAAGGATTATTCATTTTCCATGGTTTTCTTGATAATAACCAAAATTACTTAAATTCTTACATCAATAGCTATGGCATTGTACCGCCAAAAACACTACTTTTAAGCATTCCATATTTTCTTTTCTGTTTGCTTTAAACACATGATACACACAAGAGTTAATACTTGATTGCATAACCATTGTTTTTGATGACTGCAGCCATGCGTCTTGGCATGCTCTCCACCAGTTTCTGACATTGTTCTGCTGTCACAGCAGCCCATTCCTGTTGGACAAATTCAAACAAATTTTCTTTGTTTTTGGGCTTGTGGTTCTCCTTTTTGAGTTTGATGATTTTCCACAGGTTTTCAATTGGATTAAGATCTGGTGATTGAGCAGGCCAAGGCATGGTGCGAATGTTGTGGTTCTCCATCCAGGCTTTAACTGACCTTGCCGTGTGGCAAGGGGCATTGTCTTGTTGGAAAATCCAGTCATTCGAGGCAGGAAAGAGTTTTCCAGCTGATGGAAGAAGACTGTTTTCAAGGGTAGTCCTGTACTTGACCTGGTTCATTCGGCCTTCACACAATTGCATTTGCCCTGTTCCACTCAGACTGAAACAACCCCAGATCATGACTGATCCACCCCCATGTTTTACTGTAGGGGCAAGACAGTCTGGGTTGTAAGCTTCTCCAGGCTTCCTCCTAACCAGTAAGTTGGCTGGAGTGGGCATCAATTCAAAATTGGATTCATCACTGAAGACAACCTTAGCCCAATCATCAACAGTCCAATCCTTGTGGTCTCGAGCAAAGAGTAACCGGGCCTTCCTCTGCCTTTCATTGATGAAGGGCTTCTTGCGTGCTCTGTGTGACTTCAAACCAGCTTCAACAAGTCGGTTTCGAACTGTCCTTGCCGAGCAAGTCACATTTCTCGACAGTGCCCACTCATTTTTAAGGTCCCTGGAGGTCTGGCGACAATTCCTGACACAGGAGCGGATGAGTGCACGGTCATCTCGTGGGGCAGAAAGGCGTTTCCTGCCACGGCCAGGTAGCAATTTGGTAGTGCCATGTTCAGCTTGTTTTTGTTGTTGTAATGAACGGCTGTCTTGGAGATCTTCAGTTTTTATGACCTGTCTCTCACTCATGCCAATTTCCAGCAGTGCCAAGATGGCTGCCTTTGTTGCTTCACATAATTCTTTTGTTTTAGGCATTATGTGAGAGCTGACAACTTCTGAGTTGTGCTACGGCTTGAATGTAAGCAGGAAACCACTCTAGGCCTTTGCATGTGCAGTGCTGCTTGTGACATGAAATGGCCTCTTATATACCCTGGGAATCAATTAAGCTTAAGAATGTCAAATAGGACATAAAGTATTATGTGACCAGCTGCATTTTTTTGTTGTGTTCATTGTATTATACGTTTAGTGGTACCAGATATTAGAATGAACAAGAAATTGAAGAAAACAAGGGTGGTCTAATAATTTTTTCCATGACTGTATGTATGCTCACATAATGAACTTTGCCCCAGCTTAACTCTTTGAGTGCCATAGAGGTATTTCAACGTCATTTAAAATCCGACGCTTGAGTGCCATCAACGTAATAATATATCAATGTGGTTTTTCAGCAGTGGGTCACCAATCATGGTCTCCTGTAGCCTGGGATTAAATTTGGGGCTTCTGTGAGATGTAGTCGGAGCATAAAGAGATTACACAGAGCCACAGACATCAAAGAACGATTGCGATTAGAGAGTAAAATGAAAGAGAGCAAATTCTGGACAAAAAATGGTGATTTTGGTGGGAGTGGCCTCTACCTCTGATAAAACAAGAATGGAACAAGGTAAAAAACAACTTTTTTACGATGAAATCTCTACTGTCAGTTTAGCTATTCAGTGTTTTCAGAGACATAGTACAAAATATTCTGTGAGCCTTGAAATATCACTCAAAATGGGCAAAAACAGCATTCAAAGAGTTAAATGACCCTGGATGATTCAGCTGGGTTTAAATAATCAGGCTGTGTCTGATCAAATTTGAGAATTCTTTTGTTGTTTTAAGGTGAAAGGAGACTTGACAATGACAAAAATAACTTTGAAAAGGGCACAGAGGACAAGTTCACCATTGAGGCACCAAATTTGGGTAAAGTGAGGAAGATCACTCTTGGCCATAATAACAGAGGCTCTTCAGCAGGATGGTTTGTGGACAAGGTAAGAAACAGACACGCTAGAATTTAAAGAAAATTATTTAAAATGTATTAATACTTCACCAGCCCTTCAAACCCATAGCTTAAGAAAAATGTGTTACTGTCATTTGTCACATTATGTGTAACTTAAGGGTTTTGCAGAGGATCTTGAAACAAAACTCCTTGGTGGAGTCGTACTGTACCTCATTCTGCTCAGTCCTGCCTCTACAGAGGTACTTAAGATATGCAAGCCTCTTGTTTCCTCTCAGTTTTTTTCATCAGGGTCTGGTGTCCATCCTCCTCCAACACATACTGTGTGCGCAACTGAGACAAGCGTTCATTCAAACAAACACACACACACACGCAGGGCACACATGTTGTCATTCTACCCTCTATGTAAAAGGAAACCATGACCCATTATGGGATTGCCTTACAACAAGTAGACAGATGAATCAGTAGATTTGTTGGTGACTTCAGCACAGAATGACACCAAGTATCAGCAGTGATAAAAGTGATGAATCATATCCTGTCTGCACACATGCTGCCATCAGAGTTCACAAGGATGTCTTTTTAGCAAAGTTATTTTAGCTTGATTTGGCTCCCATCACTGCTGCTAAAATGTGCTTAAACTTATACTATGTTTGTAATTTATTGAAGTTTCTTAGGCTCTTATCTGCAAAGGCTTACAGGACACAAAGTAAGAAAGAAAATGTTTAATTATTTGACACATAAATTTATCAGCCAAAAAAAACAATTTCATTTTAGAATCAAATACAAATCACCCATCACATTATGTCAGTTTTAATACTATAATAGTAATGGAGTATTTGTCATTTGAACAAAGGAAATCTCTGCAGTAATTTTCAAGTGTTTGAAATATTCTCTCTGTTTTACAGTAACTTTTCAAAATGTTATGTACAGCAGATCTCATGTTGACTGTGATTGCATTCTGATTTTCTCATTTTACCTTTTCTACAGGTGGTTTTGGATGATCTGGGAAACAAAATAGTGTATGAATTTCCAATTAATCGCTGGTTTGCCATCGATGAGGATGATGGGAAGATCCAGAGAGACATTTTGGTGGGAGGGAGCCAGCCAACAGGTGAGAAATGTGTTTATGAGCCTGGAGAAACTGCTGTCAGTAAAGGCAATCTTGGCTGAAAGGATGAAAATTAACTCAACAACTGGCTGTTTCCTCCAATTTCTTTGCGTCATTTTTGAATAATTATCCGCTTGCCTGGTCCGAAAAATATTGCATAGGATTGTAATGTAATAACATTTCTATTGCCAAGTAACAGATCATTTGCTCTTTTTCTTATTCAGTCCAAAATGAAAAAGTGTGTCTTGTTTTCTGACCCGCTGTGTGATCATTAATTCTCAGTTCAGACTATCAATGTTTAGATCTGGTTGACTTGGTTCCTGCTCAGCTCCTTAGGCAGGATGGGTGTTGTGAACCATAGTGACCCGCTGGCAGATCCTCTGATAGACTGAAACGTAACTGTACCCGCCAGGTATTGTGTACAACATCCAGATTGTGACAGGAAACATCCGAGGTGCCGGGACCAACTCCAAAATCCACATTGTGATGCACGGCTCGAAAGGCATGAAGAACAGCGGCAAGGTGATGAGAAGATAATGTAGACATGGAGTAGACAACTTGTACTTCATTTAGACAAACAATGTCTGCAGCAGTAGCTGTTATTTTTCATTTTTCACAGTTATGGATGGTTTTTGGCGAAATTTTCAGGATTGGCCGGAAGTGGCCTAACTTAAAACCGATTAATTTTTGGTGGTGATCAGATCTGATTCAACGGCACCACCAAAAATTAATCGGTTTTAAGTTAGGCCACTTCCGGCCAATCCTGAAAATTTCGGCAAAAACCGTCCATAACTTTTTGAGTTACTTTGCAAACCAACAAACAAATAAACAAACCCCAGTGAAAACATCCAAAAAAAACATACCCCAAACAGGGGTAACTTCTAGTTTGTATATGTTTTTGTATCCAGGTGTATTTGGAGGGAGGAAAGTTTGAGCGGGCCCTGACAGACATCTTCAATGTTGAGATCGCTGCACTCCTCAGTCCCCTCAGTAGAGTCACCATCGGACACGACAACGAAGGAGTCAGCGCTGGATGGTATTGCGACAAGGTACAGTGCACCCAGTCATGCAAACAACACAATCAATTAACTGTGAGTTTAATCAACTGCATCAGTGTTTTGTTTTTTTTTCACAGGTGGTGGTGTACTGTCCGTTCACAGGGATAGAGCAGACCTTCCCATGCAGTAAATGGCTGGATGAAAAGGAGGGAGATGGGCTGATAGAGAGAGAGCTCTATGAGATGGTCTCACTCAGGCAGAAGAGGCAGAAGAGTAAGTTGAATGTTACTTATTATGCCTTGTCTACAACAGCAGGAAATGCTGTCATTTTCACTGAGCAAACATATTCAAAACACCATTCAAAGCTCCATCATATGTAACAGACATTTACATAATGATGTCATTAATCATCATAATCTGCTTTTAGTGTTTTTTCTGTATTTGCTTAAATGGAGTCATTTTAAAGACAGGTAAATAGTGACTGCAGTCTTTATGTACGACACTTGTTTTCCACTACAGCAGAAAGTTTGCAATAGCTTAATTCTTTTGTTATTCACAATTCAGAAGCAGGAACGGCCCTAATGTGTAAAAGAAATAAAAAGTTAATGAATTGCTTTGATCTCGGTCTCCTCAGAGCACCCCTGGTCCCTGTGGATCTGGACGTCAGACCTTCCCAGTGCAGGCACCGATGCAGATGTCTCTTTTCAGGTGTACGGAGAGAAGGGCAAGAGCGATGAGATCAGACTGGACAACAAAACAGACAACTTTGAACAGGGACAGGTGGACAGGTTTATGGTATGTTCATAGCACACACACTGATAATAACAATCAGGTAACAGGACTCTGTAGAAAACTTTGTCTTGACGTTATCTTCCAGGTTGAGCTACCTGATTTGGGAAAATTGTTCAAACTCCGTATCTGGCACGAGAAGAGAAATCCTTTTGCAGGATGGCATCTCAGTAAGGTGAAAAGTCTAATGACTGTACAATCTTATATTTATCACTTTATCACAAGTTAAATTATTTGTTTGTAATTGACTCTCATATGTGGCAACTAATATTTTTGTGATTCTTTATTAATTATATAATTCCTAGATATGCACATTTGAAGGCTGATAGTTACCATGGAAAGAAGGACATAAAAGACAGAGAGAGGCACTAACAGTATGCCAGGTTAAGGCAGCTATAGAATATGTGAAAACAGCCCGTTTGTGGAAGACTTGCATATCTTAGAAATGAGGACGAGAGAGTTCAGAGAATTGTTCAGCTTTGAGTGTTCAGTGTCCACACTCTTGAATGAAGTGATGATCCTGACACCCCAATTCTTACAATTAGGCAACGCTGATGAAGACATTAACAAAGGAGAAGTATAAGTATCCTTGTGAGCGCTGGCTGGACACAAATGAAGATGATAACGAGGTTGTGAGGGAGCTACCTGCCACTGGAGACCTCATCGCTGAGCCGCTGCCATGTACGTATATGCATCTGTGTTCAACAGGATTCTGCTTTGCCAGATGTCGAGAACAGTGTAAAATGGTTGAACAATGTTATTCTGTTCTGCAGTGATCAAATACAGAGTGACAGTATGCACAGGGACTGTGGGCGGCAGCGGCACTGACGCGTCTGTTTTTCTAAATCTGATTGGAGACCATGGGGACACTGGAAATCGGGAGTTGGTCAACTGCAAAAACAATGTTAACAAGTTTGAGAAAGGAAATGTGGGTCCATTCAGCACATTGTTATTAAACTTCCTTCTCTTAAAAAGATCAAACCACATACACATCTGTTATCTGTTATATATACAGCTAAATGTGATGTTACTTACTGTATTTTGGTTGTCCTTCTAGTTGGATGAGTTTATAATTGAGGCAGTAACCATCGGGCAGATTCGCAGGGTGAGGATTGGACATGATGGCAAAGGTGGAGGCTGCGGCTGGTTCCTTGATAAAGTGATTATAAGAGAGGAGGGACAGGCTGAGGCTCACGCTGTGGAGTTCCCTTGCAACAGGTGCATTAGTCTCAGTGTGAAAACAAAGAAAAAACTGCTAAACAGTTGTTACAACCATGTGTGTTTACGTAATAGATGAGATTTTTTTTTTTTCATTAACTGTGGTGTGCAGGTGGCTGGATCGCAATGAGGATGATGGCCAGATTGTCAGAGAGTTGGTGCCGTTCTCAGATGGACAGCGTCTGTTTAGTAAGTTCGAGGAACCTTGAACCTTTTTATTCTAAATGAATAAGCTTAAACCTCCCCTTATGTATGTCCGTTTGTGTGTGTGTGTGTGTGTGTGTCAGACGTTGACTATCACATCGCGGTGAAGACAGGTAGCATCCCTGGGAGCAGCTCAGACTCCAACGTGTTTGTCAAGCTCTACGGCGACAAAGGCGATACCAGTACGACGATGCTAGTGGTCTCTGACAACAACCTAGGAAACTACTTTGAGACGGGTCGCGTTGACATCTTCACAGTGGAAACTTTTGATATTGGACAGGTGACACAGTGAAGGCAAAAATATGATTTGATGATTATAGTACTATGAGAAGCTTTAGAAGTCCTTCACTGAAGAGGCAGATTTTTCTGCAATCAAGTTTCTAACAAGGTGATGTTGTCGAGGTGCTTTGGATGAACCACATTTAGTTATTTACATTCAAGCAGTAATATATACTGTACGTATAAGTTATATTACAAGAGATTATCATCACCAGTGGTTTCAGATATGCACTTAACTTTGCTCTCTGCATTTGTAGCCTACTTTCATAGATTAGACTCAATTTAATTAGAGATAAAAAATAGATGAATATATAAATGTTTTTGACCTATTTTATCGCAGTTTAAGGGTGTCTTTGTTTGACTCCTCAGTAAATGTGTGTATCATATTTTAAAAGTGTCATCCATTCAATCTTTTTAAAGATCAACCGCCTGATGATAGGCCACACCAACGAAGGCATGCGTGCCGGCTGGTTCTTGGACAGCGTTCAGGTTATGGTTCCTGTCCATGGAAAGCAATACATGTTCCCCAGTCACCGCTGGCTGTGCAAGGATGAGGCTGATGGCAAGACACAGGTGGAGATCTACCCCAGTGAGATCCTGGACATGGAACAACGTAGGCAACATTCACGCAGTCTCACTATTGAAGAAACTACATTTACATACATTTTAAGTCTCAGAATATAAACGTGAGCGTTATTTTAAATTGCTCAACTTCAGCCACATTTTCTCAAATATTGCTCGCATTTGTCAATCTGTTTCTCCAGTGATTAACTATGAGGTAACAGTAGTAACTGGAGATGTGACATTCGCTGGCACCAATGCCAGAGTGTTCATCCAGATCTACGGGGACAAGGGGAAGACAGAGGTCATCAGACTCGAAAGCAGATCCAACAACTACGAGCGAAACGCCACAGAATTATACAAGGTATCACAGTTTGGAGTTCATGCTTTCAGCAGCGCCAAAATGCATCTTAGTTCTCAAATCTAAATGCCAAAGCAAATCCTTGGTGGCATTATGTTACATTTTGAGCTGAAACATTTCATCTGCTCCCCAGATTGAAGCCAAAGATGTGGGGAAGATCTTCAAGATCCGCATCGGTCATGATGGCTCAGGGATCGGCTCTGGCTGGTTTCTGGAGACGATGGACGTCAAACATCTCATCATGGCCTTGGTGCCCAAGGAGAAGAAAAAGGAGGACAAGAAAAAGAACAAGAAAAAGAAGAAAGATGAAGACGAGGAGGAAGGAGGGGAGATGCAAGAAGTGGTGCTGACTTATCATTTCCCCTGTTCACGATGGCTGGCAGGGGGGGAGGAGGATGGCGAGCTGGTGGTGGAACTGCTGCCTGAGGATGCAGAGGAGCTGGAAGGTACAAAATAATATAACAACCCTGTGTACCACACAATGGAAAATGTACCAGAATAACCCATTTTTTTCTAATTGCTAACCCCAAAATAGTTCACATAAATACCACCCACAGCTTGATGGAGCTGCTATTTATGCACAGATGAATTCAGGAGGGATGAAAAGCTCATAACACTGTTGCATTCTTTTACACGTTTATATCTTGTACTCTGTGTTGCTGTTGCAGACATGCATGGTTTCATTTGACACAGTTTCCTGGCTCACATATGCGGCTGCTTAAAGAGGTGTTCGTAATTCATCCCTTGTGTTGTCTGACAGTCAACACCTATGAAGTGTGTGTCTTCACTGGTGACATGCTGGGCGCTGGGACTGACGCCAACGTCTTCATTAATATTTATGGGGAAAGCGGAGACACCGGAGAACGTTACCTGAAGAACTCTGACAACCTCAACAAATTTGAGCGGGGGCAGGTATGATGGGTGACACAAAAAGATGGCCAATACTTTTTAAGTCAGTTAAAGGAAAAAGGGAGGAATACAATGAAAACATTTTTGTAGACTGTAAAATGTGGAAATAATGCTGTGAAAAATGGCCCACTATGGTTCATAAAAAAGGCAAAACATATATATTAGACTGTTTTTTACTTTCATTAACTTGGATACATAAATGAAGAGCATAGAAATACAACTTGCCATTGGAGTCATTTCCAGTCTGACAAGGGTAGAAATCTTTGTTTGAGTCTGGATCTCAAATATCATTATTAATACATTTTTACCCTGTGTCTGCAAATGTCTGGTGCTGACAATTTACCTGCAGCCGATCAAAGACTCAGACACTTCCACGCAACACGAGCCTTGCACCAAGGTGTGGGTGGGAGTGTATTCTGGCAGGATTACAGGCTCTCCTGTAGGCAAGCCAGCTGTGACTGAGAGGAGCTGTGAGGAGTCCTCTGTGTCATTGAAAACCGTCCTACTTTTACTCATTACTTAATCCAAACCTGTGAATTATTAACCTCTACAATACACCTGGCTCAGTAGGAGCTCAAACCTTGCATCCACAGATTAATCAAATACAACTGTGCTGCCATAAACTCTATGGTGCCTATATGTTTAGATTTTATTGACACTGTCATAGGTGTTTCAAATATTCTGCCCCTCTAAGTAACAATAAGAAAGATTCATCCACTGTCTGAATGGTTGGGTGCTGGATCAAAGAAATATTGAGCAGAATTAAAACAGAGAGATCCATACAATAATTAGCTAATTAGAAGATTTTTTTTCTGTGTTAAGGTTTGAGCACCAGGCTCTAAAACCTCTCTAACTTGGGCTACTTTTTTGCAGCTTTATGATCTTTAATTCTAATATCCTGTCTGCATTTTTAAAAATATGAGGAAAGATTATTAAAAAAAACTTCATAAAGATGGGTGCAATAGCAGTACTGCCTTATATACTGTATAGGTGTAAGTCATAAAGCTGTCACTGTGTCTATGATACAGTTCTTTATTTTTTAAAGCAACAGTGTAAAGGAAATATAAGTTATTGTGTGTAATAGAAAAGACTATGGTTATTAATAATAATAATACATTTCTATAGCGCTTTTCTATATACTCAAATATACTTTACATTGAACTCATTGAGTGTCAGCCCTTCCATAAAAAGAAACTGCTGTGTGCCAGCATTTTTGGCCATTTTGAACATTTAGAATCTATAATTATATAATATTTAGAATATTTAGTACTATGTCTCTGAAAACACAGAATAGCTCAAATAGCTGAAAGAAGTTTGTTTTTACCTTGTTCCATTCTTGTTTTATCTGGAGTAGAACAGAGGCCAGTTTCGCCAAAATCACCACAAATCGTCTCCACTTCCTACTTTGATCTCTGTGGCGTATACTGTCTCTTTATGTCCTGACTACAAATCCCAGAAGCCCCAATATTACTCACAGGCTGTGTGAGAGCGTACTCTTATGCCTGCTGCTGAAAATCCACTTTGACGTATATATTCATCAATGGCACTCAAGTGTATTTTAAAAGACGTACAAAAATCTTTGGCACTCAAAGAGGCAAGGTACATAAAAACAATTAATATAATATTTCACAGTCTGGAAGAGGTGTTTTTTTTTTTTAAATCATGCTTTTGGTATTTTGCAGGAGGACGTTTTCATCGTGACAGCTGTTGATCTGGGTCCTTTGAAGAAGCTACGAATCCGTCATGACAACTCTGCGTCTTATTCGTCTTGGTACCTGGATCGTGTTGAGATAGTGGACACAAAGGATGATACAACGTAGGAGAAACCAACACACAGTTTGCTTGGGTTTAGTTCAGTTATCAAAGTGAAAGATCTCACTGTACTGTAAGAGAAATATTTGCGTGTGGATATATAAATGAAAGTGATTCAATATCACCCTGTTCGTTCTGATCAGAGGTATTTCTTCTTACCAGGTACTATTTTCCTTGTACCCGCTGGCTGGCAGTGGATGAGGACGATGGACAGATAGCAAGAGAGCTGGTTCCTGTGGATGAGGCCTTCATGAAGAAAGATGAGGATGAGGAGGGAACAGGCGCCACTCTGGGGCTCGAACAGAAATGTAACACACTTTCAAATCTGGCTCATGTCTTAGTAGAGAGACAAGATTAAAGGGAGGCCTGCTAAAGTATGTATGTAAGTGCTGGTGAAACATGCAGGTGTAGAAAAGAGGGACTCGAGTTTAGGGTGAAGATGAGACAGATTAAATGACTGACGTGTTAAATTTGATCTTACAGCCATGTCGACCACATATACTCTCAAACTGAAAACTGGAGACAAGAAGTATGCTGGAACTGATTCCAACGTCTTTGCCATCTTATTTGGTGAAAATGATGACACAGGTACGATGAACTCACCAGCATCCTGGGATTGTTGTGGTGGCTGTGTGTTATTGGATAAAAAAAATGAAAACTTTTGACACTCACAGGGATCATCAACCTGAAGGCTTGTAAAAACTATAAGAACAAATTCGAACAGGGGATGATCAATGAGTTCACTGTGGAGGCGGTGGATTTGGGCGACTTGGAGAAGCTTCGAATTGGCCACGACAACTCAGGTGGGAAAAGAAACATCTCTACAGACCCAAAATAAGCAGCACAACATATGACACTGAATAACATGACTGGTGTCTCAAAATCAGGGGGTTCACCTGGTTGGTTCTTGGACTGGGTCGAGATTGACGCTGCCTCTCAAGGTCAGAGAATGCGCTTCCCATGTGGTCGCTGGTTGGATAAAGGAGAGGATGATGGGATGATTGTGAGGGATCTTTATCCCGCTGAGTTACAGACTGAACTCTACATGCCATGTGAGTGAACCTCTGTGGAAGAAGTACTCAAATCCATTAGTGGAAGAAGAAGAAGATTTTTGTCAAGTTGCTTCCTTAAAAGTGTGTTCCTTCTACAGCGAGTTATTATCATCATCTAATTAAAAATTCAATAACTATGAGGAGAAATTTACATTCTATTATTCTGGCATCCTCAAATATTAACTTTGTAATTAGCACAGAAATTACTCTAACCCCTACTACTGTATATAACATGTATCAGTGATCTTATTATATTAGATCACAATGCATTTTGCATATGTAATATGAATATGTAATATTTTGCATATTACTAAAGAAATTACTAACTGCATTCATCAAATAAAAAGTGTGCAGTGAAAAATCTTACAAAATATAAATGTCCACAATGACAATATATCATTAAAATGTAAATGTCCTCCATCAGTGCTACTAAGCTCCTGATGTACACAAAGTATAATATATATTTTTATCTTGTACACATAAATTATCATGGACCGATAAAGTATTCTCTTGTTCGCACAACAACATTTTTTTTCTGGACTTAAGGGCGCTATAAACTGCCAGAACTGTTCTTAAGTATGTGAGTGACTGCAGTTTGCAGACTCAACCCTCTCTAAAAATGAGTATGTTATGTTTTTACCCTTCATCTTGTATCCATCAAACAAAACTGTCACCTTCTCCCCAGTTGTGCCTTATGAGGTAAAGATATACACCAGCGATGTGTTTGGTGCGGGAACAGATGCTGATGTGTTCATAGTCTTGTACGGACAGAAGGGAGTGTGTACACAGCAGAAACACCTGTGTGTCAACAAGAGAGAGAGGCGTCTTTACTTTGAGAGGGGAGCTGAGGACATGTTTATTGTGGAGGTGAGTGTGTGGATTTGGACTATACATCCTTTAAGATGGCGGCTTCAACTCTCTTACCACTGTGTTGCTTCTTCTCAGCTGGAGGATGTTGGTGACATTATCGAGAAAATCAGGATAGGACACGACAACAGGGGCACCAACCCAGGATGGCACCTTGACAGAGTGGAGATAAGACGACAGCTCAGGAAAGGAAAGGTAGTAAGAATCCACTTGGGATTAAACTTGCGCAGATAAGTGCATGATTAAGGGTTTACTTTTCTGTGCCCTCATTAAATTATTAACAGACTAATAACTTAACACATTTTGGCTCTCTTATCTCTCAGTCAGATGTACTTTCCTTCATAGTTAGACAAAGCCGGGACCAGTTTGTTGTGGTTTTTAATGGCAGGGTTCGGAGACGACCATATTCCCATGTGAACGCTGGCTGGCCAAATCTGAAGATGATGGGGAGACGGTGAGGGAGCTGGTCCCCTCGGACATCATCACTGAGAAGCTCCTCAGGGATGGGAAGCTGAAAACTACTGAAGTTGAGGTGGAGGATGCCTTGGAAAGTAGGTTAAAGCTCATTTCAGTGATGGAATGTACTGTATTCATATACTTTACGCATTTACTCTAGTTAAGTTCAGAGTAAAAGAATAGCATTAGTCACTACATACAATAAACTTAGATATTATGTGATGTAGTAGCCACCATTAAAATAGGTCAGTCTTGCTCTCTTAGAAAGCTGTATTATAGATAAAACTTGATAGGGCATCCTTCCAGTGGAGAAAACGTGATTCGGTGCCATATAATAATACACACACACACACACACACACACAGGCTATAATAAATGTTTTTATAATAAAATGTATCTAATGACAATGTGAAACCAACGTCAGTGTGGTTGCTCGTAGTGATGAACACAGAATTATCACCTGAATCTCCACTTTTATTGAGCTTAGTAGTGTCAAATTGTTTGTTTAATATACTGCATGAACACAAATACTGTACTGTTGGTTTGGAACCTGCTCAGTTAATATTAACACGGAAAATTCTGCACAACAGAAATGTCTAAATCCTTTTTTAATTTTCATAATTACAAATCTGTGAGCGCACGTTACGCACATCTACTTAACTGATTTTTCTTCTGTCACAGCTCACATGTACAGCGTGTCTGTGCGGACAGGTGATATGTATGGAGCAGGAACTGATGCCAATGTATTTCTCACTATCTATGGAGACCTGGGAGACACAGGAGAGCGCAAGCTCGCCAAATCTGAGAACAACAAGAACAAGTTTGAGAGAGGAGCGGTATGTAAGGAGAGGTGTGAGGCATTTCACATCACTGCAGGTGTCTAAATCTATCTGAACGTGTCTTACTCTCTTTGCCTCTCAGGTGGACAAGTTCACTATTGAGGCTGTGGACTTGGGCCAGGTGTTTAAAATTCGTATTCGTCATGACAATACCATGATAGCGGCCGATTGGTACCTGGACCAGGTGGAGGTGGTGGATTTGGAAACAGAGGAGGTGTACATGTTCCTGTGTGAGCGCTGGCTATCAACAAAGAAAGAGGACAAACGCATAGAAAGGACGTTCTTCGTCAAGGTTTGTTAAATTAGTTCTCACTTTGATCTTTGTATTTCATTTCCTATTAGCTGCAGCAAAATTAGTGAAGAGAAGGAAAAGAGTAAATGAATTGTCTGTTTTGTGTCTGGTTCAGGGGTATGAAGGTGAAAGAAACATTGATCCAAATTCCAAGAAGATGCTTCAAGCCAAACTGGGGCTGGACAAAAACGCTAACAAGAAGAAAAAGAAGAAAAAGGTGGCAGTGGTGGACGAAGGTCCAAGTAAGTCTATTCCCTGTGTTTCTCAAGAGGCAGTTGATGAGAACGCTGTGCCTCTGAAAAGCTTCTCAGATCATTAACTTCTACTCTGTAAAATCAGGCCCTGCATTCAAAACTTTCAAAATAACAGTAATTCATTTCAAAGCTCCGTGTCTTACACTAAAGTAAACATAATTCTATGTTTGTTCTTGCGAAAATACGTACACTAAATATGACACTACAGCCAGCATCCGGTTAGTTTAAAGACTGTTAAAAAGGGGAAACAGCTTGCCGGGCTCAGAGGATATAAAATTATATTTATCTATATTCCTGTTCTTCTTTTCCAACAAGTCATCCCCTATCACTTCACACTGTCCACTGGGATGGAACGTGATGCCAGCACTACAGCCAGGGTCTATGTCATCATCATCGGCCCCAATGACATGGAGACGGACCGGCTGTGGCTGGACCTGCCGGCGGGAAAGAAAACCTTCACAGCTGGCACCATGGAGCACTTTGTGTGTTATGGAACTGACGTAGTGGAGATCAAGAGGGTGGAAGTGAGAATCTAGGACTGTCTCTGTTGCTGAATCTGTGAAACTGTCTTCTCTCTGCTGGCGTCTCCAATGCACTGATGTTAAAAAATTAAATAAAGCCATTCTAACTCACCAATAATTAATTCTAGCTGTGCCTTCTGGTACCTACATCAAACGAAATCAAATGATATCTCAATTCCCTGTTCTGCCTTCCCTCCTTTCCTCCCTCCGTCTCCTCCTCAGCTTGGTCATAATGGTGTCACACCAGAGAGCTGCTGGTTGGTGGATGAGCTGTCGGTTGCCGTGCCAACCAAAGGTATCAAGTACATCTTTCCATGTAAGTGCTGGCTGGCTAAAGACAGGGGAGATGGTCTGACTGCCAGACTGTTCAATGTGCTGGACTCCAGCACGATCAACATTAACCGCAAAGTGAGTCACAGCACTGAAAATATGAAACCTTGGAAAAAATAGAAACAAAATGACTGTCCTCCTTATCTGTATTATCTCTTTCTGTATATTGTAGGTTATTTATTCAGCAACAGTTGTCACAGGTGACACTCAGTATGCAGGGACAGATACCAACATTTTCCTGGCGGTGTACGGAGCCAATGGGAGCACAGAGGAAATGCTGCTGGACAAAAATGAGGACAGGTCAGTCCTCCAATTACCTGACTTTTCATTAAAAGAATACTTCAGTGTTTTAGGAAATCCGCTTTGTTTCTTTTGTCAGGACTTGAAGCTGCTGTAATCAACATTAATAAAATATCCATGTATCAAATTACAAAGCGAAGTGTATTGACGAGCCTACAGAGAATAGTCACCTTAATCTGCAGCTCCCCCAGCTTTACAGAGCTTTATGTGTGTTTCAGTTTATTGTTAAGCTGTCAAGCCCACAACTTTCACCAACATCCTCATCAGCAGACAGTTAGTCACTAGCTGGTGACTTAAGTAGCGCATTTAGCAGCTAAAGAGGTAGCTATTTCTCTCAGGGGCTATTAGAGAATAATAGACAGAGCTAAAAAAGAGCTAATGTAATATGTAATATTGTTTTTATTTAGGTTTGAAAGGGACCAGGAAGACACATTCAGTTTGGAAATCGATGACATTGCTCCTCTGAAGAAAATCAGAGTTCGGATCGATGGCTCTGGAAGTCGCCCGGACTGGTTTCTCGACAGGGTAATGTAAAGATTACCAGCACTACCATCTATAGTAGCACCATATAAACAAAAATGGTATCTGGTTGGATTTATAGAGAAACAAGATACAAGACTATTGGTTATGTTCAGTAAAATCATATCTTTAACACTATGTAGACTACAAACACAGGCCTGTAGTTAAATTAAAGAAAATACACTTTCAGTCACAGAATTAGATATTTTCCTGAAATCATTCAGCCCTGAATATTCTGACGTTGGTGTGTTTCTGTCATACAAATGTCTAAATGAAATGCTTTTAGATCGTGTTGCGGAACCTGACCACAGAAGAGAATTATCTGTTTACATATGAGAACTGGCTGTCAAAGACAAAAGGACCAAAGAGGACGAAGGTGTGTGAGCTGGCAGCTGTGGTGGACGAGGAGGAGATGGTGGAGAAAACAACCTACATCATCCAAGTCCAGACCAGTGATGTCGGAGGTGGGTCACATGAGTTTAATTTCTAAAACATAGAGGCAGAACTAAGTAAAACAAATCTACAAAGATAATCTGTACTGTCGAAGTACTAAACTAGACACTGTCTTATTATTATTATAACAATATTCTTTGGCAGATATTAAGATCTGTTCTCACTCGGAAATGCTGTTGATATTTTAGGTGCCGGCACTGATGCCAATGTGTTTTTGATGGTTTTTGGGGAGTACGGTGACACTGGCACGCTGCCTCTGAAGGAGAGCACCAACAGGAACAAGTTTGAGCGCAAAATGAAAGATGTCTTCAGATTCCCTGACATGCTCAGCCTGGGTGAACTGTCCAAGGTCCGAGTGTGGCACGATAACAAAGGTGAGGAGAAGAGCACTGGGTATTAGAACGTGATCTTTGTTCTCTGGCTCTCTGGAGGCACAGTGATTTATTTTGTTTTCCACTTGTTTGATTGATTACAATCAAACAAGCTTGTTTGATTACAGTCTCAGCATGTTTAAGGATGGTTTTAAATGTCTGAAATTATCTCGTCAAACAGTGAGATACATGAGTGAAAAATCATTGCATTTGTAAATCCTATAGATGTGCTTTTGTCAAATTCTTTTTGTTGAATCTGAGAAAATATAACGCCATGGTACTGTAGTTACACCTTTCTGTTTCTCTAAGGGGGGCGGCACGGTGGTGTAGCGGTTAGCACTGTCGCCTCACAGCAAGAAGGTACCGGGTTTGATTCCGGGTACTCAGGCTTCCTCCCACCATCCAAAAACATGCATGGGGATTAGGTTAATTGGCTAATTTAAGGTGACCGTAGGTGTGAATGTGAGTGTGAGTGGTTGTCTGTCTCTATGTGTCCTGTGATGAACTGGAGACTTGTCCAGGGTGTACCCTGCCTTTCAACTCTAAGACAGCTGGAATAGGCTCCAACCCCTCCACGACCCTATGAGGATAAGCGGTAGAAAATGGATGGATGTTTCTCTAAGGAAACTGGTAATCAATTATGATTCTAGAAATTTGTATTTATTGCCAAGAATTCACCCACCGTTTTCTAATAGTGTGACATTTTTCAGAGTTTGCCTTGTTGCTGAGACTTAGGTAAGAAGTTCAATACCACTTTCAGACATGAGGATGGGAACAATCTCATTTAACTCAACGGCAACAAAGCAAACAAGCAAAATTTATATTTCACAAAAATGTCAAACTATTCCTTCAGGAGTTGAGGAGGAGATGTACCATAACAGTTGACAGCTGCAATGCACAGAGGGGATGCATGACATATTTTCATCATTAGATTGTGTACAGATGGGAATGGGAATATACACTTACATAATGAAAGGATAAAACTGATGGATTTTGTTGCTCTCGCTGTCATCAGGCCCTGCTCCTGGTTGGCACCTGGAATACATCGATGTGAAAGATGAGGTCATGGACCAGACCTTTCGGTTCCCCTGTGACCGCTGGTTGGCTAAAAATGAAGATGACAGGCAGATAATGAGGGAGCTGGCCTGTGCCAACAACGACTCTATAGACCTCAGTGACAAAACCAGTTAGTAAAAATGGAAGTCTGTGGTCATAATTACAAGCTCTCAAATTGTCAGAGATGAACGACTTGCATCTAATTTCAACCATTTACCAGCTGTAAAATGTTCATTGTACTGTCTCTCTGCATTACCACAGAATATGAAATTGCTACAACAACTGCGAACACAGACGACGCCTCCACCACGGAAAACGTCTGGGTTGTTTTGGAAGGAAGAAAAGCTCGTTCTAAGGAGTTTGTCCTGGAGAACAAGAAAAAGAAGTTCTTGTGGTAGGTCTTCAAAGGAACTCCAGGTGCCTTGGCACATGTTAAAACCCTATGATGTGGCCTTACATAAGCTCCTCTCTTTCACTTGTTTTCTCTTTTATCTTGTCGCTTCACTCTGTTCTCCAAGTCTTGGCTCTCAGGAGAGATAATCCCATGAGACGCACCAAAGAGAAGCTCTCTGGCAGACCACTGGATTTAACTATTCACTGTTCAGAATCAAACTCTGCTAGTTGTTGTAACTTTTGTTTGCCCTTTCACAGCGGTGCCACTGACACGTTTGAGTTCTCGTCAAAGCACGTTGGGGAGATCGCCGGCATCTGCATCGGCCACATAACAAAAGATGGAAAGAAAGCGAAGAAGGAAGCCTTCTGGCACGTTACGGAGGTGGTGGTGACAGAAATGGAGCTGGGAAACAAGTGAGTTGAATCTGTCGCACTTTGCATTATATTATGAAAAAATGTCAGGTTACTGTGAGCTCAAAATGTCTCTTCCATTTAGGTATTTCTTCCACTGTGATGCGCAAATTCCCCTGGCAGCCAAAAAAGACCAATTCCTGACATTTGAGTGTTTCAAGTCCATCGAGAGCTTCGCGAGCAAAGTCCGCAACCTGGTCCCTGTCAAGTATGAAATCATTGTCATCACCGGGGATGTGAAAGCAGCTGGAACAGACGCCAACGTTTTCATCAGCATCTATGGCGTTAACGGTGACTCAGGCAAGCGTCATCTGCGGCAGAAGTTCCGCAACCTTTTTGAGCGAGGGCGAACGGACCGCTTTGTTCTTGAAATGCTGGACCTCGGGGAGCTGCTGAGGGTCAAAGTGGAGCATGACAACAGTGGCTCCAACTGTGGGTGGTATTTAGAGTGTGTGGAGGTGACCAACACAGCCAACTCAGTGACAACCATCTTCCAGTGTGGAAAGTGGCTGGACACTCGTAAGGCCGACGGGCAGATTCAGCGAGTGCTCTACCCCAAATATTAGGAGGAAGATGCATGAATCAAAGAATGGGTGAGCATTCCATTAGAGACTGTTTTTCTACTGCATGTTAGATGAGCTGAAATTAACAGAAGAGTAATAGATAATTAATGTACCTCAGCTTTCAAAGGAAACACCATTGTGCCAACTGTTTAGGTTGCCCCTCTTCTAATTTCAGAAAAAGCCATTATCCACCATCTACTCTGTACGAGTTGAATATTTATCCAAAGCAAATAATCCAACGCAATAAACATTTAATCTTCTTTGATTATGCCAGATTGAAGCATTTTCACACATCATATTACACTCTCCTTGACACCTACAGGTGGAAAAGAAAGCCAGGTGTAAATGAGACCAGAATTCATGTTATCTGAATATTAGATTGTGACAAATAATTTTGATATTGTTACTTTTGGTACACAGGATGCAAAATAACCACATTCATGTTTACTAATTCAAATTATCTGTGATATGCTAATATTGGCCAATACACATAATTCCAAAGTAAATTATTATAACATGTTAAAAAGCACCAAAAATTAGATAAGTTATCAGCATTTTAGGCAGTTTATTTGAAAAACACATACAAAAAGATCATATACAAGACAATAAATAAAAAAGAGACAGAACAGTTTGGGTTAAGCTATGCAACTTTTTGCATCATCATTAGTAATAAATACAGTACAAAATCCACCCAGAGTGAATCTAAAGATTTTCCACAATATTCACTGATCATGTTATTCTTCATTATGATTTAGCTATTGCTTTCATATTATTGATACATACTTCTACTTTTCTATAAAATACTCAAGATCATAAAACATTGCGCGGTTACAGCAAAACAGCAGTGTGTTGTACAAAGATGGCCACTTCCCTTTTTCACTGGCAGGTTAATAATCAACATTTTTTCAGCAGCAAAGAAACATCTGAAATATTCAAGAAGGTACAGCATCATATTAAACACATTTACAGAGCTACTCCCACATACACATAGGAAAACCTGAGAAGGACATGCATTAAAAAGCTTGTGCTTTAAGTTCTACTGTTCATTCCGGTTCATCAGCTTGAGTTAATACTATGGCTACTGTCCAGTTCGCTCTGGAGTAATGGGGTACACTGTGGAGGACATGGGGTAAGGCCAGTGAGAGCGTGAAATGAAATAATAATAATTAGAATAATAAGACCAGCCAGCATCATTCCAATCCAATACATGTTATAATAATTCGCAGGATTAGTAGAGTATTATTAAGAAATGCACACCGAAAACGTAGTTAGCTTATTATACCCAGGTGTGAAACACACTATCTATATTGTATCACCACAGTACACTAGAAATTTGCTCAATAAGACCAATGGCTCAAGTTAGCATGTTAGATACTTCCCAAAATCCCACACAAAGCAGTTGCCAGCAATATATAAGGACAAATAATACAGCTCATTATGTGGGTCCTTAAACAGTAAGCACTAAATTGAGATCCAGATATAATGGAATATCATGAACATGAACATGAAATCAAATATGACTGATTATGGGAAACAAAGCGGTATCAGATAACAAAAGCAAGCTAATCGTGGAGCCATACTAAGACAAAAGGGGGCTGTAGCCCATCGTCTGCTTCAGCCCAAAGCAGGGGTGATGTTTAATAAATGAAAAGATCTAATAGTGAAATCAAGAGGTGGCATGAATGGAATGTAATCCAGATCAACAGCACCATGCTGGCTAGAAAATGTGTCAGGAAAACACCCCCAAGTCAATTTTTCAACAGGTTTTTCTTTTTTTTTTTTCTCCTTTGAAAAAGAAAACACAGACGGCATGCAAAAGCATCCCCACCGACCAATGCATAATGAGGTATTCTTTTTTATATTTTGTGTTATTTTAAATAAATATATTGATTAAATTGCAAAGTTATGAGATAGAGACATTAAATATTCCACCACGATAGCTAGCTAGCTACAGTTAGTAATAAATAATGATTGTTAAATACTTAAGGCATCTTTAATCACAGCATTCTATGTGAACTAGCGAAACCTCCACTTTCATCCATCTGTAGTTTTTTGGATGGAGGTTTCATACGAAAAGAAAAGAAAAAAAATAAACAAACGCAACAAACAGTCAAGTTACCCTCCAATAATACACAAGGAAGCATGAAAATACTTGGAACTGAATAGAAACACAAAATCTAGGACAAGAAGAACCCACACCACCAAACCAAAAACTCAGGCAACTCCATATTATAGTGCATTTACAAAACACAAGCTACATTATAATAACAATAAATATGTTTTGCAGCATTGCAGCTTTTTCTTCACTATGGTTAAAATGGACAAGGACTCGGCATATTAGTACCATGTCCAAATTGGCATGGGAGCAAAAAAAATTAAATACAAGTCATAAGAAAAAGGAAAGAAATGGCAGAAAAAGACAATTGAAAATAAAGAAAATAATGTTAAGAACGATTGTTTGGTATTTTTCAAATGGATGGCTTTTTCTCCCTTTCACCCTCCTTCAAGTGAACTACGCCGACATGGTTCATGCATGATAATGAGAAAACGGCTTCTATCACTGAACGTGTCACAGTTGTTCTAGCAATACCACACACGACTACCATGGGATGGGGGGTGGGGACAATCATACACATTCTAGCACATATCACAGGCAAACTAGTTTGTATTTTCCCTGTAACACCAGACACAGTCGTTTTATCATAACAGTGGGAGCAACTGAGATTGAAATGAAAAGGAGCCGATACACCACAGAGGTGACTGACTGTATATAGAAATCACATGTGCTTGTTTGATAGGCAATAAGGTTCTGGTAAAAGGTAATACAAATGTCCGATTTTATTCACTCTGATGGCAAGACCTCAGGCACTGCATCCTCAAGCCCATGCCGGCCTCTCATGTCATAGGATCATGCCATGAGCGAGGCAACAGAGAGGAGTTGCAGTTAGACACGGATCTCCCAGCAGCTCTTTGAATCCTAACCTCGAGCATCAGGAGAGAAGTGCTACATTGATCTGAGATCAGTGTCTAAGCGCAACTTTGGTCTACTCAGGATGAGTGGGAGAAGGGGTTTTAGGTGCGTTCTTGTCCTCCTCTATGAATGAGTGGGGTCATCAGAGTCATAGTATACGGTTCACATGCACAGACACACAGTCCCTGTTTCTACTGCTCCACAATATTAACGACACAGCCCAAGCCTGCCATACAGCATGCACATCTGAGGCCTCGGCTCTAGATAATAGAGGCCCAACTACAACACTACACAGATCACTGGAAGCCATGCCTGCAGTTAGCGGGTTTTTGCATCAACTTTGATGGCATCTACTAACTGTAAATCCAAAACCATGTTAGACAAGAAAGAGGGATTTTTGGCCTTTATACACAACTAGCTCTTTCCTCATAGTCTATGATTAATTAACAGAATGTTCTCTCTAGTTTGAGCCGTGTTCGACCTCTCTGTAGGTCTATTTTTCACAAACATATTTCTCAAAAGGCTTTTGCTTGCTACACAACACTGTTACTCTGTAAATACTTATTCAGTACTACACTCCATTACACCACAAGCGTTCAGCTACTAGAGTTCACACCAAACAACCTCATGCTAATCATTTGATAATGTTCTGTACAGATGTGCTGAGGGCTTGGGCAGAGTGCAGCTTAAAGGATTTTTTTCATGGGCCGGGGGAGGGAAAAGGTTTAGATGTAGAGGCAGCGAAATGGCCTTAATACGCCACACTGAGTTGGGGAGGTTGGTAGTCAGAGAGTCCTCTCTTGATGGCTGTATGGAGAAATGTACACAGGGTACACAATCGGACAGAATCTGTGTGTGAAGCCTCAGCACATCTGTCCATACGTGTCCACTCCTACCTTTTACATCCAGCAAGTCCATTCAAACCAACCTTCAGTCCAGCCACCTATCTATGCACCAATCCCGTCCCTCGTTGTGTTGTAGGTGAGTGTGCTTTGTTGATCCCTCTGTCACAGCTGTCTCAGAAGGCAGGCTCGTTGTCTGATGCAGAGGTGAAGAGAGAGGGGTGTTTGGCAGAGCTTCCCCCAGAGGGAGGCAATGGAGAATTAACAAGACCAGATCGGAAGCTGCATGAGTCGACAGGAGCTATCAACTGTCGGGGGTCAGTTGGGTCTCAATGTCCACTCTGCAGATGGGGCACTTTCTGCTGGTGGCCAGCCACTGGTCCACACACGCCTGGTGGAAGAGGTGCATGCAGGGTAATCTCCTACAGACACAGAGGAGACAAGGTGAGGATTTTAACATAAATGAAACTTCAAGGACATGTTGAGCAGCATTTAATCACTGTTCTTTGAAAACCAGGTCATGTCTAAAATGTCGGTTTTACTCATGAGCAAAGACGAACTAGAGTGTGTTATTCAGATAAACCAAGAGGATGTTTGATGGTTTATTTAGCTTAAAAAGTCGCCCATTCTCTCAATTCTTATTTTTCTGAATAGTAATCTGCTAATTCAGAGATGTATCGCTTTCACTGGAGTCTTTTTTTTTTTTACAAAGCAATTTCTAAGACTGATACAATTTTCTGTTGATATTTGGAAACTGATCTCTGTCTTCTCTAATGTGAGGATTTGCTGTTTTTTGTAACTGTATATAGAAATCAAAAAAGAGACAGCTCTGGTCCCCCCGCTTAGTTCTTTAAATCTCCATTGTGCATGGGATTCATGGGTCCTGTCGTGCTCAGTATCCAGACTGTCTCCATTTTCTTTTAAATACATCCAGATTTGACCCCAGCCCTTGAAAACATGAATGTTGTTCTTTGTTTTTTTTCTTTTTTTCACAAAGAATAACAAACAATAAAATAACTTCCTCTGTCACTTTGCCAGTTAGACAGATCACAACACCAGCCACACAACATAAGGTCATGTGAAATGCTAAGGTTGCCTTCAGGCAGTTTTTCGAGGTGAGGTGCTGGAGGGATTCCTGTGATGGGATTTACACCTGATGCTTTGAACTAATGTGGCAGAATCAATTTAAGATTCAAATCTGCTTGGACTCTGACCGTGACTGCATTCTGAAGAAATGCATTGCAAGTATATACAAATTAAAACACTGGGAAACACCAGGGCATTGGTGATGTAGTGGTTAGCACTGTCGCCTCACAGCAAGAAGGTACCGGGTTCAAATTCCAGCCCGGGGCCTTTCTGTGTGGAGTTTGCATGTTCCCCACGTGTCTACGGAAGTTCTCTGCAGGTACTCTGGCTTCCTCCCACCATCCAAAAACATGCATTAGATTAATTGGCTAATTTAAATTGACCATATGTGTGAATGTGAGTGTGAGGATAAGCGGTAGAAAATGGATGGATGGAAACACCACATGTCCAGCAGTTTTCCCCCAAACAACCTTGGGAATAAATGTTGGTCTCAACACAGTTAAGTCCACTGCATTGTAGAGGTAGGGTGTAAAAACTAATATTAAGGACAAATGAGACATTGTCTGTTTCAAGAATTTCAATCCATGGAGCAAGAAACATAAAAGGAAGTTCAACTAATTGCAGCAACAGCCTGCAGCTCAAAGTAGAGCTGAGGTTTGTGAGATGCTATTAGTTGAGTAGGTATTAACTCATGAACCAAAGTCTCTCACAAATTTTGACCTAATAACAGTGCTGGATGAACAGTTACAATTCATCCTGAGGGGGAAATAAATGACTGAACAAAATTTCATGAAATTCCATTCACACATTTAACATTGCAAATGTCAGCCTGCTAGTGGCGCTAGAGTAGAGATCAAGGTCATCATCTGTTCATAACAATCATTTCCCCTCTGTGAAAGAGAAGAAGATAAGCATGTAGCTGTACCTGACATCCTCTCCGTCCTCCAGCATTGACAAACAGATGGTGCACTTCTCGTCGGTGTCCAGCTCCTCGTCATCCAGACACATCTTCAGGTCCTGGGGTATTCTCTACAGAGAGGCACAAAGGCAAAGACACTTTAATTTTTTAAGTGTGCCATGATGATAATGTATGTTTCTCCCACAGGTCTTTCTGAGTCAACCCAGATGAAGAAACAGGAGAGTCACCAAATCACGCTTCCCAGAAAAAAAAAAGCATCAGATGGAAAAGACTCAATTACTTCTTCTCACTCACAATGTACCAAATGATCTGAGACTCAGAGAGTATTTGGGTCACAGTCGGTGTAGACGTTTTTTTAAATTCATTCCACGCACATATCTGCAGACAGCTGGATGACTCATCCCTCGCCTTGAATTGTGCATACTGCAGACCTCGCTCACAAATCTGCTAACTGAAATTAGTTTGACCTTTGAACTACTGTGAAAGCTATGACCCTCTTTGATCCTTCTGACCTGGAGCTGCCCTTTTCCATCTCCATCCTCCACATCCAGCTCAACTTCTCGCCCAATGCCTTCGTCTGGACCAGACCACATCAAAAAGATCCATCAGGGAGCTAGCGAGTTAAAAACTGGCCATTTTTACCTTTTTGTACTTATGGGGGAAAGTAAATCTCTCTATGGTGGTTTGGACCGCTCCACGGTTTACATTGCCCAGTCTGTCCTCCAGCTGCAGCAGCTCCTGGAAAGGAAACAGCATGTGGAAGTCTTTTTAAGTTTGGCATTTTTGTATGAGAAATTAACTAAAGCAACATTAATACAATAACGTATTCAGATGCAAAAGACACACAAGTGTCAAATGCTAAAATTAAATTGGTGCTTCAGGGAACAGGAAAGAGAGTCCCAGAGAACAACTGGATCTTGTTAAAAACAAATGCCACAAGATTAAAGGCAGTAGGACTGTTTGGGGCATCTGGAAGCCAGAGTAATTGGAAATAAGAAAATCAGTTACACACTGGAGCCTGTCCAGAGCATTGGGCACAGAGAAAACAATGATAAATGAGTGTGGACTGGTGTGTCTGCTGAGGAGAGAGAGGAAGCACTAGTACGCACCTCGTAGCTCTCTCTGACGGCAGATGCGTGGCGGGAGGGGTTGAGACTCTGCAGAGCCAGCAAGTGCAGCTGGGGATATGGGTAGTTTCTGATCTCATGGACAACCTGGAAGATGACAGAGAGAGGAAGCTAGCATCACCTCTGAAGATAAAATCAGGAAGGAAAAACTGGAACACAGGTCATCCCCAGCTGCTGGGTATCAAGACTATTCTCAGAAACCCAGAGGAAAGTCGCTTGGTGTTCATCCAGGCGAACGTGAGTGACTGCACTGAGGCAGGAGGGGCTCACCACTTGTGTTGAGGCATTGTTTCTAGGGAAGTGGTGCATCCTTGGTGAGGTCAAGTAGTGCTGATAGTGCTGCGGCAGCGGATGGATGTGATACTGGTGGGGGGGCAACCCAGCATCTACACTTAGATCCCTGGACAGAAACCAAATAAAAACATGTCAACATCCTTTGATAACAGCAAATCACCACAGGATTATTTAGGCCAACAAGAAGTCTGCAGTTTCTAGAAAGGATTGTGAAGTAAATCTTTTTGGAAAAAAAAAAACAACAACTCAAAATTCAGATTTGAATAAATAAATAAATGATTTATTGAGTGAGCTGTAACAACAGAACACTGTGTTCAGTCTGCATGTGGGCAGAGAAGTTGAAGCAGTGAGGCAATGTAATGGAAAAGTGGTTGCAAATGAATGGCTGTGTCGTTGGAGGGGTACTACAGTACTTGAGTTAATGTGACAGGGCTGTGCTGCTACTAAAGACAAGGAAAGATTGGAAAAAGCTTCACTTATGTGTGAACAGAAACCGTTATACTTTAGTCCAGTCTTGGTTTAAGGATTGTCTCGTCTTCTTAGACTGTGCTTATTTGTTTTTTTTATTCAGCCTTTAACTGAACAGAGATTAGCATCATTAAATAATACAAATTTTGTCAACCACTATCTCAGTATAAAGCACTCTTGAGCACAAAACATAACTTCACTGTTGAGCTTCATTTGGTAGCTCTACTGCTCTTAGGAGACTATATTCATTGATGTTTCATTTAGCGAGACAAACAATATAATAGACAATATACATATATAGTTTTAATAAGAGTTGGTTTGTTTCTGAAAACTTGGTCTGAAACCCTTTTTTCACGTCCTGACCCACATTTGACTGAAGATGAAAAGCTGACACAGTCTTGTCCATGTTTGACCGTCATTGGTGCAGAAATGAGGAGTTAATTCAGTTGAATTTCTATTGGTATGAAATCTGAACCTACATCAAAACAAAAACAAACTAGCTGGTATTGTTCACTTCTGATGCTGCACCAAATACTGTGTCCAAAAAAAAAACTCCTGATGTATTCATGTTATGTTTGGTGCTGTTTATTTCCAATTTTAATGACACACCAAATTTAATTGCTATTGGTGTGAATATGAGTGTAATATTATTTTATTATTATATATTCAGTTTAAGAGGTATTGCTTACCAGTCTGTGCCTTCAGCCAGGTAGCGGGGCTGCTGCACCACAGGCTGAGGAGGGACATGAAGAGGGGGAGCAAACTCATAGCCGGGCCGCAGTCTGTGGGGCTGGTGAGGAACTCTCTCTGGGGTACGTCTACGAGCACAAATAACCAAGCATTTGAAAAAAAATCCTGGGAGAAGGACTTGAATGTGTTCTGTAACTGCAAAACTGGTGACATTTTAACATTTATATTCCTTGTTCTTTTAAGTTCCCGTGTGGATACCTGGAGGGTGGCAGGATGTGTCGGTGCTGGGCCTCAAGGATCTGCTGCTGGAGGAGGTATTGCTGGTGTAATGCCTGAGGTAGGAAGGGAGGGGCAGGGATGTCCTGGAACTGGGGAGTGGGCAGGGGGTTCAGGGGCGGGTGGAGCGGAGGGCCATGCTGGTGGCCGGGAGGGGCCAGGTGGGGGTTAATGCCTGACTGTGGCTGCCCTGGGTGGGGCATAGGGAAGTCCATGGGCAGCGGGGCCTGAGGACCTAACTGGAAGTGCCGGCAAGAGGTAGCATGGCTGTGCTGCTGCTGCTGCTGCTGTTGCCGGTTGAAATGGGATCCTGTGGAGGGATAAGGACAAGTTGTCAGGCACCTGAGGGAAGAGATTAGATGGAATTAATTGTGGGTGAAATGTGGTGTCACTGTGTGTGTGATATAGCATGTTAATGAAGCCCTACCTCTTACCTAGGGTGAAAAATACTTCTGTAGGGGTGGGAAAATGATGGTTACCACAAGCACCATGAACATGACAACCATGTTTAGTCCTGCGCACGAATATGCAAGCTTTTTTTTTTTTTTTTTTTAATTGCATTTCCGAACTCTGCATCGACTCCTGGTCTTCTGATTCACACACAAGTGAATTGGATCAGAACAGATGAAATGAACCAGTATATGGTCTTCTATGCAGCTCGGTTCTTGTAAATTCTGCAGCTGACAGTGGGTCAGTGCACCCTGAGTAAAACCTTTAGTACCCACCTTTCTATAAGATTAACAAGCTGTCTGGGTTCCAAGTTTCTATCTATATAACCATCAAGAACGATTTCTTATTTTAAAAAAAAAAAAAAAAACAAAAAAAAAAAACACACACACACACAATAAATTCACATTATTACATTAAGTGCGTCACTAAAACCTACTGTAAGTCTTACACACAGAGTGTAGCTCTACTTGTTACTCTCTCATATGAACATTCAGGATTTGAGAGGAAATAGCTTGAAAG
Organism: Synanceia verrucosa; assembly: GCA_029721515.1. Taxonomy (NCBI): domain Eukaryota; kingdom Metazoa; phylum Chordata; class Actinopteri; order Perciformes; family Synanceiidae; genus Synanceia; species Synanceia verrucosa. The sequence goes on along the minus strand of CM056551.1, from coordinate 18,286,284 downwards.
TTTTTTTTTTACCCTCTCCAACCACAGCTATTTGGCAAAAGCAGTGAACTGACTGGCTGTGGAGACTCAATACAGGCTGACTTGTGCTGTGATGTAGTATAGTTTTAACACCATGCTTATGCTTAAAAAGATCTTCTTGGTTAAAAAGTGGCTGCAAAATTCTAATAACAAATTTTGCTTTTCATTACTTTTGATGAGATGCTGGCTAGATGAAGCCATGATAGCTCTGTAGTGGAGCATGGTTCCCTCAGCTCAGTTATGTCTATTTGGCAGAAACTGAAACAGTCAATTTTACAATTCAGGCATTAAATTTGTGCAGTAAAATTCTGGTACGGCTAGAGTTTAATCTGCTTTGACAGTGTAAAAGTGACAATGAATTCTGGCGTAAACTTTTTTTTTTTCCAAAAACCACAAGGAAATAGGCAAAGTCTACATTGCATTTACTAAGAGTACACTTGACAAACGCAGTATGATTTTAAAACGCACCCAGCAAAGATAAGGAATGTGACCTTCCAGCAATATTTACAGGTCGCCGGTGTTGCCGGGCAGACAAGAGACGACCTTGCTGCTGTGGGTCAAAGGCTCGAGACAAGACTGCAAGTAGCACACTGCGTTTTCAAGTGTCTCAGTGAAAACGATCACCATGAATGACAGCAGATAGACTCATTCGGCCCTGTGATGGAGGAAGCGTGGAAATTGTCTATCTTTGTCACAGCAGGAGAGGAGGTGGGGGGTGGAGGGGGTGGAGGGGGCAGGTAGGGACAAGGGAGAGGGAGGACAATAAATGGAAATCAGCAAGAAGCACACTGAAGGTTAGGAAAAACACTATATTCTTTATTGAAAAATATTAGTATCTGTGGAATTTGTGTTTTTTTTTTCTTGTTTGTTTGTAATAATAGTATAAATCCATGCAACAAAAATAAACAACATAGACTGAAGGCAAGGCCCACCATGCTCCATATAGGGTTAAAAAGAACAAAAGCGGCATCCAATGAGCAGACGTGTTGGCTACAGCACATGATTTCAGTACAGCAGGGTACATCTTTACTACAGAAAGATTACATTGGATTTTTACTAGTCAATGTAGAAAAACAAAAACAAAAATTATGAATCATAAATGTGACCATGCATTGAAAGTACTATTACCAGAACAAAAGGTAAAGAGAGACCACAACCAAACAATAAAGACGTTATTACTAATAGAGGATCTCTTTAGCAGTGCAGGAAAATAGGCATCCCTGTGAAATGGATAGCATTTTGGCCTTATGTTAGTGGGGGAAAATTGGGAAGTGATGAACCACCAGTGAGCAAGTTTTGCTTCCGTATATGTTTAGAGTTTTGTTTGCCCATAAGGGGCAAACGGCCCTGACAATTCAGTGTGATTCGAAGCTTGAAATTTGCAAAGGGAACAAAAGGATTACACAAAAATGGAGACAGTTATGGCAGGTTGTTGTGTGCAGGTGCAGTGTACCTTCAATCATTCCAAGTGATCAAAGGACAGCATTTGCTGGAATGCTGAGTTTTAACATTAAAATGGCATGCATGTGGTTCCAATTTGCATGTTTTTTTTCTTTTTTTTTTAATTATAGGTCACTTTAATCATGTACATTGCACCTTGTGTGAAGAGAAGGAAGATGAGCCAAATTCTGGTGTTCAACAATGCAGTGCAGTATTTAAGATCATGCAAAATGTATCCACTTTACAGGAATTTACAGCATGTTGTCTATCAAGACTGGATGGGAGGTACACAATGACATTCAACTGATATCTAAAAAGAGGAGCTAAAATGTTTACTCAGTGCTACAGCAATTTGACAGAAAAAAGACAAAAAGGTGCTCTGTTCTAGGTGTTAGCTATTGTTTTAGTCTGCTTAACATGGAAAGTCTATGGCTGAATACATTTCGGGAGGGGTGCTTTTTAATACCAATGTCGTCTTCTGATGGAAAGAGGAAATGAAGAAGGGATTCACAATACAGCTAAATGCAGAGAACAGGCAGAGGCCACGCCACACCACACAGCAGCAGATGATCATTAGCTACACAATGGGGGGGACGACAAAGATCTGATAAATGCAGAATGTAGAGCCAGCCTCCATACTATGAAACAGGGAAATAAGAACAGAAATAAAAGCACAATGAAATCATTGATGCCACTGTTATGAAATTAATGTTACACTGTAGCTTTACCATTGTTTAACTGAGACCGCATACTCGGGTCCTTTTTTGCAATTCGGCAGCTTCGAGCAACACAGCTGCTGAATTGCTTATTAGCAAATAATAAAGAAAAGGTGACGGATACTCTAATAGCTCGGAAGACCACGCTCCCCGGGCAATTGGCCATGTATCGATTAGTACATTGGCCAACTGACACGGATAATAATTGCTGAAATCACGGCAGAAAAACGGCGAGCGCTAGCAGAAGCAGATGATCTTCAAATGACATCATCCAGGCACAGATAAGCTGACTGGCATGAGAGGCTACGTCTATTTTGCGGTATTTTACAGCGCAAAATACACGATAGCACCTGGGAGGAAATGATTATACATCGTGCTGTTTCTGGAATAAAGATCGGATAAGTACAATGTAGCTATGGCAGACATTGTCTGACACGTTTGGCTATGCGGGAATGTGTTTTGACATCAGGTATTTTGGACAGCACGCCCCGTGCATGAGAAATCCTTTGTGAGAAATGTTTCCGTTCCAGCACATAGCCTGAGCCAGTTAGCTTATCTTTAGCGGCGGTATTTTACGCTTCATATGGCTGGATTGGCTGACTAATAGCATTAATCGGTGATTTATATTAACCTGCAGTGGATACAAATTAAAGTAGTAAAAGGTTGCGGGCAGTTTCGCGAATAATTTGACCGTTAATTTCAAGCTAGCTAACGCGAGCTAACCCAACGGCTAAACCCGAGCTAGTTAGCCAACAGCTGCAGTGAATATTAAGATAAACAGGGCACATGTTTTGGATCGATATGAATATTAATACCGTACCTCTGTTTCTTACTGAGCCGAATACAGGAAGAACCAGATATCCGACATGCACTAAGACCATCCTGGGATCCTTATCTTATGATTCCGCTGGGTTATTCGGAGAGAAAGAGTAGTAGTAGCCCATGCGGATCTACATTCAGGCGGCTGGTTGTAGCTGGCTGGCTAGCACCACAGGCGAACCGAACGAAACGACTGTCTGACTCCGACGGTTGTCGTTGACAAAAGCAGACATGTCATTTGATGTCCGGAGCAAAAGAGGGCGATGTTGCGTTGCTGAAGCGTTTCTCTGTTTATCCGTCCAGCCTTGTAATTTCGTCTTGATAAAAATAAAATTAATTGACTGGTGTTTGATGTTTAATGTGAAAACCATCCACAGTGCATTCAAATATACATAGTCCTAAACTTAAAGATTAGAGCGATATTGGCCTTGGTCCTTGTTCGCTCCAACGTGCACTTCCATGAAATTGGCTGATTCACAGAGATTAAATTAAAAATAATGACCCAAATCAAACCAGCAGAGTCGGAGATATTCAGACTTTTTAAGATAAACTGTCAAAAAGCTAAATACTACATTTCCCATGGTGCAGGGCAGCAGGATCTGTCCCCGACTGTCGCCTCCAACATGTCAAACTCCACACAGTCAATACTCCACATCTCCACCTTATAACATTGACCGTGGAAAAGTCTAAATCTGCAACTTCAGATTATATTAAATTCTAAAGTCATCTGATGATTATTTATTATTTTGTAATATTATATATATATATATATATATATATATATATATCCATCCTACTTATGTCATAAAATGATGAAAAATCATTATTTCAGAGAGCTCAAGCTGACATTTCTAAACTGCTGGACAACCCAAAATCCTAAATATATTTAATTAATAACTTAATGCAACAGAGAAAACAGGCAAATCCTCACATTTCAGAAGCTAGAATCAGAGAACATCTGGCAATTTTGTCTAAAAAAAAATAATTCAAAATAGTCAAAATAGTTACGCTTGATTTGATCGTTTTTTTCTGATGATCGACTAATTTATTTTAACTGTAGGATCAAATCCAATATGAATTTGATGACCTTGAATTTTTCTACTGTTTCTGAGTTACTTATACTTTTATTACAATGTATATCAGTTTTATGCTACTTTATACTTCAACTTAGCTACATTTCAGGGGGAAATATCGAAGTTTTGCATTTGTCTGACATGCTACTGTACATAAGAATTGATGATCCAACACAATAGTTTAAATGTGCTGCACATCCGCCAGCTACAACATTAAAATGCTGCTTACCTGTTAAAACAGACAATTCCACTCTTCCATTATGCTATAATACTATAACTCCTGTACTTACTTAGTCATAATGTATCTTTATGTAACTCATTAACAGAATAAACTCCTTTAGCTAAAGACTTAGACTCCCACCCTGCAAGATGGAGCGCTACTGCAGGTCATTCCTGCTATCACAGGTCTTTTCCTCCTGCAGCTGTCAGACTGTACAACCAGCACCGCTCCCAGTATTCACTCACACCACAGTTTGAGAGAGTGCTGCAACTCTCTCATGTGCAATAATTTACTAATGTGCAATATCACGGTTTTTCACTCTCAGCATGTGCAGTGCTTGATTTGTACTTTGTTTGTTCATTTATGTTGTATATTTGCTGACTTCATTTTTCATCTGGTTCATATATATATATATATATATATATATATATATATATATATATATATATATATATATATATGATTATTGCTTGTTTACCTACTTATCGCTGTTCCCTACTTATTTTTATGGATTTATTTTTCTACTTAGCCTTTTTGTTTACTTATGTCACTGTTTATACAGGCCCTTATTATGTTGTTGCATCAACTTGCTACTGTAATAATATACACCAATCAGGCATAACATTATGACCACTGACAGGTGAACACTGACTAGCTCTTCATCATGGTGCTAACTGGGACACAGAAGGCAACAAATGAACATTTTGTCCTCTAAGTTGATGTGATGAACAGTGATGTCTAGAGGACTGGGTCAGAGCATCTCCAGAACTACAGTGGTCAGGGTCTATCAAAAGTGGTCCAAGGAAGGACCAGTGGTCATGAGAGGACAAGGATCACTGATGCAGGTGGGGAGTGAAGACTGGTCCTGGTGGTCTGATCCAACAGACCAGAGGAGTTAATGCTGCTTTCCTTGTGAAGAAAATGTTCATTTGATATATGTCCCAGGTGTCATGATAAAGAGATAAGCAGTGTTATTCACTTCACCTGCCTGATTGGTGTACTCTACTCTTGTGCTCTGTTCTAACTATATCAGTACTGCAGCCACTGTTGTATCTGTTCTAGCCAGGGACTGTGTACTGTACTGTGTTGTAACTTCAGTAGTACTGCTGCCAGTTTCCTCTCCATGAGGGGGCAGAGTGGAGCAGTAGAGCAGGAAATGCACCCTCAGTGTGTCATAAATAGAAGAAGAGTTCATTCAGCCATTACTCTCAGGTCGAAGCTTTAGCAGGAGGACAGGTCATCAGCAACCCGACAAAAATGCTATCCGTGAGAGTTGCTGCAGCTTTGGCTCGGGCCCTGCCCAGAAGGGCTGGATTTGTAAGTATTGATTAATCAACCTATATCTGATGGGGACGTTTCAGCGAGTTTATTTGAAAACTGCGTGAACCTTGTGGGTATGAAGGGTAACGTTAGGGCCGCTAGCTAACTTGTCAATGGCTCATTAATGCGGCTTTAAACGCCACTCGGCTCCTTCTTTTGAATAACAGTTAACGTTAAAATCTTTTATTTATTTTTTTAATGTGTTTGTTGATGTTGTCCTTGTGAAATGACAGTCTGCAGCAAGCAGCGTTAAAATTAGCACACAGGCTAATGCTAGCTGCCAGCTAACGGCTCATTCAGCCACGCTTTGAAGGTCAGGAAGCCTGACAGCGCATGTCGTCTCCTCTGCACAGAGTTACACCAGATCAGCGTTTTAAGTGCACATTTTAACTGCACCTACAGTGTGTTTGGAGAAATTTATATATGCAGTTAACGGATAATATAATCCGCCTGTTGTATAATCAGGTGTCCAAGGCTGTACCGGCCGCCTGCGTTGGGGTCAACCACCTTCACACACACAGACCATGGCTGCAGAAGACAGGTGAGCCCAAAACAACATGACAGAAAGGTTATCCTCCCAAAGGTGACGGATACAGGTCCTTGATCATACGATTATACAGCTCATCTCTGTAAGTTCTAAGTCAGAATGTAGTTTTGTTTTTGTTTTGTTTTTTACTGATCTCCATTGTGGCAAATGTACTTACAGCGGTATACACAAGTTAGAGTAACAAAAATCAATCAGGATATAATAGAACAAGTTATAAATTTATAGTGTGTACTTAAAAATACTTTTATTTTTTAGAGGCAAATGAAATTAAAAATTGGATTATGGATATAATTTATAAATTGTCCATCCATCCATTATCTACCGCTTATCCTCATAGGGTCGCGGGGGGGGGGCGCTGGAGCCTATCCCAGCTGTCTTAGGGCGGAAGGCAGGGTACACCCTGGACAAGTCGCCACCTCATCGCAGGACACATAGAGACAGACAACCACTCACATTCACACCTACGGTCAATTTAAATTAGCCAATTAACCTAATCTAATTTTTGGATGGTGGGAGGAAGCCAGAGTACCCGGAGAGAACCCACGCAGACACGGGGAGAACATGCAAACTCCACACAGAAAGGCCCCGGGCCCGGGATTCGAACCCGGTACCTTCTTGCTGTGAGGCGACAGTACACTACACCACCGTGCCGCCCTGATTTATAAATTGTGAAGTATAAAAATAGATATCTAATAGAATTTTGTAAGTTTTCTGTGCATAATAGTACAAATTAGTTATGAGTGGTGATGGAAAAATGGCAATGACGGTCATCAACCAGATCTACGTGATAACATTATACAGGTTTACAAACAAGCTCATCAGCATCCAGACCTGGCACTGTAAAGACTGTTGAATATATGGCTTACCATATCATGTTATCCAAAGAATATTAAAGGTACTAACGGCAATGAGTAAATTTCTTTAGATTGACTTTTTACTTAGAACAGGCAATGACTAAATCACAGCAATAAATAGCAATAATAATAATAATGTATGTATGTGATAACATTACATTGCATTTGCTCCTCCAATATTTATCTTAAGGTAGTGGTGGATAGTTTTTCCTCTGAAGAAAAACACCTTTCTCACTAAACAAGTTGCCTATTACGATCAGAATTGTGTTTATATAACCATACTAACAGTTTTTACATTATCATCAAGTTTCATATCAAGATATTTATATTTTTTGTAATAAACTTTGCAGCAGGAAGTTGTTTTTATTATTGCGAAGTGAGACCTTCATGCATGCATGCACGTTGTCTTTCACAGGCACAGCTGAGGTCTCTTCTATCCTGGAGGAGAAGATCATGGGAGCTGACACCTCTGCAGACCTGGAGGAGACGGGACGTGTGCTGTCTATTGGTGACGGTATTGCCAGAGTGTACGGGCTGAGGAATGTCCAGGCAGAAGAGATGGTGGAGTTCTCCTCTGGACTGAAGGTAAGGGACTTTTTGTTTGTCCAGGCTATGTTCTAAATGCCCTGCTTTAAAGCTACACTAAAGACTCATTAGAATAGTTGTTGTGGTTGATGTTATTATTATTATTATTTATCACACAGCATTCATCTTGAACTAAAAGAGCATTGTGTACCTTTTTCCTAAACTGACAGGTGAAATGCTCTAAAACTTCAAGTAACTAACATCATCAGTTTAGCATTATTTATACATATTTTACATGCTAAAACAGCAGTTCTCCCAATAAGTTGTTGGGCTTTTTTCTCACCAGGGCATGTCTCTGAACTTGGAGCCCGACAACGTTGGTGTTGTGGTGTTTGGTAACGACAAGCTGATCAAGGAGGGTGACATCGTGAAGAGGACTGGTGCCATCGTGGATGTTCCTGTTGGTGAGGAGCTGCTCGGCCGTGTGGTGGACGCTCTGGGAAATGCCATCGATGGAAAGGTCACTTGAGCCACTTTTACATATGTTTAGGTAGAAAATCAAATTGCTGTAGATTAAAATTAAGTTTATCTGGTGTCTGATAGCGCAAGACCAAATCTCACAGCTGCCTCGACACCAATAAGTCAAACAATTCCAGTTCAGAGTTGTCTACATTAAATGGAGTCTCTTCATCTATTCAAATTAGTGTTTACTTTTTTCAGGGTCCCCTGGGCTCCAGCACCCGTAGGCGCGTGGGTCTTAAGGCTCCTGGTATCATCCCTCGTATCTCAGTGAGGGAGCCCATGCAGACTGGGATCAAGGCCGTGGACAGCCTGGTGCCCATTGGCAGAGGCCAGCGTGAGCTGATCATTGGTGACAGGCAGACCGGGTAAGTACAAACATTTTTGTGAGTTTGTGGATTCAGTAACAGCTAAAAGCTAAAATGTTAAGTATTCCTTTTTAAATCTCCTCACCGTTCTCCAGTAAAACTGCCATTGCCATCGACACAATCATCAACCAGAAGCGCTTCAACGATGGAACTGACGAGAAGAAGAAGCTGTACTGCATCTACGTCGCCATCGGACAGAAGAGGTCCACTGTCGCTCAGCTGGTGAAGAGGCTGACTGACGCTGATGCCATGAAGTACACCATTGTGGTCTCTGCCACAGCCTCTGATGCTGCTCCTCTGCAGTACCTGGCTCCCTACTCTGGCTGTTCCATGGGAGAGTACTTCAGAGACAACGGCAAGCACGCCCTGATCATCTATGACGATCTGTCCAAGCAGGTGAGGACTTAGATTACTGCTGTAAAGTGAAACCAAAAAACTATCTCTATTCTATCGGGGCTCAAGATAGTGACGTTTGATTTTGTTTATAGTTAACAAAACTTGAAAGATTTGTCCTGCATGGATTTTGAAAGTTTGGGGCTGTGTTCTCAAGTACAACCACAGTAAATTATCTTTGCCCTCCTCCTCCTCTCAGGCCGTTGCCTACCGTCAGATGTCCCTGCTGCTGCGTCGTCCTCCCGGTCGTGAGGCTTACCCTGGTGATGTGTTCTACCTGCACTCCCGTCTGCTGGAGAGAGCCGCCAAGATGAACGACAACTTCGGGGGCGGCTCCCTCACTGCCCTCCCCGTCATCGAGACCCAGGCTGGTGACGTGTCTGCCTACATCCCTACCAATGTCATCTCCATCACAGATGGACAGGTTTGTCCAAACTTGTCATTTATATTATCATTTGTGCCCATTATATCCAACATTCCACATCACAGTGCTGTTATACTGTCATCTGCTGCAGATCTTTTTGGAGACTGAGCTCTTCTACAAGGGTATCCGCCCAGCTATCAATGTGGGTCTGTCTGTGTCCAGAGTGGGCTCTGCTGCCCAGACCAAAGCCATGAAACAGGTGGGTTTCATTTTTACGTTTAATATTTTTAGCTATGTTTCCCTTTGGTTTGGCAGTAAGTCGTCATCATTACAATAAATCCAGTATTTCATCAAATAGTCTGTACTCTCCAGCATTATACATGGTCTTATTTCTACCATGTAGGTGGCTGGTACCATGAAGCTGGAGCTGGCTCAGTACCGTGAGGTGGCTGCCTTCGCCCAGTTTGGCTCTGACCTCGACGCTGCCACCCAGCAGCTCCTGAACAGGGGTGTCAGGCTCACTGAATTGCTCAAGCAGGGACAGTACTGTGAGTGTCAACATGTTTTACATCTTGTGTCTCTGAAGAAGTGTAGTTGAAATGTGATGCTGGTGTTGAAAAGGCAAAACTAAACTGTGTCCCACCCCTCAGCTCCCATGGCCATCGAGGAGCAGGTTACAGTCATCTTCGCTGGTGTCAGAGGTCACCTGGACAAGATGGAGCCCAGCAAGATCACAAAGTTCGAGAAGGCCTTCCTGCAGCACATCCTCAGCCAGCACCAGGACCTGCTTGCCACAATCAGGTGAGATAAATTTCAGACCTAGTTTGAACAATTAAAATGAGTATTTAGTTCAAAAAGGTGATAACTGGGCTTGACCTGTTTTCTCTTTCAGGGCTGACGGCATGATCTCAGAGGCATCAGAGGCTAAACTGAAGCAGATTGTACTTACCTTCCTGTCCAGTTTTGAGTAGTGGATCGCACTTGTCTTGATCTTCAGTGAGCTACCTGTCTGTCCCCATTCTGCTTATATATGTGAACACACTGAAGGCCAAAACCTCCATGTACAGATTTCTCCAAATAAAATTTTACAACCTAACCTTGGAGTAAAATTCTGATTGTGTGCTGAACTAAAGTAAGTTTAAGGCAGTTCCCTGTGAGCAGAATTCACCAGTGGTAGAAACTCACAACTCGTGTGAGGAGAACAAACACATGAAATGTGTTTTTTGTTTTTTTTGTTGTTTTTTTTTTTTGTCTGCTCAACATCTTGGTGTTTCATAACATAAAGGTAACATGCATAACAATCCAGTGTTGAACTAGTGTAACAAGTTCACAAGAGCATCTTTGAAGAAGAGAACAATTGAGTGTTTCTGTTCTCCTCGCTGGTTTCATAGGATGGACGGACTGTAAGCCCAGTCAGCTGTGGGTGAACTGTTACTATGGTAATAAATCACTCACACACGAAATCCATCTCCTATCGTCTGTGTTGTCTTTAGATAGTGCTGAAGTATGCCTTGTTAAATTAGTAAGATCCCATAACAACACAGTGGGTATGTTTTACTTCATACATTATGTAACAAAGTGAGTGTCTTATTCTATTTCTTCTATTTGATTTCTTCTATTATTTTACACACTCATCTATTAAAAATAATGCACTACAAAATATCTTAAGTCAACTGTGGCCATTTATGTTCTTGTCTCACCCAATGATATTTCATTTACTCCAACATAAAAAATAGAGGCTGCAACAAGGGAATTAATCTGAAAAGATTAATTAAAAGAAGAAAGGTTTTATATACATTAATTAATCAAATAATTGCTCTGCTTCTAAACATGTAATGTGTGCTTGTAAAATCAATACTGTGGATGTGACCTTGTGAGCCACCTCTTTATCATCCATGTCCAGCAGGTGGCCATAGACACCACAAAGTAGACAGAGCTGCTCAGACTAAGTAGTTCTCTGCATCTCCTACCGAAAATCATTTATACAAGACTCACTGGTGAAGGTCAGCAGTCCTAGTTACAACAGCAGTTTGGTATGTGGTTATTTTTATGTTTTTATAAAAAAAATAAATAACTTACATACTGTACATGCCAGCCTCCATCAGCAACTATGCAGGAGGATGCAGCAAAGCCTCTCTCTCTCTTTATACACAGTCATGGATAAAATTATTAGAGCACCCTTGTTTTCTTCAATTTCTTGTTCATTTTAATGCCTGGTAACACTAAAGGTAAATTACCTGAAGAATATGATGACAAAAAATGCAACTGATTGCATAGGCTAACACTTAATGGCCTGTTTGGCATGCTTAGGCTTAATTGTATTCCCAGGGTATGTAAGAAGCCATTTCATGTCATAAGCAGAACTGCACAGGCAAAGGCCTGCTCACATTCAACCCGTAGCACAACTCAGAAGCTGTCAGCTCTCACATTATACCTAAAACAAAAGAATTATGAAAGCCACAAAGGCAGCCATCTTGGCACTACTGGAAATTGGCATGATTGAGAGGCAGGTAGCCAAAAAACTGTAGATTACAGCAAGAAAAACAAGCCTAACATGGTACTACCAAACTGCTAGCTGGTTGAGGGAGGAAAAGTCTTTCTACCGTACACTCATCCGTTCCTGTGTCAGGAATTGTCATCAGACCTCCAGGGACCTTGAAAATGAGTGGGCACAGTCAAGAAATGTGACTTGTTTGGCAAGGACAGTTGGAATCCAACTTCTTGAAGCTGTTCTGAAGTCACACAGGACAGGGAAGAAGCCTTTCATGTACCACCTCAGAGGATGGCCAGGTTACTCTTTGCTGGGAATCACAAGGATTGGACTGTTAATGACTGGACTGAGGTTCTCTTCAGTGATGAACCCAATTTTGAGTTGATGCCCACTCCAGCCAAATTACTGGTTAGGAGGAAACCTACAAACCAGACTGTCTTGTCCCTACAGTAAAACATGGGGGTGGATCAGTGATGATCTGGGCTTGTTTCAGTATGGCTGGAACAGCGTGAATGAAGCAGGTCATGTACAGGGCTTCTCGTCTTCTACCATCAGCTGGAAAACTCTTTCCTGCCTCCAATGACTGGATTTTCCAACAAGACGATGCCCCCTTGCCACACAGCAAGGTCAGTGAATGCTTGGATGGAGAACCAGAATATTAGAACCATGTCTTGGCCTGCTCATTCACCAACTCTAAATCCAAATGAAAACTTGTGGAAAAATGTCACACTCAGAATGGAGAACCAGAAGACCAGAAACAAAACAGACTGAATTAGTGCAACAGAAATGGGCTGCAAAAATAATGGTTATGCAATCAAGTACTAATTCCTGTGTATATCATGTGACTAACACAGACAGAAAAGAAAATGTGGAGTTAGCACTGTTTTTGGCAGTACAATGCCATAGCTATTGATGTTAGAACTAAAGTGATTTTGGTTTAGATATCTGTGCTTAAATAAAACTCTTAAGAGCTAGCTATTTTTGTTGTTATCATTATCTACAATTTTAAAATGAACAAGAAAACAAGGCTGGTGTAATACATATAAAGTGTGTAACAGCTGGTGTATTCATACCTGTTTCCTTCCATAACCTCATATTTAAAGTTTATAAGCCCCACATACCAGATCACCAGTCTGACCTGCTATTCACAGCTCATCTACCAGAGTCAGACTTCTCTGGTTTTTCTTGTCTCGACTCAAACAGAGGGGTTGCATTGTTCTGTTTGGTTTCGGTAGAGTTAAGACCTTGATGCTGTTAATATGATCCTCTGATGTGAGGATATCTGAGTGGTCATTGTCTGAAGAGAAGTGGGCTGGTACACTGTGAGTAAGGAACAACAGTATCTGTAGTGAGAGGAGAAAATACAAGAATGATGTTTCAGTGGCATAATCTGAGTCTCTTGTTTCTCCGGTGGCATCACTGCCTGGTGAGATAAAGTGAGACATGTGACGTGTGAGAGTGAACGGAGCTGCTTTCAATGAAGACTATTGTTGAGGTCAACGTGATAACAAGAGAGCTCTGTGGAGCTTCAGACAACATGAGTGGCCAGAGGAAAGCAACATGAGCAGATTTTCTTATGGACAAACTGACTGGGAGTCATGATCCATTATGACTAAGCACTAGTCTTCCCTTTGTCAAAGCATATACATATAATCTTTTTTTAAAATAAATAAGACTTCTTAAGACTATTGAACTCCTGAGCTCTCAGGCTCACCACTCTATCACTTTACTCACTTTCAGACACTTTCTTCACCTGCACTGGACACTTATTCACTAACAATTGCACAACGATTCTTTACTGTTCATTATTTCACGTAACTCTTTGTATATATACTCATAGATATATATTAATTTTCTGTTAAATATTCTGTACTCAAATTGCAATAACTCAGGTCCCTCCTGACTCTAGTAATTTGTTTGTTCCCGTTGGACTTACGCACTCGTAATCATAGATAAGAATTTTGTTGCCAACAGTTGTCAGTAATTGTTTGTGCATATGACAAATAGCAAACCTTGAACCTTGAAATAACTTTCTGCAATTTCCCCAGGAAATTTCACCCATCATTTCAAACCACCTATTGCTGCATGCTTACATCAGTTCACTTTATGCATCACATGCATATAGAGTTTCAAATTAAAGACTGGAATGAGTCTATAAAACATGCAGTGGTATTATTCCCTGTAATACCAGCACCAATGCTGCTTGGCTTCTAAATCAAATTTGCCCAAGTGGGTCAGTGAGAGTTTAGCCAATAAAGAGACAATGGTGAGTTTCTCTGAGAGAATTTCCTTCATTCACTCATTGCTAAATATTGAGGTATGACAGAAACTGGTATTTGAGAATAACTGAAACTTTAACAGGAACTGAAACTGGGAAAGTTTCACGAGACATTAGGGTGAAATAATCCCATGGTTATCGGAATTCAATTTGGTATTATTTAATTTGCTCTCTGCATTACATCCGTGACCAAACAACAGTTTCTCATTATGTTTTTATTACAGCTGTTTGGTGATTGCTGATTGTTTAATTATACTTTAATATAGTTTAGTACAGTGTACTGTAGTTATAGTTTAGTATACTATAATTTAACATAGTATACTGTAGTTATAGTTTAGTATACTATACTATAGTGCTGTAGTTTAGTATAGTATAGTGTATTTATAGTTTAGTATATTATATAGTATAGTATACCATACTTAAAGTAGACCTGTAAGAGTGCAGAAGAATCACAGCTGCCCTGCTGATACCTTCTCTACATGTTAGTGGTTTTGCAAGGAACCTGTAGAGTTGAGTTGACATTGATGAGTGCTTTATTGCCGTCACTGTGTGTTAAACTAAACCTCGTTCACTGTAATAGGATTTAAATTCTAAAGCAGATCCTCAACTCGGACACTAGCAGCCAAGGATCAGCGCCTGTCTGCTGACCGTTTCCTTTGGGGAAGACAAGTCGACCTTTTCCTGCTAGGAACAGACTGATTATACAGCGGTGGTCTGCTTCTGAATGATACCACTGATGAAACAAACAAACCTGTTTTCCCATTGATATTAGAGGAGGCACATTTGCATGCCTGTGGTATCTATGGTCTGTCTGCACAGGCAGCGAATGATGCCCAAAACAGTGTTGGTTTTTCTTTCAGGTCTGCATTTCTGAGACAGTTTCCTTACTGGATCAGACTCTTGGTTTCTCTTCCTTGCCTTGATATGATGTGACAGTCTCACTAGAAAAAAAAACCCAAACTATTCTGCTACATCAAATGAGTTTAAAGTCTTTAAATCAGCTGTTTTTTTTTCTAGACAAAACAAAACAGGAATCATTTTCCTCCTTTGTAACAAATGGAGCTCTCTTTATTTGTCGCACATTTTTCCCAATGCTGCTCTAAGCAACACCGTTTTACGCTTCATACAAACCATAAAAAAAAGAAAAATCAATGCATTGTATTTTTCATTCATTCATAAAATAGCATCACAGAAGGGACATAGCAGCAGGTAGCAGAACGTCAACATAAAATATATTATTTCTGAGTTGAGTCGTCTTTTGACGTTTAAGGACAGTCCAGGTTTTCTTGTTCACAGGTGCCAGACTCTCTACGAGTCCGCTTGCAGTGCGCACACAGACGCTCATTATATTCTAGGCAAAAGGAATTTCACTCATTCATGATGGCAGCATCAGACCAATATACACTAAAACCACATTTCCAACAAGCTGTAAAAAAAAAGCAACTTTTTCTGAGGTAAACCCAACATGCTGTATTTTGTTCAGATTATGTTGGATTTACCCAAAACCCCTGTAGAAAGTTCAGCTTCTTTACATCCCAGTGAAGTGAAGAACTGTCCTCTGTAGTGCACTTTTCTTCCTTTAAACAAAGTTTATCGACCACACCAGAGGTAGCAGCTAAGGCCTGCAGCTTCGGTTGCTTCGACTGTGTTGCAGAAACAGCCAGCGGTTACTATCAAACACTCGCAGTTCACTGATGTGTTCATGTCCTCTGTGACATTTAAAGAGATAAAAGCCCGCTGGCAAATTAATGTCTTCAGCTTCAGTCTGTGCTGCCATAGTGGTTCCCATTAGAGGGGTTTTCCTGTAAACTGGTGTGTGAGGCATCTTCCTCTTGAGACACTACCGGGTCCACTGGCTGTTTAAAGAAATCGGACACACAGAACACCTGAAGGAAAAACAAGCAACACAGTTAAAACTATTGGTATCGCTATTATTAGTGCTTTATAATCATTCACACATTCATGCACCGATGGTGATTAAAGGATGACACAGCTCTTCCTGCTGAGCCACAGCCGCCAATTACTGTACTGTAACGTAGATCAGACATCCACTTTATTCATCACTCTAATGATTCAGTGCTTTTATGTCTTCAATCAATGATTTAGAAACTCATTGCCTGAAACGCTCAAGAAGATCCTGAAGATATTCAACATATCTTCAGTAATTAATTGATTTGATTTTTCTCTGTCTATATACATATTAATGAATAGTTGGAGCATATTGTGATAATACTATGGATGCTTTGCCATTCTCCCAATAGACCTTGAGATGAAACCTACTGTGAGTGTGGCCACTAAGCCTCCTTGCAGGAGGCCAGTGAGCACATCGCTCCAGTGATGTTTGTAGTCGGACACTCGGGACAAACCCACATACAGAGCTGTGGCAATCAGGAAGAACTGGATGGTGGGACGCAGAAGACGAGACCATTCTGACCTCAGTCTAGCTTGAATGTAGAGCTACAGGAGCAAATGGTCAAACATTAGACACAAAAAGCTGTTGGGTCACACCTACTGTGGGCATACATTGTTTAAAAGCCACATTTAGGCTGTAAATAGTCAAAAATATACTTACTACAAGGAACAGCATGCAGTACATAGAGAAGGATGAATGACCAGAGTAGAAGGACAGTCTATAAACATAAACAAAAGAGACAAGTCAAACTTTGCATTCCTTTATAATAAAGCTTGATAATCCAACTCTATCACTGTCATTTTATCATCTTACACATTAAAATCAGTTCAGCGATCACCTAAGGTCTAACAAAAACACACTATTATACCATTTATAGTTAATTATTAATGCTGGTGTTTATGTTATTTAGAGCCCTTTTTTCTTGGTTCATTTGTAAAAAACAGATGTTAATATATGCATGTAGTATTCTAGATTTTAAAGTATTTTAAAGTGACTTATGAACACAAGTGCTGCTCTTCTTGTGCTGTGACATTTAAATTCCCCAATAAAATTATTTTATCTTGTCTTACGAAACAGAATTGTGCAAAGTTTATGACTTGAGGTTAAGAGTCAGGATGTATCTGGACATTTGGACTATTCTCCTTGTGATTGCTTGTAAATGCCATAAATTTATGGCAATCTTGTAATAAATCACCAGAGTATCCCTTTAAGGATTGCCAGCTTGAAACTAAACTGGATGATAGTTAACCATATTGTCCATATAAGCTCCCTCTCAGTTACCCCTTTTCCACCAAAAGGAACCTGGGGCTAGTGCTGGTTCTTAGTAGGTTCAACTTGCATTCCTCCTGAGTTGTTTTTCCACTGGCCAGTCAGAGCAAAACGTCAATACGTCACTGCATTTTCCTTTTCACCCGGCAAAGCTCGTGTGGTGGGAAATCAAAACAAGGCTTTGCAAAAAACCCAGAGCACGACAAAACTGAACTATATGGCTTTATATTTGTGCCACATTCCCGAGCGTACAAAGACAGATTTTGAGCGAGCAAATGCACGAGCAGGAGAAACACTGAGACTCAGCGGTGATTATGGCACGTGCAAAAATAAATTTACTAAGCACAGAATATATTTACCTTATGTGCTCAAAATCTGTCTTTGTTCAATGGGGCACTAATATAACGCCATATAACTGTTACTGCCGACCGTCATAATCGCTTTGAGCGGCGGCTCCATTTGAGAACAGATTGTATCACGGCTGCGAGCGAGATGCAGGTCGCTTATTGCCTGGGTACATCAATGATCACAGTACTGGTGGGACACTATTGTTCCAGATTTCAGAGAGCAACACTTTGTGCAAAACTTCTGTGTGTCCTGGGAGTGATTTCAATACATTTGATATGCGATTGAACCAGGAAATATTTACTCCTGTTCTGTTGGTCACAATAACCCCGCCCCAAGCTCCTGACGTAATCAGTGCTAAGCTCTGGACCAGCAAAGACTTGGTGTTTGCCTGGCCCCAGTTTTAAGCACCAGGGGCCGGTGCTTAGGCTGTAGAAACACAAAGAACTGGTGCTAAGTCAGGCTCTGGCCCCGAACCAGCCCTGGAACCACCCCGGTGGGAAAGGGGTAAGTGAGACTCTAGATACACAAAGTTAATAATGTTATAGTTTAGTCAAAGGATATTAAATGTTTATGTATTTGAGAAGTGTCTTTTGCAGGTTTCATTTAATTCAGGACCATTACCTGGCCTCATCTACCAGAAACTTGTCACCAGTGCAGGTGAAGTTCTCGATGTATCCGCCAGCTTTGCAGTTGATGCTACTCCAGGCTGGTTTGCACACGGCCAGGAAGTTTGGCCGCAGACGGCCGATGGAGTACTTGGCTATGTCTGTCAAGGACTGGCTAGCAGCGGCTCCGAACACATAACTCCCCACAGCTTTGTAGACACATGCCACATACTTCATCCCGAGAGACTGGTTCTTGATGCGAGACAAGTAAACAGAAAGGCACTCGCCGCAGACGATCTGCAACAGAAGAGTTTAAGTGACCTCAGGAAATGACATTTAAAGGTCACAGAAGGTGTGGAAGAAGACGGCTGTTGACTTACAACGATCAGCGTGAAGGGGATCATGACTCCTCCCAGCAGCTGGTAGGATATGGTGTCCTCTTTGAGGGGGTATCTGATGGACTCATCGCTGCAGAAGAAACCCCGTCTGAAAGGGTTGTGTTGAGGGGTGAGGATAAAAAATGGAAGTGCGACTGTAAAAAAAGAGGGAAGAGGCAGATAATCAGTCTAAATTCTCTTTGTCAGCTTGTCTTACATCTTATGTCGTTGAAGCTGCAAATACTTCTGTGAGTCATTGTGAGCTCCTGCTGCTTTTATGCAATGCTATAATTTCATGTTTCAATCACAGGAAACATGTCTGCATCACACAGGCGTTTCCCCTCCTGAAAAAGAAGCTGGTGACTCTTGTGGGTTTTTTAGCTGCAAGGAAAAAAAACACTCTGTTCATTAAGTTGCACAACAACTTAATTCAAAATTTGTGGCCTCCAGTTAATGCAGAGCAACAATCCTACCACAGAAAAACAAAACAGGCTTTGACTTGCTTTGGTTTCTACATTCATATTATCAGTAGTCAGTGATGCAATGCCAGGTTTTCCACTGTTACTGCCAGTGATGAAATCACAGCTGCTGACCTTTGTGTAGGCCTGTTCATTTAAACCTACTGCAGGCAAAATTACAGTTCACAAAAAAGTAAACCTGGCAATGAATGACATCTGTGGATCACACTGATCTGATTAAATCTTTTAAAACATGGTTGAATTTTAGTAAGCTGCATCTGTCTTCTACCTAAAAATCAAAAATGGAAGACTAACATTCATATTTCATTGTCTATTTTTTCATTTGAATATAATTTATATTCTTTTTTTCTCTGCAGTCATGTGTCACAGTAGATAACAGCAATCAGCTGAAGGTTTTTTATTTCACTGTTCAAAGATATGCACATGTAGTCTCTGTTTTTGATTGAAATGTGTAAGTTTTAGGTACTTGGCTTTAGTATTACCATTACACGTAACAGTTGTACTTTACATCTCTCCATTTACACAGTGATGTATCAGGAATAAAAAAAAAGCATAATATACTGTAATATAACATTTACGCATTGTGATTTGTTTTATTTGTTTACCCACTAATGCCAACATATTTTTGAATGCAGGGATTTTGAGTCTTTTGACACTGTGGTATTTACTTTTTAGAGATCTAAATAGGATAGAATAGAAAAAAAAAAAGTTTTTTATTGATCCCCATTGGGGGATATTCACTTGCTACAGCATTAAAAAAAAGTTATAGTAATAAAAAAACAATTAACATCAGTGATGAATGAATTTAAACACAATAATTAGATAAATAAAACTTACTATTTCTGTTTGGATTATGGATATGACTTATAAATTAGGAAGTATAAAAATAAACATAAAAAACAGTGAAAGGTTGCTGTGAAAATTAGTTATTGTTGAATGACAGAAAAGGCAAAGAAGGACTCAGTAATGAGTCCTTGTCCTTCTTATCATTATTTTATCACTGTCACAGGAGTGTCCCACATGCTCACAGAGAGTTTACACAACACAAAAGAAGCACCAAACAAAATGGGAGGACTGGTGTCCAGTCAGCAGCACAGCTCACCACAAGACACTGACTCAGCAGTGAGTGAGTGCGCATTGATCACAGGGAAGGACTTCTACCTGAGCTGCCCCCAGACAACACATCAGCTTCTTTACTGCATTTATGTTTCAATATTGTCAGTCCCAGTTAGTCTCTGTGCTTTGATTACACTACAAACACTGAGCCAAAAATACAACTTCAGTCAGGGAAAAACACACACACACACACACGCACACACACACACAGACACGCACACACACTGGGAGGCTTGAGGTTTTAGAGAACCAGTCAGGAAGATGGAAAAATGGGAAACAAAGTGTGTGTGTGTGTGTGTGTGTGTGTGTGTGTGTGTGTATATACGTATTTATATATAGTTGCTGTGGGAGTCCACTTTAATGAGCTGCACCGCTCGATGATTAAACAAAACGGATTAGGAGACTGGTTTGTGAGACGGTGGAGGGCGGGTTTACATACCGAGGATGAGACAGATAAAGTCCAGCACGATGAGAGGGATCCCTGCAGCTTCAAACATGTTGAGCCTTCTTCCTCTGCTCTCTGTCCTGAGAAAAAAATCCTGTCCCGGATGTTTTTAGGCGACACCAGACATGTCTCACTGCTCCAGCACAAAATGAAGACAGAGTCACTGCGGGACTGTCCGAGGAGTTAGAAGTGGGATATAAAAGCTACACTAGATAATAAAAAGTCACTGGACTACGGGTCTAACTCTAGTCTAACACCTGCACACAGGCTCACCCGCTCCTCTGCTCACAGACCATCATAACACAGCAGGAGGGCTGTTTGTCTTCAGCTCATACCTGTCCGCTCTCACGAGACACATCCTGAGGGGCACGAGCGCTCCTGTCCCGTTGCGATTCATTGATGCCTTCACGTGCCGCTGGGAAAAATAGGAAAAGTGTTGAGAGACGATGTTAACCTGGTGTTGGGTGCAATTCATTACAATACATACGAATTCAAGTTTAGTGCTCATAAAAAAGACATAGGAGAAAAGAACATTAAAAAAAGAGCTGTTATTTAATAGATTAATGTGTGCATATCTTTAATTCTCTTGAATTTGTTGGTGTTGTTATAGAATTAGTAACAACCAGATACACAGCTCTATAAATAATAATCAATCAGGACAACTGTTTTACAGCTTACTTATGTGCTCGTTATTACTTCAGAATAGCAAAACCACAGTATGGAAATTTTCCATTAGGCCTATAATTAAAATTCCTATATCAAAACTTTACTCAAGTGAAAATATAAAAACATATTGGCATTGCAATACACTATGCTATATCCTTTATGTCCATTTTGTAGAGTAGTCCATTTCAGAATAATATAATCCGTATTGTACTCGTGGATATCTTAATGAGCATACCCCTTTAATGTTGTGGTTAATAAAGGTTAAGCTAATTTGAAATAGCGCTTCTGCAGTGATAGTTTGTGTTCAATTATTTTTCCCATGATTCATTATTCTGCAAAATAAGTGATTAAAGTTGTCAAATTAATGTTTTGGAGTAAAATCTATAATATTTGCCTCAAACGGGAATACTATGGTAGAACTACAGGTAGCCCACCTCATAAGTAGGCTATAGGTAGACTGCAGCTTATTACTTACTGTCCACCTTCTTAAAAAGATATTAATTATTACTGTTTACCGTCTGGATGGGTGTGATCAAAGTTAAGTTCTATTTGACAGAAGTCCACAGAATGAAGAGTGTCAGTGAGTCATTTTCTATCATTGGACTTTTAATTTTAAATTTCCGATATGTCACTGAACGCGGCATAGGACCAGGAAGTGTCGGGCCTATCGCGTGCCTCTGTTGACGCTACGACAGCCGTCAGCAGATCCAACGTCACTCCTCCCTCTGGAGGTGACGTCAGCACCACTATTAATAGAGTTTTCTCATCAATGATCAATATTGATCACATATTGATTGATCCTCTTAGTTTTAGGAGCATATATATATATATAAACATCTGTGTTAAATTAGATTTATGATAAAGAAAAAGTAGAGGTCAGATGCAGAAAAAGTTGTTGTTGTTATTAGTGTCATTATTATTGTTGATATTATCGCTATACATTGTACACTATGTTCCTATTATATCATATTATGTATTATATCTTATTATATCATCACTGTAATTGCACAAATGTCACTGTTATTACCACCTATACTTCTATACAACACAAACACGTACACCAAAAAACCCACACAACTGACACAAAGTTTATGTATGTTATCACTGTATGCGTTCTCTTATAATAATAATGATAATAATCATAATAATAATAATAATAATAATAATAATAATAAAAATGCTAACATCAGTCTGTGGTGTCATGCTAACATTTGCTAATCAGTAAAATACACATTTTACAGATGAGATGAGTTATGGTTGATGAAAGTATTTTTTACAAGTATTTGGTGATAAACTATAATAAAAGTTAAAATTTTGACCAGATGATGGTGCTAAACAAAAAGTTCAAGGATCACCAATGTCTGTAGTGTTCATCCTCCAATCAGTGATGTATGTTGAGATATTTCCCTGAATATGTAAGAATTTAACCACCTGGTGACATTAGAAGAGAATCAGAGGATCACCAAAGTAAGAGGGCTTCATCATCCTCTGGGAGCCATCAGTATTTGTGCAATAATAGTTTTCAGTCTGTATAGAAATGGACTGACAGAGTGGCATTTCCATCCCTAAAACAAGAAAATATATAATATATTATATAAGAATGATAATAATGTCTGTAATGATCCGTTTGTGTTAGAAGCCTTGTGAGTGGGTGAGCCTGAAATCTGAGTGAGTCGCCGTGAGCCCATCAAGGCTCATCTGTGGCTGTGTGAATGAAATGAAACTACACCCTGGACCGACAACAATAAACAATCATCAGTCATCTCCAGGAGGGACGATTATCTTCTCAATTAAATACTGATGGTTACTGCCAGCCAGAAGTCCTGGGTAAAAATCTGTCCAAAATGAATTGAATTAGTGATTGCTTAAGTTGTGTGGTCAACGTTTGAATTTTCAAAGATACATTTTTAAATGTACTGCTGATACTTTATAGCCCTCAGTGCCAACATGTTTGTGTGGTGGAGTCTCATGGTCGTTGCTGAGTATTTGTGCAGGCTTGTTGGTTTCTTTCTATCACTGTGGAATAACATACACACTAATACACAGCTGTGTCCTCAGGCTGCAGGTTCTGTCCTGTTAATGTCACTGAGCTCGCAGAAGTGTGTGTGTGGTAAAGGAACTTGTTCTTCGGTGTTTGTCACTGTTTCTAATGTGTTTATTTGTGTGAATCCAGTGAAAGCTCCTCACAGGATCCAGCTGCCAGCAGCAGTATCACAGCTGATGATGACAACATGATGTTGAAGCTGATCTGGAGTCAGCTCTTCTGTCTCTGAGACACACTTCACTTCTTTATGAGGCCACACACAAAGAGGCCAATTTACATACCGATGACAGTAAATCAGCTGACCAAAGTATATTTAAATCATTCAAAATGAAATTCATGTGATGTTCTTTATCTGATAGAAGGTGAAACAAACCTTTCTGTAGTTTGATCATCATGAAGTCTGTACAGTTTTTATAGTGAATGTGGAGGAGAAACTCTCTTTCACAATACTACTTTCTACTGTGGTTAGATGGATTTAGTTATTCGTCCCCTGAAAAAGAGACGATGGAAACGTTTAGTGTTTGTGGGAGCTCTTTTAGTGTGACTCCATTTTTCTGTATTGTCCCTGTTTTTCGGTCAATCCCAGTGTTTATCTTCTGGATGTGTATGATTTTGTTAATTCTTTTCTGTGAGCTGGATTTATTCAATCACGTGAAATGTTATGTATCAGTGATTGTAGTGTTGTAGTGTTGAGTGAGCTGGAGGTGAAATCATTAGTGGCGTGAGGGCTCCTCCTCTGGTGGCTTCATGTTACAAGTGTTCAGGCACTGAGGGGTTTTTGTTCAGCTCTACTGATGGTTTGTGTTATTGTGGCTCTCTGGCACAGTAATACACAGCAGTGTCCTCAGGTCTTCAAACTGTTCATCTGTAGATAGGGCTGACTATTGGAGTCATCTCTTGGGATGGTGAATCTGCCCTGGACTGACTGGGAGTAATAGATAGGACTACTAGCTGTGTGTATGAAAGCGATCCACTCCAGTCCTTTTCCAGGAGCCTTTCTGATCCAGTTCCAAACTGAGCTTCCAAAACTAAATCCAGATGTAAGTCTGTGGGATGCACCAGGTCTTCTAACTGCCGGTTCAGACTCTGTTATGGTCTGACCTTCAGCACCAGTAAAAGCAACAGAGCAGCCACCAAGAGTGTTAGCTTTCTGTAAGCCATGTTCACACTGTGCTCATGTTTTCAGATCCAAAAGTTCATCTTTAAATATGAGTGAGCTCCTCCTGCTTCACATTCTGCTTTTAAAGTCAAATTCAAGGCTGTGAACATGCAGCGTAAGCATATCACCGTTCAATAATCTTCATCCAAACCACCCGACAAGTAAGACATAGTGAAGTAAGAACCTCTAAGACTACCAAGAATTTAGAAAGCATGACTTTTCTTCACATGGTAAGTTCACACATTACTAATAATACACATTATCATTATTATTATTATTATTAGGGGGTGTCCTGATACAACTTTTTCACTTCCGATACAATATCGCTATTGTAGCCTTGAGTATTGGCCGACACCAATATCAGCATGAATCAAAATACCTTTATTACTTATTTTGTAGTATGACATGTTGGAAAAGGCTCCATCAAGTGATATTACTCTTAACCTTAAACATGAGAAAATTCTACAGTTGAATAAAATTGATAAAAAATAAAGTGGAAGACCCTGAAAAATAACCTCAATAAATCCAATAAAAACAAAAAAGTATATTGTTATAAATAAAACATATTATAAAAATATTATATTATATATTACATATAAATATATAAATAAAGTGCAAAATTACCACTAGTTTAACTTAAACATAAGCATATTTTACAATCGGATAGAATATATAAAAATAAAAATAAATTGGAAGACCCTGAAAAATAACCTCAATAAATCCAATAAAAAAAAAAATATATTATTATAAATAAAAAATAAAAATATTAGATATTATATATAAATAAAGTGCAGAACTAGTTTAACTTAAACATAAGCATAAACAGTTTTCTCACCTACAACTTGAAAGGAAAATACATTTTTGTTATTATTAAATGATCTCAAAAAGGTAACACTCTATAATAAGCAGATCTAAATCTTTATTAAACTTTTTTACTTACTAGTATTGCCAATATGGAGGTATCATTTAATCAGTAGATTATATATATATGTATATATATGTATATATATATACATATGTATACATATATATATGTATATATATACATATGTATACATATGTATACATATGTATATATATACATATATATATATATTGTTTCAACCCATGATTGATTGAATTTCATTGTCCTTGTGGTGAAGCTGGAGCTCCAAGGTCTGTTCTTTTGCTGCCAGATCCTTTCCAAACCTGTCCTCCAGGCCTTGAGCTTTTCCTGCCAGGTAGCCTCGTTGTGAGCTGTTTCCTCATCAAGACTCTGACGTAACCGGAAGGAAAGCAGTGCTCCTCTCGGCTGCTCCTCACAAGTTGGGGAACTAGTTTGAACTCTTGGAAACATGACAGAACAAGATAGAGGCGCTGTGGTAAGTGTCACAGCTAGCTAGCATTCGCTAGCATTAGCTTGCTAACTCTTACTGTTAAAGTTAGCTTCCACACTGGACGTTCGGTTCTTGAACAAGATCAAGTCGCGCCAAACTGATAAGCAAAATGTGCTAGTTTAAGAACCGTGTGTGTCAGTAGCGGTACACACACAGTTAATACAACACAAATTTATCATGCCAGCACTTTATGATTTATTCTTCAATTCGGCTTCAATATAATGTGATATATACCTTTAGATGTCGGTGTGTTGGTTAACTCAACCCCAGAGCTGCAGCAGTCAGTGTAAATCATTTTTAGAAGTTGAGATATTTAACCTAAGTGGTGCTCAGCTCTGTCGGTGACGATTTTTTTTGTGTCCGCACTATTTTATGAAAATATCTTACAACTAGGTATGTCATGGTTGTGTATATTTGACTGTAAAAAGCATCAGATTGCAGTAGAGTTTAGCAGGGCTGCTGGTGAGCTATACTTGTTGTTAATGTTATTCCAACTATATAAAAAATAAATATATAAATATATATTTATTTTAATATATAAAAATAAATAATAAATATATAAAATAAATATATATAAAAAACATACAATGCAAAGATCATATAGTTCATTGTTTTATTCACACAAAATAGATCAATCATTATTTGCATTATGTTGATGTGTCCAGAACAATCACAGTAAATCATCTTTTGTCTGAAGCTGGTAACCAGAACAGGGACTGCTAGAGCAGTGACAAATAACATCACTTTTAAATTGTCCTCTTCATGTTCCTCTGTTCTTCTCTTTCTGGGAGCTCAAATGAGCCTCAATCTCTCGTCTGAAGAGCAGCTCCCCCAGCTGACCGTGTGAGGCCTCGCTCATGGCTTTGGTCTGCATACACATCTTGTATTTGTCTGGAGGGAGCTCATCGGCACAGTTCTTCTCGTGCCACAAGTGGAAAAGGCCACGAGTTGTAGAGCGAATGACCATCAGCTTACTGTGAAGGTACTTCCTGTACAGGTGCACGTCCTCCAGCCCCCAACCTTTGATGTTACGGTCAAAACCACCTGCCAGGAAGTGGACAAGTTTAGGTGTGCAGTGAGGCACTGGGAATCAGATGATGCATATAACCTGACAATACGATCAGAGAATCTTGCTTCCTTAATTTGATTTAACAAGGAAATTCAACAATTAAGTCAATTATCACTGAGAAAATAGTAGAATATTATATAAATGTACACAGTCCTATAATTGGATTGATATACAGTGTGTGTATTGTCGTATTTAATTGTATTTTGTCTTGCAAAACATGAAATTAGGGGAATTACTCAGGTCTTTCCATTACCTATGTTGAGAAAATCAGACCTGTACTGGCATGTCATGCCAAACCCAAAGTCTCTCCAGAATCCGGTTTCCTTCCTTATCACCTGAGACAAGAAGCAAATCAGTCTCTTTGACCCTGACAACATCTAGTAAAAGCAGTTTGTTTGTTTCTTGTTTCCTACCAGTTGTTGTTGAATGGAGGGTAGAAATGTCTGATTACTGTAGATAATAGACGGGTTGTACTGGCTGAAGAGCACTGGATAGTACACTTTCTTACCTGCAAACAAAAACAGTGAAACTGGATCAACGACCAGTATAAGTTTGATACTGCGTCTACGAGCACAGCAGCCTGTATACAAAAACACTAATAAAATAATCAGAACTATGAACAGATCAATCTCCAATATATTTTCTGTAGGAAGTAATTTTTCACTGCTGGCAGCAACAAACAGAGCATTGACTGAGGTGAAAATAATAAGTAACAACTTATTAATGTGGGGACAAAAAGAAATTTATAATTATGAGATTAGTGACAATTCTTGTACATTTTTATATTTTTTTAATAAGTTTTCTTGTTCTTTTGATGGTATGTCAACTTATCCCTGTCACATTATTATATTGTCACCCTATTTAAATAAAGTTTTTGGGAAAACACAAAAAACTGGTGGCCAGCATTATCAAGAAATGATTTAATGACTTAGGCCATTTTTTACTAGGGTGGCAATATTGCCCTTTTCCCTGGCCTCTTATACGTAAGTGTCATGCAGATGTGTCAGTTTCTATGGTAAATTAAATTCGGATCCAGCCATAACCGTGTAAGTGAAATGTGTGTTTCTGTATTGTTAATACTGCTGCTGGAGCATATACTAGGCTAAAGGAGATACACCCAGGCAAATGGGACTGTGTGTTGCTATGGTACCACTGCTAATGTAGCATCTAGGTACAAAGTAAGCCAAGCATTAAGGTTTAGTGTGTCCCACAGACTGCATCGTACAGGGCCGGTTCTGGGCATTGGCCTACGGCACCACCTGCTGCTGGGGATGCTGGTCGCAAGCTCAAGAGGGGCGCACACATAGACTGTATATAAAGAGTGGACTGAGCTATCGTGACGTCACCGGTTGGTTTGTGAACAATGGAAATAAAGCCCATAAGGAAGTATCTTAAATTGTATTCTCTCAAACAGTCAGCAGGGGGTGTTACCAGTGGGTTCAAATAGAAGTCCGTTTGCATTGAAGTCTATGGGAAGATGACCATTTTCTTTCCTGCTGTATTTCCTCTGTAAACACTATAAATACAAGTTTTTGGTCTCTATGGATATTCTAAATAATGTTTTAATACATCAGGATGTTCATTTACTGAACTGTGATCTAATATATGGTGAAAATAACACATAAAGCTTTGGTGCGTGGCTACCGTGTGATTGAAAGGTCTCTGCTGTCATTACATCCTGAAGAGGAGCAGCCTGTATGTTGTTAGTAGACTGTATGCTGTTACTAAACTATATGTTGTTACAGCAGGCTAATATCTACTTTGTTGCTATCCAGATACGCTCAGGAGTTATTTGAAGAGCTGATCCTTCTGAATCATGTAAGTGCTGCCAATAATGTGTGGTCTCCATGAAGCTTAATTATATTGTTTGTAGTGTTGTTGTTAAATATTACACTTACACATTGTCACTCATTATATACAGTAGGCCTATAGGTCTTCCATGAGGCGTCTCAGGAGACGACATTTGATGAAACCATAAAAGGTCGTGATATTTATTTTGTCAGGTTTGCCTATTGATGCCCTAACAGAACATGTTGAACATGTGCTTTTGTGGTGGTTCATTTTAATTCTTGGTAAATTTTTTTTTACCAAGACTTTACATCATTCCCCTCTTTGTTGATTCAATACATAGAAATGGTTTAAAGCTGAAAGTTTATAGTGAGCAGTGCAAAGGTTAAAATTACAGAGGACATAATAGTGTGTTCTCTCATCATATTTGATACAGGGCTTCATATTAATCAAGGCTGGTTAATACAACATCTGTCAAAATATAAGTACTCCCCTCACCAGGCTCTGCATTGAGGCGACAGGATGTTAAGAAGTCAGAGGTGAAGTGGATGTCAACATCACAAAAGAAGAGTAGGACATTCTGGCTGTGCCTCCACGCCCTGGCGCCAACGTCCAAACCTCGTCCTCGAGAAAACTCCTCATTCAGCTGGATCAGAGTGAAGCTCCTGAACCGAGTCTCTCTGTAGGTAAGTAAGACAGGAGGACTGTCATGAGGAACTTTGTGTTGACTTTGCTCCGATGCTTCTGCGTATTTGACTTTAAAATGTTTAGTGAATAATTTTTCAAAAACGACCAACCTGCAGACGCGTCATCGTAACTCATAGAGTGCCTACAGTATTTTACACTTGTACTCTGTTACTTTTGCAATTTTCAATATTTTTTTTAAAAATCTGTGAAATTAAATTCCAAACATCAGAGAAGAATAGATGGATTTCTTTATAGTCTTGCCATAATTGTATGACTCTTGTCCTCTAGTTGCACCCCTGCTGTGAAATGCAGCCCCTCTCCCTACACAGAAACAGACAGGTCGCCTCTGCAGCAGCACGGACAGGACAGGAACTAAAGTATTGATTAGCCTTGTGAAAGGCAAGTCAAACACATTCAACTTGCTCAAAAAATCCATTTAATTCATTTAGTAATTATGGCTGTGGTATATTTCCACAGAACATACCGAAAGGTGTTGGTGGTGTTGAGAAGAAAGAGGGAGAGAAGTTTTAAAGACTGTAAGAAATCAATGTTCTTCCTAACAAATATTTAAATCATAAAATAGTATTTTCCCCTGCTTTTATCTGCGATATTACTGTCAGGCGAATTGCTTCACTTTCCAAGGTGCCGCATTTCACGGCAGGGGTGTAACTAGAGGACCAATCACAGCCCTTGTCGTCTCCGTCTTCCCTTAGCGGATTGACGGAAAATTCCTGCGCCCGGAGAGGATGGAGAGGCTCTCCGTCAGGCTCTCTGGCGACGCAGAGGGCTCTCCGTCTCTATGTACGGCACTTTACGGAGTACTATAAATTGGCCTTTAATCCGTTGTGTCATTGCATGATATCAAGTTGTGGACTCAAGTCACATGAATTAATCTCAGGTCTCAAATGTTGTAAATAGATAAATCCTAAAATGACTACAAAGAAGATACAAAGAAATACCCATGAATAATTCATAACCAAAATATAGAAACCAGGAGCAGTTTATGTGAATAAAGAGATAAAATAGGTCAGAGATCAGAGGAAAATAATGCAGGTGAGTATTTTTGACTTCAACACACCTGTCCAACATGTTAGCTGATGATTAAATTGGAAAATGACTACATTACCTGGTGGTCTGGTCCAGCATGGCTTTCACCTGGTCAATCTGATCTCGACCAAAGTAGACCACAGTCAGATGAACCCTGCCATCCTGCTTGATGCACACTTCTCTGAACCAAAACCACAATACAAATTATAAAAATAAAATATATACATTAAACCCACTTATTTATCCAGAGACAACCCAGCCTTTTCTAAGATAAGGACAACAATTAGACTCATCTTATCTGAATAGGAGAGGCATCCTATTGGCTTTCAACCAAGCTACTCTATTAAGACGAGGATTCACTCAGGACTTACAAATGTGAGATCAATAAAGTCCTGATACAATCTCAGTCAGTGTGAGAAGGTGCCAGCTTGATAATGCACTTTGCAAGTGATACCTAAAGTTGTTGATGAACTGCCTGAATGCGTCCGGCCTCTTGGAAAGAGGTACGATGATGTTGATGAGCATGCTGTGGGTGTCCACGCTCTCGCTCTTCACCTTCATCAAGGGACCAAACGGCCTGAAGAGCACGAGCTGTGTGAAGTCCTGCGGGCCGCCGCCTTTAAACGTCAGCTCGTAAACACTTCCTCTGTCCCTCTCTGTACGAGTCAACCCTTCAACAGAGGCAGACATCACTTTTATTTACTGGTCCCATATTTTTTTTCTCTTCACTGATAATGACAGCAGACTGGACACAGTGTTTAATTGATACATTTACAGTTAATTAATTGACAAATTAATTGTGCAACCAATAACTGTAATAACTAAGGTGTGCTATTGTGGGATTTTTTTGAGTAATATCTTAAAATAATAGCCTATTACTAAATGGTACTTGTAAAAAATGGTAAAAGTTGTAATTTTCTCTTTCCTCACTGTCTGATTCATATAGTTCTTGGTGTTGTGTTCATTGACAGCTGTTTCCAGAGTGAGGTGAGAGGTCATATGCTGTGTGCACTTTGTAAATTGAATTACAGAAACATCAACTCTTGAAACTTTAACTGAATCTTCAGTCAATATGGAAAATATGGCAACAGTGTGTCCAGCTGTGGATGGACAAACCTTTCCCAGCTATCCACCAAGACTGAAGGTGTGAAGCAGATGAATGAATGAACTGAGATCTTTCTCACCCTCTATGAAGTCTGAAGGGGAGTATGTGTGCTTCCGTCTAATGTTGTCCTTGTGTTGCTGAGGTCCGTTCAGGACGTGCAGAGCTGTTTCCACTGTGCTTATCAGCTCGTCTCTGTGGTCCTTCCTCACAGGCCTCTCTTCTGGATGCTTCGTCAGGCCCGTCTCCAGCTGGTACACCCTGAGTGACATAGATAGAGATAGAGTCAGAGATAGCTAGAGTCCTAGGGGACTCTGTAGACACTGTCCCACTCACCTGCGCAGGGTGAAAGTGTCAAAAGGAATCACTGCATATTCGCTGGGCAGCTTTACACCTGAGTTCACCTCCGCCTGGTTCAGCTGGGAACGTAAGAAATCCTGGAGGATGATGTAACATTTACTACTACATCTGTAACGTCACACTTCATTTATGTCATCAGGCTGGAGTCCTGCATCATTTTGTCCTACCTTCAGGTCAGTCTGTGATGGGGTTTTGTGCAGACTCTCCAGACCCTGAGGCAGAATCCCCCTGGTTTTAGCTTTTTCCAGGGACTCTTGAAGCTGCTGCGTTCTCTCCTGGAGAGCCTCCTTCAGCTGGCCTATCTGCTTCATCAGGCTGTTGATGTAATGCCTGTGAGAGTCCTCTCTCTCCTGCAACAAGGCCATGTATCCCTCCTTGCTGGTGCCCCCCCCAGACCACAGCAGAGACTGCTGGCTGCTCTGGGCCGTAGGTTTGCAGGCGAGGAGATAGAACAGGGACAGACAGCAGCAGAGACCAAGCGCAATCAGGCCGAACTGGGCCAACAGGGCTAAAAGCCACCGTTTAAACATGGTGGATTGCCTTTTTTAAATAAATAACCCTTAAACTCTTGACGTTTATAAAATCATGACTGCTTCTTTGGTCATGTGGAGATGAGCAATCCATGGTTCCTAAGCCATAGATTCATAAATATGGCTTTTATTGGAGACGTCCTCCTGTTTCTTCATGTTGTCTTTCATCTTCAGGCAGCATCTTCACAGGTGTTGTGCTGCATGTAGAGATCATTACCAGAGTGCTGAAACTTCCTGTGACAACAATATACATTTTAAACCCATAGTTCTCAAACTTTTAGGCATGAAATACATTTTTGAAAGTCCAGTGACATGGAGACAATCTGTGAGCAGTTCAACCAATCATTTTTCTCTCTTAAATTTTCAAGATTTTTATTCTGAAAGGTCAGAAAGTCACAGGGAAACAACACTCAGACTAGATGTTCAGCATGTTGGTGCAAATTTTACCGTGTTCACCAACTGAGTTTCTCATGTTAGCATGCTCTCATTTGTTTTCAACTTCTGGAGAACAAACGTGACTGTAACTACATAATTTCTTGGCAATCCATCCAATAGTTGCTGAGATCTTCCAGTCTGAATCAAAGTTACCAAGAGGCACAAGTTTCTTTACATCATCAGCTGACCCCTCACTTTTATCTATGGACCTCTTGGAGTTTCCTGACCCTCAGGTTTATAACCAC
Source organism: Synanceia verrucosa (assembly GCA_029721515.1). Taxonomy (NCBI): domain Eukaryota; kingdom Metazoa; phylum Chordata; class Actinopteri; order Perciformes; family Synanceiidae; genus Synanceia; species Synanceia verrucosa. The sequence continues at coordinate 18,253,280 of CM056551.1, read as the reverse complement.
TGTTTATTAACGATTATTAATTAGTCAAATGTGAAATAATTTGCAAGCTCAGGTTAATTTGTTTTGAAATTATATCAAAAAGGACTTTTAAAGAGAGAAATAGATGCAGGAGAGATTTTAACACAAATTCTTGCTACATCTAAGAAATAAAATGACAGTAAACCCACTAACCTGCGGGCTCGTCCTGGTGTCTCAGTGTTTTGTGAGCAGCTTATTTCATTATGAGTCTCCCTCGTCTCGTTGCTGTTGGACTGCTGGTCAGGTTTAGGTTAGCTGTTATAAAATGCACAGAAAGAGAAATAACCTGACCTAACGTTCACTCTGCCACGACGCTGAAGGTGGGAAGTGACAGAAACAAGCATTTCTCTGTGTGTCTCCACCCTGTGTGTGTGTGTGTGTGTGTGTGTGTGTGTGTGTGTGTGTGTGTGTGTGTGTGTGTGTGTGTGTTGCCATCATCAGTTTATTCACAGCACAGATGGCTCTTTATTGCTCAGGTAGAGACTGATCTCATGAAAGACTTGCTTATGTTTCCAGGTCCACCCAAGCTGTGTGTGTGTGTGTGTGTGTGTGTGTGTGTGTGTGTGTGTGTGTGTGTGTGTGTGTGTGTGTGTGTGTGTGTTCATGCATGTGCTCATACCATGCAGACCCTTTTAAAGCATTCAACCATTAAGTTCAGTTTGGACCATGAATGCTAATAAAATTCCTTGCAGCACCATTTTTTTTCAGCTAAACATCTATGATTATAATCTTTCATGTGATCTTGTGGCTCAAATAAAAACCGTTCATCTATTAAAAATGACTATAGAGCTTTCACCAGCCGCCTTCACGTTCAGACACCTGAAAGGCAGTAAATCACAGTGGGTCAGCAGATTGATGATGAAACTGATTTTGATAAAAATAAACAGATCACAGACTGAAACATGCAAACATCATCTCTCCACAAAGCTGTAATGAAGGACAGATAGCATTAAACGAGCGATTCTGATATAATCACCAACTGCTTTGAGTTTCAAAGGAAAGCTGCGACCAGATATCCATCATCTTCAGCTGCCCATCTCTTCTTTCCCTCATTCTTCTTTTGCAGACATATCAAAATTGAGTTGATTTAACTTGAGTCGTTTTCCTCTTTCCCATCCTCTCGGTCTGTTCCCAATGCCTCCTCTCCTCTCCTCTCTCACTTTCTATCAGACTCAGTGTTCACTATGAAATCTTGCACCATCTGTCTCCATCCTGAATCTACTTTCAGGTCCTCTCGAGGCTCCTCCTTGCCCTTAAGTCTAATTAGAAGGCACCCGGGGTAAGAAATGCCCTTCAGACTCTTGATGCCCTGCCACCTGCACTCTGCTGTGGGGAAATGACTAGGTACTGGTCTGACCCACCAGCAGGCCTGGGTCTTGCACATTTAATGAGGCAGCATACAGACGGTTCTTGTTTTCATTTGGATGTTGACTCCTAAGCTCTGACTCCTCTAAATCTTTTAGCTTGCTACTTTGTTTACCTCTACATTCATTTATGTAAAATAGATTTTCAGTGTAATTAATGTCATATGATACTTAAAATTTGAGTGTTATTTTGCAGTGACACAGTTTAAAAAAATCAAATCAAATGTAATTTAAAAGGAAGGACAAAGGCTGCAGGGAGTGGGACTTGTAAGATTGTTTTATCTTAGTGCAGTTACTATATCATTCTTGCTATATTCTTACATGACTATTAATTTATTAATTGTTGTATGTCTTAAACTGAAATGGATGATTATTCACCCTTTAATGTCACCCACCTTTAAAAAGCAGCTTCAGACCCAATTGTTAAACACACCTTTGTTTAATTTTTATATATTTATTTTGTGCCCACATTATTTACTACTCTTATTTATGTTTTGCAGTATTCTTTGTTGGATAGCATTCTTACTCCATTTTTTGTAGCATTTTCACAGCTTTTTAGCATTACCTCTCACCGGAAATAAACACAATCTAAATAATCTTCATGGTTTCTAACCTTGCAGTTTTATGTTGATGAATCTCAGAGAGATATAGGTCAAACAAATCAGAATAATTAAAACAACTGCATGGATGCTACTGCAAAATATCTCTTTCACATTAAATAATTCAAAAAGGACATACGGAATTTTTGTCTTAAATTACTGAGGCATTGTTTGGCTAAAACCAGACATGTTGGGAGCCAGTGATCAGATTTTATCCTTTTCCATGCAGCATTACATCTGATGATGGCGCCAGATACAAGAAAAAAAAACAAAACAAGAGAAGCTGAACAAAACAGACAACTGTATTTATTATTGTTTCAAGTTATTTACATCTGTTTGGATTACAAAACGTGGAGTGTGGCCAGAATCAGAGTGAATCTCTTCAATATTTTCTTTCCTCATCTTGGCACGGCGACCATGTGTGAAGTCAACAGCATCACACTGTATGTTTGGCTCTTTAATTACAGTGCAAGTGCCTTCAGTTAACTGGACAATGTGCTTTGTGAGTTTTGTGCTCAATTTCAGGCAGTGTTCGCTTTCCGACTCTCTGTAAAACACAAAAAAACCTACAGACGAGGAATGTAAAAATCACCAGTAATAATGCCACAGGTGCACAGATTTAGTTGCTTCCCAGTTGAATTCACAGAACAACACAGAGGGTCCGTACTGCCGCCTCCCTTCTCCTCAGATGAAGCAGCTTCTCGGATATGTCACAGACTTTTATAAAAGATTCACGTCCCCTCAATTCAATGGCCTGCTGTGCTGCATCCAAATATAGTCACACATTTCAGGAGAACAAAGGCTGATTTTTGTGAATTTAAAGTGCAATATCTAAAAAAAATATTCAACAAAGAACCAAAATGTTACAGTGAACAGCAGGAAGTGTCAGTTCCTTCCATCTATATCAACACAATAAAACATGAACAACAAAACAACATGTAGAACATACATGATATCACTATAGAGGTGGGGACCAATACACTGCAAAATCTTGCCAAGAATATTTGTCTTATTTCTAGTCAAATTATGTCTTTACACTCACACACTTAATTTCAGACAATATCACTTAGAACAAAATATTTCTTGAAATAAGAGGGCCTTGTTTCTCAGAAATTATGTCTTATTTCAAGAAATCTTATTGAGACATTTCCACTTGGTACATTGACAGATTTTTTTTTTGCTGAATTCAAGCATTTTTTGTTTAGCTTGAATTTTTTTGCTTGAATTAAGCAAGTGCAAACTTTGTTCTAAGTGATATTGTCTGAAATTGAGTGTAAAGACATAATTTGACTAGAAATAAGACAAATATTCTTGGCAAGATTTTGATTTTTTGCAGTGTATGGATTATACACATCAGTATCAGATGGACATATGGGCAAAATATCAATTGGCTCGACTGGACAGAAATACTGATTAATTTGCTACAACAGCTTGAGCTGCTCCTTGTAAGTAATATGAATAGTTTACATCCCACTGATGACGCCTGAACCTCCGTTTTCCATCATTTTTTATATCCAGTGTGATTCAATTTATGATCTGAGGCCCAAATCTTTAAAAAACATTTTTATTCCCTAAAAATAATTTCTAGATGGCTCCAGACATTTCTGTCAAATCCTTATTCACCCTATTGTTTTTTTAAATTATAATTTATTTTACTTTTAGTGGTGTAATTTCTGTCAACATGTTGTGCTGCTCTCAAAAGGTCTTGTATTGTTTTAATAACCTCATACCTGTGACCACTGTGACGTACAACACTCATACATGCTTGGAGGGAGTCATGCCTCCTCCCAGCGCTATCATCCGTCAGCTCTCACTTGTCCACATCGTTGACTAAAATGAAAACCTTCGGTGGTGATGTTATCCTGACTGGAGGCAACAAGAGAAGAGGTGATGGAGCGGGTGGAGAGGGGGGATGTTGAAGAGTGGTGGAGTGATGTGTGGGTGGCTGGAGATAATCTCTCAGACACCACAAGGTGTCGTGTTGCCATCTCATAGGTGGTTGCTAGGCAACAGCATCCTTCAGAGTCTTTCTCCCGGTGGTAACTAGGTTACCCCAACGTACTCTCATAATGTTGGTGTTTTTGCTGCATTTTTAACAGCAAAACAGTGTCCCTCTTCCTGTTGGTCGCTAACCTATATCAGCTGGTCTGGCCTGGGCGCCGGCACCCACCCAGGCTGGCAGGGGTTGAGAGGTTACACTAGTTCATCCAGAAGAGTCCCTATGCTGTGGTGCTGCTCGGGAGGGCCAGCTATGGGTTTGTTGCACATGGGGCAGACACAACGCACCTCCAGCCACTTTACCAGACACCTGTGCAGGAGATCACAGACAAGAGAGGGTCTTTTAAGGAAAAACAGAGGAGACAGCATCACTTCCTGTTGTCTGTTAACAGTAGGAGAAGAAACACAGATTATGACTGATGCTTTCATCCCATAAGAACACCAAAGAACATTTTAGACCCATTTCTCAGCTGCTTCACTTTTTGAATGCCTTGACACTAAAATGGCATTTGCCAGACATGAGAAGAAACCTTTCTTTGTCACTCTCATGCGATCTGGCTCCTAATGTCCACTAACATCCTGCACCAACCTAATTTTTTAATGCTAAATATGACTGTTAGCTTTGTAAATATCTAATGTTAGGAAAGGAAAATACATTATGCATATATAATAAGCCACTCTATAACAATTATATGTTACTTTTAATAAGCTGATCATATATTTATATAAAATATTTATGTTCAAAATATCTAGTAAATACAACTGCTAGTCTTTATGCCTCTTTCATTTAGTCTCTCCTGATTGACTCTTGCAGATGCTATAGATTGTAGATTGACTAATTCCACCTGCCGTCTTCTATACTGATGTCCTGGCCAGCGTCAGCGCCATTGAACAAGAGCTCCTCCAGAGCCACGAAATAGTCGGGAATAAATAATCCAAAATGATCTGTGTATCAGATCAAACACATATACTTTTTTATTTCAACAAGCTCACACATTTGCAAGGGAACAAGAGAAAAAGAAAGCCTCTCCTGTACTCACTTCCTGTGGAAAGCATGTTGGCATGGCAACACTCCCAGCTCGTCTTTCACTTTGAAGTCCTCCAGACAAACTGCACACGTCTGCTGCATGAGTGACGGACAAGACAGCGTGAGGACAGTCATTTGATGAAATCATCATGCACCACTTGTTGTTTAACATCATGAAGTTTTTAAACATGCATAAGTGAGTGCAGATGTGCATTTCAATCATATCCTTACCCCATGAAGATTCAACTTTTTAGGATCTCCTTTTAAAACCACCTATAGGAGAATCAAAATATGTTTAAAAGAGATTTTCTTTTTATCTGGACCTTAAATGGTGCTCAAATAGTGACATCAAGCCTTACCTCTCTGTATCCAAACCTCTCACTCTGGGCTTGATGTCGTAGTTTGCTGTGGATTCAAAGAGAAACACTTTAATACACAACTTTATTTATTCTGTTTGTTTCTTCAATCAATCATACACTTCTTGTTTAAAGGGGTGGAAGAAGGGTTCAGATCCTTTACTTAAGTAAAGTAGAAAGTCACTGAAGTACAGTTTTGAGGTACTTGAGTGTTTCCATTTCATGTGATAATTCTATTTTACTTTTTCAGAGGGAAATGGATTCCACTACATGTATTTGGCAGCTAGTTTGTAGTACATATTATTTACAAAACAAAAACACATTTGTGAAAAACTACCGAGCAAACTAGACTACAACATGCTATTTACACATGAAAGCACCATTAATAACATAATGTACGATAATGTTTTTCTTCATAACAAGTATTTTTGATGATTTAAGTAAATGTTTCTACTACAATCATAAAAGCAGGACTGCTTGTAACAGAGTATTTCTACACTGTAGCATTGATGGATCCAAACCCTTCTTCCCCCTATTGAAAGAGTACAGAGGGAGCATATTACCAAAATACTTAAACCAACATAAACCTCTTTAGCATTATTCTTATCTGTAATAAGAAATGAGGTGGAATACGTGTATGTACTGTAAAATCAAGTGGCATTAAATTACACAACTATACATACTTAGTTCCACCACTTTCCACTTATTTATTAAGAGATAAAGATGTCTGTATTTATTCTAAGCAGACTTTGACAGCAGGTCATTGGATTCAGGCTGCGATCTTGAGTTTGTGTGGCAGAAGCTGCGTAATTACAGGGTAAGCTTTGATAATTAACTGTCTTTTCAAACCGCAACACATCCACAGACAAATACAAATGCCCCCTGCAAGCACACACACACATTGTTCACACACTGAACATGCAAAGGCTAGCTCGCACGCACACAATTTCACACACATATTTAAATACACAAACACGGTTAATGAGTACGTTGTGTCTTTGAATCCCTGCACCACCCTCATAACCAACAATAGAGGGGAGATCTTATCACTTGGCGAGCTGCGTCTCTTCAGGTGCTTATTTTTGGCCTCCTGTTTTCACACAGCTAAACATAGACTCAAATGTCTATCACCGTCTGTGATTTGAGCCTCAAACTAAATGCACTGAAAGACTCTCAGATGAAAGATGAATGTTTATTTATGAAATAAAATAATTTATTGTTGCTTAAAATAGAGAAATTTGTTGCATTTGTCACTTTGTTTATTGTTGATGCTGATTGCTGCTAACAATCTTCCGTGCAGAACAATGTGAGGATACACATTTTACATGTGTTGAGGTTTCCCATGCCTGGAGAATGATGTGAAGTGGGTGAAAGGGGGCTAATGATGGGGATTTTGGTGTTTCACTTCAGCTATTGTACCCAGTCTGCAAAAATAGAAAAGTACTCATATAGCTGAGCAGCTCTTATTGTATGAAGTAACAATGACTTCAACAGGTGTGAATGACATACTGACACAGGCAGAAAACTACAAACTACTGCTTTTCATTTCTTTTGTGTGCATTTTAACTGACTTTATTCTCACACATCAAATGCAATCATTTCCTTGGATGATGATATTAACCAAGATATTGTTTCCTGCTTTGACATTTGCAATTTCCATTTAATGATCTCTTTAGATTTCAAGATTTCATGTTCATGTCACAGAGCAGATGTATTAATTAAGTATATTTGAATAAAGTAAAAGTCTATAATTACTCCAAAACTACACTCCTTGACTTTTAACGATGAGCTCTGCAGTCACATTTATTGTTCTAGGTGAACTCCCTGAGCGTTACAGAGACAAACATTTAAGAGCAAAATGTCTCTACCTACTATTTTCATAGATTTAACAATTCAATAGACATCTCTCATATTGTTCACATGTGATAGAGGATGACTTCCATTGCAAGTTTATAATACTGCAGAGGGTTTGAGAAGCATTAACGTGATTGACTCCTGTTGTTGGCTAAATTTAGCTTTAGGGATTTGGACCAGGACAGGTTCAGTGTCAAGGATGACTGTAAATGAGTCACAATTCAAGACTTTATCTTGATGTATTAAAGGTACAATATGTAAGAAATGTATTTTAATTAATCATAAAATGGCCCTGATTCATTTCAAATACTTATATCACTGACAACAGTAGTCCAGCCAGGATATTCTCATTTAAAAAGCCAAGTTGCAGCTCTCAACTGATGTTGATGTTGTCATGTTGTGTTTTGGTCTGATGCGTCACCCTCCACCTATCTCCCAATCACCAAGTCAGTAGTGTGTCAGCATCTGGGTTGCCAGCTCTGCTCTAATTACCACAGCTGCATCTACGAACGTGTCGGATAAATAATGTCTAACGTTACGAAACCTAAAAGACCTCATTATGAATCCAAAATATGTTGTGACAAAGTTCGAAATAAAACAAGGATTTGTATAGGAGATGCCTTTGAAAGATGGAGACGGCTGAAAGCGGCTGGGCAGCAGAACTTTCACCGCATACCCCCGGCCATTCACTGTAACACTTTGAAATTTTGGACCTCCAGGTGGACACTCGGTGCTACCCGCCGGCTTTGGCCGGGCAGCAGCACTGCCGATCGGCCACTATCTCTGCGGATCCACAGCCCCCGACCTAAAGCTCCACTCACTTTACCCCAGCCCTCCACAGCTCTTTAAAAATGTAGGAAAACACACTTGTTGGGCAGAATTTTAATGTTGCAGATCATGGAGTGAAGCATATTTTAAACTCTGTTATATACTGGGGGATAGTTTAATCTATAACAGTATGTTGTTGTCCTTTCTGGCTGCTCCCCTCTGGGTTCGCCACAGCGGATGATTCGCTTGTAGACTTGGCGTTAGTTTTTTTTACACCAGATGCCCTTCCTGACGCAACCCTCGCCCATTTTGGTAGTGGGGAGTGGGAGGGAGTCGAACCCCGGTTCCCCCAGCCAACAGCATGCGCAATCATCCACTGCGCTACCGGCCAGGTCTTAATCTATAACTGTGTCATATTTCTAAATTCATCATGTTTGTTTCTAGAATCTTAATCTGTCACATATATCAGGTAAATGTAGTGCAGTGAAAAGTACAATATTTCCCTAAAAGCACAACACTGAAATAGTTCAGTTAGGTAGACGTGCCTTAGAATTGTGTTGAAGTGCAGCAGCTTGCACCTTGTGGTTCTCATAGCACGTCTCTGGCTACTGTAGCTGCTGTGTCACTCCTTAAACTGAACACATACCTGCTGCTGTTGGACCACATTGGGGTATAATTAAGATGTGATATTTCTGGTGTGTGCACCCCGGTGGTTTTGCACTCTTGTACAGTGCAGGTACTGCTGTGCACACCCACAGTCTGTGCCACTACTGGAGCAGTTTGAATATGGAGGCTGACAGGATATAACTGCATATTGTTTTGTATGATTATAAGAGGAAATCACAGACGATCAGAAAAAGATTTTAAGTCATAGTAATGTTAAAACATCACAAACTCTCTGACTCCCTGGATTTAGAGAGAGCCTGTCTGAGTGTATAATAGGAAGCCTGCCCCCGACATTCATCGCTCAGTATTCATCTGATGAATCACCTCGTCTATAAATGAATTCACAATCACACTCCTACCCAAGACTAGTTTCAGCATTTGAAAGGAAGTGACTCATTGGTTGTGATTCATAGGCAAGTGCTTCAAGAGAAACAGGAAGGATCTCAGCTTTTCTGAAAGAGTTGATGGTCAATGTAGTGTCAAGACCAGCCCGTCAAAACATTCATGGTCACAGAAATGTGCCGGCAAGGCTTTTTTCTACGTAATAATCACAACTACAGTGTAGCTAAGTATGAAAAATACCCTAAAATTATGCTTTTTAACTCAAACCATATTCATGTTTAAACCTGAAATGTTGACAGTTTGAAACAGTCCCTTGTTTACACATCCAGTTGTATTTCAATCCTCTTTATCTCTGTTTTGGTCACTATTGAAATATCTGTGTCTTTCGCTGCTAAATGCTCTGTCAAAGTAAGTGACTGCTATGACTACTATTTAGAAATGACCTCCCCTGAGTGTATTTCACTGATGGTTCTGACCGAGACTAAACCATGATCTGGGTTTGTCTTTAAGGGGCCCATTCAGTAACTTGGAGGTCATAGGCAAATGTTATTGAGGTTTATTTTTCACTATCTGGGAATGTTGGTATTAGCAGTCATAAAGGAAACGTATTTACTGAAGTAAAACTATTAAGTCATATAAGTCATTTCCCTGTGTTTCCTCCTGTGCTAATAATGGCATTTGCAAGATTTCACAGCAGTCAACCACTGATCAAAATGTCAAACTAGACAGTTCAGCTGCGGTCGGTGGGCGATACTTGGTTGTGTCTCAGCTGTTTCTGTCAGTTACTCAACAGTTGTGACTCATATTTGATCAGTGCTCTCTATATCCATTTGATCAGAGTTTGATTGATTGACTCTGCGTTAGAGGCTCCTCGGCTCCAGCTTGACTGTGGTTAGTTGCTTAAGTTTAGGTACAAACTGTTGGGATATAGTGACAATGAAAACGTATTCAAGGTGGAGCTTTTAGTCTGAATATGATACTGGATAATTTAATGAATAATAATGTATCATATTTTATTTGTTGGGCGGCATGGTGGTGCAGTGGTAAGCACTGTTGCCTCACAGCAAGAAGGTACCAGGTTTCTGTGTGGAGTTTGCATGTTCTCCCCTTGTCTGTGTGGGTTCTCTCCAGGTACTCCGGCTTCCTCCCACCATCCAAAAACATGCATGGGGATTAGGTTAATTGGCTAATTTAAATTGACCATAGGTGTGAATGTGAGTGTGAGTGGTTGTCTGTCTCTATGTGTCCTGTGATGAACTGGAGACTTGTCCAGGGTGTACCCTGCCTTTCACCCTATGACAGCTGGAATAGGCTCCAGCCCCCCCGCGACCCTATGAGGATAAGTAGTAGAGAATGGATGGATGGGTGGATTTTAATTGTTATATTTCCCAACTAAAATCTGCAACATATCCAGTAGCATTTCTCTGTCAGATAGTACTACAATGCATCCTCTGAAGCAGAAATAGAAACAGACACAGTACATATTATACAGATGATTTGAGTCCAAGCATTCAGCATGTTCTATTTCAAACATGAAAAATAGAAAAACTGAACTGCACAGGATGCAAATGCACAAAACTAAGTAAAAAGCACCGCATGCAGATGGGATACCAGGGCCCAACTGACAACTGCATTTGTATTCTGATTACTCTGTATGTCTCCAGCTGACAGACACTTTCTTTCATGTTGTTTGACATTCTGATAATTCAAAGTCTTGTGACAAAAATAGCACGTTGTGAGATGTCAGGTAATTTTCCAAATAGATTCTCAGTCATCCAAAGTCTGGACTCAGGATGAAAGACAAAAACCCCACTGCAGGTGTTGACGTTTTCTATGAGGCTCTGCACACTGCAGACGTTCATGTGTGATGTTTTTGTGTACTCCCACTGTGCGCTATTCAGGTCATGTTTATTCTGAGTCTCTATGCAGTTTTCCTCACTGCTGTCCTCGCACATTGTGACAGGCTGCTTCCTGTTGCCTCATATCCCGTCCTTCAAACACAAACGTAGCCTCGGCTCATTAGGGAGTTCACAGTCAACAGCAGGAGAGGTCACCCTGTTCCCCTTTTCCCCTTCCCTCCCTCACAATCTCCCTACCAGGGAGGGCTTTAGGGATGGCAACGTTGGTCAGTCCACCACTTTGTACCTTGGTATCTCAACAATTATTGGATGGATTGCAGTTTCCATACATTCACATCCAGCAGAAGATGAATGATGATAACTCAGTGATTCCCTGACTTTTCCTCTGGTTTTGCAGTAATGCCAGAAAAAATGTCATTCCCTCAGTCTGGACTGTGCTTTGAGTTTCATGCTGAAATCAGCAAACGTTAACATACTGGCACACTGCACTGGTGAATATTCTGAGCATTATACCATTTAATCAACATGTTAACCATGTCCTTGTGAGGATGTTAGCATGCTGACATTAGCATTTGACACAGAGCACTGCTGCAGCACAGCCTGTCTTCAATCTCTGGTTTGTTTTCGCTGGTTTGTACAGTTTGTCAGGGCATTTCTGAACACAGCAGTTGTACTTGAGTGCAGACCAAACAATCACACAGACCCTTGAAAGGAAGTTATGTTTTTTGCATGAAAAGGAGATTTACTAACTCATCCTGATTTGAACCAGAGCAACAGTAGTGTAGGTTTGAAGTCAACCTTAGTTTTTTCTGCAAATATCTCGATTCCAATCACATATTTCTGTCACCACTCACCTGATGAAGTAACAGCAGAAGATGAGACTCAGGATGAAGACAAAGATGCCTGTCCCAAAGATGACCATGTAGATGTTGAGAGGCAGGTCCTGGAAGGTGATGGGCGGCATGGTGCACGACTTATTGGAGTAAACCAGTCCCAGACCACAGAAGCACCCTAAACAAAGACAGAGGGAAGATTTAAACAAACATCTATTTACAACATGACATATAACAGAAAAAAAATGAAGACCTTATACTATCACACACAAGAATATATCTCAAAACATAACTGAGTGCAACTTTACACACATATTTAAAGTATTCTTCTACTCGTGGGCAGCTGGGGGTCAGACCTGTAGATCTAATGGAAGTCAGATTGAAGGTTTCACATGTACAGACACAAAGGCTGAGGGAAAGAGGAAAACAAAGACATCCACTGTGCCTTCCTTTGATGGCAAATGTGTCCTTTTCAACGTTGTACTTAAACAACGCTCTTGATGCAGGCTTTAAACACCATAGTTGTATCTCTTATAACACAGTGGATCACTGCATTTTAAAGGTTTTAAAGTGGACAGATGAGAATGGTGAGCCATAGATAAAAATACTGCCCATTCCTCTTTTGTGGGATTAAAATTGAATATTATTAACTCATTGAGTGCCAGCCCTTTTTTTAAAAAAACGAAGGTGTCTTGTGCCAGTGTTTTTGGCCATTTTGAGTCATATTTCACGATGCACAGTATATTTTGTACTATGTCTCTGAAAACACTGAATAACTCAAATGAAAGGAGAGACTCTCTTGTTCATCATGAAAAAAAATCTTTGTTTTTACCTTCCATTCTTGTTTTATCTGGAGGAGATCAGAGGCCAGTTTCATCAAAATCACCACTTTTTGTCCAGATTCTGTTTTGCTCTCTAATCGCGATCGTCTCCACTTCCTGCTTTGATCTCTGTGGCGTATACTGTCTCTCTATGTCCCGACTACAAATACCAGAAGCCCCAGTATTACTCACAGGCTGTATGAGAGCGCTCTTTTGTCCCTGCTGCTGAAAAAAGGAAAGAAGTTTATATATGTTTATGGCACTCAAAGAGTTAAGATACTGCTAAAATCTAGTCGTCACACTCTGAGTATCGGTGAGTGCAACTTGATTAAATAAGAAATCTCTTTTTTTAGATTAAGATATCTATTCTTGTACAGACATTAACAATGACTGCTTTAATGTCATGAACTGAGTGCTTTTAGAGAGAGCATTACAGTGTGCTCCAATCCAAACAGATGGTATTCCCATTCTCATCCTGACTGCTGTGACGTTACACTCCTGTGTGTTTGTTTTACCATGAAATAGATTATCACTGTAGCACCGCCGTCTGCAGTCAAGGTCAGAGGTAGTGAGGCGGGGGAGGAGGAGGTTTGAGGAATAAATGTCCATGACCATTGTGGACATGTTGCACTGTTGTGTGCTGTTACCAGTATTTGATGGGGAGAGTTTATGAAATGTTATATCATGTATAAATAAATTGAGAAGAAGCATGAATTCCCAGGAGAATCTAAAGCAGAGGAACAGTGTAGATTAGATAGACACAGACAAAGAGACACAGAGGACTCTTGTGTTTTGTGTGTCTGCATGAGTAATGAGAAGTCAGTATCTGCATGTGAGATGGGGCTTTGTGTGACGGGGGTAACACTGAGTGATAGTAAACCCCTCCACATCACAACAGAAGAGTGGGCCAAGAGAGTCTGCAGGTTTTCGTTTTGACCAAACACCACAGCAGCTGACCAACTGAAATAAGCTGCTGTAGTTTTTAATCATAATGGAGAAATCCAGACACTTCCCAGCGACATGACAGCAACTAAATCCTGTTATTAAAATAAACTGTACTGTTTGAAACTGCAGCTATGAGCTTTGCCATGAAACAAATACACAACTGACTCTATTGTGGAAGGGTAGCATGTCCTTCCTTTGTTTCTCAGCTGCTAGTCCATGTATTTGGCATGCAGGTCAGGTGGACTGGTAACTCTAAATTGCTTGTAGGTGTGAATGTGATGTCTGTCTGTGTTTACTGGTCCTAAGATGGACTGGCAGCCTGCCCACTGTGGGATGGATGAACACATAGACGAACATTAAACATGGGTGAAATAATGGACGGTTGCATAGATAGATGGATGTTCAGGTGAATGGATAAATAGACAGATAGATCAACATGGTCTCATCCCAAATAGTCGTACACTGATGCGCTGTCAGACCCCTCGGCTTCACTTTTTGGTTGCTTGTGCTTAATGTTATGTATTAAACAAAATCACTTGCTTAGTTTAAGGCAACAAAATCACTTTAGTTAGCCCACACTGTGATTAATATTGATGCAGATGGGTTTGTACTGTAGTTGATGAAGTCTGGTGCGCCCCATACCAACGCAAAGGGTTAGCGTCCTGGGAATGAGAACAGGCTGGATAGATGGACAGATGGATGAACTGATGAATGGATACATGGATAGACGAACGGAGGGAAGGATGGATTCATGAATGGACAGACAAACAGATGGACGGCAAATGGACAATTAAATAGGTCCAGAGGGATGGGCAGATGATGGACAAATGGATGTATGGATTAATGAACAGATGGATGGAAGGACAAATGGAGACCTTTACCAGTTTCATGTTCCTGTGATGACTATTGTTTTATTGTGACACCTTTGTTTATAGATTGTGGTATTTCTAGTCAGTCCTGCAGCCAAAGTGGCATGTTGACATTTCTATTTGACATTTCTCCCGCCTCACAGTTGAAATTGCAGTATGAGAGGATCAATACTTCTCGCCTCGTAGTCCCACTCTCTCTGAATGAGCAGTGATGCTCAATTTATTGGGAGTTGTCTAGAGACACGCATTCAAGTTCCACTGCTAAATGACTTCATTCAGCAAGAGGCGGTCACCTCCAGAGACCTCCTGCTTTGTAAACTAAACACAACCTACTGGACGTGTGTAGGTCCTTACAGCCAGGATCTTACATATCAACTCTTACTTCTTTAAAACAAATTTGACTGGCCTACTGACCTATACACTTTGCAGATGTGTGTCTTATATTGAGAACAACATGTTAATCTTTTGGGCTTACGACCCCAGACATTAAGTTGTTGTCTGTTTGGGGTCCTTTGTCATGTTTGAGAGTCTATGAGGTATTAACACTACCACCAAAAGAGTTCAGAAAACATCATTTAAATAAGAGTTTGACCCAAAGGGTTTAAATATTCACTACGTCCAATTTTTCACAAATCTACACAGATCTGAGAAACATCCATACCATCATCTATTCACACACCGACAGGTATGGAGCTAAAACTAGGGTCATTGAACAGCTGCAATTTTCTGATCATACTTCTGTAACTTTCACTTTTTGAATTATCAGTGAGGGACTTTTTCCATTCCCCATGTACCATGGATGTGAAAATGTGCTAAAAATCCCTCCTCTTGACTGGAAATAGTCCAAAGTTTGGATACCAGAATCAGTCTTTAAAAAGAATAAAACAAATAGCACAAGTGTCATCATAAAATGTAAAACCACAGTGGAAGCTGGACACACGTGAGGATGTGAACAGAAATACAGACGTAGACTGAATTTTCTCCGTCGACTTTACATCGCAGACAAAGGGAGACACACAGTGAGGGATGGGGGTGGTATGTTCCTGTATTCATGTCACTGCACAGCTGATTGCACGGATCACCTGTGACACTGCTGCAGACTCACAAACCGAATCTGGGTCATTTGTATTCAAGCCTTTGTGTGTGCGTGTGTGTGTGTGTGCGTGTGTGTGTGTGTGTGTGTGTGTGTGTGTGTGTGTGTGTCATGTCATGGCGGTCTTGTCTGTCTGTATGGATGGGCGCTCAAGTCTTCCTCCTTCACCTTTGTGTGTGTGGAGAGCAGACAGATATATGTGGTATGTTGCTTTGGGCGGAGCCCCGCATGACCACTGACCTATATATTGGCACACTCAGGAGGTGCCCCGTTGCCATGGCACCACATGTAACGGATGCAAAAAAAAAAAAAAAAAAGGATGAAGGCTATAGCAAAAGTTCTCATTTTTGAGTTTCAGTCTCAGACAGATTCTTGTGTTGTTGTTGAAAGAGGCAGGAAAGTCCCTCCGTGATTTGATAGAGCTGTAAAATACCTCGACTGTGGCAGCTTCAATGACAGCTCCTGTGAGATGCCTGGTAGGATTCTGTCCTATATACGCCATGTTCACACAAAGCTGCTTCTGCCACTGCTGCTGCTCGCATTAAAGGCAGAACTTCCCATCAAATATTTAACAGTTCACATGGGGGGGAACACTCAAGCCTGCCTGCTTGACTGCTGCTGCTGCTGCTGCTGAGGAGGAGGTGGAGGAAGAAAGTAGGTTGGACCCAAAACTCCCCATCACATGCATGAAAGTGCTACATGTGTCACGCATAAACACTGCAAGCATGTTCACAGATAGACCGACACAGAGCTGAGCTGTGTGGCCGTCTGACACCGCTTCATCTTTCCAGCAGAATGTCACTCTTACTACTGTGTGGACTATTTCCCTGATGAATAGCAGGGGAGTAGAGCAGCACAAAGGGAGTAATTGTTCTTGTCTGAACACCACCAACAGTCCACCGAGGAGGCTGCTGCACTCAAACAGCCAAACCCAGAGGAAAAAAGACGACTAATCCATCATCTTCACCAGGTCTTGCTGAGACAACTGACTCACAGTTTCATAGCCATGGAGGGACTCATTTTGAAAGTGTGACACATTCGCCTTTGGGCAAAGGCAGCAGTTTTCAAACAAGACAGAGAAAGTTGTTCAGACTTTTCCGGCTTTTGGAGATAACCGGTCGAGGCTGACAAGAGCATAAATGAGAGACTGCAGATAGAGGCAGTCAGTGTAAACAAGATTACCCAGAGAGGCAAAATGTGGCATAGAGAGAACAATGAATGGCCTTGTGTGGCTCTCAACTGGAAGTAATTTAGATAGAAATAAATTGCTCTATTGATTAGGCAGTCTTGTATCCTCACAATCAAAACACAAATTAAAACTGACTGTTCTTCACTGCAAAAAAATCAGAAATATTATTATTGTATTAGCATTATAAGCAGAATGTAATAAATACATCATAATATACAATTTACATATTATTTTCATTATAAATTACTTTGCGGAATATATCTATATTAATTGAAATACTAACGGTGAAAAATAACAAAATATCCAGTTTAATTTAGTAGTTGACAAAGAACAAAATCAAACTATATTTCCATCCTCCTGCACCTACAGAGGCCCACTGGAGGAGTAACATTTGTTGACAAACACATTAATAAACACATACTGTATCCTAAACAAAACAGTGAACAACTATGGTATTCTAAACTATTTATGACATGCCCATGCTGCTTATAAAATAAAAATAAATCCTGATTAAACGGTGCCACATGTTGTCTTTCCTCACAATAGAAACACTCAGTGCTGCTTTATAATATAATTGCTGCCACCAGTGATCCACTCAGAGGACATTATACTGCATGTCTGAGGCCTAATAGTGTAAAATGACTGCTCACCGTTACACCACTGAAACGGGTGCATCAATGCACCAGAGGGAGTCCTCACCGCCGAGTCCGACTGGTGTTTACCAACAAGCCGCAGAGGGATGACCGCAGTGGAGTAGAGGAGAGCCGCACAATGGCACGGTCTGCAAATAAACACCACTACTTGGCGTTTTTACCGTAAAGTGACGCGCGGTTGTGTCACATTGTTTGGTTCGTCCCTGCAGACTGAAAGAAAGGAGAAATGGAGGTGTGGATGCCGCTTCTTCTTTTCCTTCTTGCTCTGGCTCTCCTCGCTGAGGCTTTCTCGGCTCTGTTGTTATTAATAGACGGCATAACAGTGATCCAGCAGCAGCAGCATCTGCGGGACAAAGCACCGCACTGGCTGGAGGATCTTAACCCCGCCCCCTGCAGACATGACTGACGCGCGGGCAGACCAACCATCTTTATTTTTCCCCAAATCTTTATTTGAGATTTCTATATACAAAAGTATATAACATCAGTATGACGTACAGTAAATCATAACTTGTCAGTAAAAAACAAAACAAAACAGAGATGTAAAAGCGAGGGCACACTTAATTTATCTGAGGTCTATTAATGATAAGTCATTAAGGTATTGCAGTATATGGTTACTTTTCTTATTATGTGTTTAGTTGCAAAGTATTTGTGTTCAAATTAAATTCTACCAGAAATATTTGAAAACTAAGGGTTTGGAGATTATCATTTTGTGTAGCCTGAATAAAGATTTGTTGATTAGCAACATAAGATTAATTACAAAAGACAAAAACTGAACAGTCTGGTTGGTATGTGCTGTGATGATGTTTTCTGTCATCATACTCCCATTTCCTTATGTGTGAGTGTCTTACAGGTGAATTATTGCCAACATTAAAAATTACTGCGGTCATGAGTCCAAGTCCTCTCTCTGTCAGGGCCGGTTTACTCTTCTAGGAGGGCCTGGGGCAAATTTTACATGACGGCCTCCTACAGACCCCCTTCACTGCCACTCTTTTATATTGCTGCACAATGGATATTTGTGTTATGGGGCTTTGACATTATTAAAGCCCTGTCACATAAATATAAATAATCGTTACCGTCGCCCTTAATTAGCGTTTATTACTTTTTGGTTGTTTGATTAAGCTCTATTTTATTTAAGGCTGCAAAAATGAATCAATAAAATCAATAAATATCTATTATTAAAAGGGTTGGCAACAAATTCATTATCAATTCGTTGTGTCACGTGATTAATATGTCAGTCACCCACTATGTCATGGAGCTCACATGAGTTCAGCGTACAGATGCAAACTGCAGTAAAACACCACAGAAGAAGAGCAGAGTATGGCTCATATAGAGTGGAGCCGGTGTTTGCTGCTTACAAGCTTTGCAAAAACGAGCTGACATGGCACAGAAGCAGCACAGTGGTTGTATCATTTATGTGCAAGAACCATAAAAATCACTTACTAACACACATTTGAGTAGATGTAATAATATATTCATCCCTGTCTTGGCTGTAACTGCTCTTTAGATTACTTACCTTTACATAACTAATCATTAAATCAACAAAGCATGTGCTGAGTTGATTTAAATAAATATTCTTTTACATATAGACATACTTTTTTTCTGATTCTAGAAAAAAAGCTAATCATGAGAGGCTGCTTGATGGGAAATTCAGCATGTCCACCACAGCAAGCCACAGTCTTAACAGCATCCTCAGCATTCTCCTCACTGACATGAGGCCTCCATCAATGGTTGAAAATGACGGCTTTACAACAATGATCTGCACCTTCAGCTCTGGTGACACTCTTCCCTCAAGCACTCCTATCACAAGCTATTGGATATCAACATTTACTTTTTATGTTTTTTAATTATTCATACTATACTATACTTTAAGAGCTGTGGAATGTTCATGCAGCAACCTGTTGTTGTGCACTTTTCTGTACTGTCAATTTGAAATAATTGCCTGTTTTTGAATAAAGGGATGGAAATTGAAAAATGTTTTTATTCAATTCCATGATTAATCGAAAAAATATTCGACTGATTAATCGATTATTGAAATAATCGTTAGCTGCAGCCCTAATTTGATTGAGGTGTAAGCAAGCAACCAAAATGATAAAGGCTAATAAATATAAACTAGTCAAAAAAAAAACCTCATGCAATATAATTATCCATGGATTTCAAAATTTAATGTTTCACAAAAAAGCAGAAGAAAAAAACAAGATACATTATTGTTATTATTATTATTATTATTATTATTATTATTAGTTATGCCAAATTGCAGTTTTTACACTCTTGAACTGGAAAACGTGTTTTAGTGGTCTAATACATTTGGTAATATATATACATATATATATATATATATATATATATATATATATATATATATATATATATATATATACTCAAATTTAATAATAAATCACCATATCAGATCAAATGTCTCTTTTGGGCCCTTATCATTTCAAGTCAAGACTGTACATGTTATTATAAATACTAAATTGACTTTGTGGAAAGATTGTTTGGCAAACTGCTGTTTGAACACCAAAAAAATTATAATGACAATAACATCATGCACTTATTTCTTTAGAGGCCTAACTGTGATGAAAACCACTACACAAGTGTTGATGTGTATTTTCACATTAATTACATGCACCGAGACAAGCAGACGGAGACACGAGAGGACTTCAGAAGAAATAGATTTGTTCATATTCTGTGAAGTTTGCAGCATAGACAGGTGTGTGGTTGTAAATCAATGACGAAGCCTCTTCCTCTGGATTGTCAAAATGATGTAAACTTCTCCTACCTAAACAAAGCAGAAGTGAGATGCTTGTGATTAGAATAAACAAATCATCTCAATGGGGCATCTGAAGAACAATAACGTGCTCACTGGTATATTTGTATTATTATGGTTGTTAGTCTGTTTTTCTAATCCCAAAATGTTATTCATGTTTATTTATTCTCTTTGACTATCTATGGCTGAATTAAGTTCTCCTTGGATCTCTGGATGTTGAATCTAACCCCATATATTATAATATCTATACTTTTCTTTTGGAATATCAATAAATTGGGTTATTATAAATTCTGGAAAATCAACATAAGAATTTAATACATAATAATGGAATAATGTGTGTCCATGAAGCCCTGATAGTATGGTGTTGTAGGTTAATTTAAACGTGTAATCGATCAATAATAATACATATTGATATTGTATGTTTCGTCTCACCTTCATTCACAAAAAACTCTGCCAGCAGAGAAGATAACTGAACGGCGTGAGCAGAGTGAGGATAGTTTGCCTTTCTGTACCACTGAAAACGATTCACCTCTGGGTGCCACTGCACTCCATAGAAAGGATATCTTTTACCTGGAAGAAACAAAAAAATACATATTACAACTCTGTTATTATAGGTTTGTCAAATTAATATCAAACTAATCTTGTAACCTTCTATGGTTGAGATAAAGTGGACTTGGTTCTCAGCAACATTTGTTGAGAGCAGTGAGAAGAAACCGTGCAGCTTCTCGTTATCCTGGAAGATCTGAAAGAACATTTCTCTGATTACACCCACATTATTTCTGCTTTTTGTAACTATTTGAATGCTTCATACTGTGTGCAATATTCTATATACACACTTTTCTGCATGTGCAAGAAATCAATGAAGTTTATGGAGAGATTAATGTGCTGGGAAGCCACAGGATAAAAGTATCCGTATATATCTGTACACTGTGATCACTGTGTCCTCTGTGTTCACTGTGTGCAGTCGTACTGTGCTGGAATAATGAATGGCTTCAAGTGTGCTGAGGTGTAATTTGTTTAAACACAAATTGCTGAAATTGAATCAAATTATCACGATTTACCATATTACCAAATAACCATACATACACTATACTGCCAAAAGTATTCTCTCACCTGCTTTGACTCACATATGAACTTTAGTGACATCCCATAGGGATGAGTCCATAGGGCTCAATATGACGTCGGTCCACCCTTTGCAGCTATAACAGCATCAACTCTTCTGGGAAGGCTGTCCACAAGGTTTAGGAGTGTGTTTATGGGAATTTTTGACCATTCTTCCAGAGGCATATTTGTGAGGTCACACACTGATGTTGGACGAGAAGGCCTGGCTCTCAGTCTCTGCTCTAATTCATCCCAAAGGTGTTCTATCGGGTTGAGGTCAGGACTGTGCAGACCAGTCAAGTTCATCCACACCAGACTCTGTCATCCATGTCTTTATGGACCTTACTATGTGCACTGGTGCACAGTCATGTTGGAAGAGGAAGGGGCCAACTCCTCAGCATCCACTGACCCCGCCTCGTCAGTTTACGTGGTCTACCACTTCATGGCTGAGTTGCTGTTGTTCCCAAACACTTCCACGTTCTTATAATACAGCTGACATTTGACTGTGGAATATTTAGGAGCGAGGAAATTTCACGACTGGATTTGTTGCACAGGTGGCATCCTATCACAGTTCCACACTGGAATTCATTGAGCTCCTGAGAGCGACCCATTCTTTCACAAATGTTTGTAAAAGCAGTTTGCATGCCTAGGTGCTTGATTTTATACACCTGTGGCCATGGAAGTGATTGGAACACCTGATTCTGATTATTTGGATGGGTGAGCAAATACTTTTGGCAGTATAATGTATATACAGTCATGGAAAAAATTATTAGACCACCCTTGTTTTCTTCAATTTCTTGTTCATTCTAATATCTGGTACCACTAAACGTATAATACAATGAACACAACAAAAAATGCAGCTGGTCACATAATACTTTATGTCCTATTTGACATTCTTAAGCTTAATTGATTCCCAGGGTATATAAGAGGCCATTTCATGTCACAAGCAGCACTGCACATGCAAAGGCCTAGAGTGGTTTCCTGCTTACATTCAAGCCGTAGCACAACTCAGAAGTTGTCAGCTCTCACATAATGCCTAAAACAAAAGAATTATGTGAAGCAACAAAGGCAGCCATCTTGGCACTGCTGGAAATTGGCATGAGTGAGAGACAGGTAGCGAAAAACTGAAGATCTCCAAGACAGCCGTTCATTACAACAAAAAAACAAGCTGAACATGGCACTACCAAATTGCTACGGGGTAGAAACGTCTTTCTACCCCACGAGATGACCGTGCACTCATCCGTTCCTGTGTCAGGAATCGTCGTCAGACCTCCAGGGACCTTAAAAATGAGTGGGCACTGTCGAGAAATGTGACTTGCTCGGCAAGGACAGTTCGAAACCGACTTGTTGAAGCTGGTTTGAAGTCACACAGAGCACGCAAGAAGCCCTTCATCAATGAAAGGCAGAGGAAGGCCCGGTTACTCTTTGCTCGAGACCACAAGGATTGGGCTGTTGATGATTGGGCTAAGGTTCTCTTCAGTGATGAATCAATTTTGAATTGATGCCCACTCCAGCCAACTTACTGGTTAGGAGGAAGCCTGGAGAAGCTTACAACCCAGACTGTCTTGCCCCTACAGTAAAACATGGGGGTGGATCAGTCATGATCTGGGGTTGTTTCAGTCTGAGTGGAACAGGGCAAATGCAATTGTGTGAAGGCCGAATGAACCAGGTCAAGTACAGGACTACCCTTGAAAACAGTCTTCTTCCATCAGCTGGAAAACTCTTTCCTGCCTCGAATGACTGGATTTTCCAACAAGACAATGCCCCTTGCCACACGGCAAGGTCAGTTAAAGCCTGGATGGAGAACCACAACATTCGCACCATGCCTTGGCCTGCTCAATCACCAGATCTTAATCCAATTGAAAACCTGTGGAAAATCATCAAACTCAAAATGGAGAACCACAAGCCCAAAAACAAAGAAAATTTGTTTGAATTTGTCCAACAGGAATGGGCTGCTGTGACAGCAGAACAATGTCAGAAGCTGGTGGAGAGCATGCCAAGACGCATGGCTGCAGTCATCAAAAACAATGGTTATGCAATCAAGTATTAACTCTTGTGTGTATCATGTGTTTAAAGCAAACAGAAAAGAAAACATGGAATGCTTAAAAGTAGTGTTTTTGCCGGTACAATGCCATAGCTATTGATGTAAGAATTTAAGTAATTTTGGTTATTATCAAGAAAACCATGGAAAATGAATAATCCTTAGTTCTTAAATTAAACTCTCATGAGCTATTTTTGTTGTTATCATTATAATTGTCCAAACAAATGTACCTTTAGTTGAGCCAGGCATTAAAATTAACAAGAAATTGAAGAAAACAAGGGTGGTCTAATAATTTTTTCCATGACTGTATATATACGTATGTGTGTATATATATATATATATATATATATATATGTGTGTGTTTACGTGTTTTTTTGTATCATAAGTCCCTGTCTTGTGTGATAGAGATCCTGGAAAACACAGTGCCTGTAATTTGATTTCTCAACACAATAACAGAAAAAACCAAGAGGAAGTGAAACTCAGTGTACTCTGGGTCACCAGAGGGA
The DNA here is from genome assembly GCA_029721515.1 of Synanceia verrucosa. NCBI lineage: Eukaryota > Metazoa > Chordata > Actinopteri > Perciformes > Synanceiidae > Synanceia > Synanceia verrucosa. The sequence continues at coordinate 18,229,611 of CM056551.1, read as the reverse complement.
TTTACTGTACCTTCACTGGAACGCCATAGTGGTGAAAATTGCCAGTCAGAGGCTCGTTAGTCAAAGCAGTTATGAGTTCTTTGGGGAAACCTTTAAACATCCTACTGGAGCTGGCCTCTGCAGAGAGAAATATCAAACAATGACATAATCATAAGACAAAACACCCTCAGACTTGTTACTTGCTTCTACTGACACCACGTGGTGGATCCAGTACATGCAGACCTCCAGAACATGTTGCCAAACATTAACATCCCACCATCTACACTGTACTTTAGTACTGCTGTCAGACACTGTGAGGGAACTGTCAAACTTTCTGTACTCTGAATACAAACTATTATCTTCAGGAAAACAATGAATGTAAGAGCAACCGCTTCAGACTTTTGATTTCTCTATATAACAAGAAAACAGGTGAATCCTCGCTTTATAGTTAACAGGAAGGACTGTGCCATATTGGACATGCTGTGTCTTGGTGTATCAATGTAAAGTCTTGTTTTAATGCCCATTTATTTATAGCTTGTCAAGGAATGTAAAATATTTGAATAGAATATTGTTTTCACTTGCTACAGAGCAAAAAGAGGTTATAATAAGAAAAAAACAACAATGAAATAATAGAATAAGTAATGGCAAAATAAATATTTACTCTATTTGTAAAAAAAGGTTTTTAATGGTAAGTAAAATATAAAAGTTGCCGTGCAAAACGTGTGATTGGATTTGACTTGACATGACTATTTGACCTTAGCTTAAGTATTGTCCTTCTTGTTTCTCCTTCTAAATTCAAAATGTAAATCATTGGCTGTAATTAATCTTAAAAACAACAACATAATTACAACATCAACACTAATGCAGAAAGCTCTGACCTGCGGTTAGGTTGAGTGGCAGCGCTATGTTCTCTGCTGTGGCTTTTTTCAGCAGGTTTTCACCAGCCACCAGCACAGTGAGCAGCTGCATGCCCAGACATGTACCCCAGATGGGGAAGAAATCCCCCTGATCATTGGCCTGCAAAACACAGAGTCAGGATTCTTACGTTTTGTGTATGAAAATGATAAACTCTTCCAATAACAGTAAATGTATGGCATTAAACACATTAAAATACAAAAAATACAATTATATTAACCGCACTTTAATAACAAGTATGTTAGTCATCAGTGCAAATCATGATTTCCTTTCAAAGTATTAAATTCCTGAATTGAATAAATTGTCTTACAAAAATGAAAATACTCAAGATACACTAGGTACAAGAACTCTAACTCTGGTTTCAGTAAATTTTCAGGATTAAAAAGTCAAATAATTAACAAAAAATAATATTTTTTGTGTTTTTCTTTCGGCAGAGAGACATTTATACAAACCATCAGAGCGAGATTGTAAAAAATCTTTGCCACCCTGGCAAAGTCTGACGACTCCAAATCTGCTGCTCCACCGATGAGGAGCAAACTGAACAGGTATCACAGTCACAGAGCAGAAAATGCAATCAGTGCATTTATTCAGTTTATAACTACAGTGATATTGTCCTCCTCTAACACATTCATAGTAGTAGAGCTCACCCATTTATGTTCCTGAAGAGCCTTTCGTATTCAGTGGTACTAAGAGTCAATCTGTGCAAGACAAACAAAACAAGAAGTGCTTCTTTATTGTACTATTGTGCATTATTTATACAGCTCAAAAGTGAAAAGATGACAGAAAATCCACTTCTTCTTTTTCCACAAAAGCATTCAGCAAACAGTGAAAGACAAAGTTACCAGCATCTATTTACATTTCCAAACATGCTACATCTTTAAATAACATCAGTCTGGTGCTAGAAGCCCTGTATACAGTTTTATAATGTGGATTTAAAAAGTGGGTGTTAATAGGTATATGGTGTGATATGATTGATGTTTGCAGTTATAAAAAGCAACAGAGGAGTCAACCCACCTGATAGGCACCACTCTGCTGCCTCCAGACTCAATGAATTTCACATAAGATGAAGGTATGTAGGTCTTCCCGAAAGGTTTCATGGCTTTGTCTGAAACGATCTGAGTCAAAATACCTGTGGAGCAAAACAGATCAACAGTGATACAGCTACATGTTCTATTGTATTAAATATTTGTTAAATATGTTGTGTTAAATATCACCTGAACTTCTCTTTATTTCTAATCTCACTTACCGATCACAGGTCTGTTGTTCACAGCCTCCTGGGTGAGTTTAGTCGGCAGAGTTTTGCTGCAGCAGAAGCAGAAGCAAAGGAACAACAACACATATGTGTTGTACATTTTCACCTCAGAGACCAGTTTAATTCAGCATGAAAAAGTCATGAGCCTGTGAAGAGAGCGTTGGTTTATGGAAGAAGCTGCAACAGACTTATATATGTTGAGGCAGAAGAGGATATAGTCCATACAGGGAAGTGAGGAATGTCCAGACTGACAACTCCTCTACTGCACATGCCAGTCAGACAAGTTCACTGCTGAGGTAAACATGAACATTCTGCTGACAGACTTTTTGACAAAATGTTATCATTAAGTGTGGTAGGAAATGATCCATATTCTCTCACCAGAGAGTTTTACAAAGTAAAGTTCCTAGATATAACACGGGAGAGTTTAAGAAAGCAATTCTCGGTTCACACTGTCATTCAAATTGCTGTCAAACAGGTTTCAGTCTGAAAATGAGAGCAGGCTTTCTATAGGCTTTTAAAACGAGCTATATACAAACATGTGCACAGACTCTGTGGCCAAACTCTCTAAAAAGGTTCTGGTTCTGCTGACAAAGACTCCTTTAACTTTGCTCAAAGAGGCTGTCTGTTTTAAATATAATACGTAAATTAGCATTTTTGAAAATATGCTTGATTATTGGACAACATATTGTGCATATCTTCATGTTACTTGGTAATATGAAATGCATAATTTTGGAAAAACCTCTCCATCAGATGCAAAATGTTACAAAAACAGTTTGTGGTTTTGGGTATGTTTGGTGCTGCAGAGTGTTTCAGTTAAATCAAGACGCAACAGTGGAATGACTTGAATCAGCAGAAAAGTGGGTGTACAGTGGTAAATTTACTGGTGATTGTGCAACACTTTTTTCAGATTAAGTGTCTTTTTACTTAAATCATTGCAAACCTTTGCACCACAGCTGGATCAACTGGGCAAATGGGGAGAGTCCTGAACTAACTGAGTTAGTTGGTTAAAGTACAATAATATTAGCTCATGTTTTGTCTATTTTGTAAGGATATCACTGATGCACAAAATCTGATCCCATGGTTTGTTATTCCAGGATAGCAGGATAGAACTTAAATGTCATTGTCATTAAACAATGAAAACAGTTTAGCAGCTCTTCAATCGATTTAGCAACAGCATGAGACATACTTGAAAAAGACAATTTATGGAAAATAGAACAGAAATAGAATAAAATATTAATAGAGTACATGACAGTTATTTACATGCAAAAATCAAATACATAAACAGCATTCAGTGCATAGAAATGATAGAGTGGGTGTGGCAGGATGTGAGGGTTGTAGCTCTCCAGCTTAGACTGATAGACTGGTAGGTAGAGCAGCATCTCTTTCCAGAGTGGAGGGGAGAAAACAGGTAATGTCCAGGGTGTGTTGTGTCCTTGATGGTGCAACTGGCTCACCTGAGGACTCAGCCAATATAAATGTCTCTGAGGCGAGGAAGTGTGGTCCTGATGACACACTCCGCTGCTGAACCACACAGAGCAGCTATACATTAGGAGTCTCTCTGTGGTTCACTGATAGAAGCTCATCAGAAGGTTTTGAGAGAGGAGGGCTTGTTTTAGCTCCCTGAGGAAGTAAAGTCTCCGTTGGGCTTTCCCCACTTGGTGAGAGGTGAGGTCAGCTGAGATGTGGACTCTGAAGAACTTAAAGCTCTCCACCTCCTCTCCACCTCCTCTCCACCTCCTCTCCTTCAGTGGAGGGCAGAGTATGATTCGACCGCCTGTAGCTCATGATCCTATCTTTTGTCTTTGTGGTTTTTAAACCCACCCTGTGTGATGTTTCAAGTTGTCTATTAACACTTTTAATTTTTATCATTTAAAAGTATACCTCATTCATGAGTAATTACCTCCACAAAAAAAAACAGCAGTGTTCTGACAAACTTCATATATAATATATAATCCCTCTTTACATGTCGCCATGTTGCTTTGCCATCTTGAAACTACAGGCCCTGGGAGAGGACAACCAGGTAAAAACACCTTTTCCATTTTTTACTTTTTTTACCTGAGAGCACGACTTATCTGGCAGACTAAAATGCTAGATGACAGTAATAACAATTTAACAACATTGGCCTCATCATCTGAGAGAATGCTGGTAGAAGTAGTATTTGCAGATGCCATCTCAATGACATCTCTCCATATCGCAAACGTTTGCCCTCTGCAACCACGAAAGGAAACAAACACGGAGAAAAGGTGCAGGCTAAAGAATAATATTCATTGTGTGCAGTACACCACCTCACCGCTAGATAGGAGTAATGCCCACACAGGTTATTCCAGGTTATTGTAGTCACACCATGCTATCAGGTGCCAGACCTCTTTCCTCTCGGCTGACTGGCTGTTGTCTGTTATCAGACCTACCAACGTGGTGTCGGCGAACTTTCTTTTTTTTTTAATAATTCATTTATTAACATTAGGTATTAAACCCCCCGAACAAGAGTAGGTTTAAAAATAATAATAATAATAATAATAATAATAATAAAAAATAAAAGTAAATAAATATATATACACTGCTAAGATCAAGTAAAAAACAATAAAAGTGAGGAAAACCTAAATAAACAGAAATAAAACAACAATAAAACAAATTAAGTTACCACAATACGTCCGTGGAAAGTGCATTACAGAGGTAAAACAAAACAAGACACACAGAGGTTGGTACAGGAAATAGAGATACCAGCAGAAGGCTTGGGTAAGGTTATATCATTCTCACACATAATATTACATTGCACCCAATCTTTCGAGGTATCTACGCAAACATGTACGTTACCTAGCAGCTCTTTTATGTAAAAAGGTTACAAATCCTCCCCAACATTTATCAAAGAACAACTGTTTTTTCCTGAGATTAAACATGATCTTTTCTGATGGCATGTATGATGAGAGCTCTTTAAGCCACAAAGAAACATTAGGGGGGTCCTTACTTTTCCAGTTGATAGCTACACATTTGTTAGCTGAATTAGGGCTAAGCTGATAAAGCGAGTGTCGACTCTCATATTGATTGAACCGACAGATCCCCCAGTAGTGTCAGCTGTGGATTAGCTGGGATTTCCACCCCTACAACTCCTTTAATAATGTCCAAGACAGATTTCCAGTACTGCTCCAAACATCTACACGTCCAGAACATATGAAGAAGGGATCCTTTATCAGTCTTACACCTTGAGCAATATTCAGAATAGTTACTACTTATCTTATAGAGATGTTGACGGGTCAAATAAACTCTATGTATAAGATTAAACTGTAATAGTTTGTGTCGACTGTTATAAGAGAATGATTGAGAGCTGGAGTCAGCGAACTTGATGATGGTGTTAGTGGAGAGATGGGGGAGCAGTCATGTGTGAAGAGGGAGTAGAGGGGAGGACTGAGGACACACCCCTGTGGAGTTCCTGTGTTCAGGATGAGAGTGGATGAGATGTGGTCTGGTCCTCTGGAACCTCAGTATCCAGCAGCACACTTAGGTCAGGTTGCTCAGGTTGGAGATGTGGAGGTGAATTTGTATTTAGGTCATCATAAAGAATAATATAATAAAAGGTTAGTCTGTCTTCAGTTTATCAGAATAAACAAATTGCCATGAATGGACAAGTCATGTAAAACAAAAAATGATGCTCATGAAACCACAGTATACAGAGATCATTGTTTAATATTTATTATATCCAAATATAAGTGATAAAGTATTTTAAACTGCTATTTAGCAATGACGCATACTTTATGTATTTGGGTCTCTGCTGTTGCCAGTTAAAGTTATATGTACAGTATATAGAATATGTATATTAAAATCGGTTCCCTCTGTGCATTATTTAAAAAAAAAACAGTGCAGTGAAAGATGAATCATGACTATATTCAGCATCAGTCTGACTGTAGTCCGCTCAGTCTCTGTCCAACTGAACGATATCAGATGCTGCATTGTCGGTTAATTCTCATCCACAGTTTTTTGGGCAGTATTAACTGTTATAGGTATTAAACAGATATTTGATTTGGTCCCTTCAGTCACAGATTATTCCAAAAAGTTCACTTCCCTGGCATCCAGGGAGCAGCAATCTCCTTCTTCAACAGGAAAGCAAATAAAACTATGACTCTGTCAGTCTTTTTCTGCAAACAAAATACACAAAGCAAAATTAGTATTTTTTTTTTTACAGTATTTCAATTATAAAAGGTCTACCCAAAACCACATTAGTATTCAAACTTTTGACCTCAAAACTGACTGAGAAAAACACAGAATTGAAATTGATTTGTAACTTTCATATATTTTGCTGTTGATGTGTTATTTAATGTTGTTTTCAACTTACTCCTGAGTCTTTCTATTTCTTGACAAACATCTTGACACACAGCAGCCAGCAGCATTTCCTTTGGTTTCAGTCCATCCAGAAATACTGTCAGAAACAGGTAGGTGTCATTTATTTGATTATTTAGAAAGAAAATCTGCTACCGTAATAATAGTTTCATTAACAAACTCCCTGAGGTCTCAGCCACGTATACATCCTGACTGCTCCAATAAATCACAGTTTTTATTCCATCAGCATCACAAGCTGAACTTTTGGCATCTTTAACTGGACACTCACTGATTCCAGACACCAGGTTCTCCATCTCCTGCCGGTTTTTCAGGTACATCGGCCACACGTGTCCGTCAAAGTATCCAGGAGGATCAGGAGGCGTGTACACCCTCGAACTCTCAGTCAAAGACATCAGCACAGGTAAAAACACGAAGAGGCAAACTTCCTCTCTTTGTGTACTGCAGCTCAACTATGCTGGACACTAAAACATGGAAATGAAATCAGTCTTATATAGTGTATTGATTATAAAAGCGGACACCTTCGTCTCCTCTTGCAGACATCATATGGTATTTCCATGAAGTATCTTTTGCAAAATAACTCATTCAGAGGCCTGGAATGATACAAAACAGAAAAAAACAGCATTATGACCTAACATAACATTATTACAATCAATAAGAGATACATTTTCATATATATCAAACTTTTAAAACAACCTCAGAGTAACCTCAAATAACAAATACAAATAAAATTTAAAGAAATAAAATAATCAATAAATAGGAGCATTATAAAATGTTAAACTTAACTTGTATTGAAATCCAGCGCAAAGAGTGAGTATCAGGCAATAATTTAAAAAGTACCTGTGGTTGTAAATGAGGAAGCCCTCCACTATCAGCACATAAACCTCCTCATCCACAGATGCTGTCGTTTGCTCTGGCTTCAGGCCTCGCCGTCTCATGAACGACTCAGGATCTGTTTGCCACAAATCGACCTCACTCATCATCATATCCATATGGAGGGCATCGAGCACTTTGACAGAAAGCAGAGAGAAACATTAATAATATTAACATATTTAATATGTATATATTTTAAATATTTTATATGGATTATTATTATTTTTAATCAATCAAAAATACAATGAGGTTGGGGCCCTAAATTACTCATAATATAATATAGATATTTAATGTTATTCATTCAGTTGACTATTTATTTGGTTACTTTTCATACATATTAAAGTTATTTCCCAACATAATGGTCTAAATGCTTTTTGAAACACTTTCTGAATAGGTTAGCTTTTATTCAGTCCTTCATAGAGGATGATAGCTCATCTTGTGTCTATGGTGTGGGTGATTTTAATGCTGAGATAGCAAATCTTTGTTTGCAAAACACCTGCAGAAGTTTTGTAATGAGTCTAAATTAATACCATCAAGTAAATCCATGTTGCCTGGCACAATTTTTACCTATAAGTGAAGCTCGGCACACAACATTGTGGTTAGACCATATTGTGACCACAGCTGATGCTCATGCCTCTTTGGAAAATGTGGAGGTTTGTTATGAACTTGCCACTTCTGATCACATACTGTACATACATATTGCTGCACTGTTAAACGTTGAGAGTGTCCCCCTGCTGGCCATTAGTAATAATAATAATACTGCTTCCACAAGCAAACTGGACTGGTCTAAATTGAGCAATGAGGATATGGCTGGATACTCACACTTAACAAATCACCTTTAAATAATATTGTTTTGCCCAAAGAGGCCTTCATGTGCACTGATATGAATTGTAGGGACGTGAAACATGTTGATAAACTGTATGACATGTATGATGTTATTGTTAAATGTCTTAACGCCTCTAGTGAACCGCTGTGTAAAAGTAAATGTAAGGTACCCAACATTAGACCTGGGTGGAACAAGTGTGTGGCTGAGCAGCATGCTGAGGCAAGACAGGCCTTTAGACTCCGGGTAGAGGCTGGTCGGCCTAGACAGGGGGTCTTGCTGGATATGAAAAAGCACACCAATGCTAGATTTAAATATGCCCCCCGTTTTATTAAGGGGAATGAAAACACAATGAGAGCAGATTCGCTTGCTAAAAAGCTACAGAATTATAACCTTACTGACTTCTGGAGAGAGGTAAAAGTGATGAATAATAGCGAAACCCCTCCACCATCAGACATTGAAGGTGTTAGTAGTCCAGAAAAAATAGCTGATCTTTGGCGTGAGCATTATGGTAACCTTTTTAATTGTGTTAAATGTAACTCAGAATCAATCTTGAACATACCCTGATATCTGCTGATATGATAGTTAGGGCAGCAGATGTCAGTGATGCCATTGACAAGCTGGATAACAACAATTATCGACCTATTGCATTAGTCAGTATCTTGTCCAAAGTTCTGGAGAGAATACTGTTAACAAAGTTAGAAATGTTTGTCCTTACTTCTGATAATCAGTTTGGGTTCAAAAGAAAGCATGGGACTGATCTTTGTATATATGCTCTTAAAGAGATTGTATCTAAATATACCAGTCAGAATTCATCCATATTCCTATGTTTCATTGATGCTTCTGAAGCATTTGACAGAATTAATCATGAAAAGTTATTTCTAAAATTGTTAGACAGAGATGTCCCTAAACCCTTAGTGAGAATGTTAGTGTTTTGGTATGCCCATCAAATGTTTCAGGTTAAATGGGACAATGTTGTATCTGCTCCTTTTTCTGTTAGTAATGGAGTGCGCCAAGGAGGAATTTTGTCTCCTATTTTATTTAACGTGTATATGGATGAATTGTCATATCAGTTAAATAGGTTAAAAACTGGCTGCCTTGTGGGCAACACTATAGTGAATCAGCTAATGTATGCAGATGACTTGGTCCTGCTATGCCCTTACAGTGCTGGGCTGCAGCAGATGTTAAAGGTGTGCTCTCAGTATGGCCTTGATTAAGCCACATAATGATAGTTAGAAGTGCTGGGGACAGGAAATCAATTTTCCCCACTTTTTACTTGACAGACAGTCCTCTTGTTTGATGTGAGGAAATTAACTATCTTGGTCATGTCATTTCTGATGACTGGACAGATGACAAAGACATCTATCGACAGTGTTGTAAAATTTATTCTCAAGCTAATATGCTTATACGAAAGTTTTCTATGTGCTCTGACTCTGTGAAATGCTCCTTGGTTAGAGCCTACATCACACCATTGTATACTGCTGAACTGTGGTCTTGTTTTAAGAAAATGAGTATGCATAGACTCAAGGTAGCATACAATGATGCGATGAGGCTGCTGCTTGGAGTCCCTAAGATGGCATAGTGCCAGTCAATTGTTTGTGTCCGCTAGAGTGCCAACCTGTGAGGCACTCTTAAGACAGTTGATGTTTAGTTTTATGTGTCGCCTGTATTGTATAAGTCAGAGAATTGTATAATTGAAGCCTTAGTTGGCCCTCTTAAAAGCTGTTACAGATTTACTTCTAGGCTAAGGAGGCACTGGTGCAACAGCTTTTATATTTTATAATGTGTTTTTTAATATATATATACTACTTATACTGTTTATATTGTATTGTGTATTATATGGACATGTGTCTGTAATAAAGCGTATTATTATTATTATTTCCAGAGAGAAATCTTACAATGAAATCTTTATTTCTTGGCATAAAAGTATTTAATTTCAAATATACTGGAAATGTAAATTTACATACCTGTCATTTTACATTTCAAACTTAACCCCTTCGCCAAAAATAATCTCAGAAAATACCAAGGACATGACGACTGATTACATGATGAGAGCATGTTACATGATGATGATGATGATGTGTCCCTACTGTCATACTGCTTGAACCCATTGCTGTCCACTGGTACCACAGAATCATCCTGAAGAAAGGAGCATCCACTGTGATCAACACTCAACCTCTCATACAACTTAACAACATGTAAGAGTAATGATTTGACTTCAAGAAGTGCACCTTAAAATATGAATCCTGTGCAATGAGGCAGCTGTTGGGTATCTGCTGGTGTAGACTCTTAGAAAGAGTTGATTTTCCTCCGTTTGTCATCCTGAAAGATGCATAGAACATTGTAAAGCTGCGTAACCACATTTAAATTGATCAGCTTATCGCAGATATATTAATATTGACATGTATTCCAGACAATAAATAAGGAGAAATTGCAGTACACTTTTTAAATCTACCTAAAACTCCTTAGTTTCTTTTCTAATAGTAAAGTGTCACAAAATTATCTGTGATGTAATCAGTATAAAATTGTTACAGGTGTTTACTTGTGTGTCCACATTGATCAAAGCTGACAACTGTTTGTTTTGGGATAAAGGCAATGGAAAGGGTTAGACAAATGTCAACATCATCTCAGCGTAAAAACAAAATCAGTCAGGATGTAGTCAGTCCACTGTGATGGACACACATTTTAAACCAGAGAGACCACTGATATAAAACCTGAGCTGATTCGTCTTTCTGACTCTCAGGATTCTGCTACACGACTGTGATCTTTCCTCTGCTCAGTAACCGTCTTAGGTCATTGTTATCTGCCACATGGTTGTTTGTCACATGCTGCACTGAGATCTGATGGCTGCTACCACTGCATCGAGGTTAGCCAGCATAAACATGTAATTTAATAATAAGAGGCTAATGCACTGGCTAATGCACTTCCTGTGTCCTCATGTCTTATCTCCCTACAATTTATTTTCTTAAATAAAAGAAGAAACACAACAAGCATTTCAGAATCTGAACACACCTTAATAAGGTTTGAAGTAACTACAAAAAAACATATATATGTGGTGTGAGAAAGCATGCAAAATACTATCTGAGATCCAGCAGACTATCAGGAGGCAACATGACCAAAGACTAAAAGAGAGTGCAAGCTTTCACCACAGCGACACACGTTCATGTTTACAATCCTCAGGACTTACCCACCGACTCCTACAACTAGTGTCTTCATGTCAGTTTTAACACAGGAAACTGGTAAAAGTAAATTAACTAGCAGCTCCTGTACAGACTGAGCTAAGCACAGGCGTGTTTGTGGCTACAGATGAAATCACAACAGTATTCGGACGCTACCACTATGTTAATCAGAGGCACGTGATTCGCTGATGGGGCTGTTGCGTCACTCACGACCTGCCCATTGAGAAAAAAAAATACACATTACCGTAATCAGACAATATGATAACCAGTAAAAATCAATATAACAGAGTTCTGCTGAATAAAAACCTGAAGTAGTTGAAGTGAAATTGAATAATAAATAAATATTAATAAAACAGGAAGTACAGGACTGATACACAAAAATCAAAGTACTAAAATATTAAGAAAGTATGTGGGCTAAAGTGTTGTATAGAATTATAATAGTGATTATTAAATTAAGAAAAAGCCCAAGTTACATTAATTGTACCAAGTTTACATTAAAATGAATACATTAAAAAATGTGCATCACATAATATATTTTGATCAACTGCAAGTTAGAAAGTTAGAAAGCAATATTACATTATACTTTACATGAAAACATTAAAACATATTCAAAAGTTAGATGAGAAGGATCCTTTATTCAGTGATCATATACATATAAGTACATTCGTGAAATCTGAATTCTGCATTTATCCTCAGTTTTAACCTTTCTTATGTAAATATAGTGAAGTAAAATAAATTATGTCGAGTATATAAAACACTTCAATATGTAAAATAAAAATATAAATAAGAATAAGTGAACAAATTCTCGAAAATAATAAAATAAAGTATTTTTTTAAAAATGAAACACATTCAAAAAATCCTCATAACCTCATTTAAAGGTAATAAAGTAACATACCTGTCTATCAGTTTAACAGATTACATTAAAATGTGGAATGTAGCGCCATACAAACAAGTAATATATAGAGCAATAAATATGGTAATACATAGAGTAAATACAGAGTGCGCCTCATACGGGTTTAACTCTGCGCATGCGCAGCTAGACTTTTCCGCCTAGCTTGTCATGCTAGTCCCACTTCCTCATTGGCAGCAAAGAGTTCACAATCCTGCGACGTTTGTAGCTAAAATAATACAGAGCGGGTCTCGTTTCATTTTTTTCTGAGCCTCGCAAATGTCGAAGCCTCCTCCGAAGCCGGCCAAGCCAGGTAAGTCTAAATATACTGAGTTTTGTAGTTAAACTTTTAGCCAAAACTTGAGCTCTGGCGAGGACTACACACCTTGTTGAGGTTAATGGGCGGACGGTGAGCACCTCAGAGTGAGTGGGATAGGAGAGTTTCTGTTCAATTTTCACCACACAGTGGACAGAAAGCTCATAAACTCTGATTAATATTAATATCCATTAGTCCTGAGTGGACAGGACTACAGAGGAGCTGGTAAGGTTGCCCTCAGCGGTGATTGACAGGGATCCATCTCTCAGCAGCAGGCCTCTGTCACTTCCCTATTTCCATCAGTCATGCAAGGAGAGTGCCTTCATTCAGTGGCTTTGGGTCGTAGGTTAGCAGGTGATGATGAGTCCACATGCTCAGTGACATCAGTTTGGCTTCCTGCAAGCTCAGGATTTTGATAACCACTACCCAGTGATTAGGAAATGTCTATTAATCACAAATAAATTGTTACATCATCAATTCAGAGGATACCCATATTGTGTGTGTGTGCGCGTGTGTGTGTGTGTGTGTGTCAGGTGAGAATTTGTAGATTGCCATGCCTCAGGTGTTTGCATATGAAACGGCAGCCGGAGAGAACAAACTGAACCATCTTAATATCTATAGTAAAAATCTGCACTCTGCTCCAGTTTATTAAGCACTCAGCACAGATTTTTTTTTACTGTCCAGGTCCAAAAATAACTAACTTTGGCTTGAAATGTAATAAAATGAAAATAAATTCCAAATTAATGTAGGTTATAATGCTCAGGTTTTGTTGGAAACTTCATGGAGGTTGTTATTTGTGGTGCTGCTGCACTGTGCATTGTACAATGCTATACTCAGAGGTTTACACTGTCAAATACTTAGTCTCCCTTCGTCGATGAACTAACTCACTAAATGAGTACAGAGTGTCACGTTTTGCCTGCCAGCTTCAGCACAATATTAAAAACAGACATGTCATTATCATTCATACTCGTGTTTATTCATGAGTGACACCTCACCTGGTTGTGACAGCAGTCTTGACAGATGGCAGGTTAGTGTGTTTTCAGTAATATTGCCGCACATTGTCACAACTGATGTAGTTTCATTTATAAATCATGTGGATTCACATCCTACTTGAGTTCACTTGGATAGCTTACATTAGATACAATCTATATAGTAATGCCGCTATATGGTAGTGCAGTTCTTTAACTGAAGGCCCCTGTGTATGTCAGGTATTATTTGGTACATTACACCTTATGTACCATCAGTCACTCTGCCACAGATTGCCTGAGTAGACCTGATTAGTAGTTCTGCAATTTTCTATTGTGTTCTTCTCTTTCTGATGGATGTTTTGAGGAGTGAAAAACTGGATTTATCTAGTCAGTCAAGTTAGTCACATTTCAGTGCGTGCTTAAATAGCTCTTTAGCTTTACACATGTACTGTGATTATTTTTTTAGTGGTGCATGCATGGCCACATACACCCTGAACAATGTACTCTCATTAACAGGCTTATGAGTTGATTTGTTGTTGTTGTTGTTGTTGTTGTGCTCTCTTCTCTTTCCTTTGGTGGGATCGAATAGGTTTCAGTTTTTGTGCTAACTAGGAATTTAGAAGGCAACACTAGAGAGCTGTGTGTATTCGCTGGTGTAGAACATGGTTTCTGTATTGTGACTCGTGTTGTCAGATTTTCAGAGGCTTTGATGGTTTTGGGGTTGGGTTTTGAACAGGAATGGAGAATCACCACCAAGATCAGACACACATTTTTTTAGAGGGGTGGAATAACATAGCTGGATATCATTGAAAAGCCATAACCAAATAAAATATACTGACAATGATTTGCTCACTGTGGGGATTGAGGATTTTTCTTCTCTCTATTTTTGTTGTAGCTAGAATGAATCTGTGTTATGTGCCCGAGGCTTTAAATTGCAGAGAGAACGTGGACTAGTCGGCACAGGCTTCTGTGTGTTTTCAGGGAACGTGACCGAGCCTGCAGAGTGTTTGCTGTGTTGAACAGAGCTGGTCTTGTGCAGCTCCTCTCTGTCTGAGACACTGAGACGGTGTGCTCGCTCAACAGAAACCTTGAGTAACAGAATCTGTTTTTATTACACTCACACATACAGTATTCTGGCTTATAAGGATTGTGTATTTGTTGGTTCATTAAACAGGGAAGCTACAGAGAGGGGTTGTAACATAGGTAGAAATAATAATAATGACCTGCACAAAAGTACTCTACAGCTTATAAAACATCATCTAATAAAATCTTTTTTTAATAATGTAATAAAAGACCAGACAATTATAAACAACTGTGTGTGCATGTGCGTGTGTGCAGTTCATCTACAAATCAGATGAATTGGCATGAGACTTGATTTGGTTGGTACTTTGTCTTTCAGTGCTTTCAGCTCCTTAGTCTGTTTAGTAAACGTGTATATGTAGTAAATACACTGTACAACATACACAGGACACAGAGTATAACTATAGCAGGCATTGTTTAAGTCCCATTCTGCACTCGCTTACAGGCTCATTGTCGTATGTCTAAGCTGGTTATTCTACAGGTTTGTGAAGTGGCAGCAAACACTAAACTAATATTTCCTCGAATATGAAATCTGTATTTTCTCTTTTAGGCCAAGTCAAGGTGTTCCGAGCGTTGTTCACCTTTGACTCCAGAACGGTATGAGCTTTTTGTTTGGATTATTTTGATGACTCTTCAAATCACTTGCATTGGTCAATCGACAGTCTAAACAGCAACACGTTAAGCTCTAAACTAACCAGTTATCAAATTTTATATGTACATGTACTTCTGTATACACTGTAAGTATTTACATATCATCTTATTAGATGTTTATATTAGTATTACATATAATGTGTTACATTTATTTATTTGCTGCTTTTGCAGTTCTGGTTGCATGCAATCTGCATTTCGTTGTGACGTGTAATGACAGTAAAGTTACCGTAAATCTAGTCAAAAATATGACACAAAAAAAGAAAATGGCAGAAAGAGTGAATGACTGAAATATTTAATTGTTTATCAAAAAAAGAATATAAATCCACCCAGTCACTTATCCAGTAAAATATGCCACTACTCCATCCTTTATGTTCATTAACAGTTACATGTTGCACTACATTCAAAATATAGCAGTCTGTTTCAGACGGAGGAATGCAACACTAAAGTCAGACTAGAACTGAGTGATTTGCTGGAGTAACTTTGTCTTATTTCTTTATTTTTCAGCCAGATGAGCTGTCCTTTGAAGAAGGAGACTTTTTGTACATCTCTGACACAGTAAGTAAAACCTCAGGGATTTAGCTTTTGTCTGCCCCCTCTGGTTCTCATGTTTCACGTTGAAGCTGAATTTGCACTTTGTGTCCTTCTTTCTTTGCAACGTCTGTGTTGCATTTTCCTTATTTTAGTTTAGTCATTTGCATTTTTCTCCCTCTCTCTCCTTATTTCACTACTATTCTCATTGCATTATTTATTTTCTCTGTACTTTTGGTTTTGACTCATTTGCTCTTGTGATTATTTTAAAATTTAACAACAAAAGATTTCTACATTGCTATCATCCCCAGAGTGACCGTAATTGGTGGAAGGGGACGTGCCGAGGGAGGACAGGACTAATTCCAAGTAACTATGGTGAGTAGACACAGATGGGCCAACTTTTAATTGCAGTGACTAAAATAGCACTTAATACTGTCTTTTATAAAAACTAATAAATAGCCTTGTTTATTTTTTTTCCAGTGGCTGAGCAGGCAGAGTCTATTGACAATCCAATGCATGAAGCAGCTAAACGAGGTACGACAACTTCAGACACGTCTCAATTTCATGCAAGACCATTTCTTTTTTCTCGAGCCCATAAAAGCGACCTTGATTGTGTCTTTTCTCTCTCTGCTGGAGAGCTGTCTGCATTATCAGCAGTCTTTTCCATTCAACTCTGTGTGTGCTCAGTGTAAATATACGCACATATTTGTGTATTTAAACAGGCAATTTGAGCTGGCTGAGGGAATGTGTGGAAAACAAGGTTGGAATCAATGGGCTGGATAAGGCTGGAAACACCGCCCTCTACTGGGCATGTCATGGAGGACACAAAGGTGACAATTACTGGCATTTACAACATATTAAGATGTAGGCTACTATTTGCTATGGATGTATGTCACAAAAAATCACTCAATACAATTTCGTAAATTGTGAGATATTTTTGGTTTACATGAGAAGTACAGAAAAAGAGGAACTTACTCTATGGAAGTGTTCCTTCTTTGTTCCTACATTATGTGATACATGTCTAACCCCTCACCCTGCTTGTTGCTCAGAGTTCTCTTTTTTTCTGCCTGTATCAGATGTGGCGGAGGTGTTGCTAAGCCAGCCCAATGTGGAGCTAAACCCACAGGTAAGAAGGCCTTAAAAACACATTCAGGCATCGATGCCCAAACAGTTGGAAGTATCTTGATGAATGTAATACAGTGTCTGGGGTTTTGAAATATATCCAAGTGCTGCAATGTGAGGACAGTCATTGTGCAAACAAAAAAAAAAAACAGTAAAATCAGAATGAGACTTCTACAATTGGTGCATGTGTGACAGTCGAAATGATGCAATGTCAAGGCTACGTGATTCTCATCTGCCGTTCAGCTCAATGAATGGACCAAGGGTCGCCTCCTTCCAAGCCCAGAGATTTGGGTTGAGAGACTGCAGGTGATCCCTCCACAGGATAGCAGAAAAAAAGACAGATATCTGTTATCAAAGCAGGCTGGTTTCTTAATCTGACAAGTATTCGTATTGCTGTACCAATTATAATAGATTATAAATATCATGCCAACTGGTGAATTATTATTATCATCCATCCATTTTCTACCGCTTATCCTCATAGGGTCGCGGGAGTACACCCTGGACAAG
The DNA here is from genome assembly GCA_029721515.1 of Synanceia verrucosa. Classification (NCBI taxonomy): domain Eukaryota; kingdom Metazoa; phylum Chordata; class Actinopteri; order Perciformes; family Synanceiidae; genus Synanceia; species Synanceia verrucosa. The sequence continues at coordinate 18,212,200 of CM056551.1, read as the reverse complement.
TCTCCACCTCATCACAGGACACATAGAGACAGACAACCACTCACACTCACATTCACACCTACGGTCAATTTAAATTAGCCAATTAACTTAATCCCCATGCATGTTTTTGGATGGTGGGAGGAAGCCGGAGTACCCAGAGAGAACCCACACAGACACGGGGAGAACATGCAAACTCCACACAGAAAGGCCCCGGGCCCGGGATTCGAACCCGGGAACCTTCTTCCTGTGAGGCGACAATGCTAACCAATACACCACCGTGCTGCCCATTATCATCATAATAATAATAATAACAACAACAACAACAACAACAATAATAATAATAATAAAAAATGCTACTTTAAAGCAGTGATGAGGCTAACTGATTTCGTTTATATAAATCCACTGTAATCCACTGATTTATTATCTGGAAAGTTCTTCAAAAACATCTCCCTCTAATGTTTCTCACAAATCACACCCTGACAGTATCTCTCTAGATCTGTGGAGAAAAACAGAAGAAAGAACATGAAAAAAATCGTCTGTGAATGGATCAAGAAACACTTGATCCATTCATGATGCTCCAAGATGACAAAGTGAAAGAAACGGCTGAATAAATCAGTTGAGAAGCAAAACAATTTGCAGCTTCTTCCAGGCAGGAAACAAGGGATCAGTCAGTGATCATCTGCACTTCCATTGTCAAAACACTAAATGAAGGAATATTTTGTGAAACCTCTATGCTAAAACACATTGCAGCTGTTCTGACATAATGCTGTTTTCTTTTGAATTTGTCATCATATGTATTTCAGGCACAAAAACCTTTAAATCTGTATTCTAGTTCATGTTTTTCAGGGCATTTGTCAGTGATGTTGATACTTTGTGTTTCAGAATAAACTTGGGGACACCGCTCTGCACGCTGCTGCCTGGAAGGGTTACGCTGACATTGTGGAAATGTTGCTGAACAAGAGTGAGGATCACGTCTTTTATTTGATTCAAAATAAGAAGTTGGCCAGGATGCATATGCACACAGTTTTATCTTAGCGTGTTTCTGGATGTGGTTTCTAGTACTTTAGTGGGAGTATGTTTGTTTCAGATGCAAGGACAGACATCAGGAACAATGAGAATAAGCTGGCTCTGGAGATGGCCAACAACGCCATGTGTGCATCACTTCTCAAGAGGAAACAGGGAGGCAGTAAGTACACCTGCCACCAGGGGGCAGCCTCGCAGCACCCACACATACATTACAGGATGGACATGCCACATGCTCACCCAGGGAACAGAGTAATGTGCTTTTTTTAATGCACTGATATTCACTGAAAGTGGAATGAGCAACAAGCTTAGACAGTTCTTTAGATTAGCACCAGTGCAGCAACTGTGAAACAGTTCACTGTCATGAACTATTATTACTAATGATGAGTGATAACCAGTTTGACCTGCATGTTATATTCCTTAAATTCAACCAGTGAACAGGAAGCCTTAACAGAAACATTTACTGAGAGGCTGTGGGCTCCAGTAAGCTTAACTTAATCAAGCCTCTGCAAATTTTATTTTACTGCTATTCACTTTCCAGAACAGAAGTACTCGCCATCCTGTCGCTGCAAAATGTCATTCCTGCAGAAATCTCAAAATGGGTTTTTTGATACCAAATCACATTTTTCTGTGGTGTTGCTCAATGTCTTTGTGTCATAATGGAACATTTTAATTGATTTTTATTCATGTTTATCAGTTCTGAAATTGCAATTTAAAAAAAAAAAAAGATGGTATCAACCCAAAGATGCTGCAACAACTTAAGAGACATAATAGAGCATGGCATCGGCCACCAAAGATTTTTACAGTTTATTTTAACGAATTAATGATCTCATGAATTACTATTTATTTCTAGACAAGATTATTATTATTTTTTTGTTATTTAGGACTTGAACAATTTGACATAATGTGTCCCCTCTTTTAAAAAAAAACGTAGAAAAAAAAGTCTCATAGGGTTAACTTGCAGTATATCCAGAATGTTAAGCTTCATTCACGTCATGAATGAGTCTCTCATGCAGGATATTTATTGTGAACTAATTCTGTAAAACGCACTCAGGATGTAGATGCAGAGGTTTGGCGGGTAAATATAAGCAGCGAAGCAGTCCTTAACTCTCTGTTTCGTTTGTTTCAGACATCACCCGCACACTCAGCAACGCTGAGGAGTATTTGGACGATGAGGACTCGGATTGAGCTGGCCCTGTTGAAACATCATCACTGTCTTCCACTGGGTTGGGGTGGGGGGGTATCGTGGAGCTCAGAGAGTTTTATTCAAGACCTAAAATGGATTTGCTGCTCTGTTTCCTACTGTAACTCCATTTTAGTTCTGTTATTCTGTGCAAACGCCTCGGCCCTCTGCATCACGTCGGTGTGAATTTCAAAGCATTGAATTGATGCATTTTACAGTTTGCCAAGCGCATTTCCACCTGCAGGGGATTTGTCTTTGGTGTTGCACACTGTGGGCAGAATATATGTTGCAACGGAGAGGGGACCAAAGCTCTAAGAAACACATTCCAAACATAGAGATTGTGTTTAACCCATTCACACTGGGCATTAAAGTGCCAGCGTGGATTAAAAGACCGATCTGTAGCTAGTTAAGTTTTAACGCTCCACTTGAATTACTGAACTACAGAATCGGAAACATGTTATCTCATGCAGATTGGAGTTCTCTCACAACTAAACACAGATCTGTTTATGTACATCTGGGAGGCTGTGCAACACTTGTATTCAACCTCAATATTTCCCCTCTAAATGGGACATGCTGTGGGATTCAGTGAGACCCTCCATCATAATGTCACTCTACTGCCCACCTCAACACTTCCACTGCTCAAAACCTGCACTCTGTAAAACAGACTTTAAATTTCTCTTTCACCTTTCAGGCTTTTGATGGTGTGATTTCCATCCTAGAAGCATTTTCTGGTTATTATATATATATATATATATATATATATATATATATATATATATATATATATATATATTAAAGTGCCTTAAATGTGTGTAACATAGAAAGTGTATCTTTGATATCACTGTGAACATGCCTTCTGAGAATTTATCAAGATGATTTTTTTTCTAGATATCTAGCAGCTCTGTCTTCAACCCACAATAAAAGATTTTAACTTAAAATGCCACCTTGAGTAGATATATATTATTTGACCATTTCCACACAGTCGCAACATCTGAACATAAGCTGTAAACAGATTCTTTGAATTGGCTATTTGGGTAAAATATGTCATGTAATTTAATTGACATTGTCTTTCGGTATGAATTTCATCAAAATTAATCGGTTGAGGAATAAATTAAGAGTGGGGAAGTAACCGCTCGGTCATCTGTCGTCTTTCTGAGCTAATCGGCTAACCCGGGGCTCCTGCTACTAGCACCATGCTGCTAGCTAGCTCTCCGTTGGACCACAATGTTCCCATTGATTCAAAGAAAATGGCAGCATTAATGAGCCAAACACAACTTCTCATCACGAAACAGCAAAGGTAACACATCATTTTTTGTCTGTATAAATTTAAATTTGTTTATTTTCTAATCTTCAGATGCTAGCTCAGTGAGTTTTGGTGGACTATGCCTTCATAACGACGTGTCGTGCTGTTAATGTTAGCATGAAGTGCTAATGCCCTGTTAGCTTGTTTTTGATGTGAGGTTGTTGTTGGAATAGAGTTTAGTTTTTTAGTTTAGTTTACATGAATGGTTATCTTGGACTTTAGCTTGTAGCAGAGCTTCTTCATGCTAAATAGGTCTACAAGGAGAATATGTTGCTTTATGTTTAACATAATTAATAAACTGCGATGTACTTCCGGGTGGGGCGGGCGGTCTGGTTCAGGTTGCTCCCGAATTTTATTTTTCAAGTCAAACAAAAACAACAATTGATTTAAAGTTGATGGCTGATGGTTGATTTACTGAAGGAGGAAGATGAAAAAATAAATAAATAAATAAATAAAAGAGCACAATTAATTACATTAGTTGAGAATTTTATACTTTTCAAATATTGTTTTTTTTGCAGATTTTTTTTTTTTTATTTCTCAGCTTGACTATAAAATTGTAACGAACAGCTGGAATTAGAAAGCTTAAATATTTTTGTCATTAATTACTAAAACATATTTTATTATGCATATTTTGTGTGCTATATAATTAACTATTGAGATCAACCACATGTATTAACAGATGGAAGTTTCACTGTAAAAAAGGTGGTCAGCAGTTTGTTGTCCATGTGCATAATATTAGAGCAAGTAGGGAGGACAGACATAAATCTAACCAGCATTGGGAATTGTTCGCCAGTGATTATGTGCTCATGTCATACGAGACTAATAATATATGCAGGAATCGTCAGCTGGGGTCCGACTCGCATACTTTTCTTTCAGTACATACCTCGCCTTACAAAGTATATACTGTTGCTTGCAGTCTGTATATTTCCAATTACCACATTGACATACTGGTATTTTTTGGCATTTTATTTACTATATATTGAGATGTCATCAAAGCTTTTTCTGGCATACTAAATAATATGGTAGTATAGATATTGGAACGCACGGATGACCAGTATAATACTGGACAAGAATGTCAGTAAGTACTCAAAGCCACAACAGGAAGTTCAATAGTCAAATAATTCATTTATTACAAAGTCAGCATGTTGATGATGTTCCAAAGAAGGCAGAAATGGCAAAAAAAATCGATGTGTATACAGAAATACAGCAAGTCTTTGATGAGAGGTTCAGCTACGTGCTACATAAGTGTTAGACCAGAGAAAAAACAAACAGGCCGTTAAAGCAGAGAAAAGGCTCCAGATTTTGAATTTATTCCCTTTCCTCAACATTTCTTCCCAACATAACGAACAGGAATGGCTCAAAATATGAATATAAAACCCCCCTCTGTACTTAACAAGTATACACAAAGCAGAGGAAACGGAAGCAACTGGTATTTATCAAGAGTAGCAAGTGCTGACTAAACCGTCTTTGCCTTCCAGGTCATTTTTAATGAGCTGGCACTAAAAAAGGACCCAGTTATTTATCCTCAGTCAGCAACCATGAAGGGAATAAGAAACATTCCCTTGTATAAAATCAGAAATCAGGTTTCTCTTCACCAAACATATAAGAGAGAGGAAGCAGAAGACATTTAATATTTGCGAAAGAAGCTGGGTTAGCCTGAATGTCAGTCTGAGGGCATTCAGTGCTGCTCAATAAGAGGATGCAGAGGATCCAACAGCCCCTCAGGGGTTTTTATTATTAATGCTGAGCAGCAAACAACAGGTAAATGGTGCCATTGTTAGGAGTATCAATGTCAAGATACATGCCTTGACTTTACAGTACAAAATGCTAATAAATACACTACCCTTATACAACAATGCTCTCCCAGGTAGCAGAGGATATAAATTCTGTTGTTTGTGGGGAGGAGCTATAAAGGAAGCAGCTCTGATTCAAATAGGCCTCCAGTAATACAAAGTAGGTCCAGCATATTGAACCAAACACACAAGCAATTAATTATACTGCCACACATCCACACAGACATCAAAGTAAAACAAAACAGCAGCATCAAGTTGCACTGTCAGTGGAAGGTACGTTCAACAGAGATGGCTGCTGCACATTAAAGCAAAAGTTTAACTTTTTGACAATTGTGCTTAATTCACTTTGTGGTGGAGCGGAGAAGATTGAGACCACCCTCATATTTTTCAGTTAAATGTATAAACACCAGCACCTATTAACATTCTGATTGGACCACATTTCCAAATAATTAAGGAAAAAAAATAACTTGGCGAAAAAAAAGTAGGGGAAAAAACAAATTGGGGTGTAAATAGTAATAATTAATAATACTACTAATTATAGTTATGCTACTGTAAGTGATAATGACCAAAATAAATTATGAATCTAAATTTTTGTGTTCGTATTTCCTTTTACTGAGTTGTCTCCCACCTCACTTTTGTTTATTTTGTCTTTTGTTTTGTTTATTTATTTTCATAGATTTATGTTCGCATTATGGAAAAAATAACTACCTTTGTGAATTACAAGAAATAGTTTATTTATTGATTTGTATTTGGAGGTGCTGAAACCAGACTTTGTTACTTCCCAGTTTCCTGTATTTATATTAAGTTAAGCTAACCAGCTCATAGCTTTAGCCTTTAGAAAGTGAATAAGGGTATTTCCAAAAATGTTAAACTATTCATTTAATGTGACAGGGGGTATAAGGAATTATTTTAAGACCAGCCAAAAAAATCTAAATATATACTGTTGCCAAACTAATACACTTATCTGTGGTATGAAAGCCTTCATCACATGAAAATGAGCAAAATTACAAAAAGCAATACCCCTTGTTTTTACTGATCAGTGTGACCATCACCATTCAACCACAAGCTGTCATTAAAACTTTAAGGGAGGCTGCATGACAAACCATAAAGACCATCAGAATTATCTCTCAAAATTATGTCAGTCATTTGCTCAAATTTTAGGTAAAACCTAAACGAGAATTGCCTTTCCAACATCCTTTTATATCATCGCTGTCTTGTCTCCCAAATGTCAATTATTGGTCTGAAGAAAAAAAAAATGCCTATTTCAGCTTTGTGACAATGCATTAACAGACAGCTCAATTTGTTTTAAATGGTTTATTTAGCTGAGTTTGGAGAATATTGTCAACCCATAAAGAAACACCTGAAACTTTTATCAGTTTATCTATAACAACAAAAATGGATGGAGACATGTTTTTTTTGCTGGACAGCAACAATATATTGCACCACTTTTTACTTTTCTCAGACTGTATCGTTTCATTAAGGTCAGAAATGGTTAACGTAGTAATCTTGACATGAAAAGAAGTTCTGTATAAAGCCAAAACCTCATCAAAAGGAAACTTGAGGATATTCAAAACAAACAGAAAACATCATTTAAGTACTAATCAGGCATTGAAACAGTGAACTACTTTCAGCCTCATTCAGACTCCTGAACTTTTTAATAAGTAATATCAGATATGACTGCAGCACCAGAATGAAACAGTGCAGTGGGAATGTCACTCTGTCATAAATATGTCATTGATTAGCCAAAGGATGAGCAGGAGTGAATGAAGGGAGCATTTGCGGGCATCCAGACCATTGAAATGAAGACAGTAATACTGATAGATTGATACATCATATCTCACTACCATGTACATACATGCACCTGAATACATTATTAAATTATTGCCCTATTGCACGCTTGGTTTTATGACACTTGTCCTGTTAATGGATGCTGAAACCCTTCTACCAATCTTTCTAGGCATGAAGACGTTGACTACAATGCACCAAAACACCCACTGGTTTTGGCTCAAATGTCAAGCACTCTCGCTTTAAAATGACTTCAGTCTGAATTCCTGGAGATACAACTTCATGTCAAAGCAGCTCAGGTTGCACCAGTTTCACAGATCAACAAATTTATCTGAAGACTGAACGTAAGACCTTTCAGAATCAGAAATGGGAAGACGTGTAGAAAAGCCTTTATATAAAATAATTCACTTCATTGTACTTGCCAGACACAAATTCAGGAGGTGACAAGCAGTATCATCACTTCATGCGTACGGGAATTCAGGTTTTGTATCTAGTTGAGCCTAAAACATCTTTCCTGAATTTTGGAAAGAGTTTGACAGTTGACAAGTTGATCTAAATGGACCACAATCTATTTAGTGCCATCTCATACCAGCTTCAAAAAAGGGGTTATGACATTTTTTTTAAAATTATTTTCAGGCTACATTTGTCTATTTCTTGACACTTTCTTTTACCTCCACTTCCACTCTGCTTTCTACACAACAAAGATGTCAAGAGAAGGTGACACAAAAACAAAGATTTACATAATTTAAACGCACTCTGAGAATCACAGAGTGTGTGGAAGAACAAAGTCACATCTTCTCTGGGCTTCAGAGCCCACTGCCAGGCTACAAGTATAAAATAATGGAACTCTTTGTTTAAATAAATAAAATTCTTAGGATGGTTAAAAGAAAGTAAAAGAGAATAAATTGAAATAACTGGGATAAAACATGTGATGCCTTGGACAAGCAGCTAATAAAAATTCCTTCCCAGAAAATAATTTCTTTAACTGATTTTTTTTTTCTTTTTTTTCCCAAAAATGAAAATATAGTCTTTTTTAATGTTCTTTGCAAGTATTCCTTTAAAAAATTATTGTATCAATGAGTCCTCTTTGAAATATATCTACAGCTGTACACTAGGTCTTGCAAGTGATTTCATGAAAAAAAAAAAAAAAAAAAAAATAGCGCATCATTTTACATAAAAAAGCCTCTTTACAGATATGGGTTAAAAAGGGTCATAATAAACAATATAAAAGAAGATAGAAAGACGGCTCTTTGCTAATGAGATTCTTGGAGATTCGTCTTCTCTTCGATGGCCTGTTTCACTATTTCAGCCAATTTCAAGCGGTCAACTTTATCAGAGAAGGATCTTCCTGCAAAGAAAATCTATGGTTAATAACCTCACAACTACACAAACAATGAAAAGCTACAGATTAATGCTTTTAACTATCCTCATCTCGTAGGCTTGAACCACAGTGACCACTAGAAAACAGAATATATTCACACCTGTTTTATGTTGATGTTTGGTGGACAATGGAAACATTCTGGTATAATAACTAGGCTGTACAATTATTTACTGATTATCTTCTTGATTAACCATTTGGTCTACAAACGTAAAACTATAATGAATAAAGGCCTTTACAGTTCAGGTGACACAAAATAATTGTCTCATAAAGGAAAGAAAATCAGCAGATTATTATGTCTGAGAAGCTGCCACTAAGAAAAATGTACTTCTGTATAAACTAATGTAAAACAATGAATCCAATTGTTTCAGGTTTACTGACGATCCATCAGTCTGTGGCCATTCAACATCACTTCCTTGTCTTGTATATTTATTTGTTGATAACTGAGCTTTGTTTGTAACTGCAACAGATTTTTGGGCAGGTATATGAATCGAAAAAGGCCAGAATGATATGTGTCATCAAAGCTAATAGTTATGTTTCTAATATTGGACCAATGACAACTAAAGGTAATTTTTGCAGGTTTTTTCTAGATATCAGCTTTTAATCATCAGATTGTCAAAGTTGACATAGTACTGACCGTCCCAGCTGAGCCCCTGTAGGCCATCTCTCAGCTGTTTGCAGTCTCTGTTGAACCTCCAGGCATCATACATCACCTCATTCAGCTTCTCATCCTCGTTCTCTCCTGGACAAACAAAAAGATTCACTTAAGCCTTGTTCACACTACACAACTCTAGTCAGAGAGCCGAGAGTCAACAACTCTGACAATTGTGTAGTGTGAACAAGGCTTTAGAAGCTTCTCACTTTTTCCCCTCAGAGCTATTTTACATGAGCAACAAAAGAAATCCACAATCATCCATACATCCGTTATCTACCGCTTATCCTCAACCAACCACTCACACTCACACCTATGGTCAGTTTAAATTAGCCAATTAACCTAATCCCCATGCATGTTTTTGGATGGTGGGAGGAAGCCAGAGTACCCGGAGAGAACCCACGCAAACACGGGGAGAACATGCAAACTCCACACAGAAAGGGCCTGGGATTCGAACCCGATACCTTCTTGCTGGCAACAGTCTTAACCACTACACCCATCCACAATCACGCCTCATTTATAGTATTTATAGCCTTTCTTAATCCTTCAGTGAGGGAAATTTCAGTTTTAACTCTGTTAGTATATTTCTAGTATTGGGGGTTTGGTGCCTTGCTCACGGGCACCTTGGCAGTGCCCAGGAGGAGGAACTGGAACCTCAACTATCAGTCCAGACTCCAGACTTGGTCTGACCTGGACTTGAACCAGCAAGCTCCCAACACAAGTCACGACAGACTGAGCTACTGGTGGCCCAAAGTATATAGATACATATATGTGACTCATATGTGACTCATCAGTATTGTTGGTGTCTTGGAAAGCTAGAGTGAAGTTACAGACAATTTTTGTTTTCACTTCCGGGTGGCAAAACACTTCTCAGTTGAATAGAAGTGACTGGAATGTAGGTATGTTGTCTGTCATGTACAAGTTATTTAAAATGTCAACAACTGTGTGGGTTTACTGACCAGCTTGTGGTAGTATACACTGTGCAATGACATCTCGTAATTTTTCCAGCGCTACGTTGGAGTCTTCCCCGCCGTTCTCTGGGTCATGAATGAAGAAACCGTCACTGGGCTTGGGGCTGCAACATGCACACCAATATTTCAGACCAAACTTTGACCAAACTGGGAGAAAAAAATACATTTTATTTTTCCCAAAGAGAAACATTTTTTACCCAAAAAAAAAAAAAATCAAAAAAGACAACGTACCCAAGTAGTTTCCGCTTCCTGAGGATTGGGTTGTTGACAGAGTTTAGAGGCTTCAGGCTGACGTTCAGATCCTGAATTCTCATGTTGGCCAGCTGCTCTGCATGGGCCTGTTGGATACCGGCGACTACTGCCTGGAGGGTGAGAGGACAGATCAACAGTAAGATAGGGAAGATGATAACACAGGTAGAATAACTTTCAACAGTGGCCTCAGCTGGTCAGTTCATTCAGGAACAGCAGGCCGTACAATGCAAGACTGGTGCAATGCAAGACTCACCTTGTCCATCATCATCTGAGCGGAGGGCAGCACATTGTCAAGAGCCTCGGTGCAGTTTAGCCAAGGGTGAGCCAAGACTCCCTCAATAGTCAGCCTCTCCTCTGGCTTCACCTTCAGCAGCCTGCAGCAGAGGAAGAACAAATTACTGGACAGAAAATAGACGAATTAAAGTGGAGGGGGAAGGACTATGTTCTGGGAATACAGCAGGATGAAGTAACCAGACCAAACAGGCACAAAGAAAATTACTCACTTGCGTACAATGTCCTTCGCCATCTCAGAGATCTGACTCCACTCATCTTCGGGGAAGTCAAAGCTGCCCGTCATGATCTTCTTCCTCATGTCCTTTGGGATGGTGCGACTGTGGTGCTTGGAGTAGAACGGAGGATAGCCACACAGCATCACATAGATGATCACACCGAGGGACCACAAGTCACAGCTCTGAGGAACAATGGGAAAAAGGCAAGCAACATGCATTTAAAATAGTTTTGTGTTGCATTGCCACAGTAGGCTGAAATGCTTAGTTCAACAGGTCTGTGCCTCACCTTGTTATAGGTATAAGGAGTGGGTGAGGTAGGTATTATTCCAGACTTTTCCTTCTGGTGTCTTCTTTGAGCCTCAAGTACCTGAACAGAAATAAGAGCTGAAGAGATACTGTACATCATGGAAATGTGCATCAGCTTTAATAATTGCTGCGATTAAGGTGTCCCAGTATGTTTGGAAGACTCCTGTGCTTGCTTTTTACCTGAGGTGCTACGTAGTAAGGAGTGAACTGAGGAGTCATCAAGTCTCCTTGATCAATTTTGGCAAAGCCAAAGTCACATAACTTCACAGGTGCATCCTACGGAAAAGAAACATGAACATGAAGCACAGAAACATTTCGCTTGCAGGGAGATCACTGAAGGTGCTGCCAGAGTAAGGGAGGATTTTGAAGTTGTGGCCAAGTTCTGCTGAATACTAAATACTTACCAGAGAGTTATCCTTAAAGAGCAGGTTCTCTGGCTTCAGGTCACGATGTGCAATATTTAGGGAGTGACAATGTTCCAAGGCTTGACTGATCTACAGAGGAAAGAGACAGACATCAGACTGTGTGTGTCAAAGCAGCCTTTAACTCATTGAGTGCCAGCCGTTTCATAAAACAGTGCCTTGTGCCAGCGTTTGCCCATTTTGAGTCATATTTCAAGACCCACAGTATATTTTGTACTTTGTCTCTGAAAACACTGAATAGCTATTTCATCACGAAAATATTTTTACCTTGTTCTGTTCTTAGTTTATCAGAGGTAGAGGCCACTTTCACCAAAAAATGTCACTTTTTGTCCAGAATCCCTCTGTTTTGCTTTCTTATTGTGATCGTTTCCACTTCCTGTTTTGATCTCCGTGGTGTATACCATCTTTTTACGTCCCGACTACAAATCCCAGAAGCCTCATAATTACTCACAGGCTGTGGCAGACCACGATTGTCGATCCACAGCCAAAAAAACACACTGACATATTATTACATTGATGGCACTTAAGCCTCAGATTTTAAATGACGTGAAAATACATCAATTGCACTCAAAGAGTTAAGGACACTTGATTTGAGTCTCTGAGATTTGAGTCTTGAAGAGTCTCACTGCCCCATGTGCTGCTTTATCCAAGCACGGGCTGCTAATGGCACGAGTGTTTCACACGAACATACACACAGACACTAGTGGACAAAAACTGACCATAGACTGTATGGAAAGATGGACAACATGTGTCCACTTCCACCGGCTGTACTTAAGTGAAGTCAAAATATCCCAAATAAGGGAGCTGCCAACTTGAGATTTTGACTTCATTTGGAGTACTGATCAGGTGGTGGAGCCGCAGTATCAAGGTCACCAGTCATACCTTTGACCCATGTTTCATCCCCCTATATAAAGAAGGTGAGACTCATGACCTATACTGCAGGCAGCCACCAGGGGGTGATCCAGATGTTTTGGCTTCACTTTTGGGGAGTTGTCATATCGTCCATCTGTATATACGGTCTGTGAGACTGACTTAGAAAATAATATATGTATAATATTTGTGTGAGTCTGTCTTCACGTACCTGTTTAGTGACCTGGCTGGCCATCTTTTCAGTAAAGTGCCTGTGCTGACTGATTCTGTGGAACAACTCGCCACCCTCCATCATCTCCATAACAATCAGGAGCCTTGCCCTGTAGAAAGAAGTGAGCAGGTGTGCATGTGTCAGAGGAGATGGATTAACGGACTTAGACTTAGATTCCACACAAACAAATTCACAGTCAGCTCTTTACCTCGGGCTGGACTCATGTGGGAACTGCACACTATTGGCGTAAACCTCCAGGATTTGTACAATGTTAGGGTGATTGGCACACATCATATGGAGACGCACCTGCATGGAAGAGAATCAAACACCCAATAAAACGGTGCTACAGGACAGAATAGCATCCTGACTCCTGCTACAGCAAAGATGTATTTAGTGTTTGTGAAGTTATTTCACCGTAATTGCTTCAAGTCATTGAGGGTGCTAACTACCTAACTGCAAATTATCATTAAAATTATTCAGTGTTAGGACAGTAAAAACAAATTGGTAGGACAGAAAAACCAAACATGTAAAGCAAAACCTCTGCCTTCATGTATTCAAGGCATACCCTCATTTGAAAAGATGATAAAAGTCCCTGAAGAATCCATTGATTAGTGAAAATACTGTGTGCCTTTGCTTGTCAGTGACAGCTTTCACAGTTCAGCGGCGAGGGCTCGAGTGAAGCAGTCGCTTCAGTCTGCATCGCTTGTTTTGACTGCATGTCACACTGCTGAACTGCTGTGTAAGCTGCTTGATCAAAACAGAAAGCTGCTAATGACACAGAGAGGCTGCTAGATACGGTGTTCACCACAGGGAGACAATGTTACGGACAAAGACGCCCATAGAAACAGACAGAGGAGGCACAGGAGACAGATTGACAAGGGAAGAAAAACAGGAATTAATAGAGACTGATAACAGGCAGGCAAGCAGAACAAAGCATATCGACACAGCCACAGACAACAAACAGTAGGCATTAATCAAAACTGAGACAGTGTTTCCTCTAACCTCATTCCTGGCCTTGGGGCGATCAATGAGGATCTTCAGGGCCAGGCGTTCCTGAGATGACTTCTTCACACAAACTCTGAACAGGAAGAAAACAAACATCTCAGTCAACATGAAAACCTGATCTGTGTCACAGATGTGATCGTGTTTGCAAAGAATGAATAAGGTAGTTTCTGTAGTCTGGCAGGGCTTTTCTTGACAGTTTGTAATTTGGATTTCAGCCTCATATGTTTGATATTCATCATGATCATGTTTCTGTGGATTTGAACTAGAGCGATATTGGTTGACTTTACCGTTGTAGTGGAATTGGTTTATATGTCATCCTTGAAGGAAGTGCTGTAAAAAATGTTAGAACTAGATTTGAGGTAGCTGAGAAACAGTGACAGTGTTACATGATTTATCTACCAGCTTTTAGTCAAGTTCTCTATACTTGAATATTGTTTTAGATATGGTAAAAAAAAAACAGGTGATACATGCTGTGAAGTTAAATTTGGCCTGATATAACCAGAGGCAACAAAGCAGCTGACCGGATAAGATTCAGGAAGAGTATTTTGTAAACATCACAGTTTGTTATGGGACATATGAATATAGTCTATGTCTTTGTAATCAGAGTAAAAACACAGACATTTCAAATCAGAAACTCCTTTCCTCCTCTTCTAAGCAGCAAAGATAAATATTCACTTTAAAAAGCAGCCTGGGCTTTAAACTCTGATTACACTATTAAAGCATTACTGCATGGCCAAAGTTCACTTCAGTGGAAAGCAATGCCTACCTAATGAATCACAGACTTTCAGGATGAGTAAGAGTTGCCCAAAAGGAGACCGAGTACAACATGAATCACAGAGTTCAAGAATGTGTTTACATGGAGGGCTGATGAGTCAGTTTCTCAGTATTCTTGTCACTTGAGGCCAAAACTACACGCGTTAGAAAATAACAGGCTGATACAGACCATGATAGCTCCAACGTGCAGAATGAGCAGAAGCAATCAGTGACACACACATTGATACATTACAGCTTGCATCAGCAGGGTAGAGGAAACTGCACATAGCACAGACAAAAAAAAAGCTGTTTGAGCGGCCACTGCTTCTCTAAAATATCTTGCATAAAGTGAATACAAAAACATAAGTTGAGGTCATTCCTATGACGAGATTACACCAGTGTCAACTGAGGCGATGAGGACAAAGGTCGACATGAGCACAGACACTTTAGAAAGGTGAAAATAATGCAGTCATTGTTGACAATGTCCGAGTTACTTTCATTTTTGATTCATCTGCTGATTATTTACACAATTAATTGTTTGGTCTATAATATTTAGTTTCCCAAAGCCCAAGATGATGTCCTCAAATGTCTTGTTTTTTCCCCCACAACTCATGTTTATAGTTTAATAAAACTATAATAAGATTTTATTATAATTTAACTAGCGCAATCCTTCATGCATCCACAAGAATCCACTATTTGATCTGAGTGCATCTTCTCAAAAGAAAGTTAGTTGTTTTCCTCAAATTTCAATACTGTGTGGACTAAAACCCAATAAAGCCACAGAAATACAGACGTACTTTACTTGTACTCATTTGCAAGAAAAGAGGATAATATACTTCCACTGAATAGAGTGAAGGACAACAGTATAGAGTTGGATTCAAGCCCAGGATGAGCTAAATGAGCCCCCACCAGCTACAACACAAATGGTACCGGTGCCAAACATCACCATACTAAGCCTCGAGTTGTGACTAGTGGTTCAGTCAAGCGCTGTCAAGTGACAAGCATCTGGCCTTTTCTTATTCTCAATGTGTTAAAATTGTTCCAGAGTGAACAAGATGCAATAAAACCACAGGAGAAGTAACTTGTATAAAGTTTTTTTTTGGCAGCAGTCACAAAGTTTTCTCTATTCAACAGCTCAGTTAGCAAATATTCTTCATCTGCTTTGACATCCATCAGTTGGAGTGCAGAAAAGTAATTAAATTCTATCATCAAGACATTTTAGTGTATTTTGAGTCATGATACACTATATACAGATCTAAACAAAACTATAGAGCACTCTCCATTAATGCTAATGCTCTCTCTGCCCAATCACAAACAGATGTCTACTGGTTATGCAATACTACCTGGCAAAGGCTAGGTTGAAATCTAGTATACAGCTCCGCAAAAAAATAAAAGACCACTGCAAAATGATTAGTTTTGCTGGTTTTCTATTTATAAGTATGAGTTTGAGTGAAATGAACATTTTTATTTCGTCATATAAAGTGATGACAACATCTCAAATTTGAAATATAAATATTGTCATTTAGTGCATCTATTGGTAGAAAAGGACAACTGGTTAAAATAACAAAAAAGATGGAGTGTTTTCAGCATTCAAATAATGCAAAGAAAACATGTTCATATTCATTTAAAACAACATAACACTAATAATAGCCTTAAATGTTAGTCATGTTACTGTTAGTGGTTATTTCCTCTCTGTTCCGATCACCTGTCTGTCTGCTCTGATCAAACTTCTCTCGCTCTTGTTCAACCACATACTAACATTAGGCACTTTAATATTGTACTCCCTCCCTCACCTGACAGGTCCACTGATGCCGGCTCCCAACTTCTGTGTCCAGTTTATGTTGTACTCATCTAGTATGGACGTCTCCTGTCAGGAAAAGAAACCAGTCAGCTTTATCAGATTTTGAAAAGAAATATAAGACAAACATTTGTCCAGAACTGGTATGTTTTACGTTATTTGTGCTATCACCATTGTTTACATCATGCAGTCCAATCAACAACCTGCTGCCATCATGAGAAAGTAATCTGCACTAGAAAGAGCATTCCCAGTCAGCACCTAGAGTATCAATTGAAATTGCTGTTTAGCATAACAAACGACACATGCATTGCTAATGTGTGCCAAACCTTAGTGAATTAGCCAAGATAGTTAGACATACATCTGGGTAAGATTAGCCACTACTGCCTATAAAATGATCATAAAAAAGGATGGGATGCAATCCTGGAAAGAGGGAAGTACTGAGGAGCTCCTGTAATCATTGGAGTGGACTGGAGATCTAAGAACTGCACAGGTGGTAAAGAGAGCCATCCTACTTTAACCTACTGTACATACCCCAAAACTTAACATCTACATTATTAAATCAGCCCTTGCTCTTCATCCCTGAGAATATACTCTCTTGGCCAACACACTGCAGTTAATCATGTGTTAATGCAAAGAGGCACCATCTCCTTCTGTCACTGCCCACTGCAGTCCAGTCCGGTCTATGCAAACACAAAGAGACTGATAATAATCAGGACTCATCATGATGATTATGCAGCAGCTGTCTTAACTACCAGTGGCTCTGATTGGTGGTCTTGGATAATGGGTCTAACAAAGCTTGTTACCAATTAAACAATTTGTTTAGAGTATCAGGATCTTGATACCAGAGAGTCTGGTCATGTCTAAATTTAGCTATCCCACGAAGCTTTCGTCATCCCCAGTGTCTTCTCTCAGTCAACCCAGCATCAGGTACCTTCTAACCCATCTGTAAAAGCAGACGGCCAAGGCCACTTGGGATCACATTTTACTACTTGCTCAAATGCCCAGGCAGTGGCACATTGAGGGGAGCAGGCCAGGACCAGAGCCAGTTAGTAAGGAAATATAATCACCATGTAAGATAGATCCATGCTCTGCAGTAATGTTTAACAAGGGTACAGCCTTCTATAACACATTGTTCATGATTTCCAGTTCTACCGTTTGTACACAAAACTCTTGCTGTCTTGTGTTATACTAATCTTTGAGGTTTTATTCAAAGAAGAACCATTGGCAATCATGTTATAGGGAAACTGTAAAACAAATGAAGTGGGTAAAAAAAAAGCCTGAGCACCACAATTAGCTCCAATCTCAGCTTTTAAGAGAAATTTCCAACATCAGTGAAAATTATTGCAGCCTCCTCAGTTGCTTTAGAGTTTCATTAATTCAAGATCAAAGGTGATGACTACTACAAAACTGCAACATTTTGCATTTGCATGAACATAATTTACAACGTAACATATTTACCTTGATGAACTTGTCTCCGTTGTTGTCCTCCGACATGGTGCTGAACTCTGACAGATGAGGTCTGCCTCACAAACAGCTGACAATACAGACAAAGCGTTTTTCTGACCTTCACAAAGTTTCGATCTCGCAACCCTGGGCTGGACCAAGGCTTGTTATATTACTAATGATGACAGAACAAGGCCATTGGGGCAAAATGATGTGCGACCACCGGTCAACCAGAACCAAGTTTCGTTCACTTGGAGCCCTGAAGCCCACCAGCCGGCGCGACGTGTCGTCAGATCAGGCCAGCAGGGCTCACATCCACGGTGTCCGACCCGCTCTGCCAGTTGCCTTAAAGTCACTGCGGTGACCATGTAGAGTGCCAAACTCCGAGCAAGGTGACCAGAAAAGACGAAGACAAGTCCAATATGGACTAGCTCACCACTTATGGAGACGAACTCAGTGTGGGACAAGAGGTGTATTTTTAGCCAGCGCAATGAGAGCAGTGCTCCGCTAACACTGCGGAGACACCGGGGAACGGCGAAGTAAGCTAGTGCCACTCCATCCCAGGTCAGGGTAGGTGGCTACACAAAAACAAAAGACAGGTAGACCAGGTATACTCTCTGATAATCGTCGATACTTTCCTCTATTATCGGTGGGTTGATCTGAGACGACGAGCACACCGTGTTCCCGGTAGCACAGCAGACTATTATGTCGTCAAGCAGAGCCTGCTAGCTGGCTAGCTGGTTAGCCCAGGTTCGTTTTCCTGCTCCGCTCAAAGCCTCTGCCGTTAACATTCTCCCATAAAACAGTGTAATCAAAATCACAACAACACCATCCCAGCGGTGGAAAGGGCTAATGGAGGGTGTTTTCAGAGGTGACCAAGGGGACACTGCACTATTTTGCTAATCCCATAGTTGTCTGTCAGAGGAAATACACGACACGACAGCCGTGTTGAACGCCTGATAGAAATTATCTACATATTTCGAAAATTAGAACAATGTGTGTTGTTAGTATTGTTTTTCTGACAATAAATATGTAATCCTGACTCGTAAAAATCGCATATTGTTCAGTATTTTTTTTTCCGAGTGAACTGTTTTCAATTTGTACAAGATAGGTTTGGAAATGGCCAGACTGGTGGGTCCTGATGAGGCCCCAAAATAAACTTTATTAACAATTGGCTTTTTGCACAAACAATAAGGAAAATTAAAAGTACAGTGTGGTTCATCACACACAAATCAAACAATTAAATAAACAAGTTCGAGGCTGTTGGAAATGTGTCCTCATACAGCATTTTTCCTTTCCATGAAGTTTAAATCAACTAAGAGGGTAAACACTCAAAGACAATGAAGTGTCAAGTTGTCCTGAGAACCTTGTTTATGAATGAAAAAAATTGACAGAGGAATACAGTTAATCAGCAGTTAGGCATACTTGTCAGTAGATAGGGCAACAAATTATATAATCACAAGGTTAAATAATTTTGTTTCATCATGTTTTGTTGCATCTGCATAAGATGGTTTGTCGTTTCTATATTACTTGTATAAAAAGCGCAAGTATTATTACTCAAAATAAGTTTCTTAAAGAAATCTGAAGAAATTCTTAGGACTACATAACATTTATCACTTTCACTGGATATAAAATATAGATTGTGTGCTGATTGTGTGCAGACTTCCAATGGTTGATTTAGTAAATTTTAAAAGAATAAGGCCAGCAAATTAATCGCTGATGTGTTTGTGACTCAGATTAATTACTTTTATTTGAGTTCAGACCTTTGACTAAAAGCAGTTATGACTAAAGAATGGGGTGTGCCTGCAAAACAATTGGGAGTGTAGTCAGTGTCAAAATAGTGCTGAATCATGAAAATTGTATTTCCAACAGATGTTACATTGAGAAAATTGCCCGTGTCATCTAAAATGTATTACAGACCAGATGTCATATGGGGTAAAGTTGTGATTAAAGAGAACCTGCTGATGAAATAATGAGAATTTGACACTGCAAGGCAAACACAATACCATACAATTTCCTAAAGATCTCTATGGGCACGTTGAACCAAAAACTCTTAGGAGAGAGGAATGTTTTCAGCCAATTCATATTTATCATACAAATATAAATAATTAAGGCCACCATCTCCATCTTCCATATAAATTACAGATTTATATGTTTAATCACGTTTGAATAGAAAGAGCAATAGATACATCTGGACAAATTTCCCACATAAGTTAAAGAGATGCCTCTGAATAAGTCAAATCCCCTTTTAACCACACACTAGGTTTGTATTTACACTCCTCAAGTTTGTTTGGATGGTTTTTTTTTCTTCAGTTTCTGTCTATCTATTCATCCATTATCTACCGCTTATCCTCATGGGGGGGGGACAAGTGGACAAGTGCATGTTTTTGGATGGTGGGAGGAAGCCGGAGTACCCGGAGAGAGGTTTCCGTCTATTTATATGTCAATTGTATGCTCAGGTTCTTAACTGTTAATTAATTTTATACCGTGATATATTTATTACAGTATTTTAATCTGCAGTTTGTAGTGGCATTGTATTGGACTTTTTTATTTTGAAAAGTGTTTTTATTATTTCGTTGATATTGGAGGACAAAATATGTGTGATGTAACTCATCCCATTTAAATCCATTGCATGTCTGAATCCTACTGACTAAGTGAATTAATTCATGTTTTGAGCAGAAAAGAAACAGTTACAGGCAGCGCTTGAGATGCGTAATAAATGGAAAATAAGAGAAGCCATCTGGCATCTGAAAAACTGGATATGTTACTGGAATGTGGTAAAACAAATCAATCAAAGAATCAAAGAACTTTGAAGCTTGATAAATCTGTCTGTTAAAAAAAATATTTTGTTTGTAGACCCACAGATATCTGATTGTATATTTGACTGGCTCTTTTTTTTTTAAATTACACTTTGTATTTAATGTATTATTAGATTATTAGATTATTTATTGTATTATAAACAATAATAAAAACGTATATAAAAACATACCATAGAGACACACAGTATAAAATGTAGACATAAGAAAAGGAAATACATTTTACATTAGATTAAGAAAGTCAATCATACCAGGAGGAGCCTTACATGTAATTTATTGTTTTATGAATAAATGTAGGCTTATTTGAAATACAGTGTGTAGAATGGCATCTATAATCTACAGGTTTCTTCCAGCTGCACTAACATTTTATCTTGTGTGGACGAAAATATTAATGTAATATTGTTGAATATGATCATGAGCATAATATGCTGTAAAGGCAATATTACTGCGCAACCAACTCTCTCTCTTCCTTCTATGGCCATTTATCAAGATTGTCGAGGTCAGGCCAGTTATTTGTTGAGTTATAATTCAGTGTGTCATTTTCATCAGTCAGTCATATGTCAGTTGTCATCAATATGCCCAGTCTCCAGCGTGTAATTAATGTGTTTCTATGTGTGAACGCCTGTGTGTAGTGTGTTCGCCGGCTCACGTGGATGCCACAAAACAGCCGTTGAGGAGTCATGGACTTCCTGAAAGTAGTGCAGTGTTGTATGTGTCATTTGCCAAACTAATTAGGATTTATATGTTTGTTTTGGTGATCTAGATTAAATATGCATGCATTCGTCCTTTTTTCAGCAGTTTAGTGGTTGTCAGAAGACACAGTGGAGGTTATATGTCATGCGCCGTTACGCCTTTCTTATATCCCTCCGCTGGTTTTTGTCCCCTTTCAGACTGTTTTGGTCTTTTCGCTGTTAGCAACGGAAAGAAGCTGAGATAGCTGTAAACCCTATTTTGAGATAAACTATTTTTTTGTTAGGATTACACAACAAACTGACAAGAGGCGTAACGCCTATGGTTATTTTGGAAGAGTGATTGACGCTTGTTGTCTTTTTAAAATATTATTTTTTTCCGTTTTAATAGGAATTGTAAAGGTTGCTAGTTTAGATAGCAACTGTTAGCTTCGTAGCATAGCATCTTCCTCAAGAGGCACGTTGACCCTGCTAGCTAGCCAGATCCTAGGATTGCTAACACTAGCGAGCTGTCATACAATCACACATCGTCTCATCGTCAAGAGATTGCGGTGTGAAGCTGGTCGTTTTAGGACGCTGTCTTTTATGGGATCACCATGTCACTGAAGGCCGGTGGAAATCGCAGCAAGCCCGGCGGTGGCAACACCTCTGGTGCCGCCGCCTCCGGTGCCGGAGGAAGCGGAGGGGGAAGACAGAATCTGGGCAGGTCTGTGGAATTAAAACGTTAACTTAGTGAAATAAAAACACAACAGCGGCGGTTAGCGTGGCCAGCTTTCATTACTTTGTATGCAGTCGCTCCCAACGGTGGCAGTTTTGAGAGATGACATTCCCGTTAAGTGGTTCAAAACTAGTACGCGTTTCTGAACGTTATGTGGGCCTTGCGACGCTTTGGTCACCTAGCGTAACGTTGTGCAGTTTAGCTAGCGAGGCCTGTCTGCTTGCCCCAATAATGTTGCAACTCCGGCATAACGTTACCTCTTCTTGCACGGCAAATAACACACAACACCTGGTCTCTGATTGTGGTCTCATAGACATGTTTGAGTGGACAAACATATTTCTCCTCACGTGTGTAGAGGTACGCTGCTGGCCAAGTTGACTGATATCAGTTTACTATCAGCTTGGAGTCCATTTAACGTCCAGCTAACAGCGGTAATTAGCCATTTGACAGCCCATGCTTGTAATTCAGTGCACTTGCCTCATTCAGTTACATAGCGGCTAGCTAACGGGGCAGCCTGCCTACAGTTCAACCTTAGAGACCGCGATGAAACGGCTGTGTTTGTTTTCATGTTATTGTTATCTGGGTTGGTACATTACCGCAACATTGCTGCAACGGGGTTGCCTAGAAATTGATATAAACGTGTGGGCGCACGAAAGAAAGGGGCGGGTGGGAAGCAGAAGGGGGAATTTTACAGACCGACGGGCTTTCAACCT
This sequence comes from Synanceia verrucosa, assembly GCA_029721515.1. NCBI lineage: Eukaryota > Metazoa > Chordata > Actinopteri > Perciformes > Synanceiidae > Synanceia > Synanceia verrucosa. The sequence continues at coordinate 18,189,628 of CM056551.1, read as the reverse complement.
TGACGTTGCCGTTGCTACTTCTGTGAAATAATGTCCTTGAGGCATGACATTTCTCTACATGTCGTCCTGACATAAAGCTAACATATACTGTCTGTGCAGAAGCTGCAGGCGTATGGTGAATTTTGGTGGTGTTCATTTGGTCAGGCCGGTCAGTAGGACAGTGCGTCCCATGCATTGCGTATAGGTTTCATCCATTAAGGCCGTGCGAAGACATTGTAAAATACTGTAGGTCCAGTTGGACTGATGCACACTAAACCTATTTCAATTCGGCACTGGATTGGTTTTATTTAAATATTGAGAAACTGACTGTGTTTAAGTGAGCATATTATATATATTACCACGGGTATAATGCAGAGAAATAGGACATTCCCTACATCCATTCAAGTGTGAATGCCTGGCTTTGTGCCAGCTGCTGAACAAGGTGCATTTTAGGACATGCTTGGAAATAAAATGTAGGCTACTGAGTGTTTGGCTGACAGCCCTTTGAATATTATTCCAAGCAACAACATATCCTGGAGAAATTCATAATCCATATCACATTCAAATATGTAATACTGAAGGCACATTTTCAAGACATTTTAATGTAGATTAAATTGGATAATTTGTGTTGATCATTATCCCTTTTTAACATGATCCATAGCAGTTCTGTACAATTGTAGATTCACTCCACTGCCTCCTGAGATTTTGAACATTCGTTCTTCCGTGCCTCCATTAGAGAAGGCTTTGTTTCAGTAAGCTAGAAAACTTTAATGCTTATGATAATGGTGAGTTTGAAAACAATGCCTTTTTTCTTTCAGGGGAAGACACAGTGGCAAAGGTCCTGCAGCAGTAAGTAACTCATAAGTCAGTGGAAAATAGCTAAAATACTATAAGTTTGGTTTACATGATTGCTGTAATTTATCACAAAATAAGTAATGCTTCTTATTGTTCATTCTGTACAGTCACGTGAATACTGGGTCATGTTTTTGTAAGACATTTAATTTAGTTTAAAAGTTGCATAGAACGGACCTCAGAGACAGCTTGAGTGGTTGATATCTGTTTATTGTTATGCATTATTATGCATGGAACAAATGTCCAGTAGGTATCATATGCCTGTGAGAGCATATTTAACATTTATTTTCTTTGCAAATGGGGAACACCAGAAGTTAACTGTGTTTTTTTCTTCAGGTCATTTTCAATGGTGTATATGCAAATATGAGGATGGTCCATGTGTTGACTTCAGTAGTGGTATGTTCACTGTGTCTGTCTTTAGTGTGTTTCCTAGGTAATGTCACAGATACAGCTAATATGTCCTGCTGAATTTTCTCTTTTATGTAATGACACTAATGAATAGAGAAAAACAGCACAGTTACAAGCATGTGAATCATGCTCACTGCAAATTAATTTGTAACAGCGGTATGTACTGCCGTCTGTCTTTCACCACATGCTGTTTCTTCAAATTGTCTGCACTGCTATAAACAAAGTCTGTGTGATCTGTAGAGACAGCTGGCTTCATAAACAAATCAGAGATTGATCAATCATTTATTTTTTTCACAACAGATGGGTTTCTGAACTTATGTGAATGTGTAAATTGACACTGGCACTTAATTGAATAAGTGTTACATAAAGTGAATAATGATAGGCCTATTTATTTATAGGGGACCAAGTGTGAGCTGAAAGTAAAAAATGGAGCGGTCTACGAAGGAGTATTTAAGACATACGGTCCAGAGGTAAGGATCACACACAGTGTTGTTTATAGATGTTCTTTATAGGAGCTAGATCTGTAATTTCCTTAGTAGCAATACTAATGATGTAAGGTTAACTATGCTGGGAACAAAGTGCCAAGCCAGCACTCAATAGCAGTTTCACTCCTTAGGCAGCTTCGGTAAAGATCACCCTTTCCTTTTAAGGAGGAGAGGTATGTGGCCCTTTATCTTGATGTTTGAAATATTCTCCAGTCTTTTTTGTATGGGAAAATGCACAAATGAAAAGCTAAATCTGTGTATTAGTTGAAATCTCTGTCCAGTTCAGTTGACAGAGACTTGGCTTTTACTTCAGTTCTGAATGCAGTGTCAATAACATACAATATCCCGTTTTCACACCAAACACCAAGGCACATGCTTTAAAAGGCTTTATGACTGAAACGTGAATAAGGCTGGCAGGGTTCAAAATACAATACATTTGTTGCTTATAAAGGCAAACACACAACTTTGTTTTGAGAGCAAAACAAAGCATCACATTTGGCTTTTATTACCACAGTGTGTACAAACAGTGAAAAGTCAAATATGCTGAAATATTCACCACTCCTCTGTACCCTCACTCTTAGTCAACAATGTAATGTTTGGTTGCAGGGCTCCTGTTTTTAATTTTCCTCTACTAGCTGTTGTATAAGTTATTGATTGGAGGTCACAAGCTCCTCTGGGATGGATGCCATTAAAGGAGCATACTTAATTGATGTCAAACGAGATTTTGTTTGTATCTGCCGTCAGCCAAAGAGCCTAGAAAGGATCTCCTGTAGTTCAAGTTGATGTGCCACGCTGGGCCAATTTCTCAGCTTTTCATTCCAATTATACATACCAAGTGATTTAATTAATTTGGACCTATTTTCTCTGATTGTGCTCAACAGGATTATTTTCGTTATCTATTCATCTGCCTTTTTTTTAATAGTTTCATCATTTAGTGTATAAAATGTCAGGAAATAGCAAAAGAAAGACAGACTGTTTTGTTTGCTGCATTCTTTTGCTTAGCACATTTAAAAGAAGAGTTGATTGCAAAATGCATTGTAATGAAAGTTGTCATATAATCTTCTGTCTGCCCAGTGATACATGATTGGAATGAAAAAAAATACATGGTCTCTGTTCTATGGTTCCTTGTTCAGTCTGTAGATAGTTCATTCTTTTGCTGTATTCCAGATTCCCCTTTAATTCAGTTGAAATTAACTTTGTCCCTCAGTGTGACCTGGTGTTAGATGCAGCCCACAGAAAGAGCCCAGAGCCGAGCATAGCTCCCAGGAAAGAGGATATTGTGGAGAGCATAATTTTCAAGGCCTCAGACGTCGTAGTGGTGACCTTCAAAGATGTGGACCTGAATTTCGCCAGGAAAGGTAATGAGGGCCTTTGTGTTGCCAAATTCTTATCTTTATATGTCTAGTCTTGTACGTAAAAGCAATGAAGCAGTCACAATGTAAATGGTTGTTAATGCTCAATCAGAAAAATCAACACATTCTTGGCCAGAGTGAATGCCTATCAGTGCACACACACAATGTTTTGATCTGCTCTGTGAGGAGGGTCTCGCCAGTTGATTCAAAGCAATGGCTCTGCATTGGTGCTGCTTGTGAAATAAAATTATTGTTAAATTTCACAGTGCAGAAAAGCAAAAGATCTAAAATACCATTGCTAATGTTAGTGAAAAGATACAACCTCATCACTAACTTGAATTTTTAATACTAAGTCAACAAGGTAGTTAATGTCAGTGTGTTTAAACAACTATTTCTGTAGATAGTGTACTAGATTTTCAGTTTTGTTGAGCGTTTTTCTTCAATTTAACATCTGAAATAAGGGGGTGCGGGGAGTCTGATGAAAACCACACTAAAGTTATAACAAAAAGAAAAAGAAGATCAACTGTTGGTGTGATCGCTAGTCATTCTATCTGTCAGTCCATCTTCTGACTCTGTGTCATCTGTCTGTCTCTCTTCTCCGATGGTCTAGTCTCCGCTGATACAGGTAATATATGTCTGTTTTCTCCTCTCGCACATCTCTGTATGCAGTCAAACAAGTTTGTGAATCTCCCAGGCTTGGGTCTGATCTGTTGCTACCTATTACTGCTTTTTGAATCCAATCTGATGATAGAATTTGGGGATCACTACTTAAGAATATAACCTAAGAATCAAATGTTTGATCCAAGTCAGTCTTGTCACACAACCTTATGTTAACATTTGGCTAGGTGAGCGAACTTATCTTGCTCATGGTTGTGGATATTATACGCATGGCTTTAAGCTTACTTATGAGCAATCTGTGCATGTGTGAGAGATATACCGTGCATTGTGTTTAATTTACTAAACCAATTCTTCTTTTATTTGTTTTGAACTAACACTGAAACTTATTTCATTGTTTGTTTTTATAGTTATCACTAATTATTTTATGATTTAGGCCCAAGCCAGTGATCAATAGCACCCTTACAACAATGTCTCATTCTCAGCAGAGAAAGGATATGGTTATTTTTTTATGTAAATTTCAGTGCAATGTGTTATTTTTGTAAAATATTATTTTGTTTTGCTTATGATTTCAAACCTTACAGGATCAGAGCTCAGTTCAAATCAGTGCGCGATGGAAAAGGGGAAATTATAATGAGGCCATTGAAAGCAACAGATTCCTGAGCATTGTATGAGATTTATGTCAGGATGTTTATTTTGGTTTGGCCTTACTAGAGTTGAGGTCATATAACTGACTGCAGTCTAAATGCATGTTTGCTTATCCCTCACTATGCCCACATTTAATTTGTAAATGTTCCTTTTTATGTATAATTCCCTTGATGGGCAGAATGCATAGAACATACCAACCACCTTCATTATATCATACAATTCAGGCCTGTTTGCCCAGCTGTCTGCATGGTGCCAATCTAGTATCTCTGAACCTGCTCTGTGCCAGCAATGCTTAAATGCACTTTGTACTGTGGGATGAGTTGGGACGGCTGAGTGATGTTAACTCCAGGTGGCTGATATGCTTCATGCACCTGGTCCGTTGATGCCAGTTCTGAGAATGTGAGAGCAGACTTGGGCTGTCAAGAGATTTCCTTTCAAATATAATTGGGGGTTTTCTTTGAGCATGCCTGCCCCTGATTTTAGTGGAGCCAACCAAAGTATTCTGGAGATTTACTTAATTGCAGCGAATTGTCCTAAAAGTTGTCAGCCCCAATTCAACTTTTATGCATAACAACAGGCCTATGTGGACACTACATGCATTTAATGTCAGACAAAAGTTTGCTAGTTGTAAATGTTATAGTGTCTTGTTCCTTGATTTAATTAGTATATTTGTTTTAGTCAGTAAATGTGAACTATATATTAATATATTTGCAATTCTTAACAAGGCTGTTTTCATATTCTTGCTCCCCTGTCAGAATATTTTACCTTGTTAGCTTCACCAAGGCCAGCTCAAGCAATAGCTCAAATGTTTTTGAAAGGATTTTTTTTTTTCCTCAATCCAGTTGGGTCCATGTGGTTTTGAGTGGGTGTGCTTGGTGTACCACCCCTACCTGTATAAACCTTTGCTGTGAGAGCTTGTGGCAGAAGCGCCCTGCTTCCCTGCATAAACAGTGAGAGTGCAGCCATGTCACTCTATCCCATCATGCGTGGATGTGTGTGTTTGTCTCTGTGTCTGTGCTCCGCATAAATATGTATTCTTTTTGTGTGCCGCAGACAACTTTACAGATGCAGCAGTGAGCGGTAAGATCAATGGCGAGCATAAAGAGAAGGATCTAGAGCCTTGGGATGGAGGAGAGACCCACAACTCTGACAGCCTTGAGTCTCTGGATACAGATGTGGTAAGAAAACAAACATGAACACAAAGGCATTGGTGCTGCACTGACCACATAAAATGACATAGGAGAAAATGGTGACTTGCAAATGTGATGGAGAAAGAGATGAATAGAGGTTGTGTTATCTCATCCATAGCACTGATAATTTGTTAATAGTGTTTTTTAATCATCTCTCCTTCCTCTTTTTATATTAGTCAAATGGCTGGGACCCCAACGACATGTTTAAGTACAACGAGGAGAAGTATGGAGTTTTGTCGACATATGATAGCAGCCTGTCCACATATACGTAAGCTTCTCTCTGCACCACTTTGATTTATTCTCTTAGAAAATGTGTTTACTTTTGTTGCCTTTTCCTGCACAGTAGTAATCATTCTGTTTTAAGTAAGTTAATTTTTTAACATATCCGATTATTAAACTATGCTGTTTATCTTGTTTGAGTGTAGCCTTACATGACAAAAGTAGACCTTCCCCATTCACTCTATCATCCCACTGGCCTTGTCTGACCTGTGCTTGTTTCTCAGGGTGCCCCTGGAGCGTGACAACTCAGAAGAGTTTCTCAAGAGGGAGGCGCGTGCTGCCCAGCTGGCAGAGGAGATTGAGGCCAGTGCCACATACAAGGCCCGTGTGGCCCTGGAGAACGATGAACGCTCGGAGGAGGAGAAATATACTGCTGTGGTGCGAGGGGAAAGGGACACTCACACACTCAGCAGGTGAGACTAAGACCAATACATAATTATTGTGCTGGTCAGTGTGTCAGTGCAGTCCTTGTGACTATGCATTGCAGATTGTGTCAACAATCAGCATGTGCCTATCAAATTTCATTCATTCTCATTGTTGGTGATTGGCTCTTAATGTGTGCTGCAATGCTAGCTCATTTAAAAAGCAGCAGCATAACACTGCAACACTGACAGTCTCAAAAATGGGACATTGTTTATACACGTAAATATTATTATTATTGTTGTTATTATGATTATTATTATTATTATTATTATTATTAAAATGTGTATAAACTATGTGCAACATATTGTAGAGTGGAGCTGTCCTAGTTTGTTTGCACACTTTTTTTAATCAACTGTAGCTCTGTTTGAACATATATCGTTGATGTTTTTTTTTGTTTTGTTTTTTTTAATAATACTACAATATTTCATTTATAGTGCTTTACTGACTTTACAAAGAGAAGGACCTATGTGCCAGCATGGCCTATATTGTATTTCTTTACATTTTCCTTATATCAACATGTCATACACTATATATCAGAACAGAAGTACCTCTCACTAGTTAAGTACGAGGATAAGATAACAAGTACATCATATATGTACATAATGCTTGCAGAGGGTTGTGGGTCTGCAGTAGAAAGGCTTAGGCTTGAGAAGCATATTCAGGCCTTATAAGGAGACAAAGTAGTTTGAGTAAATTCACCAAATAGACAGCAGCTGCTCCCAGAACAAATACCTCCTTGGTAATTAAAGAAAACATGCTAATTTTGCCTTTTGAGAAGTACTGCAACAGAGTGTAGTATTAATTATTCCCCTTTCTAGCTTAACTATTGTCTTGGATATATTTAACTGAGCCATCTGTCTGCATTGTGTGTGTGCACGCGCGTGTGTGTCTGTGCGTGTGTGTGTGTTGCGTGCGTGCACAGAGAGAACAAGTACATTCCTCCAGGTCAGAGGAACAGGGAGGTGATGTCCTGGGGGCCGGGACGTCAGAATTCACCTCGTCTGTCTCAGAGTTCAGCTGGACCCTCAACTCCTCGACCAGCACCTCATGACTACAGTCCCAGCTCTGGGGCCGATCAGAGGGTGGTTAACGGAGGTATGTTTGATACATAGCACACAAAACTGTGGTGTTACTTGCTACACTTTCCATACAGATTACATACAGACGTGCGGAGGTACAAATTTTTATTCTCTGCTTAAAAGCCGGTAGTGGCAGTGGGTGGGTTTAGCGTCTCTAGCATGTTGATATTTGTTATTTCATTTATTTATTTATCATACTTTGCTTATATATATATATATATATATATATATATATATATATATATATATATATAACATGAATATTTTTCTGCCTTATTGTTCTTTTTCACATTTATTAAACTCCTTCTCTATATTCCTGCTATACCTTGGTTTTCCCTTCTTTAACTGTTTTTTTCCTGCTGTTTGTCATCCTTGATCATTTGTCCTTCCCTCTTTTAGGTTCATGCCATTGGCCCTCACCCTGTCCGTCTCCCTCCTCCCGCACCCCCTCTCGTTACCAATCTGGCCCCTCCTCCCTGCCTCCTCGGGCGACCACGCCCACCAGGCCGCCCTCCAGACCCCCCTCTCGACCTTCCAGACCTCCCTCTCATTCATTCCACCCCTCCTATCCCTCCTCATCCTCCTTTTCTCACCATGGGCCTACGTCGCCAGCCTCCACTTTGCCCAAACGCATGTCTTCAGAAGGTACCCACATCAGTGTGGAGTAGACCTGGGCAAAGGCATGAGTTGAAGGTGGATGGATTGAGCTCAATATGGAAATGATGATCCATAATAATCACATTGAAAGATGTTAGAAATGTCCTAAAACTACTTTCAAAAATAAGTTTGCCCAGGTCTAGCGTGGAACAACACAAATAGGTGAAGTTGCTTCTTCAGACTGATTGGGGGTCAGATTTGCAATTTCCTGTCAAATGGAAATTATGAGAACTTGGTAAGGCACTGAACTGATCCTTTGTCAGTGTGTCAAGTCAGTTTCACCTTGGTATGTGGGTTCATCACAATGTGTGCTGTGTTTTCTGTCCAACAAGAGTTAAAACACCAACGACACCAATTTCTCAAAATGTTTTCTCATAGAGCCGTTAAGATCTTAGTAGACAGCATAATATTTTAGCTATTTAGGAATGTGGCTGCTAAAGAATTTAAAATACATTTTACTCAATAAATATTACAATAACCATAAACATTTCAAAAGCTTTATTGTTATACTGTATTTTGGAAAAGTTAAAAATGACCCTTTTTGAACAAAGATGTATTATTTAGAACAACTTTAAAAAGTTGGGACTCACGTTTAGTGTTGACCAGTAATATTTATTGTTGTGTTGGCTCTCTACTCCAGCACATTAGATTGTCAATATCAGTGAAAATTAGGTTAAAATACCAGCTTTGAGCTAAAACTTTATTTATTTACATACGTATTGGGTGGACTGCAGGGAGTCTTACTTTTTTAATACACGATTCCCCGTCTGCTATTCTGCTGTTTGACCTCATCTGTTCAAAATATTTCAACAATTTGCCTCTCTGATTTAAGGAGTCCTTAATTTGTGTTGAATCCAGTGAACTGGAGTACTGAGCTAAAACAGCAAAATATTACTGCCTGAATGTTTATCTGTTTATACTTTTCAAAAGTGTTTACTCTGAAATGGCAACCTATTAATTAAAACAGCAAATTCTTTAAGTATGGGTTTCCACCTCGCCTTCTATCCTTTGTTTCCCCATTTCTTATCCCTCACTTCACTTGATTGTGGTTTGAGGAGTGTGGTGTGCTGTTTGATCAATTTACAGGATTTGCAGTTCCTCCACTAACATGCATGTCACCATATAACATTAATGTGTGCTTTGATATTTAGACCTTAGAGTCAGATACAATACAGATAAGAGCAGATGCTTTTTTTTTCCATTTTAAAGCTTTTGTGAGACATGAGTTTCAAAGAGAACCCGTCACAGCAAGATTGTAGGGAACACAGGCTGTTCACTGTTTACCTCACATCCACCTTCTGTATGTGGAGTTCTGTCGTCATCTGTCTTTCTTTCTACAGGCCCACCCAGGATGTCTCCAAAATCCCAGCGGACGCCTCGTGCTCACAGAGTGCCGCCCTGCCGGACAGCTGGAGTCCCTCCAGGAGTGGATTTAATTTCCCACAACACCCCTGGAGAAGTCCAAGTGACTCCACCAACCAGAGGCAGCCCCTCTGGAGGGACATGGTCCTCAGTGGTCAGTGGAGGTAAAATAGTCCTTTTCTTCCTTTTTCAATTTCTTTACCCTTTGTGTGCTTTCTATATTAAGGTTTTAGCACCACTGGACAGCATGTTTTTGAAGAGCCATGCATTGCATTTGACATTTCAAAAAATTGTCTGCCTTATTGTAGGATTTAAAAAAGAAAAAAACCTTGTGTATGTAATGATTAGAGCAATATGGGTGAAATCATTTCACTGCTTATCTTGATTTACTGGCTAAAATTGGAGGATGAGTGAAGTGACTGCTTCATTATGTGATCACCAAAATATAATTTCTTCTTCCTTTCTCAGCTCACAGACCTCGCTCCCCCAGACAGAATAGTTTGGGTGGAGGCTCTTCTGGTCCCTCACTCCCAGCACCCCAAACCGGAATAGCTCCCATGGAAACTGCTGCTACAGTAACATCAGCTTCCTCTCCTAATGCTGCTAGCCCTGCCCCTAACATGGTCACCTCTTCTTCAGGAGATGGTAGGGTCCAAGTTAACCCACTTTCACTGAGCTTGATTTAGGGAATGACGAATGACAAGTATGATAGGACATGTCGGATTCCTGTGTTCTTTGCTTTGATATTTTAGTGTAGGTTTGGTCACTATCAGAATGACTGTACAGACTGTTTTTTGTTTTTTTTGTTACAGCAAAAGAGTGTCGTGTCCAGGAGACAAGACAGACATCACCTACGGCGAACAAGGAGAACATCAAGCCCTTGGACAGCTCACCTAGTATCACCAGACCAGTCTGTAAAGGTACAGTATGGACTGGGCAGCAGAATTACCTGAATATGTTTGAAGCCCTCAATTACGTATCTCTCCTTCTCTCTCCTCCTACCTTACAGGACCCCCTTCTATGGCACCAGACCACAGAAAACAAATTGATAATTTAAAGAAATTTAGTGTTGACTTTAGGGTAAGTGTGCTGAGAATCTCACAGAACTGACATAACTAACTATTTTTGAGGTTGCTGTAGCCCTCCAATGTCCTTTATCTAACTCTTATTTTCCTCTTTTCCAGTTGCAGTCTAGTTCAAACCCAGACCCTGCTTTTGAGCAGATGATGACCAAGCCTCCCAGAGATCCAGCAGACAAGCCAAAAGACCTTCCCCTTGAGAAAGCCTCCACAGTGGGGCAGGAGGGCACAGAAGACAGTGTTGTAGTGATTGCTGCTGGCGCCCCTGGTGGTACCCCTGCTCCATCCACCGCCCCCACAAACACCAGTAAGCCTGGCAGCCCTGCTGCTCTGTCCCCGTCTCCCTCAGCCCCTGACCAGAAGAGGACAGGGCTGGATTTGACATCACAGGGAGTTCAGACGACAGCCACATCCTCGTTCAGTGGACCCAAGCATGAGGAAAAGGAGGAGAAAAAAGAGGCAGTTCAAGAGTGAGTGGAAGAAATGGGAGAATATCAAAATCAACATAGGCTTAGACCTGTTATTCTGTCCATTAAATAGTCCTTAACAAGTGCACTTTTTACTCCTCTTTGAGTTATATTTGCCAAGCTGTTTTAGGAATATTTAGAGAAATTATAATAATAATAATTCCAAATGTATCTTTTTATATTCATTGTTTGTTCTCCTGTAGTCAAGTAAGAAAATCAACTCTGAACCCAAATGCCAATGAGTTCAAACCCAGGTTCAATACTCAGGTCAGTGGTATGGCCTTCTGCTGCCAGACTATACAATTTGAATATCCCAAACTGAGAACATTTTTAAACTCATTTTCTATGCTTACCACTATATGCTCCTTTATCAGCCTAAACCAGCCAACACCCCGACGCCTCCCCGGCCTCAGGGCCAGCCCAGCCCCTCCATTGTGGTCCAGCAGCCTCCGACTGTCTACGGCCAGACAGTCTGCTTCCCCCAGATGTATCCCCTCACACCAGTCAGCCCTGGAGTGCAGGTGAGAGACACACCTGCATGCTGAAATGTGCAATATGAAGACAGATGTGTTTGTTTCTTTTCAGTGCAGATTACCCTGAACATCACATTAAATGCACTGTTCATTAAAACAAACCCCTAAGAATTGTCAAGTGGCCTCCCAACATGGCTGCTTATGATTATCCTCATTTGGTATTGGTCTCATTTTCTTCATTTATAAAGCATGCCTGTGTATGTCTTTTATATTTATAATTACCATTTTGTAGTAAGCTTGATACACAGAACATGCACACTCGTGGTCATCACTTTATCACTTTTCTTTCCTCTGTCATCTTCCAGATATTGTTATTGCCTGAAAAAATGTTTAGGTAAATATTTGGGATAGCAAGCTTGAAAATGTATGAAGAATGTATACCAAATGCTGTGAAATATCACCCTCAAAGCAATTATCTAAGTGTTATAGTATATTTTTGATGAAAGCTATTACATGTGCAGTAGTTAATCTATATTTTGTCCTGTGTTGCTTTAAGAAAAACTTGGTGATCCAACATCAGACACATGTTAATGATAAAATACCGTGGTGAACAACTAAAGAGTGGTTCTTTTTCCCTTTTCTCCCCCTCCTCCTCTCTCTCTCGCTCCATTAGAAAAGCATAATATGGAAGGTTTGTGAATTTTTTAAATCCTTTTGTTTTTAAGCCCAATCAGTACTGAGATGTTTTTTTTTTCTTGCTTGTTGAATTAATGCCATCAGATGTTGGTTTGCCAACTTCTTATTGCAATTCATTTTAAACATTTGGACTTATAACTTCATATTATTTGTATTGGCTTCATCTGTTTGTTTTTTTTGTTTTTTTTTTCAAACAAATGGCTGTGAGTTAGTAGGAGTTTGAGCCTCCTTGTTTCTGCTGCAGTACTGTATGTAATATAAATGCACGGTGTATGGTGTTAAAGAGTTAAGGAATGAAAATTTACAAGCTGTGTTTGGGTCATAGTCATAGTTAACCTCTTGTTTCTGCCCATGATAGACAGGCATAGAAAATGCATGTGACCCCAGGTAAGAGAGTATGTAATATGTAAATTATCTATCTATTTATTTATTTATTTGAATGAAGTGAGAAGTTAAACTACTAAATTTAAAAGCTGGATAGTTAGTGAGCAGCCCTACAGACACTCTGAGTAAGCGTAGTCCCACATGAATGACCATTGCTCTTAGGAGAGGGCTGCTTTTAATTCTTGTAGAAATGATGCTGAACTGTCCTGAGAAGATTGAGTTTAAACATGTTTTCTTCATCTGCCATCCTCATTCCCCTCCTCACTCCAGTCTCCAGCTATGTACCAGGTTCAGATGCCTCATATGACAGTCAGCCAGTCTAAACCCTACAGACCAGGTAAAGGTGAGAATAACTGTTGCTTTCTCTGCTATCCCTCCCACCTCTCGCTCGCTTTCTTTATGTACAATAAAACACACACATTGTCAGGCAAAGACTCAGCCAGTATGCCAAGTAGAGCCACACTGCAGCAACAGCGTGCCAACTTCCACTGCTTATACAAGCACATATTTGATGCGAGAAATATTAGAAACTGATGTAAACGTAAGCGTGGCACTTAATATCAGCATCAGTTACATGACTGATCATTAATTAAAGTTCACTTTTATAAGACATGCCTTAGAGTACTACCATCTCAGGAAAGTTTCCCATCAGGACTTTGGAGAGTGTTAAATAAAACTTGTTCCACATGAAATCTCTTTTCATGATTCTCCAGTACCCAACATGCCCCAGCAGAGGTCAGACCAGCACCACCCGCAAGGCACGCCCACCATGATGCACCCAGCGACAGCAGCAGGACCCCCTATTGTCGCACAGAGCCCTGCCTACTCTGCCCAGTACTTCACATGCAGCCCGCAGCAGTTCACCAGTCAGCCACTGGTCCAGCAGATGACACATTACCAATCACAGGTAAGCTTGTCGTAGAACAAAGCAACAAAGCAAGCAGCATACACTATATTGCCAAAAGTATTCGCTCACCTGCCTTGACTCGCATATGAACTTACATGACATCCCATTCCTAATCCATAGGGTTCAATGTGAAGTCGGTCCACCCCTTGCAGCTATAACAGCCTCAAATATTCTGGGAAGGCTGTCCACAAGGTTTAGGAGTGTGTTTATGGGAATTTTTGAGACCATTCTTCCAGAAGCGTATTTGTGAGGTCACACACTGATGTTGGATGAGAAGGCCTGGCTCTCAGTCTCTGCTCTAATTCATCCCAAAGGTGTTGTATCAGGTTGAGGTCAGCACTCTGTGCAGGCCAGTCAAGTTCATCCACACCAGACTCTGTCATCCATGTCTTTATGGACCTTGCTTTGTGCACTGGAGCACAGTCATGTTGGAAGAGGAAGAGGCCAGCTCCAAACTGTTCCCACAAAGTTGGGAGCATGGAATTGTCCAAAATGTCTTGGTATGCTGAAGCATTCAGAGTCCCTTTCACTGGAACTAAGGGACCAAGCCCAGCTCCTGAAAAACAACCCCACACCATAATCCCCCCTCACCAAACTTTACACTCCAGAGAACACGTCTCCACTGCTCTAGAGTCTAGTAGCAGTGTGCTTTACACCACTGCATCCGACGCTTTGCATTGCACTTGGTGATGTATGGCTTGGATGCAGCTGCTCGGCCATGGAAACCCATTCCATGAAGCTCTCTGCGCACTGTTCTTGAGCTAATCTGAAGGCCACATGAAGTTTGGAGGTCTGTAGTGATTGACTCTGCAGAAAGTTGGCGACCTCTTCGCACTATGCGCCTCACCATCCACTGACCCCGCTCCATCAGTTTACGTAGCCTACCATTTCGTGGCTGAGTTGCTGTCGTTCCCAAACACTTCCACATTCTTATAATACAGCTGACAGTTGACTGTGGAATATTTAGGAGCTAGGAAACTTCATGACTGGATTTGTTGCACAGGTGGCATCCTATCACAGTTCCACGCTGGAATTCACTTAGCTCCTGAGAGCGACCCATTCTTTCACAAATGTTTGTAAAAACAGTCTGCATGCCTAGCTGCTTGATTTTATACACCTGTGGCCATGGAAGTGATTGGAACACCTGATTCTGATTATTTGGATGGATGAGCAAATACTTTTGCCAGTAAAATGTATGTTGGGTTAAGATAGTAATGTACATAATAATTGACAATACAATACCTTGGATTTGGTACCAAATACGGAAATATTGACTTCTTTAGATTGATTTGTGAAATGGATTCCGTTTTTTCTACAAAACCTGTTTATATAATAAAAGAAACACATGAGAACTTAATTTAAAAATATTGCAACATTTATCGTTTTATATCAGATGTCTGATCATTGCCAGTTTTTGTTACTTGCTACTTAGTCTGTCCTTTGATATTAGGTACCCAGCACCAGAGAAGGACAAACCTTTATTTCAGTGACTTGGTTGATGCTGATGGTGTCAGTCTGCTGCTTGTCCTTGTGTCTCCTCCAGGCACAGCATGTGTTCAGTCCGGTAATGCAGGGCAGTGCCAGGATGATGGCGCCTCCCACACATGGCCAACCCACCCTCGTCTCCTCGTCAACCACACAGTACCCAGAGCAGACACACACCATGTATGGTAGGTCATTGTGTATGTTGGTATGCAGTGAGTCACAATATGGAGGTGATGCTGTGTGCTGTTTTAATACTTACCCCCCTGCACTCACTCTTGTCTCATAGTGTCTCCAGGGCCAATGCCTCAGCAGTACCCCCACCCCAGCGCCACCTTGCACCCCCACCCACAGCACCCCCAGCCCTCTGCTACACCCACAGGCCAAGGCCAGCAGGGTGGTCCCCCACAACATGGGGGTCCTCCTAACCACCCAGCTGCCAGCCCAGTCCAGCACCCACAGCACCAGCAGGCAGCAGCAGGTGATGTTTCCAGCCTCGGCCTCATTTCAAGTGGAGCAATATAGCTTTGTTTGCTTATAGTAGTGTGCTTCTGTGTTGTAGCAGCGGCAGCAGCCCAGGCCCTCCACCTGGCCAACCAGCCGCCACAGCAGCAGATGTACTCTGCCTTGGCCCCCACTCCCCCCTCCATGACCCCAGGCCCCAACCCTCAGTCTCCCCAGGCATCGTTCCCCTCTGCCCAGCAGACGGTCTATATCCACCCACAGCAGGTGCAGCATGGCTACAACCACAACCATATGGCACACGTGCAGCAGGTAAGTCACAATCTACTGGACAACCACAGTAGCCAAGTAATTAGATAGGCAGCGTTTCCTGTTTTGGATTTAACATGTGAGACTGAGGACCTCTGGGATGGGGTCCAGGTGTGGACATTTATGAATGGGTTATATTTAAGTGTTGATAAAGCTGGATGTTCAAGTTTGTGTTTATCCAGTTGTAGATGAGGTAGCGTGTTCGATTCCCGGCCCGGGGCCTTTCTGTGTGGAGTTTGCATGTTCTCCCCATGTCTGCGTGGGTTCTCTCCGGGTACTCCGGCTTCCTCCCACCATCCAAAGACATGCATGGGGATTAGGTTAATTGGCTAATTTAAATTGACCGTAGGTGTGAATGTGAATGTGAGTGGTTGTCTGTCTCTGTGTCCTGTGATGAACTGGAGACTTGTCCAGGGTGTACCCTGCCTTTCACCCTAAGACAGCTGGGATAGGCTCCAGCCCCCTGTGACCCTATGAGGATAAGCAGTAGATGATGGATGGATAGTTGTAGAAGCATTTTTAGCTAAAAGAAACGTGGAACATTATAGGATACAGAGGACAAACCAGATATAATATGAACTTAGAAAGTGACCTGTATAGATGTTGATAGGTGAATTTCTGAACTTAAGAGTGAACCAGGGTAGCTGTTTCCTCTTTCCTCCAGTGTCATGCTGGAGCCTAATTATCAAATATTTAATGCACCATAATGAAAGTACCGTTGATATTATCTGCCTCTGAAAAAGATAGCAAAAACATATTTTTGATCTAAATGATCTAATCTATTGACAAATACCTACTTCATTATGACATAATAACAAATAAATGTCATTATCTGAAGCAAAAATTCCTCCCCAGCTTTAATAACTGTAGTCATAAATTAGCAGAATGCCTGCCAACGAGGGGCGACAAAGTTTAAGATCCACACTCACTTGGAGTCTGTTTGGACAGATATTATTAGTGTTTGCCAGAACTCTATTCTATCCTCCACTCCCAGATATTGTCCCCAGTCAGAACCACAGCATCCATTCAGGCAGGAGCTGTGAATTTTGGAGCTCATCTGTTTCATCTTTTTGTAATCAACTTGTGTCTGGTCCTTCTGTTTGTCTCTCACTTTCATTCACACTGTTGCTCTCACTGTCACACATGAACTCTTTCTCTCCATACTCAGGCCCATATGCAGTCTGGTATAGTGCAGTCTCACCACCCGGCGCAGACCCACCCCACGATGATGCTGATGGCGACCCAGGGCCCTCCAGGGGGTCCACAGCCACCCATGGCCCAGACTGCCCTGAACCCCATACCAGTTTCTTCCACCACACATTTCTCCTACTTAGCACATCCACAAGGTACACTTATTTTATTAACTAACACACTTTGTCTACGTATATTTGTACATATGTATATTTATATGTATGTTGCTAATTTCTTTCCCTCCACAGTAAGAAGATTTGCAGAATAAGCGTGTTCTGCTACGAGCTGTTTTTGTTGTGCAGATTTTAGGCATCCTAATGACAAACCCATTTTGGGGATGGTTGATATAAATTTGATGAATTCAAATTTGTTTTTGCATATTGTAAAAGATATCCACAATATGAAAATTGATATATTTCTAAGTGCACACATTTATTCACTAAACATCATACAGACTACTTATATTAGCTGTCTGAAGTCAAGCCAGTCCTTATAACAAGGAAGAGTTGCAGTCCATGCTGATTGTGAAGCCGTGGCAGAGGACCAAACAGTATGTCCCTAACTATGACCAAAAGTCTGTATTTTATTGTTGAATTATCTCTTTGTTTCTCCAGGCAATAAACAAAAACAGAGCAGTTTGCACTTTAAAAAAAAAAAAAAAAAACAATAATTTTGCAAGATACTCTCTTGACTTGTCTGAGAGTGCTGAAGCCCTCTACTACCTAGTATGATCAGGAGGAGAAATTACAGCAAGCAAAACCTGTTGGAACAGTCTGATGGGTGTCTGACTATTGCTTAAGACATATGCAAAATGTGACAACCTATCTCTTTATTGAATGGGTCCCATATTTGATCTTTTAGCCGCATCGTGCAGACCTGACCTTTTATTAACCCTCTCCAAATATGTTCCCCATTTTGTCTGGTCTCTGCAGTGCAAGCTCATCATCAGCAGCAGCTGTAGATAGAGGGCACCAGCGAGCTGAGGGACCCGCTCTGCGTCACCACTCAACCAGAGCCTTCATAACCAGGCGATGAAGAGAACGAGAGACCCTCTCTTCTCCTTCCTCATCCTTACCAGACATGCTTCACATCAGCTTTTCTCTCCCCCCCCCCCCACCCCCCAGACTAGGCAATAAGAGAATGTTAACAGGTTGATGCAGTGACATGTTTTAACACACTAGAGTTTTAACAGGCAAGACTGGTCCTATTTAGCCCCTGTTAACACACACAGATACACACATAAACAAAATACACACACACACACACACACACACACACACACCATGGGGCACCACATTGAAACTTGAGTCAGCTTGCCAGGTAAGACGTGAAAGAGAGAATGAGAGAAACTAATCAATGAGACTGAAGAGGAAAATTCAACTGGAACTTGTATTTTGTCTGCACCTTGATCTGAAAAAAAAATCTTCCAACTTTTAGACAGTATTAATCTTACTGTTTATTGCTGCTGCTATGTGCTGCGTTTGTTTCCAGACTACATGACAGGTTTCTAACCAAACTAAAAAAAATGAAACGTGACAAGAAGCTTCCTGTGAAATAAACACATTTTGGCAGCCAAGAGGACAGGAGAAACGTTATTTATGAAATTATAATGGCTGAGGTGATCAGATCCCACTTCTCACCTGACCCTAATGTAACTTTTAAGTTAAAACTTTTACTTTGTAGATAATATAAATAATTTGAAAAATGAGCAAAAAAAAATTAAAAACAATAAAAAAGTTTTAAAAACTGAATGGCGTACTGTGATTGCATTCATTGTTACTTGATCATTCCTTCATTACTATGATTTTTTTTTGTATTTATTCATAAAGACTGAATATATATTTTAATAGATAACAAATGACATTATGGCTATATAGATCCTATGTAATTTCTGTCACACAAGCAGTCTCCTAAAAACTACAGTTACAGTCCCTAGGTAATTATTTAACCATTTTATTTTTCAAGAATAAAAATGTGTATTCCTCCATTCTCAGGCGGCCACCTCCACTCAGGACGGGAAAGGCAGGGGATACATTTAAAAATGATATCGCAAATGTTCTTCCGGTTGAAAGGTTTTCCTCACAAATGTGTTTATTAGTGTCTCTCAAACATTAGGTTGTAGCTACAAAGTGCACCTGTGCAGCAACGTCAGCAGACTGAAGACAGACAGTGCCTACACCGTGGGCATGGTAATCGACCGCGATGTTTTATTTTGAAATTAAAATGGTAATTGTTTTAGTCAACATTTTTATCGGGATTTACCGCCACACCGGTAACCGTGACATCCCTATTTGTGACCTATTCTAAAATATTTGCATCAGCAGGAACCAGTCAGACTGAAAGACAGAATATATTTAGTTACAGACTAATGCTTGGTTTGTTTTGGACTTTTAAAAACCTGCAAACATTTTTGTAATTGATTATTTTTCAAGTCATTTATCAGCCTGACATTTTCTTATTCCAGCCTGTAATGCGCTGCACTGTTAATATGTAAAATGATGATTTCTGGAAAACCCAGGTATGTTTACTGGGACACAAATTCCCGCAGACTGGCATGCTATATTAGGAGAGGCAGCCGGTAAGATGTTTCCCTTTAAAGCAGCTCTGTGTGAGAGGAGCCACGGTCAAAGTGAACTGGACTCTTTCCGACTGTTTGTGCCACGTGTTTGTGCCAATTGGTGCGTAAAAGCGACAACATTTATCAATCGATGAGCTAATCTGGCCATGTATATCACGGGGACGCTGAAGGCTTGATTTGATTGGTCACAAACTCGATCATAAGTTTAAAGTTAAAAAATAGTAACTAATTCACACCAGTTTTACAAATTACAGAGTCTGTAGTTATCGTAAGGACAGCATGATTAGAATTTAGACAATAACAAAGATAGCTCCAAATAACCAAAATTGACAAAGTCAGTAGCCATTTGCCAGAATGACAGTTTGACAGTGACGTCTCCTGCTCCTCACTAGCTTCATGATGTTGTTCTGAGGCAATGCTTTCACTCCTCCATTAGTGCTACACCCAGTTCTGTCAGGTCAGGCGAGGGTGGGGTACGAGCATCCAGTCGCTGCTTCAGCTGGTCCCAGACCTGCTCTATGAGGTTCAGATCAGGGGACATCGCTGGTCATACCACATGAAGCACTCTGACTTCCTAAAATTCAGCTGTGACAATTCTGGCACCATGTGGTGGAGCGCTATCATCCATGAACAGGAAGTTGGGGTGTGCTGGTGGAACTGGGGGGTGATGGTTCTATGATGTCTCTGAGGTGAGAACGTGCAGTGACTGAACCATCTACAATCAGCAAATCTGTTTTGCTCTGACTGGTGATGTCTGTCCAGACTGTTTCTCCTCCTCCACCAAAGTGAACCCTGGGGACCATGTTGACCTCATTGTATCTCTCACCTTGCCTTCTCCAGCAACGCTGATGACCATCATTACTGTGCAAGGTGACCCGACACTCATCAGTGAACTGGATGGTAGACCACTGCTGCATTGTCCAGGTCACATGGTCTTGTGTCCCCTGCAAACGGTCACAGCGGTGTCTTGGTGTCAGTGGAGCCACCTGCAACGGCTGTCTGGCATTCAAGCCAAAGTGGTGGAGTCGGTTGCGGTTTGTCTGGAAACCCTCGTACCCCTCACTTCTTGTAAACAGGCCTGCAGCTGTGTAACAGTGTCTGAGTACATAGATCTTTAGGTACTGGTCATCATTGTGGTCCATCACTCCTGGGTCATGAACACTGTCAGTAGTTCTGTGTCCTGATGTAAGTCTGCTGATGACACTTTGAGACAAACCAAGTTCACGAGCAACAACTGACTGCCTGCTGCTGACCTGAAGGAGCGCTATGGTCAGGTGGAGCCGCTTTTCTGTTAAGTGACATTGTGTGTTCATGGCTGCTTGAATGATGAACTGGGAATGAGAAATTGTCGAAGGTCCAAAAACTCATCACAAATACTTATTATAATGTTTTGAATAATTTTATAGCACAATATTTTTATAGCATGTTGAAAATTGTCAAAAAATGCAATACTATAAAATGTCAAAAAAAATTTAAAGGTCAAAAAAGTCATCAGAAAGTCTTCTTATAGTGAGTTGAACAATTTCATTGCACAGTATGTTGAAAAAAGTTGTAACAATGAAATTTTATTGCATCTTGAAAACTAAAAAAATGTCATATTATATAACATGACCAAAAAGTCCATCCATCCATCATCTGGGACAATTAAAATTAGCCAATTAACCTAATCCCCATGCATGTTTTCGGATGGTGGGAGGAAACCGGAGTACCCAGAGAGAACCCACGCAGACACGGGGAGAACATGAAAGGGCCCGGGCCCGGGATTCAAACCCGGTACTTTCTTTCATCAGAAAGTTTCTTTGTTGAAAAAAAAAAAAAACAACGAAATTTTATAGCATGTTGAAAATTATAACACTGTAGCATGTCAAAAAAAGTCAAAACAGAAAAAAAATTAGAAGGTCCAAAAAGTCATCACAAATACTTATTATTAAAACGTTTTTAAAACGTCAACAATAGCACAATATGTTGAAAAAATGTAATTTTATAGCATTTTTTTTAAAACATCAACAAAATCATCAGAAAGTCTTCTAATAGTGTGGTGAATTATTTTCTAGCACAATATGTTGACAAAAATGTAAAAAAGTAATTTTATAGCATGTTGGGCGGCAGTCAGTCTGTAGTGACTTGGGCTGGAAATCGGAGAGTCGCCGGTTGAAGTCCAGGTCAGACCAAGTGTGGAGAGTGTCCTGGTAACTGGAGATATGACAGTTCCTCCTCCTGGGCACTGCCGATGTGCCTTTGAGCAAGGCACCGAACCCCCAACTGCTCGGGGCGCCTGGATAAGTGGCAGCCCCCTCACTCTGACACCTCTCCTCCAATGCATGTGCATGTGTGTTTCATAACTTGTGTGTAATGTGCAGCTGAAAAAATATACTAACAGAGTGAAAATGTAATTTCCCTCATTGAGAGAGATTCTTCTTCTTCTTGAAAATTGTAAAAAAAAATGTCATACTATAGCATGTCAAAAATTTATATTTTTTTAAACATCAACAAAATCATCAGAACATCTTCTAATAGTGCGGTGAATGATTTTCTAGCACAATATGTTGAAAAAAATGTAAAAAAAAAAAAAAAAGAGTTATTTTATAGCATGTTGAAAGCTGTTAAAAATGTCATACTATAGCATGCCAAAAAAGGTAAAAATTGATTTTTTTAAAATATCAACAAAATCATCAGAACGTCTTCTAATAGTGTGGTGAATGATTTTCCAGTACAATATGTTGAAAAAAACGTTAAAAAAAAAACAAAAAAAACAAGTCATTTTACAGCATGTTGAAAATTGTCAAAAAATGTCACACTATAGCATGTCAAAAAAGTCAGAAAATGTATGTTTTTTTAAATGTCAAAAATAGTCATCAGTAAGTCTTCTTATAGTGTGTTGAATGATTTCATTGCACAGTATGTTGAAAAAAGTTGTAACAATGAAATTTTATAGCATGTCAAAAAAGTCAAAAATTGAATTTGTGTTAGACATCAACAAAATCATCAGAACATCTTCTAATAGTGCGGTGAATGATTTTTTTTTAGCACAATATGTTGAAAAAATGTAAAAAAAAAAAAAAAAGTAATTTATAGCATGTTGAAAACTGTCAAAAATGCAATAATATAGGATGTCAAAAAGTCAGAAAATATATGTTTTTTTAAATGTCAAAAATAGCCATCAGAAAGTATTTTTATAGTGTGTTGAATGATTTCATCGCACAGTATGTTGAAAAAAGTTATAACAGTGAATTTTTATAGCATCATGAAAACTGTCAAAAAATGTCATATTATAGCATGTCAAAAAACTCAAAAGTTGAATTTTTTTAAAACATCAACAAAATCATCAGAGAGTCTTCTAATAGTGCGGTGAATGATTTTTCAGTACAATATGTTGAAAAAATGTAAAAAAAAGAAAAAAAAAAAAGGTAATTTATAGCATCTTGAAAACTGTCAAAAATGTCATACTATAGCATGTCAAAAAAGTCAAAAATTTATTTTTTTTTAAACATCAACAAAATCATCAGAACGTCTTCTAATAGTGTGGTGAATGATTTTCTCACACACTATGTTGACAAAATGTAAAAAATGTAATTTTATAGCATGTTAAAAATTGTCAAAAATGTGCATGTCAAAAAAAGTCAAAAAATAAAAAAATTCAAAAGGTCCAAAAAGTCATCACAAATACTTATTATAGTGTGATGAATGATTTTATAGAACAATAATTTATATAGCATGTTGAAAATTGTTTAAAAAAATGCAATAATATAGCATGCCAAAAAAGTCAGAAAATGTATGTTTTTTTAAATGTCAAAAATAGTCATCAGAAAGTATTTTTATAGTGTGTTGAATGATTTCATCGCACAATATGTTGAAAAAGTTATAACAGTGAAATTTTATAGCATCATGAAAACTGTCAAAAAATGTCATACTATAGCATGTCAAAAAACTCAAAAGTTGAATTTTTTTAAAACATCAACAAAATCATCAGAGAGTCTTCTAATAGTGCGGTGAATGATTTTTCAGTACAATATGTTGAAAAAATGTAAAAAAAAAAAAAAAAAAAAAAAAAAAGGTAATTTATAGCATCTTGAAAACTGTCAAAAATGTCAGACTATAGCATGTCAAAAAAGTCAAAAAATTATTTTTTTTTTTAAACATCAACAAAATCATCAGAACGTCTTCTAATAGTGTGGTGAATGATTTTCTAGCACAATATATTGAAAAAAAAAATTAAAAAAAAGTAATTTATAGCATGTTGAAAGCTGTCAAAAATGTCATACTATAGCATGTCAAAAAAGTTAAAAATTAATTTTTTAAAAACATCAACAAAATCATCAGAATGTCTTCTAATAGTGTGGTGAATGATTTTCTCACACACTATGTTGACAAAATGTAAAAAATGTAATTTTATAGCATGTTGAAAATTGTCAAAAATGTGCATGTCAAAAAAAGTCAAAAAATAAAAAAATTCAAAAGGTCCAAAAAGTCATCACAAATACTTATTATAGTGTGATGAATGATTTTAAAGAACAATAATTTATATAGCATGTTGAAAATTGTTTAAAAAATGCAATAATATAGCATGCCAAAAAAGTCAGAAAATGTATGTTTTTTTAAATGTCAAAAATAGTCATCAGAAAGTATTTTTATAGTGTGTTGAATGATTTCATCGCACAATATGTTGAAAAAGTTATAACAGTGAAATTTTATAGCATCATGAAAACTGTCAAAAAATGTCATACTATAGCATGTCAAAAAACTCAAAAATTGAATTTTTTTAAAACATCAACAAAATCATCAGAGAGTCTTCTAATAGTGCGGTGAATGATTTTTCAGTACAATATGTTGAAAAAATGTAAAAAAAAAAAAAAAAAAAAAAAGTAATTTATAGCATCTTGAAAACTGTCAAAAATGTCAGACTATAGCATGTCAAAAAAGTCAAAAATTTATTTTTTTTTTAAACATCAACAAAATCATCAGAATGTCATCTAATAGTGCGGTGAATGATTTTCTCACACACTATGTTGACAAAATGTAAAAAAAGTAATTTTATAGCATGTTGAAAATTGTCAAAAATGCGCATGCCCAAAAAGTCATCACAAATACTTATTATAGTGTGATGAATGATTTTATAGAACAATAATTTATATAGCATGTTGAAAATTGTTTAAAGAATGCAATAATATAGCATGCCAAAAAAGTCAGAAAATGTATGTTTTTTTAAATGTCAAAAATAGTCATCAGAAAGTATTTTTATAGTGTGTTGAATGATTTCATCGCACAGTATGTTGAAAAAAGTTATAACAGTGAAATTTTATAGCATCATGAAAACTGTCAAGAATGTCATACTATAGCATGTCAAAAAACTCAAAAATTGAATTTTTTTTAAAACATCAACAAAATCATCAGCAAGTCTTCTAATAGTGCGGTGAATGATTTTTCAGTACAATATGTTGAAAAAAATGTAAAAAAAATAAATAATTTATAGCATTTTGAAAACTGTCAAAAATGTCATACTATAGCATGTCAAAAAAGGTAAAAATTGTTTTTTTTTAAAAATATCAATAAAATCATCAGAACATCTTCTAATAGTGTGGTGAATGATTTTTCAGTACAATATGTTGAAAAAATGTCAAAAAAAACAAAAAAAAATTTATAGCATTTTGAAAACTGTCAAAAATGTCATACTATAGCATGTCAAAAAAGGTAAAAATTGTTTTTTTTTTAAAAATATCAACAAAATCATCAGAACATCTTCTAATAGTGCGGTGAATGATTTTCTAGCACTATATGTTGAAAAAAACATTAAAAAAAATAATTTTATAGCATGTTGAAAATTGTCAAAAAAGTCACATTATAGCATGTCAAAAAAGTCAAAAAAGAAAAAAATTCAAAAGGTCCAAAAAGTCATCACAAATACTTATTATAGTGTGATGAATAATTTTATTGAACAATAATTTATATAGCATGTTGAAAATTGTTCAAAAATGCAATAATATAGGATATCAAAATGTATGTTTTTTTAAATGTCAAAAATAGTCATCAGAAAGTCTTTTTATAGTGTGTTGAATGATTTCATTGCACCGTATGTTGAAAAAAGTTGTAACGATGAAATTTTATAGCATCATGAAAACTGTCAAAAATGTCATACTATAGCATGTCAAAAAAGGTAAAAATTGTTGTTTTTTTTAAATATCAACAAAATCATCAGAACGCCTTCTAATAGTGCGGTGAATGATTTTCTAGCACAACATGTTGAAAAAAAACAAAAAAAAAAAATATTTTATAGCATGTTGAAAATTGTCAAAAAATGTCATACTATAGCATGTTAAAAAAGTCAAAAAATAAAAAAAATTCAAAAGGTCCAAAAAGTCATCACAAATACTTATTATAGCGCGATGAATGATTTTAAAGAACAATAATTTATATAGCATGTTGAAAATTGTTTAAAAAAATGCAATAATATAGTATGCCAAAAAAGTCAGAAAATGTATGTTTTTTTAAATGTCAAAAATAGTCATCAGAAAGTATTTTTATAGTGTGTTGAATGATTTCATTGCACAATATGTTGAAAAAAGTTATAACAGTGAAATTTTATAGCATCATGAAAACTGTCAAGAATGTCATACTATAGCATGTCAAAAAAGTCAAAAATTTAAATTTTTTTAAACATCAACAAAATCATCAGCAAGTCTTCTAATAGTGCGGTGAATGATTTTTCAGTACAATATGTTGAAAAAAATGAAAAAAAAAAAGTAATTTATAGCATTTTGAAAACTGTCAAAAATGTCATACTATAGCATGTCAAAAAAGGTAAAAATTGATTTTTTTTAAAAAATATCAACAAAATCATCAGAACATCTTCTAATAGTGCGGTGAATGATTTTCTAGCACTATATGTTGAAAAAACATTAAAAAAAAATAATTTTATAGCATGTGGGCTTCCTCCCACCATCCAAAAACATGCATGGGGATTAGGTTAATTGGCTAATTTAAATTGACCGTAGGTGTGAGTGTGAGTGTGAGTGGTTGTCTGTTTCTATGATTGAATTTCTTGCACAGTATGTTGAAAAAATGTAAAAAAAAAAACCCAAAAAAACAAAAAAAACCCCCATAATTTTATAGCATGTTGAAAATTGTCAAAAAATGTCACACTAGAGCATGTCAAAAAAGTCAAAAAAGAAAAAAAATTAGAAGATCCAAAAAGTCATCACATATATGTGATTATATTCTTGGAAATGATTGACGATGATACATTCTGAATGACTGATCATTGTCATATGAAGCGTAACATGCACCTTGTGTAAAATGGAATCAAAATATCTCAGAAGCTCAGACGGACGCTAATGGGCAAAGGTGCAGCGTTATTTTAGGTTTTGCAAGCTGCAACAGACCTCAGCTGAACTCTAATGGAGCTATGCACCTTATTACAATGTTTCACACTTTGTGTGTGTGGAAAAATGTAATCCTTCCTCAAATATATTTCACAGATAGTGTGTTGAAAATTTCCTGGGGGGAAAAAAAAAAATCTTAGTTTAGTGTCGTGAACAAAAAAGATACTTTTATGCAACTTTATGTCAAATAAAATCCTGAAAAATAGTCATAAAAAGTCAGTGCTGTGTGCTACAAATTGCATGTTGTCAAATGTTGAAGCTTAGTAAAAAAACAAAACAAAACAAAACCAAAAAAAAACAACAATAAACATTACCGATATAATGGTGTGGTATGTCCTGAATCTGTAAAGTGTTATTAAGAGTTATCAGAAAAGCACTTGATAAACAAAATGTATTAAAAGGAGTCATTTTGTGTTCTAGAGTCATACAGTATGTGACAGTGTGATACAACAGAGGGCGCTAGTGAGCTAAGGAAAGTGAGGAAAGAGCTCTGTGGACCACTCAGCCAGTAAAAAAACATTTATGTCATCCTCTTGTGCAGCAGAAAGAGTACATACAAAAGACACTGAGCATATGAATCTTTTTTTGGTTAGGTTTATTTTACAAAACATCAAATATACAGTTGATATATATTTATTTAACATAATTTAGATGTTTATAACTGAAAGGGATGCGGACACAATGACAGAGTTTGAAACGCTGTTGTGGTTTTGGTTGGCTGTTGTTAGGTTGAACTGGAATGTTTACAGTGCTGAGTTACCAAACAGAATGAACAGTATTGAGAACACATTACATTCATCAACTGGACATTTTAAAATAAACACTGGGGGAGGCTGAAGGTGTTGCTGGAGCGGATGTTGAGCACTGAAGACATTGGGAGGGAAATGTTAACTCGATGGTTGCGAAAAAATTAAAAGCCATAAAATAGTGGGAAAATATGGTCGCCTGGGTTTTAAATATAGCTTTTTTTTTTTCTTTCTTAAGTTTATGAGCAGGTGCAAGCATTGATTTCTCAGTCACTTAATTCATCCATCTAGAAGCCTCTGATTGCTTCCTTTATACATAAAAAGGTGTGAGGCACGGGGCATTTCTCAGATATTGCACTATACAAATTCTGCACCATATCACACCCTGAGCTTTCAAAACGGGGAAAAGTAACAGCAGCTTTCTGACAAAGGCACAGTCATTCTCCCTAATAAAATAGACATATCAGCAGAGAGAGGGGAGTGATAGTTCAAATAGTTACTGTTACCGTTACTTTCTTTTAGCAGAAATAAAACAGAAGTGATGAGGGATTTGTTTAGACTTGGGAACAAGCAGGAAGATCAACCGTACTTTTGCCAAAAACGTCCTTGTTTTTGTTCCCCTTATAAACACATTAAAGATGTCAGTCTTGATCATGACAATACATTAGAGAAGTACACAACCATTGTAAAATGTTCCTTTGGTAGACAAAGCTGACTTATTGCCTAACAAGTGGAGTAATCACAGCTGACTTACTCTGGTCATGTTCATGAGGAAATTAAGTCGCATTCATTTCTCTAATTAAAAAAAAAAAACTTTACAGAACTACAAAGAGAAAGAGGGCAGAAAGACTGACTGAATCAGGTCTAAACCATACGCTAAGCACAGGTTTACTGCTAGAGTTAGTGTTAAAGCAAGTTTAAAAGACAGACAAGTTCGAGCACACTATTTCCCGAGGACATCCTCTCACTAATGGAAGTGAAGCTGACATTAAAATAAAATCACAGAATTACAAATTTAATCTTTGGCGTGTGTCAAAACTACTCTCACTGCTTTTGTGGACAACTGGTCATTGTTTATGTGTTTATTGTTTATTTATACTCGGTGTTTTCTGTTGCTGTTTTCAGGCCGGCCAGAATGGTGCCGGTTCCCACACCAGTGACACTGGGAACCAAAGTGCTTTAACGGTGAACGACTCAAATCATTTAAGTGAACCCATGACGTGTGATCAACAGAGGGTGTTGATTTGCCACCAAATAAAAACAAGGCCATACGAAAGCAGGAAAATAACATCATGTATTGCATCATAGATGACCAGCGAGCATTTGCATACAAATCATTATTTATCTGAGCCAAGTTATGCTACAACATCTGCTGGCGCCATATTCCACACACACGTTTGTTTGTTTATTTTACTGCGTGTGACCCAGATGAACCTGCTGATGTCTACTTTGTCGTCACGGTTCACTTACAAAAGTTTTACATGGTTCCCGTTGGGAACCAACTTTTCAGTTCCCAAACGCTCTGATTTTCAGCGTGAACACGAGATTAGGTGCAGGAACCGGCACAGTTCTCAGTCGGCCTGAAAACGCCAAGAGAGTAGAAACAGGGTTCACATGTAACTGAAACCCAAGACAGAAACATTTTGGGTTACATGTTCGCTCCTCAGATGATTTTGAGTAAAGGTGGACGAGATGGAAAAACTAACAAACTGGTCACGAGTTTTAAAAATGCTCTGGTTAAAGCTTATTCTTTGGATGGATTCCTTTACGTAACCTCTGATGAAAATGTAGTATGTTGGCTCTTGACAACAACATTCATACCTGAGCTGACTGTAACCAAACCATCCTCACAAAACCTCACAGACCTTCTATTAAAACGTATAACGTAAAAACACGTCATCATTGCTCTTTTGTTTTTAATGGGCTGTGGTTATGAACTTGTACAGAAAATGGAAAGAAAAATATTTAATACTGAGCGTAAAAAGTGGAGCTGGAGATAGGCTGCTACTCCAAGAATCAAGATTTGCCCAAAGAAGTTGTAAGAAAATAAATGTCAATATCTACAAAGACACTTGTCTCGCAGGAGTTGCATCATGTCACAGTCCACTTTTAAGAGCCCTTTAATTAAGGGATTAATGTAAGATTAGAGAATATATTCAACATTCCAATGCTTTCACCCTCTTTTCAATGTCAAATTTTTGATTCAATTCCTCCTTTTTTGTTGTGTGTTTCCGCCCTCTTGCTCTTTGAAGTGAAGTTATGTTTTCTGCTGATGTCATGTTCTGCTTTATGTGTACAAAATTTACCTTTATAGTGCCAAGGATCATGTTGGTGACACAATGCTTGTTATATCACAGAAGGCAATAAAAAAGGAGTGAAATTATTACGGTATAAGTCATGGCGTTAATGAATCAAATTTTTCAAAGGCATTCTTCTTTCAAAGTGGGTCAAGTGAGTGAATGAGGAGCAAATCAAGAAGAAAAAGCACAGGCCGGGTCATCAGTGAGGATTAAGTCAAATTATTTTTCCATCAGTCTCTACATTGAATAGAACATTATATTGTGTTTTTATCATTACATTTTCTTAGATTTTTGTGGCAGGACTTATTTTTGTGAGACTGGTTGTCACTCAAAAGTCAGTTTTGTACACATCATGGCTTGATTACACTTTCACTCATCTCAACGAGGTCTCACTGCTTGGGCTTGAAAGCTCATCTTGTGGTTCTCCATTTTTACTTCAGCGAAGGTTTTAAGTAACAGCTTACCAACTGACTTTAACCAATTTTTCTCCTTTTTTTGCTCATGGTTTTATTTTCCTTTACTTTTTTTTTTTTTAAAAAAAAGAATCTGTGTATAGAAAAATACACATTGTTCCCAAAGTGCACTGAAAGCTTTGTGCACTTAAATATATAATAATGCGCAAGAGGAGGAATACACTTATCTAAAATAAGAATACTTTCTCATTTGTGTGTTCACTCCACACAAAGTGGATGTCTTTTAAATCTTTTAAAGAAGCACTTGATTTTACCAATTTCACAGGCAGTGCCCTCTCATCAGTTCAGGTTAAGTGCCAAAGAAATTAAATCAACTCAACTTTCAATTCACAAGAATAGAAATATTTAAAAATATATATATATTTTTTTTTGCCTGGGCTTGGTGACAGTTAGACATGTGGCTCTCCATCTCTCGCACAGATTCTCAACATCAATAAAATGAGAATAATCATCATACGCAACACGTTTATAAAACTTCCAAAAATACATTCACTGTGGACTGCCAGCACAGACATAGTGGCTGTGACTGTGTGTGTTTTGACTTGTTCGGTAAAGTTCATGAGTCTGCTGTTATCACGTTAGCCTCACACACACTCTGTGAGTCTCACATTCCCGCACATGAAGCTGAGCAGGGGTAATAAAATGTGTCTGTATGATGAGCGCATGAACCTGTCTGCTCCACAGGTGAAAGCCAGTGATGGAGGTTTTCGACCCAGCGGGTCAAAGCAACATGTACTGGTTGTCTATCGCCCGCTTTCGACCTCGCTCTGGCTCCAGCTCATAGTCTGAGTCCCGCTGAGGGATATGGGGGTTGGGGTGGCGAAGCAGGGGCCGCCTCCCCACAGATTCACTCCGGCGAAGAGGGGCAGGGGCTGGTGGAGGTGGGTCAGGGACGGGGTTGGGGCGAGTGAACGGGTGGGCTCCTGGCTGGGAAATGGAGCTGGAAGTGTTGCTGGAGGAGCAGGATGAACGGGGCTGACTAGAACTTCGAGCCAGGCTGCAGTGAGCCAAGCTGGGCTCAGAGCTCCACCGATGGAGGGAGAAAGGAACAAGGAGAGCGCCTTGGAGCTGACCTGAGATTTAAAAGAAAAGGAAATCTTTGAAAAGTTTGTCACACAATAACAGAGGCTTGCCTTTGATCCCATTAAAGGATAAATCATATTTTTTGTAGTTTTGGGAATATTATCTCTAATCTGCAAAAAATATTTACCCAGCTGTGACCTGGTTCAAATAACCCACAGCACTGGCTGTCATTTTACAGTTTCTTTGTGCGATGACAAATTGTAACCAACATTTTTTGGGAAATTTACTGAACCCCATATGGCTTTTAAAGGTGGATGGCAGAGTCTCACCTTGTGATGGAGGGCTGGAGCCAGCCACTACAAAGCTGGACAGAGTGACGGCACCGGCGGCTCCACACTCGAGCGGGATGGGAAAGAGGCGGAAGTGACTGAGCATGTCCATAACAGAGGGGAAGCGCAGGTGCTGTACCCTGCATTGACCCCATTCTGTTAGCGAGAGGCGCAGGTGCTGCAGAGCAGAGTGAGACGTGAAGAAGGAAAAACAACAAGAAAAGACTTTTTTAACAGTTTGAGCTGGATTGTTGTTTACCCCACTGGTGGGCATTCACACTCATTATAAAGTATTTTCCATCAGTCGTGTGTCTGCAGACTATTTCCTCATTGAAGTATTTACCACTGTTGTCAGGAAACAAGATCATCACCAGTTGCCAAACCCAGGCGAAAATAAGAACAATGTGGGTTTGGGTTAGATTATTAAATCTGTGGGTGAACCACTTCCAGATGTGAACTAGCCCTGAGTTGGACACTGTGAGGAGACGTACCTTTGCTTTTCCCTGGTAGTTAAATGTGAGGACGTAGTCTCCCCTTCGTGTCTCACTCTGTCTCACCAGAAACACCCCGTGTCCCTCCGGTCCAGAGCTCTGAACCAGATGGGCGGCCTTGACGCGGGAGATGGGCCCATGAAACCAGGGGTAGGAGAACAGGAAGTGATCAGCCTTCTGCACCACCTGCTCAGGCAGAGCGAAGGTGACGGGGCCTGGAAAGATGACCAGAGTTTGTTTCTGAGAAATCGTAAAGCTGATATTTATTTGCTGCTTTTGCACTTCTGGTTGGATACAATCTGAATTTTATTACTTTGTAGTTGTGAAGTGTAATGACAATAAAGTTTAATCTAATTTCTTTTGTTTTGTTTTAGTCTCATTTCTCACAGGAGGCAGGTGCGTCCAATGGCAAATAGACAAAGTTAGCAACTGAATAGCCAGATTTCCTGCAGGAGTTGGTGGGGACTAAAACAGAGCTAAAAATGGTGAGGGTGGATAGAAAAATGACATTAAGTGAAATGTTGCTCAATGTCTACCAGATGTGACAAGTGTTTTAACCACTGGAACTTGTTCTCTCCCAGGTGGCCAAAATAAAAATACAAATAATACTGCTTTTAATTACAGTTTATTCAAACATGGGTTTTGTTTTTATTCGGGTCGGACATCGTATCCGTTTTGATTATATTGTATGCACTGAGTTGATTGTTGGCAACATGAGAAAAGTTCAAATGCTCATGCAGGTTGTAAATAAATGGCTTTGCTATATACTTTATTTGGAGTCAAAAAACAAAAATGAAAGCACTAAAAACATCCATAATCACCCCTCCTTGTACAGGGAATCTATGAACACAACTACAGAAAAGCTTATAGTTGCAACAGGATGTTTGTCCGGTTGGAAATGTCACTTTGGGTAATCAATTATCATTCCCCTTTGTTTTCTTTTTAAAAACAAATTTAGCTGACCTAGGAGTTTCTTTGCAAACCTGTCTGATCACCTGAACGCTTGTGCCTCTTAGCTTGTCTGTTGAACATAAAAAAATATCCTTGTATTTATTTGAGTAAGAGCACCAGAGGGGGCACATGCACCTGATGTCAACATGTAACCCCAGAAGTGTAAACCTGAGAGTTTCAGGAGGTCACCACTCACTTTGACTCCCCGACTCTGAGCTCCCTCTGTGATTGGCTGGAGCAGAGCTGTCAGCTGGGGAGGGGAGAGGCTCCAGATCCACAGTGCCTGACCTGAAGAACAAGATCAGATTCCAGACACAAACACTGTATCATACATGCATGCTATCCTCATCCTCAGGACTGCCTGGGGAGGAAAATAGGTCAATTTCATGACTGTTTCACTCTGAGTCATTTTCCCTTTCTAGACTTCACCATCTGTCTTATAGGGAAAAAAAATCAGCTCAGTTTGTGCTTGTCTTCTTTCTGATTTGAGGAAAAGATGTTTAAGTGTTGCAGTGAGGATGATTTATTTAACGTGAAGATGCAACACATCACTGTTGTTTTTCATCAGCATTAGAGAAAGCAGCAGATATTAGTAGAAATGAAAGAGATGTGTGCTGCTGGGGTGAGTCTACTGAGCATGGAGGAAACAGCAGGCTGAAGGACCGCAAAGACAGCGAACACAGACAGGAAGTGAGTCCAGTTCACATCTGAACTGAGACTTACTGTTTCAGCGCTCACACACATACCCACAGAAAGCGCACACACACAGCATGTGTGTGTCTCACAGATGAGAACGGGAAGGTTAAAGAAGGAAGCCCGAGCAGATCCTGCTAAAATGCTGACTTGAGTTTGCAACTCTTTGAATAACAGGAAGACAAATCTCCTTTCTCTTCACTCGTGTGTGTGTGTTCTTGTTCTTTTATCGTTCATGTATTACACAAGTTAAGTGAGTACATTTAGCAGAGTGTGGGCATTTTGTCCAGTCAACAAAGGTACACCTCCCACATCCAAGCACACCTAAAAGAAAAAATATTTACACTCATTTCAATTTGTTTGTACAAATTGAAATGAGCATTCCCCCACTTGGAAAGCATCATTGCACCACACTGCCTCCCTCATCTCTCTTGATGAATTATCAAACTGGGATGATGACGCACGTTTTCGGACAATAGGCTTGTTTTTAAAAGCAGACTTAATAGCAGGAAAAGCACAGGTGTTGCCAATTCAAGAGTCCTGCTGAGTCATTGTGTGACAGTGATCCAGCATGCACAATATCAGGACCCTGATACTGAAACACCTGTGCATTTCCTGCTGTGACATGTTACAATGCCTTCAGCGAGAAAAGCCATCTTTCCTCGATAGATGCTGCACTCAGCTGTACACAAAGAGGGGTGGATGTGTGAATTCAGTGCAGATGGCTAGATTTGCACACGTTTTGACAGATGTTTTTAAGAAAAGAAAAACATAATACTTGTGAGAAATCTGAATAAACACTAAATTCATGTGAACTCTGACCTGACCCCCACACTGGCTCGGTGCTAAATGTACAGCTGTACTGAGTGTGTGTCTAAGAGAATTACAGACATCTGCAGAAATGAGAAAGGTCCTGAGATTTTCCCGAGTCTCAGACCTCCCCCACACTTCCTTTCACAGAGCAACACACATTTGCACAAATACACACACACACACACACACACACACACACACACACACACACACAGACTCAGATATGTATGTTCCGAAACACGAGGTCAAACTTATAAAAGTATTTAAGTTTTAAACACACAAAAACATTGTTTTAAAAGTGCATTTACTGCAGAGCGTTCAAGCCCCAACCTGAAGCACTCCACACCAGATCTGTTGCCTGTCAAAGTCTGTAAATTTTAAGTTGACTGATGAGTTTGATGAATGATTATTTCCAGGAATATTCCAAATATAACAAGACTCAAACCTGTAGCTGTAGAGTTCTTAAGCAAACAAATACATGGACAAACTCAAACACACACACACACACACATACGTTTGTCCACATATACACACACTGCAAAATATTCTCACTTGCATTTGCAAACACATTCCTCAGCACCAGTAAACATCCAGCACGCCCACAAACACTAAAAACGGCCAAAGTCCAAGTGTTAAATATTTCCACTCAGAATCTAAAGGAAAAAAAAAGATATGTTTAGGGAGATGCAGACTGCTCTTACATATTACATGTAAGCTGTGTGTGTGTGTGTGTGTGTGTGTGTGTGTGTGAGATAGCTGGCTTGGTTATGTTGAGCTCCAAATAGTATACATAAACATACAGTTTGAAAATAACTTGCACCAGTCTTCAGTTCAGTTCGAACTCACAGGAAGCCTTCAAATCAATTTTGAAAAGGAGAACATGTTTGAAACAAACACGATTCACACATGGAGGTTTCAGCTAATGAAAATCATCCGCCTCACCTGTTGCTGATGCATTCTTTCAGCTCTGTGGTCCACGAGCTGACCTGCTGGTCGTTGTCCGTCTCAAATATCAGACTGCCTCGACTAACCTGCAGAGACAAAGACGCTCTAAAATACACTGTCCACATTGTACAAAAGCTCTGACTGACAAGCTGACGATACATTAAAGGGCTTAATATTGCTGTTGAGGTTAAGGTCTGCAGCTCATTCTAATCATCAAAATCCAGGTTCAAGTGATACAGCACCTTATAAAACCCCTCAGGTAATTCACTCAGCCACTCAGGTATTTAAGATAAAGGCTGTCTATGCATGCTACAAGAAGGAAGAAGCTAACTATATTTGAAAGTGTTTGTAGAAGCAGAAGCAGCCAAAAATGCTTTCATTTCTATTATTTTATATGACTTATTTTCGTTTGTTACACGGGGCTTCAATGATATTTAGAGCAACAAAAAGGAGGATCTATTTTGCTAAAATGATGGCCGATGGAGGATGTGGATGGACAGCAGAGAACTTGTTGGTGAGATGAGAAGTTTTCATGTCCCTCGTGGAAAAGTATGTTATGACATCCATCTTTCAGCCCTCCAGGTGGAGGAGGAGGAGTGTTTGAAACTCAGGAGACACGGTTTGGGTGGAATATCCTTTGAGTTTAAACCACTGAGGTCTAAATGAAGGGGGCTGGTGAGTTTTGTTATGAAATGATATGACTCAACCCTTTCCACTTCATGTTGGATTTAGGGTTGAAGATCTAAGCAAACATGGATGTAAACAACACGGTAGACAGAGTACGCAAACTACAACCTTGTGTTAGAATCAGAATCTTTTGTATTTTCAGTTAAAAACTTGTACACACCTTTAAAACAAATGTGTTTAAGTTGTCAGGCATCTCCAGCCGGTTGCAACGACGGACTTCTTGGATATCTGAGCAGTGAGTCGTCAGCTTGGGACTGGAGGCCTGAAAAACACAACGAAGACATGATGACTGTCAGGAGGACAGTAGGAAAGTGAAACAAAAAAAATAAGGAGTTTGAGTGTCAACCTTCTTGATTATGATTATAATGTCTTTAACAGTGAAATGTTGGTTGGTTGTGGAGAGTTTGGGGCTGTTAAATAAGTCTGTGGATAATTATGCAGAGAGATTGGGACTTTGCGTTTGGAAAAACAAAAAAAAAAACCAACATATAAGACACGTAAGTGTCTGCATTACAAAACAAACTCAGCTCAAGGCTTTGCAGCAGTCAGACATTGTAACATCAGTGCAGCCAGGTTGATTCATCAGTGCTCACTTCTTTTTTTTCTCCACTTTTAGTCAGATATCTAGACTATCAACAAAGTGGCTGGGTAGTGAGTAGATTTCTAGTGCGATACATCTTATTTCAAGGTTGATCAGTTGCGCTGCAGATAGCACACTACACCACAGGATGTGCAGTATGCGCCCATATGTGCAGTCTTTTTATCGGTATGGATGTGCGAGTTTGAAGCCTCAGTGCTGTCAAACTGAAACCTCCCTTGGTGGGAGAAAATGCAGTGAATCGTAGGAAAGTAGAGCATGATGGGAGCTCACATGGCAGAGATCCAAGGTCTACCCAGCCAGGACAAACTGTGTGTCTGAAGAAGGAGATACGGCCTTTTATAAACGAACAAAACACACAAAGATGCTTACGTCAGGTGAAAGACCTATTTTGTAAATTAGTCCCATGGAGGTAAACTGAAATGCAGGTGGATAGTGAGAGAGAGTGTGTGTGTGTGTGTGTGTGTGTGTGTGTGTGTGTGTATGCGCGTGTGTGTGCGCACAACTCCAGTGTGTTAAAACTAATCATACGTCACTAATAAAGCCATGCCTTTGAGCCCCCTTGATACAAACGAGCGTTAACAGAGCCAGAGGCATGCACATGCACACACACACACACACACACACACACAATAACTTGGCCAGCCATGTGCACAGGCCTCCGGCTTGCTAGGTTAAAGGTCACCTCAGGGTGACAGCTGATAGAGACACTGTGGAGACAAGAGTCAGCAACTACAGTACTGTGTGAAGATCAGCTATCATACTGCGTGATAGAATCTTTGATTGATTCATTTGGACTGTGAAGCACATTTTTCTTGACTTTACCATGATATAATTGATAAGTCTAATCATTGAGGACGGAGTCTCCTAAAATACATATATTAAAGTAATTAGAGCGAAGCATTTTAATCTTTCTCCAGCATATAGTGGAACAAGCTACAACTGGATCAACATCAAATCTGATGAATGGGAGTGAGCAGCGTGAGAGAGCAGAGGCAGCCAAAGGAAACAGACGAGACTGACAAAGACACAGCGCTGGGTGGGAGAAGAGGGAGGGATGAAGAGCAGAAGAAAGAGCAGGGAGGACGGATTTCAGGGCTTTGTGCACCGGATGAGTTTGAGTCTCTGTGACAGTGCGTGAGCCTGAGGAATGCCTGCGATAATCACACACACACACACACACACACATCAAAAGCCTAGATTAACCCCCCACTCGCCTAATTTCCTCACCTTGCCGGTGATGTGAATGAACCCTGTAAGTCCAATACCATCAATAAAAAGCACTGTGACATGGATGAAGGGGATGTGACTCATTTAGAGAGATGTGAGTCAGTGAATGAGGAACTGACTGAAACTTGAAATTTCAGAGAAATTATCGAGATAGAGTGAGGAAGATGCAATCAATGGACTCCCAGAGGAAACGTGTGCACACTTGCAGGAAAGAAGAGAGACCCATTCAGAAGATGAACGACATACTTTGGCTCAAACTGCTTTTTGATATGAATAAAATTACATCAAGAGCTGTCTTTGTCATATTTTAAGCTGCTTTTTCTGCTTCATATCATATTGAACTGAACGTCTTTATTTTTTAGACCGTGGGTCAGACAAAACAAGCCATTTAAAGATGTCATCTTAGGCTTTTGGAAATTGTAACAAGCTCTTTTCTGCTTCTTACGACATTTTACAGGCAATTAATTGAGAAAATTATCATTAGTGGCAGGCCCTCACGCAACAACTTTTTTTAAACTGGGCATAAACCAGTTTACTATTTGTTGGTTAATGAACATGCACAGTAAAATAAAAAACAAAAGAGAACAAAAAAAGAAGCTAACGGATGCAAGTTGAAGCTTCATTAACTTCATAACTACACAGGATGTGAGACAGCTAATGACATGTGGTGTGTGTTGGTAAGCAGAGTGACTCATTGAGAGGAATTTATTGTGAGATTGTGAATGAGTTTCTGACTAAGAACGTCTTTGAGGAACCATATGTGTCTGTGGAGGAACGAAAAAAAGGCAGCAGATGTTTGACTGGTTGAGCAACAACATTAACATGCCTGATTTCTGTGAATCAACTTTATCAGGGGAGCAAGTTCAAGCTCACAGCACATTTCCTATTGCTGCAAACTGCAGTCTGTAATACTCCCTCGAGACCACACACACACACACACACACACACACACACACACACACACACACACACCAGGCATTTGCCTTTTTCTTCCTTTTCGTCTAAGCTCTTAATGATCCCTTCAAGATTATTTCCCTAAACACCACCTCCAAGTAATATGGGGGGGTGGGTGGGGGTGTTTTTCATCTATGAAGTGTGATGAAAACCGGTCACAAAGAGATGTAAAAACACTAAAAAGAAACGCAACAAGACCAAAGACACCCAAAAAGATGCGAAATGACAACAAAGTGCCACAAAACAAGATTCCAAATGACTAAAAAGAGACACAAAAATATGAAATCAACACCCGAAACAGGATGTAAATGGCCACAAAAGGCAAAAATAGCTGAAAGA
Source organism: Synanceia verrucosa (assembly GCA_029721515.1). Lineage (NCBI taxonomy): Eukaryota > Metazoa > Chordata > Actinopteri > Perciformes > Synanceiidae > Synanceia > Synanceia verrucosa. Next base: position 18,150,323 of record CM056551.1, on the reverse strand, counting down.
GAAGTAAAACAACAAACAAAATAATTACAAAATTACCAAAAGTATCTACAACAACCACAAAGAAACTCAAACATTGTTTTATGTCCAGAGGCAAAATCTCCTATGACTGTTTGTTTTAAAACAATTTTACAGAATTTTTTTTTTTTTTTAGACCATGCACCTGGTGTGCAGGTGTGAATGTAGCAGCCAGACTCAAGGGCTTGATCATTTACTAGAGACTGGGGGAGAACAGAAGAAAAAAAAAACTGCTTGTGTTAACACCACCACCACACCAACTATTACCAGGGCATCACCCTCCTCTCAGGGGACTGAGAAACAGATACACCAGGCAGATTCAGACAAAGCCACAGAGTGGGAGGCGTCAGCACCTTTTCATCACGTCCTCAAACAGTCGTCTTTGTGCGTACTGTCTGCCAGCAGATCTCAAGTCTACGGCCTTTTAGTGCTGCAGTTCCTCGAACATTATCACTGATTTAAAGCCGAGTGTAAATCTCAATCTAAATTTTATCACCAGCGAATCATGGAAATCATATCATATCATGGTTTTACAGCTTGTTCTTCTGCTTTCATGTTGGCCTGTTCACATGGAGGCAGGTTGTCGCTACCACGACAACTGCTGATGACCTATTTACAATAGTAACACAAGACATACCAGAGGTGTTGACGAACTCCTTAACTCTTTGAGTGCCACTGGCATATTTTTTTTTTTTAATCAAAATCTTTTTATTGAAATTTCAAATTACAAAATAAAGTCCCGAACAGAGAAGGGAGAAAACAACCCCCCACCCTCCCTCCCGCCACCACTGCCAGTGAGCCTAACGAGCAAATACAGATCCGCCAAACATACCTGAGCAAACAAGTCAAGAACTGCATTCAACACCAAACAGAGTTGGAAAAGGAAATGAAAAACAAATGAGTAGATAACTATAACAATTGCCTCAAATGAAATGGAATGCATCCAAAAATGGGCCCCACATATCCTCAAAGCTTCTTGTTGAGAGTTTGAGAGCACATCTGATCCACTGGCATATTTTGACGTCAAAAGTGATATTTCGGCAGCGGGCCGCTGATCACGCTCTCCCGCAGCCTGTGAGTGATTTTGGGGTTTCTGGGGGATGTAGTCAGAGCAGGAAGAGATGGTATACACAGAGATCAAAGCAGGAAGTGGAGACGATCGTGACGGCTTCTGGACAAAAAGTTGTGTTTAGGGTGGGAGTGGCCTCTACTCTACCTCTGATAAAACAAGAATGGAACAAGGTAAAAACAAACTTTTGTTTTTTCATGATGAAATAGAGAATTTCTTCTTTCTTTTGAGCTATTCAGTGTTTTCAGAATCATAGTACAATACATACTGTGGGTCTTGAAATATGACTCAAAATGGGCAGAAAATGCTGGCAAAGGGACTTTGTGTTTTATAAAACAGCTGGCACTCAAAAAGTCCTTTAATGCAAATAGATTTGGAAATTATTTCACCATGTCTGACGGTATCATATTTTCCTTGTTATCTTATTGAAGCCATATGTGAAATACACAAGGCTGTTTTTTTTTTTTTTAATGGTCATTAACTAGAATCATTTACATTTCCCCAAAATTCAACCATTCATCTTTTGAATCACATCACAATAAAAATTCGGTGGGTTTCAATGAGTTTATATTCAATATTCTGACGACTGAAAACAGTCAAGAAGGATATTTAATTTTAACGTCTCCAATGAGACTATTTGCAGCATTTTTCTTGCTTTATATGGTGGAGTGGTGGACTGTTTTTCTCACATCTTGGGCTTTGGAAAATTACAAGGTAAAGTTTTCACTTTATTTTGACCGAATAACACACTATGAGACTCAATAACACACTAATTTAAAGACTATGTGACAGAACAACTCATAATGGAAGTGTTAGTTGTAGTACATATTATATTAACAAGCCTCCTGTTCCTTGTTCTACTGAACTGTTTGAGTTGTGGAACATATTAAGCTGATGTGATCTATCTCAGTGATATTATGACCCCACAACAACTTTTCACTTTTCACTCCTGATCCTTTTCAGATTGAGTCAACTTTCACTGGTGTGTTTCAACTTCACACACAGACTGATATTGTGACTAAGAGACCCGAATATGCAACGGTGACAGTATGGCTTATATAATGTTTTTTTTGTATTTAACATGGACAGTGTCATGATCTAAAGGTGGCTATGTATTACACTATTTAAAGCATATTGACTTCATGTCGCCACACTGCCACACTCATCAGTTCGCAGCTCTGAACATAGTTACTACTGCCCTAATGAACACTAGTCCTGTTACACACACACACACACACACACAGGATGTTTGGAGTCCAAAATGATCTTCCCAGGGTCCCTTTCTCAAGGCCGTTGCCATGGCAACTGACTGACACTCCACATTCCACTATTCCTTTGAGGGTCAGCAGAGCAACGCTGTCCGGGGTGCGTTCGTTCGTGCGTGTGTGCGTGCGTTGGACTGACCTTGAACTCTGCAGGGTTACTGAACTGGTCTAAGGAGACATTTCAGAAAGTGTGTATGCACAGTTATCCTACACACTAGCACCACCCATCAGGGCCTCATCAGGCAGAGGAAACCTTGACCGACACATCTGTCTGTACTTCCTCTGGTTTCGGGTCAGGATCACTGATGCGTTTTGTTTCCTTACTGCCTGCATACTTCTTAAAGTATGCAGGCATAAAGTAAGTCTGGTAAATAAACTGTGAAATGCTCTGATTAATGCTGTTGTTTGTGTGGCCAAAGCCTTGTATAGCTTATAGGACTGCAACAATGAATCGATAAAACTGATAAAAATCGATAATTAAAAGTGGCAACAAATTTCATTATCAATTCGTTGTGTCGCATGATTGATATTGCAGTCACCGCTACGTCATGTAGCTCACTGAACTGAGCAGACGGAGGAGTACTGCTGTAAAGCACCACAGAAGAAGAGCAGAGTGTGGCTCATATGGAGTTTTTTTGCTTGACGAGAAATATGGCATGTACAACACGGCAAGCTGTAGCCTTGATAGATGACATCTTCACTATAGTGATCCGCACCTTTAAAGCTGGTTACACTCTTCCCTCAAGGACTAATTTTACGAGCTATTTGACATCAACTTTTAGCTTTTGTTCATAATTTATTTCTTTAAAAGCTCTGGGGTCTTCATGCAGCAACCTGTGATTTGTGCACTTTTCTGCACTGTCAATTTGAGATAATGACCTATTTTTGAAAAAGAGGATGGAAATTATTATTTTTTTTTATCAGATTCATTGATTAATCGATTATTAAAATAATCGTGAGTTGCAGCCCTAGTAGCTTATTCATTAGTACTAAGGGCTCCATTGTTGTACAAAAACTATTAAACACATTGATGAATGTGTTTCCATCCCCTACTGTTCAATGAATATCAGGAGTTGATTCATTGGCATAAAAAGTAGGTTTTACTGATTCACTCTGGCCTACAAATTATTGTTGGCCAGAGTTCAGCCAGCTGTAATCGCAAAACTATAATACAAATGTGTGATTTTTTTTGCATTTGAAGGCAAACATGATCTTTTTTATGATCATTTACAGTAAGCTGACATGACTAAGTTCCTGTGACAGTATTTTTTTTTTTTAAAGCATTTTATGGTTTTTCTTTCAGCGCTCTTTAAAAAGGATTCTCCATTGAGAAAAACTCCGACAGCCTCCTTTTGACAAACCGTTTTCTGGTACATGTTCATAGGTGGAGGCAGCCCAGAGATCGAATCACATTCACAATCAGCTTTATCTGTGGCATCATGGAGGATGTGGGAAACACACACACACACACACACACACACACACACACACACACACACACACACACACACAAGTTGTGGGGTTACCAATGCTGATAGAGATGAGTGTGTTCTAGGAATCCTGTCAGGGGCTGTCAGCCTTCAGCGATGAATAAATGTGTCAGTTCACTGTGCTGTCCTCCTTACATACTTCTCAGAAAAACTGATATAAGCCAAATATGCAGAAGTCAAGACAGCTCACTGACGATTCACAGAACTGAGAGCACTTCCTCATAAATGAATTAGCTGTGGTTTTGTACACAAGAAAAGGCCAAGTAGCAAGCCTGACGGAGCAGAAAAAAGAAGGGGAAAGTAGTAACATTTCTTCACAACTCTGACAAATTTTAACCCAGTTTTAAGTCTTTAAATAAAAAACATATTCTGATATTTATTAACATCAATAAAATCATCCTAAAAGTCTGGATGGTGTTTGAGGCCGAGCAGAAAAGCGAGTTGAGGACTGCACACCTCATTTATGGCCATATAACACTGCTCAGTGTAACACAACACAACACAACACAACAGTACCACAAGCTACCTCTTACCCTCCAAAACAATCATGAGGTTGATAACGCCTTTTTAAAATCATATTCAATATGCACAGCCTTCATTGAGTTTAGGAGTTTTGCAGCATGCAGGGCTGTTACATTTCACAAGATCACCATTTGACGGTGTACAAACTGTGTTTATATTTTCAACCATTCAGACGTTTCTGTTATGAATAGTTGCTCACACAATATTCATTTTCAATGTGAGTGTACTGACACTGCTTAAAGGATGAGCTCATGGAAGCCACAAAGAAACATATTTTTCCACCCTGGACTCCTGACATCACCTCATGCAGATCATCTTTGCCTCAGATTTGATAGTCATCTCGGAGACTTGCAACTGCTCAAATATTTCATTTGGGGCTCAAACAGCACTGAAAGATGACATCTGAAAAGCTCAAAAGCAAAATCTCCTTCCAGATAATATGTATCCAAGATAATCCGCAGACCTGACTAAACAGTTTTCTATTGAAAAAGTTCTTATTGGTACTGCTTCTTTGGGAGAAAAAAAAAAAAAAAAAAAGAGAAGAAAATAGTACAATTGGGAGCCCGGAGTTTGTTCGATTTGCCTCATGATGCGTTCAGTTCATACAGGAATGTTGGAATTTCAAGGCTTCAAGTCGGAATTTAAATCAGAACTTCCGGTGAAGTCAGCTCTCCAACTCAAAAAGTCGAATTAATCTCACCAACCAGACAGAATTCATGCTATCTGCAACTGACCTAAACACCAGCTACATATTTTGTTGTACATCTGTAAGGCTGGAAGCTCTGGGAACACTAAACTTTGGGGTTAAGTTGAGCTGAGCTTCAAATTCCGACTTCTAGTGAACACACTGGAACACACTAAAGCAAACTCTCAATCCCCAGGGTCCTAAAGAGTAAATAAAATGATACTTTTAACAGTATCATGTTACTTATTGGTGTAAGTAATCAACAAAGTAGTTGAGCTACTTTGAAGGAAGTAACTAGTAATTGTAACTAGTTACTATTCTTCAGTAACCAACACTGATGGTAACACAAGTGAAGGCATCCTTGCGTATCATGAGCACATGGTTTGTGTCTTGTTAGCCTAATGGGCTGGAGTGTTGACCATGTGGTCACAACATTCAAGATTTAGTCTGTCTGTGGCTTCCTCTCTCCTGTGTTTCCTGCCAAACACTAAAAAAGGAGACATAACTTTCAAAACTCTCTTAGACGGAGTTGATTTGTGAGAAGCTGATACAAATAGCAGGGTTGATACTCCAGGCTGCCTCTCTGCACGTCCAATGAAGAAAAAAAATACTCAGGTTAAAAGATCAATCTTTGGATTTTGTGAATTGATTATGAACCATTTAAAGGGAAATCGATTAAAATCGATTAAGTTGATTTTTTTTTTAAACCCAGCCCTAGTTCTTACAAGTCAATGTGATACATTAGTGAACGCTGAGTGAATGTTTTCTAATTTGAATCTCTGCTTACAAAATTCATCTGTCCAAAATAAACACGACAATACGTGCCTTAATCTACCCAAACTGCTAACTGCCATGAAAAACTACCAGATCAGCTTACTGAGAAACAGAAAATAGATTGTGTGATTGAATGTATGCAGCCAAGTTTCTGAGTATTTTACCCGAATCAAAGGCTGTGTTGGGATGAAAATCAACTCCCTCAATAAATAATGTAGTGACACGGGCACATTGTGCATACAAGTACAAAAGGTATGTAAAGTTAGAAGTAATACAAGTTTTAGTTTTGCACAGTTTGAGTTTTGCAAATCATATCACAATTGCAATAATAATAATTAGCCCTGACAAATTTGCAGAAATTCTCTCAGCAGCAGATGGAAAATTACATCTGTGTTTGTGTCAGAGAGATTTTCACTCGTGGGCTTCTCATTCACGTGTAACACTTGACATGTGTCAGTTATGGGTGTGTTTGTATGTGTGATGGTCTGTTAAGGGTGTGTCTTGTATGTCCACTAACTGTGCACATGCACACACACACACACACCCAAACATACACACTTATGCGCCATGCAGAAAAGACATATTCTACATTTTTTCTTTCCCTACAATCAAGTCTTCACTGCGTCTTTGCTTTTGTTGTCTGCCTCTTTCTTTCAACTCTGCAGTTTCTAAGCGAATTCATTAAACTCTTACTTTGATATCATTATTAATCACATTAAACACTTCAGAGACAAAATACTGACCAAAGTGATATTTTTCAGGTAGGCAAAAGAAAATGATAAGTGATATCTGAATGACCTGGCCCTCCCTCGGTCCTCCTTTCCCTTCTGCCCCTGTGCCCCACCATTGTCTCTGAATAAACCTTACTGTGCAGTTTTGCCCCTTATGACTACGGTTCCTGATACCACTGAGCCAGAACCAGGTTTATAAAGGGAAGGAGATGTAGCCATGATAACATTTTCCGCACAAGAGGCAAAGGCAAGTGCCAGAGCTAAATGTTTATAAGACACTATCAAAAGCAATGGTTAGCTTGAGGCTACAGCCACAATTGACAAATAATCTCTATTGGCAACTTGATAAAAGTCTTTTTTTTTTTTTTTTTTTTAAGGGGAAACTGAGAGGCACAGATAATGAGTAGATGCTTGTTGCTTGCCCAGAGAGAACCAGGGGACTTAGCAGGACTGGAGAAGAGACTCCGAATAAAGCTGAGTAGAACTAAGTGGAAGAGTAGCACACTGAAGATAAACAGAAATGTTGACACAGGATTTCTCCTGGGTGCCACATAAAACAAAATTAAATCCCGTTTCTGCACAAAGTGCCACCGTATAATAGAAATAATACACATTTATGTTCATCAAATAAAATGCAGAATATCAGCTGGGAGTAGAAGGAGTTATATTTCTGACTCTGAGAAGATGATGGACAATTTGGTGTCAAAGCAAAAGATGAACTGACTGCTTGCCAATAATTTGTGTTGAAACACGTGTACAGGGACACAACATTAATTAAGCCTGTGGTTCGCCTACCACCAGTGTTACCAGGGCCCCCTGCCGATGGTACTTGAAGGGATCCCTGGAATCTGTTTTCAAAGAATGAAATGAAGCCAACTTTAAAATCAATTGTAAAAATGTTGTAAAAAATAAAAATAAGCTTGAGATAATTGAAATATGGGTTTAAAATAATAATGACCATTGCTATTTTGTCAATTTACATATGTCTGTGGGCAAGTGTTTCATCTTCAATGTATCACATAGAGCTGTACGATATTACGATATATATATCGTAGTGTGATATGAAAATATCTACTGTAGGACATAATCCTCTGTTGTTTATATTGCAATTTTAACATGTAGTCTACTTGGTTAGCTCTGTTGCAACAGTAAAGTTAACGTTACTCTGGTTGTGGTTTAGATATGTTGTGAAAAGCACAACTCAACATCGGCATGACTGCTGGATAATCCAAATGTATCATGAGAGTTCAACACATGTTCACTGAATGAAGCATAGACATGATGGTATGAAAGCTAAAGTAGCTGCAGTGAAGCTACTGCTTTGTGGTAGCATTTTTACATCAAGGACTCGTTTACAGCACTTGTTGCTTAGCAAGTAGTGAGAAGCAAAGCAGCATGGTGGAGGCAGCAAAGAGGAGGAGAGCGTCACCAGTCATTTTGAACTAGACTCTGATACAACAGAAGAACCCCAAGAAAAAGTGGGACCTGGAACGCCATTGTTTGAATTTGGTTTGGGTTTAAAAATTCAGACAGCTGTGAGTGTGTTGTCCTTAAGTGTTCCTTGTTTGATGGAGTGGGCGAATCTTGGATGTTCAGGTGAATGGGAATCAAGCTGGAACCTTTCTTTGGTACTTGTTACTGTTGATATACCTCAACCAAGCATTTGAATATACTACGAGACCACTCCAGTGTTAAAATCAACCGTTTTACTGTTGGGGGACTGTTGAAACTGAAACTGTTGAAAGAAAAAGTCAGACACCGACCAGAGCAAATGAGCCTAAAAGATCATCGTTGACCAGAGGCGCGTGTTATGATGAGCAGTCCCGCAGACACCGCAAAATTACAGATGTCTCTCAATTCATGTCAAGATATGGCACAGTATGCAGAAAGAAGGGCTTCTGGTCAAAACCCTCGACCTCAGATACAACATGCCAGATTGAAACCACTTCAGTTATGTCCAGCTGTCCCACGTGTATAAAGAATGCCATGCGAGGGTGAAAGAAGAACTTCAACATGTGGAGTATTATGCATTGACAAGGCATCGACACGTCGGCGGCGTTCCACCTCCAGTGGAAATTGACACATTCATTTGGATGGAAATGTATCGATTGGGTCCAACAAAGCGTTGACGTTGCATCCAGTGGAAATTAGGGGTTACACTTCATTTTATCAACAATGGCTGAATACTAAGTAGCCGATGCCTACAGAGGAGCTACTCCCCTCAAGACCACACAGGAGTCAATATAGCCACAGTCCTAACAGAAGCTCTTCAGTCTGCAGGAATTTTTATTACATTTTATTTATTACACAAAACATACATTCATAAATTGATTTTTACATTTAAACAGTTATTTTTATATCATGCTAGGCATGCATAAATGTGCTTTGCCATATAGATTATTGTTTTAATTAATTTGAATTAATTTGCCAGGTCCTCTGTGCAGACAAGAAGGTGAGGCATCTGGTCCTGACCTGGCAAGACATTGAAATTCTGGAATCCATGTACAAGGCATTGAGCCTTACCTCAACAACAAACATGAAGACGACACCACTGAAAGGGTGCTTGACATGGCTACACTCCTCAAGCCACATTTTAAAACTGCTTTCATAAAGGAAGTGAGAATCAACTTCATGAAAACAAAAGCTGCTGCAGAAACGGAGCACCTGGTGGCTGGAGGTGAACCAGCAGAACCAGCAGTCTTCATTCCCATCAGCTGTTCCTGCTGCAGATGAATCAGAGGTTTGTCCAGCTACTTAAAAACAGCAGCAACCACAGGCCAAGGCACCTTAAAGCCAAGCAGAGCATCCATTGAACTGGCGCTCAACATGTACCTGCAGACAGCTGGTGAGCTTCAGGCATATGTTAGTACTTGGACAGTCAACTACTTTTCTCAGGTGGAAACCTGCAACGGAACAAGACAATCAGACATCCAACATTCTGCACTCTACAGGAATTGAGCTTCATCTTTTATTGTAAAATTTCTGGTGGAATCTGAAGCACTGGTATGTTGCAGGTGTGTGTACATAGGTACAGGCATCCATCCATCCATCCATCATCTTCTGCTTATCCGGGGTCGGGTCATGGGGGCAGTAGCTTGAGCAGGGAAGCCCAGACTTCCCTCTCCCCGGCCAGTTAGTCAATCTCTTCTGGAGGGATCCTGAGGCGTTTCCAGGCCAGCCGGGAGAAATAGTCTCTCCAGCGTGTTCCCAGGGTCTCCTGCCGGTGGGACGTGCCTGGAACACCTCACCGCGGAGGCGTCCAGTCGGCATCCTGACCGGATGCCTGATCCACCTCATCTGGCTCCTCTAAAAGTGGAGGAGCAGCAGCTCTAGTCTGAGCCCCTCCCAGATGACTGAGCTTCTCACCCTATCTCTAAAGGAGACCAGACACCCGGCGCAGGAAACTCATTTCAGCTGCTTGTATACATGATCTTGTTCTTTCAGAAATATGGATCAATTGGTAAACTGACTCTTTACCACGTATGGGCACTGGTGAATAAAAAGAACAGAAGCTAAGAGAAAACCGCTGGGTGAGGGTGTGCGCAGCTTTGCTTTGGGGGCTTTCCATATGCAGCTCAGCGATGTTATATGCACTGGCACCGTGATTGTAGGTCACACAAACAAAACAGAACAAAGAGGTTATGACGGGGGATTTCAGATGCTTTAACGATGAAATATTATTAATCACCAAAGGGAAACTTTGGATGCATTAATGCATCCAAAGATACACACAGAGAGACAGCACAACAACCTTTCCTGCAGTTTAGAAAGAACTACAAAGTGAGAGAGATCTGACAAACATCTTGACCACATGACTCTAACCACTTTACTTCCTTTAGATGTTTCTATAGATTTTTGTCACGCTGAACACACGCACACATGCTCTCCACATTAAGACTGTATGAGAAGAGAAGTTTTTCTGCCTCCTTTAGACTCAATCCAAATAAATATAAAACAAAGCAAGAAATGACTGAAAAACGTCCATCGAGCGTGTCCTCTGAGAGCTTTGTCTTGGACCACATCTACTTTTCAGTTAATTTTACATTAGCAAGCATATACTCCTTAATGCCACTCCTATTCGACAGAATAGTGTATAAAATGTTGACATAATGACCACAACATGAAAACCACGGCATCTTCTATCCATCCATTAGAACAACTCACCCCAACTCCAAGAGGAGTGTTCCATGGGTTCAGAGCTGGAGGTGAGGACTCCCACCCTGTCACCACTTCATACTCTGCTAAAAACATATCAGAATGAATGAACCTTGAATTCGCCAAACTGTATACTCTCCCCTACTTGGCTACTTCTTCCAATTACTGTCTATTAAAATTAAAAAAAAATAATTTCTGGAAAACCTTGGTGGAGATGAAGGCCAACCTAGAATATGATTGACTTGTCACTGAGGATGCCTTTAAACCTCCCAAAGACTGAGGCGGCCTGTCAACAAAGACCAAAAAATATCTGGACCTTTCAGCTCATTCAACCTGACCGGTACAGAACTTTATGACTCACACAGTGACCTCCAAAAGATGGACAAGGCTTTACTAAGAGTCTTCTGGCAGCCTCATCCTCAGTGGGTGTATCAGTCAGGTTCAGTTTCTCAAAATGTTCCAGTATCCCAGTCAAGGTCAGCATTTATTTCCTGCTGAGAACAGTGTGGGCAAGCCACTGGCGCATCTAAACAAAGTCACTGAAATGGATGAATGAATCATATCATACACTTCATTTTATCAAAGGACATAACCACAACAATTATGAAGATGAGAAGCTGTTTCTTTTAAAGGTTAGAAATGTCTTTGTTTTGTCAACTTCTTACCCAACGTAGTTGAGAGAAGTTGAAGAAAAACATGATCTAGTGATCTACTGTATGTAGTGTAAAACATCTGAGAGACTGCAGGTCTTTGAAGCCGTCGGTTATATTTACACCAAGTGCTTTCCTTGGAAATCTGTGGGTATTAACTTGGTAGGATCTTTCTATGACTCACTGTGTTCCTGACGAGGGTCATTACTGCAAACTTTGGTTAAATACTGGTTTTGTACTTGGTCTTAATCCTCGAGCCAACATTCACGCAACTGTGGTGTGTGAGGACTTTTAATTAAGAGGCAAAATGCTAAATTATATATTGAATAAGGCTGAATGCAGCCTGACACTCTGTGGACAGTGGCCAGTGCCCAATCTCCCACCAGCAAAAAGCATAATTATCCATAAGGACCACTCATATTTTCCAATACTGTAAATTTACCACATAGTAAAATTACTTGATGACTGATTTTGGTGAAAAGTCCTCTATTTTGTTGTGGTTACAGAAACTCGGAAACACTTATCCTGGTTTTTAGAAAACTATCCACACTTATTCTGAAAAGAAGGGGGGGGGGTGGCAATAATCTACATTTCTGATCACAAGCAATACATTGCTTTTAGGTTTTATTGATCTAGATTGCTTCACATTCTCTTCATATCATCTCATGCTTTTATAGTATTTCCACATCAAAAAATTATCCCTTTGTAAACATTATGCATTTTTGCTGCTTTTGTCACAAACCTCTCAACATATTTTGCAATGCTTTTACAGAGTGAGACCAACAACAATTTCTAATTTTTTGAGAGGTTACATTCATCTGTACTAGCGGTTAAACGATTAAATGCAATGTCTTTGCTTGTTTCTGCGAAAAATTTTATGCTTTTCTCTGTTTGTCGTCATCTGGGTTTTGGTCCATTGGCTGGACAAAACAAACAATATAAAGACGTCACTTTGGGTTTTAGGAAATTGCCATGAGTCAAATAACCCATTACTGGATGTGCATAGCCAATCTGCTCAATGAGCTCCATCTCATGCGTTCGTGCAAATTTGAGCAAAGAGCCATGTCACAGTGGGCTGACATTTAATTTCAAACCAAAAACATTATACCAACCAACCAGAGATAATGTTTCCAGAGGGATTTCTAAACAACTGGATAACTTTCCAGAAGCTTTGTTCCCCTGACTTTTCAACAAAAAGTCCCTCCTGTGTGGGCCATACACGATTAAGATCTGGTGATGCAAAATTAGAAGGAAAGGGAAGGCACGTTCAGACAGGTTAGCCGAGACAAAACTAAAGAGCAGAACCATCCACTGATCTAGTATAATGAACTACAGAAGACAAACAGGACAAAATTAACTCTCACTCTTCACTATCAAACCATAACAATTCGTCTTGTTCGAACAAATTGATTTGTTGCATGATATTCACACCATATATACAGTACAGTGACGCATGCATGTGCACCCACGTAAATATCTATATCCACTGCATGACTCACTTCAAGGCATTTTCTAGGTTTCATGAAACCCTGGAGAGAGGAAAAGATTTCACTTTGTGGGTGAAATACAAAGACCGTTATGATGTGAAATGAAACCAAAGTATTTCTCTCTCTGAATAGATGATGTCTGCTCTAAATATTTCTTTATCTGCAGAGGCATAAATAAATGAATTCCATAAAGGGATGCTTCTTCCAGGTTGTCTACTGGTTGTCCACCTGGCAAATATAAATTCATGGCCAAATATTATATTTGAATAGGAGCAAAGCAACTGGAAGCAGCAGATTTCTTTTTTTATTTAGGGTAGCAACAAATGGCAATATTTCATTATCGATTATTCTGCATTCACAGATTTTCACATTCACGGCTTTCAAAAATCCAACGCAACGGTCCAAAACCCACAGATATTCAGTTGACTATAAGAAAAGTAGCATATTCTCACATTGTGAGAAGCTGGGAGAAGACAGTTGTACTTGAAAAATGAACCTCTCATCAAAATAGATTAATTTTCTGTCAGTTGATTTTTTTTCAGCTCAAATCTTTAAGCCAAGTGCAGGTAAAATTTTACAGTAATAGTTTCATAAGTCACTTAAATTTATGTAATTTAACTTTATTTACATGATGAAATGTAAAATATAACCATTAATATAATGTTATAATAAATATGTTATGACTGTTCAGTTCACAAAGGTCTAGGGTTGCCATAAAAACACCACTCTCAAATGAGAGATGTAGTTGCTCAATATGCATACTGAAAATATAAAAGGATCACCCGTGACTAGAGAGGAACTGTTATCTCCTGGTGATCCAGTCCCAACAACAGCATAAAGCTGACAAAATATCAAAGATCTCAGTCGGCACAGTTACACTGTGTTTGCTCATCTCCCTGAAATCAAAACACATTTTAATGTGAAGATGAAGTCTGTTTCATGATTTTCTGGTTAATGTAAGTTGATTTAATGTCTTGTTTTGTTTTTATTAAATTGTCCTTTATTCAAGTTGAAGGGGACATTTTGTGCGTCTGATTTTATCTGGAGAATCTGTTAGATAAGATTGTTTGTAATGTAACATAAGGTGTTATTTCTGACAAATGTATACCCACTGCGATGGTTCTTTTGTCTACTTTATAATTATAAAAGTAAGACAAAATCAGTAAATAGTTTATACATATTTAACGTGCAACCAGACCATTGTCTTCTTTCAAAGCCTTGTTGCTGAAACAATAATAAACAATGGTAACGGACCTACAGCCACTTCCATCTCACTGTCTGTCCTCCTCTTTGCTGGCTTGTTTTTCAGTCCGTCTCTCTCATGACTCCTGCTGTTGTGTTTTCTGTGTCTCTCTTGGTTGGTTTCATTCTGTTTCTGGTTCAGCAGACTGGGGCCCATATGTTCAGAGCTTTAGTTGTGGTATGCAACGAGAGCCAAATTAACGCTGCATGCTGCCATATGAGAGACTGAAGTACAACAAGTAACGCAGAACAGATGGACACCAGCGTCTGGTTGTTGAAAAAGTATTTTCCACTGATGTTGCAACTCCTCTCTTACTGTCAGTGAGCGAAAAAAAAAAAACACAAAAGAGATGTAGGGGGAAGCGTTTCACATCAACTCATTCCAATTCTGTTGGTCGAAGATGTATCCCTGCTTTCTGAGAAGGCCTTTTACTGGACATTCCTCTATTTTTACTGACGGCAAAGACAAAGCTTTTTCTATTTATGTCAACACATATAAAGACATGTATGAGGGAGCACAAACATACAAACTCCTAGAGCAACATGATACATATCTAGCCACATTTACACACACATGTATGAAATGAAACCATGTGGAAAGGATTAGGCTAGAAGAGATGGAACACACACATGGAAGAGCACAAACACAAGCTCAGCTGAGAGGAGATGAGATGGGTATGATTAAGCTGATGTCTACAGGAGGTCTAAGGAAACATATCAGACTGTGCAGCAGCAGTCTGTGGGAACTCACTCTGGAATACAGAAGACCACGATTTTCCTGGCGAGATGCTAACCTTGTCTGTAACCTTGACTACTGTGCGTCAGATGAAAGGAAAAGTAGGGCTCTGAAAAAAATACCTCCGTTAAGAGAAAGGCAAAGCTGAGGAAGGTTACACGATAGCTCCAAGACTTGAGGAAAACCTGTTATGACAATGAAATGTAACAAATGCCACACGCATTCACACTTCAAGTAATTTAAAATAACATAGCACAGACATAGGAATGTTAATTGTTAATGCATCACAGTGTCAGCTCATCCTCGCTCAAATTTTAAAGGTAGAGACAAAATAGACTTTAAAGTTTTAGTCTCAGACAACACGTTTCGGACACTTCTGCTCATTTCAGCTGACAGGGCAAGATTCACTTCTGCAATAAAACTTGGCAATTTTGCCATTCCATCTGCAAAACAAACTAGAATCACTGCCTTATGGTTGTATGCCGCCACCAGTCAAGCTGCAGTTTACATCCATGTCTGCCTGCAATGATCCCAATAGATATTTGTGCAAAACTGTCATAATTAACATTCTTTACTTCGGGTCGAAAATTGGTTTTGTGAGGTCACAATGACCTTTGACCACCAAAATCAAATCATTCATACTAAGGCCAAGCGGACGCTGGAGCCACATTTGAAGACACTGCCTCCAGGTGTTCCCGAGATATCACATATATTCAGATATTCATGCGAATGAGACAGACGAGGGGGTCACAGTGACCTTGGCCTTTGACAAACAAAATCTAATCGGCTCAGAAATTCCCTCAAGGTGTTCCTGAGATGTTGCACTCACAAGAATGGCACGAACGGACACATTTTTCCTGAATTTCCCCTCTGGGAAATCGACAAAGGCTTCTAATCTGATCTTATTAACGTTCCCAGCAAAACAAATGGATCATATGCACGAGTGCAACAAGTAGATAGTCATGGGGAAGAATTGTAGCATAATTTCTCATCCAATTAGTAACAAATTCAATTAGGATGACTTGAATATATTCAATTAAGGTTTTTGGTGCAACATTATATGAATGTTGGAATTATACAATCAAACATCACAAAATTTACCATAGCATAAATGGGTTTAGAACCAATTTTGCAACAATTTTTGCAAGACTGACATCAGCACGGCATGAAAAACCTGGTTCAAAGTTCATCCTGACAGGACGCTGCGCCTTCACTGCAGCTTTCTCACGCAAATACATTATCAATTTCCATGCAGCTTCCTCTTTTGTGCAAAATTAGCTCACTGATATTCTCACACAGAGTGCTGTAAATAAAAACACATTTGAACACTTCACATGGATTATTATCTGTACAGCCAAGATATGTGCGCAGCATGCTGGCATGCATGCTCACACACAGAGAGAGAGCCCACAGATGTGTGAAACCTTCATTTACATCCCCAAAAAATAAACTGTACCAGCAGAATATAAAACCAGTAGCCCTGACAAAGTACAAGGTTGTATTTAAAGGACTTCTTTCAGGGTGTGAACCATGTCCTTTTTTCTTGCACATGTTAAAATGTGTGCATGCAAGTCCAGCGCTCTCCTTCCTTTTAAGGCCATTCTCAGGGCCTTAACTCACTGCCAAAATCACACACACACACACACACGCACACACACACACGCACACACGCACACACACACACTATTACTTCACGCTCTTGGTTAGGGCTGCAGCTGCCTGAAAAGTGGTAGGATGCTAAATATAAAACGCTTTAAGCATACATACGCACTCAGAGACACACAGGCATGCAACTAATTTTTCAGTGACCTCTGTGCCAGAATACACACACACACACACACACACACAGCCTGAAAAGACTGAACTGTGCTGCCTTATACTTTAGATGACGGTGGCTAGGACAGCAGTCCACTTATCCACACTGATTACTGGTTTGGGGATATTGGGGGTGTGCAAACACATCCAGCCTTGCAGCTGGCCCCATCTGGAAATATTGCAGGGTTTTATGCCACGAGGTCTCAGGTGTGAGGCAAAGACATCCTGCTGTGTTGTGATGAACTGTTATGCAAGGACAGGAGAGGGAAAGTTTATCTTCATTGTTGTAAATCATAAATAAGCTCAGTAATGTTTAAGTTACTCAACCAAACATATTGTAAATGTGCCAATTTCATATTTTCTAATTGTCGAGTTGATAAAATAAAGAAGTAATAAGTAGAGACGTAGTGACTGGCTGAAGCAAACACCAAACAAACAGGAAACAGTGTAGGAGGCATATCTACTTACCAAAGAGTAAAAGAAGACATGCATGATACAGATTCTTTGAGGCAATCAAGCACAAAAATGTCATACTGGGTAGATGCTGTGCTAAATTAATGCATGCAAGGTGTGACAGTAATCAGAGAGGTGCTAACAGATTAAATCCATCGTTATTCATACAAACAGTAACTTCATTTCCATTAACTAGGTTAAAGGGCAAACTAGCTGTTACCCAATCAGCGTGGGTATTAGCGTGAAACAAATGATGCAGTTTATCTGTGACCCTTAAAGCGCAGGCAGGGAAAGAAGAGACAAGATGCACTGTTTTCATTCGTCTAAACTGTGACCAGACTAGTAATATCTTTGGATTCTTCAGATTGAACGAAGCCTGCTCAGCATCAGAGCACACTCTGTAACTGCAGTTATGAAACAACCAACAACTGGAGGCAGAGATGTGATGAAAACCACCAATAAAATGCACACAGTTTTCAGAGGCAAAGGTAAAAGTCATCACAGCTCTGGTCTTGTTACGACATGTGGCAAACTTCACACCAGAAGGAGCTTCTTAAATGCAGCAAAATATAATTTATGAGAACAAAATAAACAGAGAAAAAGAGGTGATCTGAGAGGGGGAGAACCCCTGTGACTAAAACAGCTGGAAACAGGAAATTACTTTGTGCCTATGTGAATTTAGAGTATACATGCATTTGTGACAAACTGACATTAAAAAGTCCTTTAAAGGCATCTGTGGGTTTCCATCTTATTGATGAACAAAAACAAATCTAGAGAACAATCCATCTTGCACAGATATGAAACACAAGCCGAGGAACATGCCAGCTGTTAAATGTTTCGGTGGTGAGCAGATTTCTAAGAAGTAGTTCAGCAAACATTTGCAAGAACTGCAGACACTTGTGAAACAGCCCTATGAAAGCAGGCATCGATAACAGTAACCAAGGTATTGTCACCTATGTACATAACTGTACCATAACAAGAAAAAAAATAATTATGTGGCTCCACATAATGACTCGCTTTGATCCTCTGTTTCATTTGAAACAAAGAAAACACTGCATCAACTTTTCAATTCTTTTTGCTATAGTGCAAAATTCCTTTTGCAGCCGTAGACAGCACTTTGAGAAATACACTTATTCCCTCTCTAGAGCTAAGATGCATTAAACTTTACATTAGGTGGCAGTAATATTTCCTGGCAAAATGTGTGTGATACTTCTACTCTGACTTACGTTTTGAAAAGAGAGCTAAAAGCATATTTTCCATAATATTGAACTGTTACTTATATTTGTAATGTCAATATGTTTAGTTAGCACATTTTGTCAACATGAGGCTATTTAAATCCAGTGCAACGAAGGTGTAGAAGCATAGTGACGCAATGTGTACATGTATAGAACAATTGCTTGTTTCACATATGATATGTGCGTAAAAATGTAAACATGAGCAAATGTTTTTACCTTTGGAGGATCATAGAGCTCCAACTGGTACCTCTCTCCTCCTCTTCCTCCAACTTGAGAGTCACTGATCCTCCTGACCAGCAGGCGGCAGCGTTGCCAGCGAGGCTGAGTATCTGAGATAGTGTCGTCCACCAGCAAGTACCTCAGTTGGCCGGCTTTACAACAGCCACTCACCTCCGACCTCCTCTGCCTCAAACTTCCACTGCGTAACCAACGGAAGCGACCCAAGAAGTGAGAGGCTACTCCAGCCATAGAGGAGTGTGACGAGGCTGGGGCCGAGGCGTCAGAGTTCAGACAAGTGGACGAGTGGCAGGAAGACGAGGAGGACACTTCCTCAGTTGTGGGGGACATCCCGCCCACTCTGTCACCATTATTTGGGGGATTATTATTGTTGCTGGTGGGGTTGGGATTACTAGGAGACAAGTCCCGGGATGGGGGAGGGCTCGGCCGTTTCTTGAGAGCCGTTTTGAGCCGTCTTACGGTCTGCCGGATTTGACTGACAGAGAAATGTGTGACATCAGTGTGTGCGGGGTTGGAGGTTGAGGAGTCAGAGGAGTACCGCTCGGATACCTGACTCCGATCAGTGCCAGAGATCTCTTCGTTGCTACGACTACGAATCAGCAGCGACCCACCACCAATGCTACGTGTCGACCCTCTAAGCACCACCGGGTTTCCGGATAAGGAGCTTCCGGCAGCACATCGCAGTGGCTGTTCGTGTTCCAGACTTGCCACCACCGGCTCCACTTTTGATGATACCA
This sequence comes from Synanceia verrucosa, assembly GCA_029721515.1. Taxonomy (NCBI): domain Eukaryota; kingdom Metazoa; phylum Chordata; class Actinopteri; order Perciformes; family Synanceiidae; genus Synanceia; species Synanceia verrucosa. The sequence goes on along the minus strand of CM056551.1, from coordinate 18,131,025 downwards.
AGGTAAACAGAGCAGCTCCGCCACTTGGTCGGCCCGCCTCCCGATAGTCCTGCACCCCAGACAAAGATGTGATCCGCAATCGCCCAATCACAGCCGGGGGAGGGGCCACTGGAGCAGTGACGGAAGTGGTGACAGAAGAGCTGCCAGTAGCGGTGGAGCATGTGTTCTGACTGAGCGACGTGCCATCTTTGTTGACCTCGCAGCTGAAGTGCTGCTGGAAGAGGTCGGTGAACTGCTTGGAGAAGGTCTCCGGTGGGAGTGCGTCATGTTGCGGCCTCTCTCTGGCGAAGCTCCGGTAGTGTCCAGCCAGCTGCCGGGCTGTGGCGATGGCATGCAGCTCGCAGAATTCCCGCCAACCTCTCGGGGGTGCTGCCACACTTGGGCCTCCTCCTGCTGTTGTGGTGGTGTTGGCTGGATGGACAGTGTTACCATTCATTGCAGTAACCAGACCGACTGAGAATCACTGTTATGAAACAGAGAAGGTTGGAAAACAGAGAAAGGAACAGGAAACGAGAAATGGATGGTTGGAGAGGAGGTGGGGGTCAAGGGGTTGATTTGGAGACAAAGGTGGAAGGATGGAGGGTTTAGAAAAGAAGCAGAAGAAAAGGGGACAAACAAAGGAGAGATATGGAAATGTAATTAGAGGCAAATCAAGATAACGCAGGTATTGTGCAAGAAGTGGAGCACAGTCAGAAGATTTCTTTGAACTACTTGAAAGTTAGAAACAGTTCAAACATTGAGAAAGGACGGCCAACAGTGTGATGTTATCTGTGCTCAGTCTTAATCAGGCCAAATTGTATTACATGGGCCTGCGAAGAATCTCTGGCAATCAACCAGTCATAGAGTATCTTCATAGATAAGCACTGACACGGTTCATTCAAAGGACAATTGGTAAACATTAATTTGTGGAAAAACATTCAACTGAATCAAGAGCATAAGTTAGGGCAGTGACTGTATGGAATTTTTATTACTGTGATGAAGAAGCACCCAATCAATGAAGTATGGCAGTTTCTGCCTCCACACCTGCTGCCGTTGTGGTTTATATCGGTGACTATGAAAGCAGCTTTTAAACAAACAAAAACACAGTTTGACAGCAAAGGTGGTTTGCCAAAAAATATATATATAGTAGGGATTGACCGATTATTGGCCGGGCCGATTATTGTGTCCAGCATTGTCACACCCACAGCGGCATCCAATTGGTTACACACACGGCGAGAGGGAGAGTAAAAACATAATGAACTCAATTCACTTCAGTTTTATTGCAGGAGGTGAAGGCTGATTAGCTTTTAGCGTAATATCAGCATACCGGTCCCCTTTTTCTTCCTCTGGCTTTAGACCAGAAGTCACTAACTGGCAGACCACGGTCTGGGTCCGAACCCAGACGCCGTCCTATACGGACACGGACCAACTATAAGTAAATTATATGAGGGTTTTAAATCTGACAGGACACTTCTATTTTATCCAGTACAGTAGATCAGAAAACACACAGACCAGCTGAATTAGAATTAAGCCTCCCAAGCAAACGTTACTCAGCACAATGAAGTCTCTGCATTCCAGATGCTATACTTCCGCTCCATACAGAGACAAAAGGGAAGAGAAGAGGGACAGGCGGAAGAAGACAAAATGAATGAAAAATAAAGAAATCAACACAGAAAGACAAGACAAATGAGCCGGAGACAAGGGGAGAAAAAGGACCAGATATGACACTGAAAGACAAGTGGATGGAGAAAACAGAGCTTTCATGAAGGAATCAGAGCTTTCATGAAGCTCTGTGTCTGATCTGCTCAGAGACTGTATCACTCATTAGAAGTGAAGGACCACTGTGAGAAAACACACTAACATTTTGACCAAGCACGCATTATTTTTTTTTTTTAATGGTTAAATCACTTAAAACAAGGTTGCTGATAATATTGATAGGAACATAGTCAGTGATAATAGTAAGACGTGTTACTATTGCTATTGTACTACTGTATATTATACTACAGTAACATTAATCGTTGGAAATGTAGCAGCCTAGTTTTGAATGACAAAATATGACAAATATCTGTTATCGGCCTGCTTGACCACTCATAATCAGTATCGGTCTATCACTAATATACAGTAAAAAAATAATACCAATAAGCAGTTTAAGTTGCTAAAGTCAATCAGCATTCCTGTTTATTTTTCGGTCTTTAATGCTCTTTGTTTCTTGGCAAGGAATATATAGCTCCATTCCCTTTCCCAGCATCCTGCCTCTCTAATGGCTTGTCGTCTGACACAAATCCAAAATGTGCCCAAATTGGTGACACAGTGTTCGGCTTTGCTACTGACCACATACTGTACGTTTATCATCTATAAACATGCACAATTGAAACTGAAGTCTAACTGTGAGAGAGACTGAAGTGTTTGAAATAAAAACATCAATAAGTTATTCGGACAGATGCTGAATGAGGCCCTGGCTTGAGGAAGTACGGTTAGAAAATTTCTCAATCAACCACACTGCCTGCTCAGCCATCTGAGTGTGTTTGCTTGTTTACATGTGACCCATTTCAAAGTTCCTTCTTCTTTTCATTTTTTGAAGGTCATTTCACAGACCGATCGCTTGACGGCCCCAATGAAAGCCTATTTTCTCGCTGTGTTAGTTTCTGTCTGTCTCTCGGGTGCCACAACTTTGATAAAAAAAAAAGCTGATGAAATGACTTGTGAACTTGAAGATGAGATCTTTTCTCCTAATTCTGTTTGGTGACACAGCGAGTGCTGTGCATAAGTTATGGTCGGAGCATAACTGCTTTTGATGATAATTTTGCATTCTCCACTGTCCAATTGGCGGTTCGGTCTTGCTGTTACTGCCAAAATACTGTAAATTTCTTTGGCTGCTAAATCTATTTTGGTCAATTTTGCCATTTCTTTGAGAGAAAAAATGTGACAAGAAATAAAAAGAGAGAGGGAAGCATAACATGCAACTGAGTTCTTGGCCTCATGGACCCAAAATTGTGATAATATAGTGTGCGTCTATTTTTCTCTGGTTTTTGGGGAGATTTTCCTACATTGAGGCGGTGGTACTTGGGTGGCCCTGGACAGCTTGTTATTCTCTGTTTTGTGCTTTGTTTCACTCCTCTGCTTCTGGTGCTGCTCAGAAGGCTTTTCTTTCTTTGTGAACATGTGTAGGATTTGCTCATTATAATGTGGACCTCGCTCCCTCATTAGCCACATAAAACCTCATCGTCAGTATGTCACCGTTCTGTGCAGAAATAAGTCAACAACAATAACCAGCCCTGTCCTACTACAGTGCAGACACTCTTAGCTATCCACCAAAGTTGACTAACTGCTGCTTTTGTAATTAGATAGAAATGAGGCAGTGGTTTAGGAGTTAACCACATAGTCCCACAGAAAAAAGGAAATAGGATGCATTCTTAAGTATTCAGTAAGATTGATGAGAGCCCTACCCTTGCCCTTCATTATGTGTGTGCACTGCTGACCCTGGGTAAGCACAAACCATCGTTACAGATGATTAGTAGGAAGAAGAGGACAGTTTCAAAGAACCACAACAGGCCTTAGCTTATGCAACAATGGAGCTTCTTGCTTTATGCAGACAGCCCATGGCTGATGTGATGTTGTATAATTAGCCGCAGAGTTGCCAGATGATCACACTGCTGCCATGGAGCAAAAACAATGACCTTTATAAGTACTTAAACCTTACCTTTCATCCAAAGATGACATTCCTGCATGAACCTAAGTGATTTTAAACCATACTGTAGCATGAGAGGATTTTTCAGTTACATTATGATGTGTAGGGAGGTAATGGTTGACAATTTCAACAAAATCTGATGATCTCATCATTATACTATAAGCTGACTATGACTTAAAAGATCATAACACACTCTATTCAATCTTATATTCAATACAGCTGCTTTTGCCCATGCTTCCATTAAAGAGCAACAGTTGAATAAACTTGCAGTAAGACATCACCACAGTAGTATCAGTGCATGGTTTAGTATTTTTGTACATACATAACATGTACATACCATCTTCCTCCAGTACAGCACAGAAGGGTCTATTCTAGATACAGGAAGTATACGCCTGTGCGTGCATATGAGTGTGTGCATGGTGGAGGCGGTGGGGTGTGTGTGTTGGGGTGGGGGTTTACAAACTGTGGTCCAACAGATCATAGAAAACCACAAGAAATAATTGTGGTCGGGCCAAACATGGAGCGCCACGTCTCGTTATCTCTCGGCTAACATCTCTCTCCTTCTCCGTGTCCTAAATGACGACATTCAGAGTAGAGGAGTCGTGAATTCTTCAGATTGTGTCGCGCAACAATCCTGCAACTTTTTTTTTCATAAGTATCGCCTAACAAACTAGGGGGACACGTGCGTCATTGTGGGAGTGAAAACTTGGCACCGTGAAATATTGCGTCACTTAAGTTCCTGGATGTGTCCGGTCACAACAGCTAATTCCCTTCCTGTACTTTTCAGAGCATGCTCAGTGTGTGCCTCCTGGTGCCCCTCCAGCTGGGCCCCCCCAGAAGACTGTTTCTATCTGCCAGGCCAGCCCAGCGATGACTCAGCACTGACTGACTGCAGAACATGCATGCATGCACGCACGCACACACACACACACACACACACACACACACACACACACACACACACACTTCCTCTCGCTATATCCCTCTGGGGGCTTGGCCGTCTCTGTTCCCATGGTTTTCCCTTTCTTTTCATCCTCTCTGTCCTCTGCTGTGAGGATCTCCAGATGTGTTTGGACTCATGCTCCCTTTACTGCTGTCCTGAGTAACTAAGTGGCCAATGACATCAGTGCAGGTTTGGGTGCAGGACAGAAATATACTTAAACCCAACAAATGTCACTGATGTTTGTCCCAACCACTTGTAACAAGAGGCTGCAGTATAGAGACATATTAACTGGTCGATTTGGTCTGATTTGGTCCTAATTTTGTTGTATGCACCGTCATATAATTTGATGCCCTGATTTGATTTGATTTTGATTTGATCTGAGTCAATTTCATGCTGAAAAACAAATCAGGTAAGTCTTGGTTGAGAATTTCTTTAGTGAAAGGCAGCCTCAACAAAAACAAAAAAAAACAAAAACAATTTCACAATAATCTAACAAAAATTCAAAAAAATAATCAGCAGATGAATGGATAATGTAAAATACCTCCAGGCTCTTGTCTCCTCTGTAGCTTCAAAATGTTTGACTCCAAATTGTTTAAAAGCCAAAGTCAATTTTCAGGCCATTTAAGGGGCATTCAAAAGTGAACAACTATACACAGTCCAGGTACAACAAAAAATGTGCAGCAGAGCTCTTACCATGACACCAGATGTAGAACTACAGTCCTTCTTTTTTCACTGGGGACAGCCTAAAGCAGATTTTAATCAAGCAGGAAGGAAACAGGATGTGTGAAAGATACACATGAACTAATCTTTTCAGCGTGAGTGAGTAACCTCATGACTCCTACCAGCTCACTGAGCTGATTTTTAACACAACCTTGGATCAACCTCGAGACACACTGAGGGATGAATGGATGATGCCGTGGCCTGTGGTTCCCACTAAATGCCAAAAATGGAGGAGCTGTGGAGGCATGTCTGTGGTGGCCAGTAAAGCTTATCCTGGCTATGGCCTACTGGAGGCAGAGTCAAGATGCCTTGAAACCAGTACTGTCTTTGAAGTACACTCACCGCCTCAGAGCAACACACACATTTCTACCACGGCATTAAGGTTAGAAAAAAAAAAAAACAAGAGATGGCGTTAATTTCTGTGCAAACCCAAAACATTAAATTCTACAAAGACCCACATTGACTGAGGCTTACACAACACAGAGAGTTATCAGTGCTGCTGGTGGAAGCCTTGTTGCAGGGAGGTCCTATTTATATCTCAAGAGCTTGGTATCAGCTCTCACACACCACTGTGTGCTCCTTGTTGTCCCCAGCTGGGAGCAGCTCGTTTGATGCAATGGAGACACACAAGCAGAGAGGAGGTGTCTGAGCTTTCAGGTCATGTATTCACAGTAGGCGGCAAAAGCCATAGCTACATGCTACAGCCAGCACTGTCGCATTAGATTTCAAGAAAGACTCCAACTGGGTGGAAATAAATGGAAAAGATTCTTAAGTAACACAAAGCTGAATTATTTTCACAAGATAATTAGGTTGACTAACTTCATCTATTGTAATGGATTTTGATTTTTAAATGTAGTGATCCATAGAGTGGAAATGACTAGTCGACTAACTCATATATCAACTGATAAAGAAGAGGCACAGCAGAGGTCAGCAACTCAACTCTCCCCGCGACCAGCTGTCTTAAGGTGAAAGGCAGGGTAGACCCTGAACAAGTTTCCAGTTCATCACAGGGCACATAGAGACAGACAACCACTCACACTCACACCTACGGGCAATTTAAATTAGCCAATTAACCTAATCCCCTAACTTACTCTGGATGGACCAGAGTACCCAGAGAGAACCCACGCAGACATGGGGAGAACATGCAAACTCCTCATAGAAAGGCCCCGGGGCGGGAATCTTCTCGCTGTGAGGTGCTAACCACTACACCACTGTGCCGCCCCATTATCAAAAGGATTTTACATTGGCTTCTAGGAATCTTTAAAGTCCATTTTTCAAAATTTTCTGACAAATACTCAATAACAAAACAAAAGGTTAGGTAGGTTGTCTCTTCTGTAATTCACTCTAAATTTACATGTCACTCCTGAAGTTGGCCTAAAATCACTCTTAAAAGAAATGTAAATGTCATGAGATGAATATTGTGATGAGTATTTTTTCTTTAAACCCCCCCCTCCCCAAAAAATGATTAACCAATAAAAAAAAAATGATTAATCACTACTATCCTTTAGCTTCCTTGTGCTCAAATGTGTAATTTCTGACTATAACAACTAACATGAAGCCGATAAGCAAAGCCAACTTCAAGTCTTGAAAGCACCTCTGACAGATAACTATGCGAAACATTTACCTCCATGTTTTTATAGGCATACTTCAACATGCATGCACATCATTTCTTGTTGTAGACAAAGAGAGAGAGTGAGTAACTCATCTGAGAATGCATGCACATATACACCTCCACGCAGTGATTGGTTGTTTAAAAATAAGTTGTGTTCCTAATTGTCATACTCATTATATAAAATGCCATTTACAGCAAGCCACATCCTTCTGACCTTTATATAGCCCTGGCCTTATTACTGAGATCAGCCGGATCCAATCTATTGCTTACAACTCGATTAGTCTGCATGGCATCAAGGCCCGTTGAGACATCAAACACTCCAGTTTTTACGGGAAAAAACTGAAGTGGGAAAAAAATGGAAGAGAAACTCAGGCAACATGTGCATCACAACGTCCCAGATGAAAAACAGATTTTGTTACCACCTTTGAATTTTCATTCCCTGATTCACTGAATGAATCACGGGGCCAGGGATACATTTCCAAAGTAGGAGGGCAGTGAGCAAGAGCGAGAGTTAGGGGGTTATTAAGAAGAGATGGAGGAGGGAGGATGTAAGGAGTTAAACATGAAAAGGAAGAGGAGGAGACAGGGAAACAAGGGTCACATGGATAGACTGAGAGATGAGGGGATAATGAGAAGGCAAGCAGGAAGTGAGGAAAAAAGAGCAGCGTAAAGGCGAGAGGAGACGAGGTGGAGCCGGGTTTGTGGGTGAACGTCCAGGTGGCAAACTGAAGAGGAACCAAAGGAGCTCTGCTCTGCTCCCAGGCAGCAATCACAGCAACAGGAAGCCCTGCCCTGGCAAGCAGCAATCAGGGCACACATGTAAAGACAGACCATAAAGAATACACACCTATCAGTGTTTTAAACACAGGATATACTGTAAACAGTGTGCAGCCACATTGGCTTGGAGAATGAACAGAGTAAAGCCTTTTCCTGATAAATGAGGAGCAGCTTTATAAAGAACAGGCAAAGAAGGCAACCCCTAATATTATTACTCACGTTTTTAATGGAAAATCTGGTGCAGCTTTTCTCAGCCTCAACGCTGAAAAAGCTTTCGACTCAGTTGGATGGGACTTTCTATTTCAAGTTATGAGCAGATTCGGGTTTTGTAAAATAGTCATGCAATGCATAAAAACGCTTCCCCAACAATGAGGATGAAAATTAAAGGGAGCCTGGGAAAAACCTGATATTGCTCCAATGCAAGTGGAGGAGGGTATATTTCTAGGAGGTGTAAAAAGTTTGTCTATATGTGGATTATATGTTAGTAACACTGAAGAAACCCTGAATCTGTTGTGCCATTCCCAAGGAATATCCTGGAGGAGTATACTCAACACCTAAAATGCTTTAGTTTTTCACGTGCGCCTTCACAAGCACTGATGGATGAGCATCAACTGAATGGAGTCAACAACATATATATGATGTACGTGCACCAATCAATAATAACATTATGACCACTAACAGATGAAGTGAATAACACTGATTGTCTCTTCATCATGGCTCCTGGGATATAGAAGGCAACAAATGAAGATTTTGTCATCAGAGCTGATGTGTTAGAAGCAGGAAAAATTAGCCTAGAAATCTAGACTCACCTTAGCGGCAAAAAATATTTTTGCCTAGCAGGATGGTCTAGTGGCGCACCATAGGAGATAATCCTGGCTCAGACAAGAATCCGGCTGACCAATCACAACGCTCTATCTGCGTAGCAAGTCGCTGGGGTGAGCGTAGCACGATGACGACAGGGCTGCGTGATGCTGGAGACAGCACAACAACAAGGAAGATGGCTGTGGCTAACGAACAGCGGTTGTTTGAATCGTTTCTGTCATCGATTTTGGAAGAGTTAGACTTGGGCATTTCTTTCAAAGTTGAGCAGAAAGAAGCACTCAAGAAGGATGTATTTGCTGTTTTGTCGAACGGTTACGGCAAAAGTGTAATATGCCAGCTGGCTCCGCTGGTAGCTAAAAGGAATACGTCACATTGTCCGTTGCTCTGATTGGTCATATCGCTGGCCTATTACATGGTAATCTGAACGACAACGGCTGGTCCCACCCACAGGCTTCAACTCTGCCTATTGACTGCCCTCAGACTACACATTTGATGTTACAGTCTGGCTTGCCAGGCTAAGGAAAAATGGGAAAGTGTAAGGATTTGAGTGAGTTTACTGGATCAGAGCATCTCCAGAACTGCAGCTCTGGTGGGCTGTTCCTGGTCTGCAGTGGTCAGGATCTATCAAAAGTGGTCCAAGGAAGGACCAGTGGTGAACCAGAGACAGGGTCATGAGAGGACAAGGATCACTGATACAGGAGGGGAGTGAAGGCTGGTCCTGGTGGTCTGATCCAACAGACCAGAGAAGTTAATGCTGCTGAAGATAGAAAGGAGTCAGGATACACAGAGCAGTTTGATGTGTTTGGGGCTGTTTAAGCAGAAAAGGAGTGACCATCACAATATTAGGAGGTGGTCATAATGTTATGCCTGATCGGTTTGTATGGAGAATACAGAGTATATGGAGTTTTTGTTTCACTCAAGGCCGTAACATTTTTTTATGAATGTGGGTACTCAAGGATGAAAGGAATTATTAGGACTTATAAAAAGGTTGGCTATCATTCATTTTCATAGTCAATTAATCTGTTGATTATTTCCTTGATTAATCAAGAAGTTGTTCACTCTCAAATGTCTTGTTCTGTCCACCACTTAAATATATTCAGCCTACTGTTAGAGGAGAAAATATTCACATTACAGAAGCTGGAATCAAACCCTTTTTCATTTTTTTTTTTAAAATTACGGTGGTGTAGTGGTTAGCACTGTCACCTCACAGCAAGAACGTACCGGGTTCGAATCCCGGGTCCGGGGCCTTTCTGTGTGGAGTTTGCATGTTCTCCCCGTGTCTGCGTGGGTTCTCTCCGGGTACTCCGGCTTCCTCCCACCGTCCAAAAACATGCATGGGGATTAGGTCAATTGGCTAATTTAAATTGACCGTAGGTGTGAATGTGAGTGTGAGTGGTTGTCTGTCTCTATGTGTCCTGTGATGAACTGGAGACTTGTCCAGGGTGTACCCTGCCTTTCACCCTAAGACAGCTGGGATAGGCTCCAACCCCCCTGTGACCCTATGAGGATAAGCGGTAGATAATGGATGGATGGACTTTAATTATGATTATTATCATAATTATCCCTAACCCTTCCCGCAGGGAGAGAGGGCAGAGTGAGTAATAAGTGGTGATGTCTGGGTTAAGGTGGCATTAAAGTGCCACTTTCACACTTTCTAGCACCGTTGGAGGAAAGATGAGAGCCAGCAAGGACAGTTTCCAACAGTGGATCCTCCAACACTGAGAGGCCGCCTTTGCCTTCCACTAACGGGGGTGAAAACACACCACGATAGAGCGTTATTGCAAAATGGACCACAGACCAACAATTAAAATATAAATTAATATATATATATATATATATATATATATATATATATATATATATATGCAGTAAGTTGATTATCTTGTTTTCATGCCTTACATGAACTTGGACATTTAAGATAAATACAAAAGGGACACCCAGACACACAAGCCACTATTACACAAGTTGATATCCGAAGAAAAAGGGAGGGAGTTCCTACAAAACAGTTCACCACTGTTATGAGAGTTAAAATAACTTGTTCATCTGACAGCCAACTCACCATTAATTTAAGGTGAACAGACACCAGGAGAGCCTGTACTCATCCATTTTCATGCACTTGAGTGTGACGCAGCCAAAGCCTTAAAGTGTATTTATCACCTGCTTGATCATCTAGGTAAAAGAAGGCCTGCATGCAGTTGCAGGGATGGGACTGGCTGAGACTCTGTGTTCCTGTTTGTGTGAAATATGATGTGAAAGAGCTTTGATGATGAACAGAGCAGAACGCGAGACGCGAACAGCTTACATAATTGAAGAACACATTGTAAAGGAGGAAGTAGCACTGAAATATGAGATAGCCCTCGGCCTTAACTTCCCATGGCCTGGGGAAGGCATCAGCTGATTCAGGGTAAAACAAGAGAGGGACAACCTGCAGCTACACACAGCTACGGCACAAACAGTCTTTTCCCAATATAAACCACCAGTAACGGACAACATGTTTGTTCTAAATGTCTTATTTATGTAAAGCCTGTTCCAAGCTGAAGGACTTAGCATCCCTGCATTGAATAGCAAGAAATATATTGTGTAACTATATCAAAAGAAAAAAAGCTGTAATGTCTGATCTTTACCAAAGCTGTATGAGCTGGTGGGTTTAGAATATAATCGTTTTTTTATTTATCTCCCATTAGGGGAAATTCTCCTACCACAGCAGCGTGGACAAGTTATAGTCATAAAAACATTTTGGGACAGCTTTTAAATTCAGAGGTTGTTTAATTAACAATAAAGATGATCAAGATGACTACTCTGACAACTATGATGACTACTATCATTCAGGAATATTTATGAGCTGTGCTGCTCATTAGGCTGCTACAAAAGTAAAAATAACTCTATTCACCGTTTGTCCATTTAAAAGCAAGAACAGGCAAAGTGCTGATAACAATTAAGCGTCCTTTTTTATACAACCAAAGGACACTCAAAAAAAAAAAACAACAACCCAAAGCTATCGAGCTTCCTCAAAAGAAAAGTATTCTGTAGTGAAAAGAAGCTGCATCCTTCAGGTGTCTGACATGCCTCCAGTGTTGAGCTTGTCACTGAAAAATATTAACCAGTTACTGTTACTAGTTACTTCATTCATTCAAAAAGTAACTCAATAACTTTGTTGACTACTCCAATACACCAAAAAGTAATGTGTTACTTGTTAAAATAATTATTTAAATTCCGACGTGGAAATTCCTACTTTCCTTTACCACCTAAACACACCATGAGGTCATTCCCTTAAACACCAGGCTCTTAATGCTGCTGCAGTGACATTAATCCTCTGTTTTACTGGTGATGTTTGTCTCCTTATGCTGGAAAGTGGGGGGACGGATCAGTGTCTCTGTGAATCTGAAGGGGACACGTCCCCCTGTCCATAGAGACAGAGAACATGAATGAAAGCAACCTGAATTCATCAATCAGAAAATCATTTACCATGTTGTAACGGTAACTAAATTTATTTATTTAACAAGTAATGCGTTATTAGTTACTGTCAAAAGTAACGGCGTTACAGTGACACGTTTCTATTAATAACAGTTACTGCCTCACTGCATGCTGCATGTACAGCACATCAGTGTGTCTTTGATGTGTTTAGGGTGAAATGCTCCCAGACTTTAGATCTTATAGCTTGTGATGTTATTGCAGTGGCCGCAGCAATTTCTCTCTTGCTTGCTGGTCACCGGTCGCGCATGTTCGTTTCTGGCTGGAAAAACACAACAGTGACATTACCGACAATGAATTTCATTATCGATTTTTGTTGACTACGTCCACTAATTGCTGCACCCTTATTTGGGACATCAAAGTTTGTATTAGCATTTTGTTCACAACTGTCTGGAAACTATAAATTTACAATACAATTATAATAAATAACAAGAAAATGAGGCATTGACAGCTGTGGTGGTTGAATCTTAGCTTTTGTGTTGAATGTGTGTAGGCACAATACTATGGGGCACATAGGGTTTTTGTTTTGGTTGGAGTATTCTCTGGCTCTGCTTTCCCACAACAATGCCGGCTCCAACACGACACAATGCTGCTATTCTTGAGACACACAGAAATAAAGCCTGGTCATTTCCTGTAGTCTGGGAACGGAGAGAGGGAGGCAGGTTGGGAAAGGAACACAACTAAAAGACTGGATCTGTGATAAGAAAGGAAATCACACCATCAGGTTTAAAAGTAGGAAACCAGCAGGAGTATTGAGACGACTTTAACCGTCACTACCGCAACAGAACATACCTTTAAAGACAAACAGTACGTGATGATTAGGTGTCCAGTAGGACAATTTTCACCGACAAGCATCCTTCCAGCTGTGCGGCATCCCACCAGTGACTAATACAAAACGTCTCTGCACAGTCTGCAGTCTGTCATTAGCCTGCACAGACAGACCCTGGCGTGTCTAGGAAATACTAATCTATAGTGCTCCCACGGATATAACCACAGAGAAAAAAAATGGAAAGAGAAGTTCAGTTATGGCAGCATGGAAAGGTGTGACACGTGAAGAGGTGCGACTGAATGAGGGCAGTAGTGACCATCAGGCCTCTTCATTTAATGCATTTTTTTCTTCCTGTGTTTTGTCTTTTCATTATGAATTACTACTGGGATTATTTTCAGTTTTGAATAATATAATGATTACTTTTGGCACTCATCAATTACTTCTTTACTCTGGCAGAAAACATCCAACATAAATTTCCAGAAAACAAGGTGACATCTTTAAATGGGTTAAATTATTGTTTGGCCTCATATACACCCCCCTAAATCTTTCTATGACATAAGAGAGAGAAATAAAGCAAAAAAACAAAACAAAAACAAAGGCAGCAACCAGATGATTCATTTTCTCTACAAATTTTTACCAAATTTATACCTAACAAGATTTGCATTCCAAAAAATATTTGCAGGGTAAAAGCATATGCTGATTTCTAAAATAAATCTGTCTATAAGCACTTCTGCCACACAGTTACACAACCCTGACTTGGACTTGAAATATGCAGGTGTGTGTTTCTACAGGGGAAGAGCACTTATCACACTTATATATCTTACAAATCTTATTGTTCAAAATAATACACGAATACATGCTGGGAAAACTGGATATCAACTTTTTCAGCACACAAACTTGGACCTCTGGTAAAAACAAACACTCATTGCACGTATCCCAGGACATTAAAATACAGTTTGAGTGTGTTTCTATGCTACAAAGCCATGAAAAACTGACCTCAGCTTCTTACTGGAAGTCTTAAAGACAGACTTAGTTTCCAAAAAGCTGAAAACAACAATCCATCATTCACAACTCGGCAAAGACAAATCAATACAACTCAGCCAAATCAAGCAGTCAAGACTCAAATGTTCCAGCCGGGGAGAGTGCGACAGAAATGTCTGGCTGAAATCCACGAGCACTTTATGAATGAGTCATCCATACTCAAGATGTGTTACTGATTCATTGTGAACTGTGAAGACGCAGGACGATATTTAACATGTGACATGTCACGTGTTGTTATATTCTAAAGACTTGAGTGACATGTGAATATGCGTGACATTCGTGTTCCTACTTTCACTTCAACTTAGACACGACACACACACAAAAGCAACAGATCCTCACAAAGCTCAGACCATCTTTTGTGTGTTTTCGCTTGAAGAAGAACTGCAGCGATGACTCATTATGGTTACTGATGAGCAAATCCATTAATCCGCTGATTGTTGCGGCTCCACATGTACGCACTGGTGAAACCTGGAGAAAATACTCATGAGTGAAACGCAAACATTCAGGGTGTGTTTCTTTTCAAAAGTTTGACAAAAGCCAAACTCTTGACCCCATCCTACGTCCTCACTGTGTACACAAACACACACAAACAGATCCACAAATGCATTTCAACTGTGGTGCCTCAAAAGCACGCATGTTTCACGCTCAATCCTCCATCCTCCAGCAGCTAAATCGGGCCTATAATCAACATTCCTCCAACAGCAAGGAGAGGGACGCATCGGGGTAAACACGCAAACACACACAACACAGTCTCTAATTATTGCCGCTTTGGAAAAAAAAAAAAAACTCACGGGCATGTATGTATGTATATGTATGTGTGTGTGTGTGTGTGTGTCCAAATGATTGCACAAAAGCATGCACACACACGAGAGGTTAACCAGACTACTGTATGCCTTGTGTGTGTCTGTGGTTTGAGACATTTAAGCTTTAGCTGTTGGGCCATGTGCTGTGCATGTGTTACGTTCTAAAAAGGTCCCTACTGACACAAGGACAGAGACTTTTCTCACATTCTTGTCCCAGTTTGCATCTTCTGTTTGCTCCGTCATTCTTTGTAGCTACAGATTCCTCCTGCCTGCCGATCTAGCTCCCATTTCTCCTCTCCCCCTCTTTCCTCCTCCTCCTCCCGTCCTCCTCCTCCTCTCCCCCTGCCACCCTCCTCCTCTCCCCTTGTGGTCTGATCAGTGGATTTCTTCCCCTAAGGGAAGCAGAAGAGCCAGTGTCCAATATCATCTCATCAAACCATGATACTGTCTAGTCGACTACTTTTGGCACTTCTTCTATGACTCTAATACATGTAAGCATAACATGACCAAAGAAAATGCAAAATGTTATAAAAACATCAGAGTTGCAGGAATTTCCAGGCAACAACAAAGAAAATACGATGTGCATAAAATCCCCAAAGAAGTCGTCATGTCACGTTGCAGAAGTGACGAACAAGCATAAATCCCCCTCTTTTGTATCGAGAGTCAATTTTTCAGTGCTGAAACTGTAGAACAGGAAATTTTTACTCACATTTTCATCAGACCTGAAGGCTTTTGTCAATATTTTGTGGTTGTATAGTTAATTAGATTTTTAGGTTTTACTGTATTCCTGTTAGGCTGTCCGTGGGGCCAGAACCACACAGAACAACACAGAAGTGAAGCCACACCAAAATATCCTCAGAAACCAAAGACTTCTGTAGGGAAGTATTGACATTTCTGAAATTCATCAGAAACATTTGTGACAGTAGATGCCTAAGTGAGACGTGGAACTGCACTGATCCTTCAAAATAAAGCGAAGTGTTAATGTCTGGGGTCGACAGAGTTAAACCTGCTTGCCATGGAAAACATTATGTTCAGTCTGGCTGGTGTTACTTCCCCACCCTAGAGGCATGTTTTTCTGTCTTTTGTGCTTCAGTGACTAAAGGTGTGATAACTGTCACATCTAAATGACTGAATCCACAAAGAATGCAGACCTCAGCAGGCTGAGGGTAAGTGTGTATGCTGCAAAAGTGTTTTCAGACGCCTCAGATGATATAATGCACATTTTAAAAGAAGACGGTACGACAGCAGTGGCCTGATAATAATTTGTAAAGGTGGGCGATAAACAACTGACTTTTCAAAATAATGTATCACAACAAGCATGGCCCACCCAAATCTGGCAGATGAATTTAGTTTGCTCTTAAAAGTGGGCACACACTGCGCGATTTTTTGGCCCATTCTGAGCCGATTTTTCACTTGTGCAACTACTTTTGGGATCGGATGGAGTCTCGGCTTAATCGTGTGTTGTGCATTGTGTAGTATACATGGGGTAATGAGAAGCAATTAATACCGCACAACAGCTCACAATCGTATGGTCGCAAGAAAATCAAACCTGTTTGAAATCCTGGTCGCGCCTCGTGAAGGTATCTCGTTGTTGAAGCAGAGCCGCGACCCGTTTCTCTGCAGAGAATGGCACAAATTGCCAAGGCAGCGCATTTCTTTTTTTTCGTTTAGTGTTCTAGAGCGTCCACTTCTGGGAACATCAATCATGAGCACATCAGCTGCCAACTATTGGACTCTGTGATTTATTCTTACAATCTGAGTTGGAGCTGAGAGTGAGTGGTAATATTGCACAGTGTCTGCACAGTTTAACTCTCAAAACATCAAGATTCAAAGTATCTCACAATTCAACTTCAACGCGAAGGTCACCAAACGAGCACTGCATACAATCATGTATTACACTGAAGGAAAACTGGCAAACCGACGAGAGGAAAGAGGGTAACGCGATTGACTAACTGATGACTGGTGGCGCAAAAATAATTCTATAATGTGAGGAGAGCAGCCAGTCAAAATACCAACGACCACAAAGCATTTATTCTCTAAAGGAAATATGAGTAATGACCATTCTTCCTTTTCATAATAAAGGCCTTAAACTTCAATTCATTAATTTCGCAAAGAGATCTGTCAAGTAAATAGCTTACAATATGAGCGTATATATTATGGATGGTCTACTAGCAGATGTTGATCAGGCAGATTTTAATTGTGCAATAACAGCACAGAATAAATAATCACAGTTGTACAAAACTGTTTTTTATTTTGCTGATTTGTTCAATGTATAGTCCTCTAAAAATACTCCCTGGATAGTGAATGAGGGAACGATTATGTGATACAAAGAGAGTGATGAAAGTAGTACCCGGATTTACTCAAGCAAAAGTAGTGATTTGCCGGTAAAAATATGAGTGGACGTAGTAAAACATGCTTTGAGAGCTTTGCATTGTGAACACGCTGATTTGTACTCATATTATATAGTTATTGATGCATTAAATGTACAAGCAGCATTTTAATGATGTTACATCATGTAGATAAATCGTTAACAATGACCTTTCTTGACCACATTGTTTTTAAAATCTGAAAAGTAACGAGCAACCAAGCTGCGGTTATATTAATGTAGTAAAAAGTACATCAATTTCAAAGTTAAGTACCAACAAATTGTACTGTAGGCAATTCTACAAAAGGGTTTTAGTGTTTTAGCCACATCTCACTATTCAACTATTTAGATCAGGATTTTTGGGGAGCTACAACTTCACACCTGTTGCTACACTATGTCTGTCCAAACACACACACACACAGAAGAGAGAGAGAGACTTTTACTTTGAAGGAATGGCCTTGTGTGCACAAACCTGTATTTATCCACACACAAGCTATGAATAGAAGTGAATCCCCTCCAAAACACACACATGCACACTCACTGAAATGATGTACTGCTAAAGGACCCTGGATTGTGAAGCCAAGCGGCTGCTCCTCACTTCCTGTTCTCCATCCTGCAGTCATGAGAGGAGCCCAGTGACCGAGCAGCACACAACAGTGAGGGTCACACTCATGATGTGCCTCTTATTTATGCATGGATATGCTGGACAGCAGAGTTTCTTAGAAACGGATATCCCATGAACTATGAGTTACAAAGTAGTCTCAATGGGATGCACACTGCGACATCACCATGGAGACCACCGCAGATAAACTCCAAATAATGTTGAAAATGTCGCAGAAAGTCACGCACACTTAAACTACTAATAAACCCCAAAGCGCACGTGTGTTGTGTGCATCTTCTGTTGATGTGACGCCAAGCAGCTCTCGACGGAAGATCCTGCAGACTGGACTCCATTTTTGATGGAAACTTTACTTTTTATGGCTAAAAATTGTTTTCCAGCCCCACCGGCCCTGAGCCGAAGAGCGACAGGGCCCTTTAACTTTCATCCTTTCGACGATTAATGGTGAAGAAAGTGTTTTTACTTCAGGGTGGAAGCTAAATATGTCCACATAACTTGAGCGGTTGTTCATTGTCGGGATTATCCCCCATGTGGTTAAGAGTTTAAATGATGTTAATAAGAAGAGAAGTGGAAAAACAGACAGTCCTCACAACATACTCACGTTCTCCGTTATCTCGGATGGGCACCCACCGCAGCACGACGACTAACCGACAAGTTGGACTTCGCATAACGGAAATGTGTTGAGAAGCATCTAAAGTGACTCAAAAAGACGTCGATGAAGAGCAACTACAAACTGGACATCTGAGGAAAGGACACATGTTGAAAAGTGTGTAGCTTTCTGTCACATAGTCAGTGCACGCGACGGTTCCTCCTGTTAAAAAAAAAAAACAAACAAACAGAAAAAAAGAGGAAAGAAAACTTTCAGCCACGAACTTCACACGGAAAAAAGTGGCGACTCCTCATTTCCGCTGTCAAAAAAATGTGCCGCGGTCCATTTGTGTCAAGCTGGTGTCAAGTCGGAGGAAATTCACTGCAACGCTTCCGACTCTGTCTTTTCAAAATAAGAGAAGGTATGCCTGT
This sequence comes from Synanceia verrucosa, assembly GCA_029721515.1. Classification (NCBI taxonomy): domain Eukaryota; kingdom Metazoa; phylum Chordata; class Actinopteri; order Perciformes; family Synanceiidae; genus Synanceia; species Synanceia verrucosa. The sequence goes on along the minus strand of CM056551.1, from coordinate 18,112,396 downwards.
AGCACCAGGCATAATAAGACACTGGGGACCTCTGTGCACAAGCGACCTCTGGTGGAGGAGGCATTGAATTATTTTACGTCACAGTCTTACTTGCATAGCATATTAACGTAAAAGTTGACCAAGAGAACCCATTTCAAAACGATGGATATACTATCACTGGATTATAATTAATGATGCGTTATTGTGTAAAAATTACTAATGTTGCAGCTTGTAAAAAATGGGCTATTTTTTATATTTGTAATATGAATAATACATTATCTGCCAGAAACATTGCAGTTCAATCTTTTCCTAAAATCGTTCAGCCCTAAGCAGCATTTTCATGGTAGAGATAATTTCACTTAATCTATGTTCTGTTAAGTGGTTTAATTTACCATCTAACAATGTATTTTGTATGTGTTCATTAGACATTTTTCAAATTCTTCATCTGCAAACTCACTAGAAACCCTTGTAATATAGTAAAAAAAGAAAATGTATTTAATTACGCTCCACTTCTACCTGTTGACCCTGTTTTTGTGACCTTTTGATTCAATACAAATCTAAATATGAGTTTTCACCACATTGTAAATCATGACACATTGCCCATCTTAAAATCTGAGTTTACAGACCCATTTTATTTGGAATAAGCAAATGTTGTATTTGATAATGTCCTGCAGCTTGAGGAGCTCAACGATGCTTTCTAAGAAGTTGCACATTGTTTGCTCATATTTTAGTTTGATTTCATAGATAAGAACATGTTTGTTTTGACAACTAATATATGTCTAATTTGACAAGTTATCAAGGCAGAAATTTTGTGTATGTAAACCCAGCTATACAGGGAGCTGTGAACAGTCTAAGAAAATTAACTCTCTAATATACAAGCTAATGATAAGTGTGTGCAGAACAAGGGATATGACAGTTTATTATATTGAACAGACTTAGCTGAGGTGAATACTACTTGACTGTCCTGTAAATTGTAGAGTTTTCAGAGTCACAGCTGTTTCTATTATTTTGTCCATCTCATATGTATCAGTGAGGGTAGGCTGAATAACAGAAATACCTCTCTTTATGATGAAATACATTTCAGCAACACCACTATGTGCAGTCCTCCAAAATTAATTGTCATACTGTTTTTGGTCAGCATTTAAAGTTGTGCTTTTACCTTGGAATTACCAGACAGGAAGTACTTATTCTGAAACGCTGTGCTGTCACCAAATCAGCATTAATGCAGTCATGTTAACAAACAATTACATAAACACATTACATGATGTACAATTGCGAGCATTTCATTTCGCCCACACAGCGAAATGCAGAAAGAAAACACTATTTGATGTTGTGATATTTGATTCATTGCTCCCTTCATTAATCACAATCACGGCCACATAAACTGCGCATAAACCATGCATTATTATTATATTTCTATCCGTTAATTGTCCTTTAATGATCCACGCAGGTCAAATATAAATCCAGCATCACTTCACGTGACCAAAAAAGACTGAAGTACAACCCACTGAGTTGCTGCTACATCAGTAGCAACATGCTAATGGCCCCATCGCCTTAGCTAGCATACAGCTTAGATAACATGACTCATCTTCCCAAACGCCTCTTGAGCCGCACTCAGGTGTGTAATTAGTTCCGTTTCACCACCAGGTACTTGACTGAGTGTTCCACGCACATTTATTATCGATTAATAACTTACTTTCTCTGTGATTGAGCCGCTGCTGCTCCACCTGCTGGACACAAGGGGAATTACCACAACTGGACAAATATGAACCAACCAAATGAAAACAGTAACATTATTTTCCAACACGAGCACAATATGAATCTTCAAAACATGCTGTACAACGTTAAATACTCAAACAAACTTTGTGTATTTGTCATTGACTGCCCTCCCGCGTTGACCACGAGAAACTACACCTTGTGTGAAATGGGTGACGCCATTTTAACTGTCGCAGTTCCAGTTTGTCTCCACTAGACGGCAGCAAACAGCTCAGCTACAGCTTAGCCTCACACCCACATTACTATTTATATTGGTATATTTGATTTCATTATGATTATAGATGAATAATGTAACATAGTAGTGAAATTTTGCAGGTGAGCATAACAGCAAGTGCATACATCTTAAATCAAGACAGAAATTAGAAATCATCCATACTTTCACAGGGATTAAGAGTGTTTTCCAGTGTGTCAGTTTTATTTGAGCTGAATGTACAGATTTATAGTTATATATAATTAAGTGTCATATATTCATCTGTTAGTTCTGGTAATTTAAGATAAGTGTAATTATGTAGGTCACCTAGTGACAGTATAACTTGTCTTTAATTGACTTAAATCAGTTAAAGTGGTGTTAATTCATACACAGTACTGGTTAATATTTTCAAAATTAATATTAAACGTGATGAAACATTTGATACCCAAAACAGACACACCAATGACTAGAAAAAAAATCTCAATTTTATTAAAAAGAAAATTAAATTCTAATATTCAGATTAGCAGATATTGTGATCACAGAAAACTAGTCACCACATGGCATATTAACACAGTTTATTGAGTGGTTTACAGCAAATTCATCTTTTTAGTGTACCATATCAGGACAATGTGTTAAAAAAATATTGGTTATTTTAAAATAAAAATCAGAATATTAACTGCAACATTGAAATGCTGTGCTACAATCAGTTATGTCAATGGAGGAAAAACTCTAACAATTTTCTAATTGTGTATTTAAGATGCATTCCTCATTTGGCACTCTCTCATAAGGATTATGTTTCACATGGTTAATTAAAATCTTTTGAATGTTATTGTTAAAACAGATTATTGTCATCTGTGATTGTAGGAACACTCTTACATTGATAAAATAGGCATAGCAACAATAATTTCAGTTAATGTTTCAAATGCGGTCTGCCTCGATTCTGCTGTTTAAAAAACAAAACACACTGTACCACTCCTTCCCACGTTGTTGTTTCTGTATAAACCACATGTATAAAAGTAATAATAGTGCTGTGCAATGATGCAGGCTGAAGGAACAGAGCCACTGTCAAAAGTGATTGAAGAAAGAAAGAAGTACAATAGCCCCATTATCTCTGCAGGCCTATGGAAATGGTTTGCAAGTGCAATAACAGAGTTACAAAAGATAACATAAGGCACATAAAAAGCAAAAATGTAAACAGCTATATTGGATATAGAAATACAGAAGTAGAATAGTAACACTGTGTGGAAAAATTATTTTAAAAAAGGCCCATTTTTTTCAGAGTGCTGGTGTACATTTCCAACATGGAATATTAAACTATTTATATGTTCCCCAACAGTACGGGCCTCTGACAGCCACGCTCATCCAGTAACATTCATGTTACTCAGGTGTAATGACAAACAGCGTATTGGAATTATGATGATTTGATTGCATGATGTGGGATTATCAGTTTTTAAAGCTGCACTTTTTGTTCTACTGGGTGAAATGGTCCTTCCACCCTGAGAGCAGTCAATACATGATGTGTTCAGAAAAAGGAAGGAAAAGAATCAGACCTCTGTGGCAGCTAACTGTAAAAACTCTGACCAATCAACTGACACTCGGAGCAAGATGGGAGAACCAATCAGATGCCTTCATGTGCTCATGTCCCTCCCTCCTCCCCAGTATTGCTGGAAATATCCAGCACACTCCTCTGCAGAAATAATAATGTTAGTGGGAGCCAAAAATACAACTTCTAGCGTTACTTCTGACGACTCACCCTGCTAAAGAGACAAAGAGAAGAAAGAGGGAGGCAGAAAAGCCTGAAAGACAAAACTCTGGACGAAGCTAAGAGGACAAACCAGAGTGAACATCAGTGGAGACACTGAGACATCTGAAGGGACTGAAAAGTGATGCAGAAGTTTCAGCTTTCATTCTTTTGGACAGGTTAGTTTAGCCTTGGGAGAAGTTATTATTTTCATGAAATATGTAATGTTTGCTAACTTAGCTACTGTTGTAGTACGTATTAGCCGATGCTAACGTTAGCTTATCTGTGCTTGTAAACTGGTCGTCTGTGCTGCTTGTGTTGAAGAGGTTATAGGATATCATGTTTTGATCATATTGCACAGCCATAGTCGTCAGTGTCTGCATTATAAAGGTGACAAAATGACGTTGATATATTGGCTTTGAACGGGACGTTTTACAACTGTAGTGATGTAGCATGTCAGCTCTCCTCTCCCTGCTGAATCCTACTCTTCAAGCTTGAAGAGGTGTAGCTTTGGATGGAGCACTGACTGGAGGGGGAGGAGAGTGTGGAGCTTGGAGGAGGCTGAGAGGAGGTGCTACTTTCAAATCTTGCTAGCTCTCTCCAACCATGGACTCCAGCTTTAAAGGGACACTATGTAATTTTTTTCAATTAATTTTTTTTTTACCATAAATCAATGTCTTCATTCATAAATAGATCCTCGTTGGTGTAAAATAACCTATGCCAACAATCTGACTTAACCTCCTGGGTGAAGAATCAGTTATCTGTCTTTACATAGAGCGGGTCGCTCATACGGAGGCTTCCATGTCTTTCCAGTCTATCAAAAACTACAAACTGCAGAGAGGGACATAAAGCACTACCTGCTAGTACCCATAGGACAAAATGCATTTCTGTGTTTTGCGATTCACTTTTCACAGAGAAGCAAGGTGGAGATGCCGGTTCTACTTACCCGGCACTAAACTAAAACCTGCACTGCACTTATGGTCATAATACAAAACAATACAGTACTTATGCTGCGCCGAATCCTCATCGTCAAAAAAGCTTAAAAAAGGGCCCGGAGCTCCGGGCCGGGGATCCACGGTGAGTGACCGCCCGGAAGCGCCCCATGCCAGGCCACATCCGGCCGCGGCCCGCCGCCGGGAAGTCCTCCGAACCGGTAGGGGGCCGTGGAGGTCCAGGGAAAAATGACTGGAGCTCCGGGCTGGGGATCCGCAGTCATAGTGGCCGTCCGGGAGTTGACCCATTCCACTTGCCGTAGTTCCAACCATGTTGGAATGCATGCAAAGTCAAATTTAACCACCAGATGGGAGAAAAAATTACACAGTGTCCGTTTAAGTCATTTTAGTTCAGGAATAAAAAGAGAACTAAGCGACATGTGCTCTCATGACAGCATCATCTGGCCACTGGCTAACAAGGGCTAAAAATACCAGTGTGTTGCTCTGAGACATACAGCTCCCACCAAGGTCCCCAGCGACTGTTGAGAGAGCTCTGACCTTTGCAACAACACGGTCTCTGAGGTGAGATGTGCCCCGCTGGGAGAACAGAGGAGAATCTGGACTAGTTGACCCCTCAGTTTGTGGGTAGAAGTTATAGGAAGCTTGAAATACTGATGTACCAATTGTCCTTGTGCCTTAGACTGTGAAAGCCAATCATACTGCTGGTACTTTATTTGTCATCAGTCAAACAGCTGTGGGATGCCCTGTTAAATTCACCATGGATAATGTGTCAATATATTTAATTTCAATTAATAAAATAAAAAAAAACACACCCTGGGATCAGAATGTGGTGATTTTATTTCTATTTTTTTTTTAGTTTAGCTCAAGATTGCTACAGCTTTTAAAAACAAAAAAAACAATTGCCCATATTGTGAATACCTTGAAGCTAGAAGGGCAGAAGACATAGTTTACTATTTTAAACCAACATTTGTCATTGTGGAAAAGCGGATATTGTGTGTTTAAAATATCTTGGACTGTGCAATGGTTAGTGTTAATGTTTAAGACTGACTGATTCCCCTGTGCCAGACAAGATCTGGAATCAATTTCACATTGTTATTTGTCTTTTTTTGTTTGTTTTTTAATCTGTGAAAATTTGCAAATAAGACTGTTTAGAGAAATGCTACAGAATGATCCGGAAGGAATGACAAAGAGATAATCCACCTGCATTCACTTACTGGCCCTGCAGCCACTGGACCCTCACTTCCTCCACCTCTCTGCCGTACCAGTCGTGGAGTTTGGAGAAGCAGCCAGTGCCAGGGGAGACGGGGCTTTCCAGGGATGCCCCCCTTCTCCTCGGTGGCACTGGTGGAGCCCTCACCCCATCAGCCCCATGCCCACTCCCTGTGTTATTGCCAGAGTCAGAATAGGCCTCCCAGGCCGCACAAGACGCTCCTTCAACGAAGCCGTTAACCAGGGCAACTGCTGGTTTACTCCACGCAACTCCATTTTCCTTGGAACAATCAGAGATGAGCTGCGCTTCATCCTGGAGGCTCCTCTGGGCAGAGAAGCCCGTCATGGAAACAGCACCTGATGATGACGATAAGGAAGAAGACGATGATGAGGAGGAGGACGCGCCAGACCTGGACCGTGCCATCTGGTTTCGCCTGGACGACTTAAGCCTGCCCTGCGGGCCTCCAACTCCAGCCCCGACACAGCCGCCTCCCGCAGCCTCCTGGATCTCCTCCAGCTGCCTCTCCAGCTCCTTCACCACCAGCCTCATGTAGTCAAAGCTGGCCCTTGACAACGCCTTCACCCAAGACTCCATGGCTACTTGGTTCTCAGCAGCCATCTTGTACACCCGTGCTTTGGCACACTCAAACTTGATGGCGAAGGCAAACTCCTCGGCAGACACGCACAGCTCCACGGTGCATCCTTCGAGGATGATGACGCCGATGGGCTCACGGCTGTCGCGCTCCTCAAAGTAGAAAAGCATGTTACCCTTCAGCACAAACCAGCGCCGGTGATACGCTGTGTTGCGCTCACCCTTTTTGAACAGGAAGCCTGTCTTGTCTGGAGGTGTGTCACAGGTGGCATAGTGCGCCATGCTGCGTTCGTTCAGCTTCATCTTTTCCTCTCCTGCTTTTCCTCAGTCGACTCTATATTTACCTAAAGAACGTTGTAAAGACAGAGGTCCGCCCAGGGTTAAAGGGATCAATCCATATCCAATTAAGCCACAGCAACAGCAGATGTAGGCTAACATATTGGTTGTTCTCTCTGTTTTAAGCTATACTGGAGGAAAAAAAACTTGCAGATTCTGTACAGCATAATTTTAGTTTCTTGGCATAATAATGAGATAATAAGGGAGTGAGATGTGAGATGGTCAGCCGACAAGTTGTCTATTTCTTCTGATTGTTAAAAGGAGGTCAGAGAACAAAACGACCTGCACTGGTCTCCTCTCACTGAGTCATCAGGCTCAGACACTGTCAGTTTTATTTTATCTGACACACCGTAGATGTACAGACAATAAGTCTATAGTTTAGTCTAGAATATTTACTGCATTGACTTGACCCTACGTCAAATGTGGGAGGACTTCTACAACAGAAGGAAATAGTGGCCGTATAAATCCTGTAGTCACATGTTCAACTAGGAAACTCAGACCTTCCCTCTGTGTAAACAACTAATCCAGTTGTAATCTGTTAAGAAGTTACTGTGAGGCTGTATAATGATGCAACCCAATCACATTATTTAGCAAAACTACTTTGCTTTCGATGTAGCTTTTACATGTTATTGCTACAAGCACTTGAACGTTATATAAATTAACAACACATTAACAGTATGTTTTTACTCACGTGTTTATCTCATATCCCGCTGAGATCCACTGCTGTAGTGCCATCACATCTGGAGCTAATAGATTAACATGTCTCCCGTCTTCTTTTGCCCTTTTCTCTTTTTCCAAACGAAGGCTGATGAAGACAAAAGGCGTTATACTTTCCTCTTCAACTCCACAACTTTAAGGTACATCCACAAGATCGTAGGTTTACTGTCTTTTAAAAGTCCAAGCGGGACAGACGACCAGAAGAAGTCGACGTCCAGTTTTTGTCAGTCATGAAAGGCTAACAATCTGTTTTTCCATCTCTGCTAGCATTATCGTGTCTGGACGAGTGATTCAGTCTCATTTGTTTAGTGGGTTTGGTCACACGCTTTTGACACATCAGCACTATGCGGGAACTCCTCTCCGGATAAATTTAACAGTGTGAGAACATATGAACACCGCCTGAAAGACAGAAAGTCTCTCTGTGTGCCAACTAGCTTAACGTAATTAGCCACTTCCAGTGAAGGCAAATGAGCATCTAGCGTTAGCATTTTCCAGCTGAGCACTCTCTAGCACTCACAGTTGAACAGCGGCAGTTAGTTACACTCACATTGGGTGACAGTATGAAGTTAGCTAGATAACTATTACCTGTAGATAAAGACGGCTCCTGTCAGGTAGATAGTAGCCTCGTTGTTTATTTTCACCCCGTTGTCTCTTTCTCTCTGATGTCTCGATTACGCTTCCTACTTTCTTTCCGGTCACGTGACTGACATGGAAAGGGCATGCTGTCGTTACGCGGTCAACCCGACTGGGCGGGGTCGTCACTACAGCTTTCGTGTGACATTCTTCATCCAGATAAGCGCTCAAATAAAACAAGCGCCCCCCGTCTGTGTCCTTGGAAAGATAGACAGTTGCCGCCGTCCGCCCACACCTGCGTGAATGGACCATGGTCTCTGCGGTCTAACAGTAAAGAGATGGATGGATAGATAGATAGATCCATTATCCATTATACTTGATTTTCAACTGATTGACTAATTGATTAATATTGATGGAGGAATGGAACAGCACACCTTGCAGCAGAGTATGCACTGATGATGATTATCTTATATTTCAGTTTGTAATCACATGATATTGACAGTATTTGGTCTTTTTTTGCTGAAAAACATTGAAGAATATAATGTTATGGACTTTGTTTTTTCTTCAGCAAAGACTTATTTGTCATTTGACATTACTACAATTTTACTTTGGAGTTGGTGATTACTATGAGTCTCAAGATGCCACCATGGTCCTGATCATTCATTTTTAGGGTATTTAACTGCTGGCTTTGGCCCATGGTATAATGCATGTGATTATGACAATATGAATTCATTTGAATATCTTCTGGAGACAGACCATGGCCTTTAGCACTGCGAGCCTGCTATCTCATCACACTAATCTTCAATCAGCTAAGTGATGCATCTGCTGGTGCCATTTAATGTATTTCTCTTTCTGAAATGTTTGCTCTCCCTGCTATTTGGTAACTTTGATTAAGAATGATGCTCTTGCAGCCAGTTTAATTTCCTCTATTTGACTCCCAGTTCACACAGTCATGACACTCTAAAAGGTTCATTTGCAACAGCACAGCTTATAATGACAAACACAGACAAAAAAAAACCCCTTTCCACATCTGAAGTCATTGTTCAGTCCATAAAATTCACACAGACACATCAACAATAAGTGTAAAGTGTTTACTTCTGACAAGTTGTTTTCCAACAGTTTTGGACACAAACAAAATATCACCGGCAGCTTTTTGAGACATTCTGGTCCTTCTTTAAAATGGATTCCTGATTGAAGTTTGGTTATGAATTCAGGCCCTGTGTCCAGTGAGAACAAAGAGGTGGTGTTAAGTGTGGTGCCTCCAGACTGAACATGGAGAGAGGCTGTGTTGTTGCCCCCCAGCGAAAGTTTCCCACAATTTTATTGATCCGAATGACCTATAAAAATGTCTTCACCTATTCTTCCCTTTTATTATTTGTTTCTTTAGTTTACAGTTTGTCCTTGTGAAGCACTGTATAATCTCTGGTTTTGATGAGTTCTGTATTAATAGAACTTAATATGATCACTCTTTAATTACCAATGAATAGAATGGGCCTAAACAACATCACAAACAGGTTTGTTGTGGCTGCAAAAACAACCTGACAGTCTTCATGTGAGAAAATGAGAGGGAATACTGTACTTCTTGACTCTTGTATTATGGAGGGCAGAGCACCCTGCATGTTGGGCCCACCAACAGAGAGCCTCTCCACAGAAATGCATAGAAAAACACAGTGATGGCAGGACAAAGTGAGAGTCAGTCATGCATTCATTCATCCCCATGCCTCCCGTCTGATAAAGCACAACTAGGTATTTGGTTTACACCATTAATCCTCTCCACTTTACAGATTCTTTCTCACAATGCAGCCCATTCTGTGAAGTTCCTTAAAGTAATATCACTGAAGCACTTGCATTTCACCCATACAAACACTATCCTGTTGCTATATATAAATAACTCATCCTGCTGAGCCCTGCTGAAAAACACACATACCTCAAGGGAATGTCAGCTTTCATCAAAATACCTCAGTCATCCAACACAATATCAAAAATATCATTTCTTTAAATGTTAAAGTCTCTGTAGAAAAATGCCTGAAATATATAGATATCAAACATGTACATGTATATTTGTATACAAAGAAAAATTGATGCAAATTATTACTTCTTCAAGGGTCATTTAAAGCTGTAACTATGGCACTATATTGTATTTCTGCATGTTATTGTGGAAAAAAATAAACGTAACTTGCATGGCACCAGTTGAGCATTTTGATGTACAATGAACATAATGTCTGGACACACATCAGTGACCATATCTTCGTTCATTTCAAACCAAAAATACACTGTAATTGAGCACACGGCACATGCTGACATAACATAATTTTCTCCTTATTTGCAGTCCAGCAGAGTTTGGCTCATAGGCAGACCTGTCGGCTCTCCAGACAAACAATTATACTTCTTAAAAGGCAAATTCCATCGGTTGAGTGGAGCTATTGATTTCCATCTGAGCATTCACAGAGCAAAAGTCTGTAGACATCAATCAAATCCTAGCGGACATCATTTCACCCCATGTTGTACCTCTTCATCTAAACCTGCCTCTTTACATTTGATGATAGAGTTTCAGCAGCATTCTGAACTTCAATTCAATTATTTCTACATATCAAAAATATCACATTCACAACTAGAATTTTATCTGTGTACACTTACATACACCGACTGCCCGTCCTCTTTCCCCAGTTTCACAGTTGCCCTGGCACACCTTGTACCCGGAGGTTGTTCAGGGCTCAAATGTAAAAGTATGAATTGGTCTAGATGGTCTCCGAGTGATAAGGAGCCATTTGTGATTTATTGGGAAAAAAAGAAAAAAAAAAGAAAAAGAAAAAAAAAAAGGCCAATGCATGGCCTCAGCTCTGGCTCCTCCCGCCCTGTTCAACCAGGGTGATCAGTGTATGAAACAAGCTTCCACTCGTATCTCAAGTATCTCAATGGGCCCTGCAGAGGAAAAAGAGGAAACACATTAGTGTGAATAAAGGAGAGCCACTCAACAGAGCAGGCACAGCACCAACAGTCTCTTTTCATAGAGAAAAATTAAAATATACCAAGGTATCATTGCTCACACACAAGCACCAAGACACAGACAGTTAATAGGGCACACTTTCCTCTTTGGATTAAAAAGGATCCCATTTCGCCTCATGTTTCTCCTGAAATAGCTGCCATTTTTTCAGTGTTTCTTAGTCAAGTCAAGAGTGGTTCAATGAGCAGAGGACCCCATCTGGATCACTGCAGCTCTTACAAATCTGACCCTGTTGTTGAGATATTGTGTACCTTCCCTGAGTAAGGTACAGCTGATGCCTCCAACTTTGAACAATCTCCATAGCAGCGTGAAATCCTCATATTAAGTTTGATTCAACCCCAAAGCTTTCTTAGTTGCACTGAACCATCTCAAGCCCTTTGACTCTTTTTCATACACGACTGCATGTATTCATGCATGTCTTTCTGCACTCATACACATTTAAACACAAGCAAAACTATCGCTTTCATATTAAAATGTATGCATATGAGTGTGCGCACACATTTTGACAAGGACACACACACACATGCCCACTCACTTTCCCACATCATGACTTCTGAGTCTGAGTCACAGATAAAGAAATACAAAAACGAGCCAGTATCTATGCCCATGCACCAGAATTACTGTTGAATGCTCTCATGTTTCGTAATGTAGGTCATATCTATTTTGTATTCTAATGAACTTTGAATATAGTATCTCAATAATACATGTAATGCCTCTCGCACGCACAACTACAATTATTTTGCTTTCATTTTGTTTAATGTTTTCCTTATAACAATTTAATTTTCAATGATCATAATGGATTGTAATCTATTGAGGGAAACAAAAATCTAAGTTAATGATGCATGCAGAATGGGGATGAGCAAATAGACAAACATGTCTCTTGGCAGTCTATCTCCACTAACAATCAGACAGAGAAACAACAGCTAATTAATATTCACTGGCAGAATGTGTGTCTCACTCTGACACATTGAGTTTTATTGCACACTGTGCACTTGCCAGGTTGGAAAATGGGATGAAGACAAAGCCGTTAGAAGAACTGTAGGCACACATATGACCATTGTGTTATAAGACAACACATCAGAGTAACAGGTTTACGTGACAAATAATATATGTGTGACTATCTAAACAGCAACTTCAGCTCTAAGAGATTTTATATGAATAAAAGAAACGGGTTATTGTACTGATGATGTCAGTGGGATGTGAGGTTGAAATTGAAAACAACCTTTAAATGGAGGAGCTACGGTACATAATTTATTAGAGCATGTGTACCATGTTTTCATCACTGGAAGGTCGTATGTAATCGAAAGGTAACAAGTGAGGGATGTGACAAGTGAAGCCGCTGCAACCTTTGAAAACATCAGTGAACTTTCTGATTAAATATGGAAATTCTGCCAAAGGTGCCTGCTGTACAAAGTGTCAGATATGTTTTCATAATAGATACCCCGCCCACATATAGAGATACATGTGCACAGAGAGATTATGCATACAGCTGCTGCTGAGTGGGAGTGTAGCATCATCCAAGGGGAAAGGGAGGAAGAAATGAAGAAAGAGTGATAGAGAGCGAGTCAAGGAGGGAGAGAGAGAGAGAGCGAGATGGGCTATGAACTCGAGCTGTGAGCTGTAGGGAGTAGGTCAGTGCAGTTGAGTCAGTCCTGAGTCATAATGGAGGCGGTGAAGATCCACCTCCTCCCTGCCCATTACATTACACCATTACAACTTCATCCTCAAGCCTGGAGCACAGGAGCTCAGATAGCCATTAAAAACAGTGAAAAACTCCTTCATGGTCAGAGGAGCATTGGTTTCTGTGTCACAGGAACAATCTGATAACATAGATGAGGAACGATGAATCCAAACCTGAGGGGCCCATTGGTCAGCCAGTGCAAATGTTAAAATAGTTTGTCTGAAATTGAAGTGAAAGTGGCATATTACAGTATGTGACGTTGACAAGGTATATTGTTTATATGCGACAATATCAATTGCAAGTAGGGCTGAGTATCAGTCCTCACTACCTTTTTGGTAGTGTTATATATTATCGAAAAATTTTTGTTTGGTACTGCTGAAATTCAGGTATCATCTCTATAGCCAGTTGTAGGCAACACTGTACCCATATCCACCAATGTCAATAGTAGGCTTAACAGGTAATAAAATTACTCAAGGGTTATTCGGACAGCCATCCACATAAATATAGAAAGAGCACAAACACAGACAAGCTTTTCAATCAGCCCTGCTCCTCATCTCTTTGATGCCTACTTTTTCAGTGTGTTTCCTTAATCATACGATGCCAAGGCCACTGAATAGTGCATTAGCTAGTAAGGCAGAGCCACAGTGGCAAAAGCCCTTATGAGCTGCATCTATTGATGATACTGGCTGCACTCCATTCTGTAGCAAGCTGCTGTGTTCAAACTAAATGTGAGTGTGTGAGCACTGCTCCCAGACTCATTAATATCCATTAATACAAGGTAAATACAGTAAATAATCCACACTCTCCCTGAAGAAAAACATGCATCCACAAACACAAATACAACACAGCCAAAACAGCATCAGCCTTCCACTGTATTAGTGCCTTTCTTTCACCATCTGCATATGCTTTTTTCTTCTCTTTCTGTTGCCCTTTCTCACTCCCTCTGTGCCTCCCTACTCTCTCAATTTTCACATTTTTCTCATGGCTGAAAATCCACTGATCCCTGATCCAGACGCTGACTTTAGATTTGTAAGGCCAGCGAGGTTGTGCGTTGGGTTTACTCATCAGCGTGTGCTATTTCATACCCTGATTTTCTTAGCCTTAACCCACAGGCTTCCCACCCCCACATGCTGGTATACATATACACAGTTCTTAACAAATTAGACCACCTTCTTTCTCAGTGAGTTGAATACACTTCACCATTTTGAATAGTAGTAAGGAATTTTAAACTGAATTCACCTTTTCATACCAAATTTGAGCCAGAACACTGGAATTCCCTGAAAAATCAGAAATTAATCATGAATAACATACAACCACTAAAACACATTTTTCTGTTCACTGTATATATTGATTTAAATATATTGTTTATATAACATTCTGCCTCATAAAATTCACACAACTTTACCAGTCTGTCTTTATTTACTTTTGTTAGCTTGCTCTCACGCTCTCTGTTTATCATAAAAATATGCATAGCAGCAGTTCAGAGCTTTGTTGAGGCTAATGTTGGTGCAAAGGCTGTCTGAGGCAGTGCTGTTATCTCCTGTAGTCTAATCCAGATAATTAAGGGCATTGCTGAGAGGAAAGTGCTACTATTCTCATCCAACTCCAGGGCATGCTGTCTCTCCAAGTCTACCAAACCGACATGTGCTTTCACACACACCTGTGCACACACAAAGACATGCTCTGCTCAGATGAAGTGAAAGATTCCTCGACACTCAATTTGAAAATGATTTCAGCTAAATTTCACCCACAGGCACACATGGAACACAGGCTTCGTTTAATGTGCTGCTTAATAAAAGCTAATAAAGCGGAGAATACCAATTGCTCACATAGGCGGCGATGGTGCTATCATCGCTGATTTAAATTCCATTGAGGAAATGAGTCCAGTATGTTTCTGCCTGATTCTCTCCACTCAAGAGCAGAGCTGATTAGCTCACTGTCCACGTAGTCTCACAGATGACACAGTGAGTGATAGTGGGGGTCTACACAAACAGGAGTTGAGCTGTATTCCACAAATTCATATTAGACAACGATACACAACATTTTTCAATTAGAATTTGTTAAAGAGCTACCAGTAGACTGACATAAAAATGTTTTTTTCATTACCAGCCCAACATGCCACTTACTTGTCATTCACTCCTACAGTCTGACACGTTAGTGAAATCAGACTCTTGGAGACACAAAGTGATGAAGGATGACGTCACTTGTCTATTTCTCAGCCATCGTGGCAGGCTTGTGTAGACGTATAGATGCCACTACTGATCTGCAACAACTTCAAAGTAATGGTGCATCCTATAACAGTTTTATAGGATTATGTATATGTATGTGTTACGGAGAGATACTTGTACATACGTAGGTGTTGATGTATGAGATCTTTAGGGCTTTGGGTGAAATGGGAGGGAAGCGTGTTTTCTTGTTTTATCTAGAAGGACATGAATTAATTAAAGCTCCTCTCTGAGCGAACATCCCGACTTTGAGACTCGTTAGTACCAAGAGCTTCCAGAAAGACACAGATGCAATTTGGGGTTAGTCCTGCCAGCAGTCTTCTGTGAAATGTTTAAAGTCCCTGTACATTTTTGAGTCCATGCTCACTCCATACAAATATGTGCACACTCTGCACTGTACACACCCATAAATACACACACTCATGAATAGACAGAACACAAGCAAATGAACTTGTATGGAGACAGACTCAAAGATATTGTGTGGCAGCGCACACATGTGATTTATCCCTTTCTTTCTGCCCTTCTGTTCCTGACAAACACACTAAGACATGCACAAAAACTCACCGCTTCCTCCTGATCGCTCTGTGTATGTCTCAGAGCCCATGGCGATGCCTTTCTCTTTGTCACACTCATTTTATCCATCCTTTTCCAAGCTCTTCCACTCTCTGTTTGGATAATCCAAGGTTCAATTGGAGTAGAAAGCGCTCAGAAAGTAGAAAACACTATGAATGATTCAAGAATGTTTACGTTAGACAGAACAAGAGGGTTCCGCATCAAACTGTGGTGGTGGTTGATTTGCGTAGGATTGTTTTCTGGGGCTTGAGGGAAGGCGGGTGAGGAGGCACACAAGGTGGATTTGTGTTTGCTGTCGGTGGGAAACTGTGGCTGACTGAGAGACCGCCGTTTTCTAACATTAGTTCATGAGGAACAGTATGAGGGGGAGGAGGGGAGGAGGAAGAGCAGCAATGTACGGGGCTGAGTCTCAGGTCGTTCAGCTCTGCCTGCAAGTGTAGCTCTGTGTCGTCTACATCATACTGGAGGTCGCAGTCCGGGCAATAGCCGTGGTACTGGACCTTTTCACTGAAACGGACACGCTCCCTCTCACGAGACTCCCTGCCAGGGGCCTTGTGACATTTGTTCTTTTCATGGCAGAGAAGAGGCATGGGTCTGGGTAATGTGGGAACAAGCCCCGATTCAGGGATTCCACTGTCATTAGAAATGAAACAGGGTATAGAGGAGAATATATCCCTGTTTGGCTTCAATGGAAAAACCCCACCGTTCCTCATTAAAGACCCGGTAGCCTTGGATATATTCCCTGATAACACTAAAGTTGGATGAGGCAGATTCTTGATGTTATGATCTTCAGCTCTCAGTGGGGTAAGTCTGGGTGGAGGTAGGGGAGGGTGGGGTTTCTTGAGTACCGTCAGGACTGGAAGGGGGTTGACAGGGACGAGGGCATGTGGTTTAAAAATGCAGTCATCAGGGAAGAGCTTCATCTTTTCCAGGCTAGAAGCGGTGGTAGTGGTGGTGGTGGAACTCGAGCTGGAGTTGAGCGTGTCCGTCTTAGAGCTGTCTGTCAGACCGTCCTCCTCCAGTTGCAGATCACAAGTCAGGGTGTCAATGTCATGAACAACCTGGTGATGAGAAGAGGAAGTGTCACTGAGCCAGCAGATTGTAGAAAATTTATTGAGGATAAGAGATCTTCTACGTAAACGACTCAGACAAACAGGGATATAACAAAAACAAAATGAGACAGATATGGAAAATTAATAGACTGTCAGTCTCTTATTGGGAAAACTCTGTTCACATGCTTGCTGTGGTGCAAGTGAGCAGAGCAGAGATTGATAAGAATATTTACATTATTGCAGAGAACAACACCGCTCAACCACAAAGAAAGCAAATAAATATGACACTGAATCAAATACTCTGACAGGGAAGATTCATTTCTACCACCAGAAGTGTCACATTTCCTAACAACAGCACAGCAAACATCACGGCATAAATTAATTCTAAGAAAACAATCTTGATATGACAGAAAGATGAATAAATGAAGAGATATTTTGTGAAAAGCAAAAGATATGCAAGATCACCAGAAGTCGCTCTGCAAACGCAATAAGAAAGAGCAAATAATCTTGATCAGATTTGAAGGGGTGGAGAAGGAAACATAAAAAGTGTACTTTATGATACCGTTATGGATATCATAATCATACACAAATCATATGAATCATACAGACTTTTATCAATTATTTTGTAGTATGGCATATTAAAAAAGTGATCACGTGATATTACTCAACTGAGAACAATAGTCAGCACCAGTAAGTATGAGATAAACTGACCCATTTATTATTAACCAATGGGTCACATGAATTTAAATATAAACATAAGCATATTCTACAAATGAATAGAATAAAAAATAAATTAAAAGACCCCGAAAATCCTCATGTTGTTTTTTTGTGATGCTACTTCCAAGACAAGTTTTGCACTCAGCTGCAACATCTTTTTCAGACTTTCCAAAAAATACTGCCGACATCTATCCTACTCCTTGCTACTTGTTAGCACCTTAGCACTGCTGTTGTTGTGATCACTGGGCTTTGCATGCTGGACCCGTGCGCTGATGGATAGAGGTCCTGGAGCAGAGTATGGACTGGACTGCTTGTATCACAGTGCTTATATCTTAGATTTTAGACGCAGTCTGCTACTCTGCCATTCTTTTTTTTTCTGTATTGGACCGGTATCCAATATAAATATTGGATCAGGACACCCCTATAAACAGCAAAACTGCTCTGGCAAGAGCCGTTGAAATTAATATAAGTCTCAGTACCACGTGTATATGTAGATTTATATAGCCAAAGGTGTTTATGCTGTCGTCCAAGAGTAAATGTGTTTTCAGTCTGCGTAGGGACATAAAGAACTGGTGCAGCAGAACTTACGCCCTGTAAAGGAAACTCAGGAAATAGCTGCAAGGTTTTCAGAAGCATCTGATACTTCTCTGATTATTATCACTTTTGCAACAACTGATCACATTTTGTCTACAGCACATGCACTGTGGGCACATCATCATATCTAAAATACATTTGCATTGCTAACACAATACCAGGAGGGATTAAAATTGCAGTAATAGAAATTGCCAAGCGAGCCATTAGTACAAAGGATTACATTTGTGAAAAAGGCAGTTTAACATGGAGCTGGTGCTAAACTCTACTGGGAACTAATAACTGATATTCAATAATAAAATGTCCATGTTCTCCAGCCACTTTCAGAGGTTTATCCAAAAACATTCCTTTTGGAGATGAGTTCTTCGTGGTTCTCTTCCCTTGATTCAACGCCCAGATCTGAAGGGCGGTATTGGACGTTTTAGGCTGCCTCTATTGAGGATCCAGCACTGTTAGTCTACAGAAAGTCTAATATAAGTTGAACTGAGCACATCTAAGTATGTATCATTGCTTAAACACAGTAACCAGTGAAACAATACTAGAAAGGGAAGTTACTGTAGCTTCCTATACATCATTCATAAGATAATAATGGAAATTATTATTATTATGTGCTTATGTTCATTTTCTGAAGAGCAACGCTCATCTTAGAGTACCCAGCACATTAACCCACAAAACCAGTGCTATCATCTAAGGCTTTGAAATGCATATCTAAACAGTGGCTTGAGAAGAGGGAAACAGAGAGCGAGAAAGGGTGTCTGAGAGGGAGAGACAAAGAGAAAGATAGAAGGCCAGGACAAAGAGGGTAATTGAGCTTAGCTCTTCGTGCAGTCTTTAAATGGATAATTTGTTGGGACACACACAAGAGGTAATACCAGGATCCCAGTGTGCAGCACTTGCTGTAGACCAGGCAGCTTCTGTGGAGCATCTGGACAGGGTCCTTCCTCAGAGCCAGGCTCGGCTCCAGCCCTGTCTGTGAGTTGTAACAGATAACTGCATTTCAAATGGATTATACCCCAAACACTGGCTTTGATAGTAACACCCCCTTGAGGTATGTGTTTAGTGTGTGCGGTGTCACAATAACTGATCCTCTGCACAATCTTCTGCAAGCAAAAAATGTGGAAGAAAGACAGAAAAAGAAAGAGGGCACATCACACAAAAAAATCACAACAAGAGAGAGATTACAATGCCTTCTTGTTCTCATTTATCTCTGGCACCTGCTGTGAGACACAGTAAACTGCTGAAAACACAAAAGAAGTCTAATTCAGCTCGAGTTGCCAGAACAGAGTGAGGGGAGCAAAGAGGCAGAAGGAGACAGATGCTGTGTCGACTACCCATCCATAATGTAGGAACCAGAGGATGTAGGCAATAGGTTTTTATTAGAATGACAGCCTGTCATGTTAGGGTGAGAGATTCAGCGCAGCAAGCCGGGTGCCTGGTTTGTGGCCGGTAAAAGAATGTAAACATGAAAGCAGGTAAGACTGCAGGATTTTACAACTGAGGTGTCACTGTCAGCATGGGAGCAATGATCAGCAGGAGAGAAAACACTGATTTGAAGCAAGCACTGTAACACATGAATGAAATGAAAAAGAACAAGAACAACTTGCTGTAAATGGAAACATTAAATGTCTTCATATAACCCCAGAATCCTTCAGTGACCCCTCATGGCCCTGAAACACTGAAATCTGAATGGGCAATCAGACAGCCCAGAGAGTTTTGATTTTAAGGATTATGTAGAGAGAGCGAGCAGACAGCAAGAGATAAGGATGGAGATGAATGCCTGCGATGAACGCAGACGTGATGAAAGATAAGAAGAGACAAAGAAGACGTGAAGTGCCAAGGGAGCTTGAGAGAGGGAAAGTGAAAAGATAAGCCAACTGCTCTATTATTTGAGAAGAGATAATTTGCAAACAGCAGTCAGCATTAAGATGATGAAATTCAATGCAAAAGCACCTTCCTGGTTGAATCAAACTGTCCATTAAATATTAATTGTGATTAGCCTGTGAGTCAGGACAAAGAAGCTGTCCTATCATTTCACAACCCTACATCCTCCTGTGCCTGTCATGTTGGAGATAATGATCACATACATTAGTGGGCAGGGGGAGGTATACTTGTATGCATGTTTGTGGGTGTGTGTCGTCTTATCACCTCTTCCAGGCCCCAGTGAGGTGGACGTATCAATGTCCTCCTTAGACAGGGATGCGTGGAAACAGCATCCTCAAAACAAGCCTAAATAACACAACACATGGTGGGCTGTTTACAGTATAAGAAAAGCACTGTGCGCTGTTTACCCCATTTACCTCTTTGAGCTCTTTGGCTACATCCTTGAGGTCTCCCAGGATGGTTTCCAAATTCTCCACGATTGTCTTGATCTCCTTTTTCACTTTCACTTTGGAGACTACTCCTTCAGGCTCTGCATTAGGTGACCCTGACATTCTTCAGTTTATGGCACAATCTAGTTTGCGAAGGATCTAAAGTCAAATCCTTGGGTCGCCACGCTGCCACTTGGCCGACGCATTTTAGTCCTCCGCTCCCTCCACTTTCGCTCCTACATCACGGGCAGGACGGAGCGAAGTGGCGTCGGGCAGCGGTCTGTCTCCCACCGAGCATGCGCAATGGAGCCTAACACAGAAAAAATAACGACTATGTCAAAATCTTGTATCATACTGTCTGAGAAACAGCGCCCGGTCCACAGGTTTATTTTCCGCACCTCACGCCTTCATGTCCGACAACAGACCAAGACGTGCCACGAATATCCTTCACGTCGACAGAGCGCTAAATTCAACATTCTGCGAGAAAAACGTTGAAAATAAAGAGAATGACGCGGAGAGGAAGAAAAGAGTTAGCTACACACTGGCAGCCATCCAAACCGTTACACCGCCGGCCCTGATTATAACGGTCCATAATCCTCAGGCTTCGACAAAATTCTACTACGGCCCTTTTATATGCTTCCTCTGGTGGTGAGACACCCAGGCAACGACACCCCAGCGGCACTTTCCTGCTTGAAGCTCCCCGTCAGTTTCATCCGACTCCACCGCAGCCTCCTCTGACAGACTCTGAGGACCAACGTCCGGGAGCACAGGATGCTCGCGCTCTTTCTCTCTCTCTCTCTCTAGTCGCTCCATCGCACGCGCTCTCTCCCTCGTCGCGCGCTCTATTGGCTGCTGCTGTCAGGTTAAAAAGGTCTCCAGCTCGTAGTCTCACGAGGGGACAGGTTAGTTGTGTTGAGATAAGTTGCGTCATCATTACACCTCCTTTAGCTTTCAATAAACGCTGCAGCCCGATTAAAATCCCAAAAAGCGTGACCACATCACCCCCATCCTTGCATCACTACACTGGCTCCCCGCTCATGTCAGGATAAACTTAAAAATCATTCTCATTGTCTACAAATGTCTCCATGGTCCCTTACACCACCTCCAGACCCCTCAGATCCACCCATAATAACACATCCTTAAAGCCCATTTTTATTCTCTTGCTGACTTGTGTTTTACCTGGTTTTATCTAGCTCTCTGGATTTAGTCTCCATGTTTGTCTATATGTAAATGTACATACGGTATGTGTGTGCACATTTGTGTCATGTGGATTTGGTGCAAACCTGTTTGCATTTAAAAGTGCTATCTAAATTAATAAACTATTAATAACTAATTATACAATTCCACATGCATCAACTTTTGTCTCGAAGCAGCATTAACTTCTCTGGTCTGCTGCTTTCAACGATCCTTGTCCTCTCATGAACATGTCTCTGGTTCACCACTGGTCCTTCCTTGGACCACTTTTGACAGATCCTGACCAGTGCAGACCAGGAACAGCCCACCAGAGCTGTAGTTCTGGAGATGCTCTGACCCAGTCCTCTAGCCATCACTGTTCAGTTCTTTGGTTTTCATACTCACTCTAATGCTTCTGCTTTCCCATTTTTCCTGCTTCTAACACATCAACTTTCTCATCAATGAAACATTTTTATTTGATCCCTTATATATCCCAGGTGCTAGGATGAAGAGATGAACAGTGTTATTCACTTCACCTGTCTGTGGTCATAATGTTGTGCTTGATCGATGTATATAACAATAGTAGCTGACATTGTATGTAGCCTATGAGTTTACATTGACTAGCCTATGTTTAACATGTCAACAACAAGCTGGGAAACCTGTCAAGAACCTGCCGACAGTTTTTAAATGTGCACTATGTAAGCACAATATTATGTTTCTTGGCTTGGCCATGGAACTGCTGCTAATAACAAGACACAGAATGCAAATCATTACAAGGTAATACAAATCATACACATCATTTCTCACCCTAAAGTAACATACATTATACACCTATGAACTTATCCATAAACATGAAGTAATCTGGCCATTAGATTGTTGTTTCTAGTCTAAATAATCACGTCCATTAGAGTAAGCAAAGTCTTTCATGTTAATCCTAACTGAACAGATAATAATGAAATAAGTGAAAATCATTATATCATAACATCCTATACTATGACTTTTTATACAATATGCTGTACCTACATACTCTAATATGCCATATAATAACTATTTTGGTGGTCAAAGGTCACTGTGACAATTTTTGCCATATAACTATGATGATAAATAATAAATACCAATTTCACTCAAAATTCAGTGACTAATATTCAATGCAGAATAGGTAGAATACAGAAGGCTTTTATCATAAATAGAAATACAAATATTGATTATAACCGCTTTAACTACTGTCCATAGTGCAGCAGTATTAAACATACAGAAATGAGTCTGAAGTGTTATATTTCCATAGAAGAGAAACAATTAATATTCTTTTTACAGTTGACATTTTTAAAAATTAAGTGAATATAATTTTTTATATCTAGAAAACTCTACATTATTATACATGTCATAAAGGTTCTATTCAGATTGCAGTGTCAGGTATATACAGCTGTTTCTGAGTTAGCAGACTGTGAATTAGTCATTACAACTTTATTCAGGCTGAGCTTTAAAGCAGATAATAATATATCATCACTTTATTCAGTACAGTTGATCAATGTTTGGTTCACTGCAGGAAATTTTCTCCTAATATGTCATTGAGTAAAACATGAGTAAAAGTGAATTAAATCTATGAATAATGAATGGTTAATTTCCCAGTTGGATCTTTAAAGGCAGACGTGTAAAGTGCGCATTTAGCAGTGGAGGGATGATTAGGATCCAACGAGCTGAAATGACACTATCAAATCCAAATGATAATATGTGATGCCTTGAAGAAAACATCTTGTCTGATCAAGCAGTCTTTGTGCATTCAATTAATGAAATGAAAGTTGATTTATATGACAGAATTGTGATTTATCTTACTGGTTGATTTCTTGAAGCGTTTCCCTGGAAAAACAAAGCATGTACACACATGAAACTGGAGAAGAAAAGCAGACAGACGGAGAGAGCTGGTAGGTTGGTTAGTTCATGGAGTTGTCTGATTAGTTGGCTGAGAAGCTCACAGCTTGGCGTGGTCTTTCAGGATGACCTCCAACTTCTGACTCAGCATGACGTTCCCTCTAACCTTCAGCTTGCCAGAGAAGAACGCCTGGAAAAATGACAAAGACACACTTAAGTGAAGTCTCCTCAGATCTCTAGCTGGCTTGGCTGTTGATTATTTTCAAGTATGGAGAGAGTAAAATGGAGCCAAGATGCCTGCGGCTAACACTTCGTACAAATGAAAAAGCAACGAGCCAGAGCAAAAGGGAATATATGACCATTGGCGCTTTGGCGGAAGAACAATGGAATCATATTCATAGTCATAAGGTTCAGAGCTGAGGAGTGAGCTGAACTGCTGGTGATGTGTGGCACTTTCCTCGGGTCGAATCAGTCAGGGGACGGCAGTTTTGACGATCCTGGGTGACAAGTTTGCTGTGGCATTTTTAACTCTACCTCTACTTATCTTTCTCCAGCTTCTCCTTCCTTCATCATTGAGGATGGAAAACACTCTGCCTGAGGGACCTTCAGCACCGCAGCCTGTTGACGCTCTTTGTAAAGAGCGCACGCACACACACAGTAGCCTCTGATCAATATCAAACGCTCCAGGAATCATAGAAATTGTGTACAGTGACGGCCACTCCCTCTGACAGATGAGATGCTACAGACATAACAAGCAGCAGCCACTGATTATCCACGCTGAGTGCTTTCTGAACTTGGTTTGATGGATCATTTTATTTCCTTCTTTTCTGACATGATGAGATCGAGAAAAGTCGTTATATATTGAACGGCTCCTCAAAAGGCATTTCTGTTTTAATTAAATTGTACAAGATGGGATATTAACTGAGGACAAATACAGGATTTTAAATATAAGACTAGCATCTGTTTTGCTAAACTTTAACTAAAATGCTCCCTTTATAAGAATCAATTTAAAATAGGAGGCAATGTGGCACACTGTTAAATCAGGCTTCCGTGCACAGAAAAACACAAGGCTGTTGACAGCATGTTTAGAAAAAAAAAGGCTACATCAGCAGAGATTCATTTGTGGCTGAATAGATGTGACTTGTTTGTTACCTTCTGAGGACTGAGTTTCCCCTGCACCACTTCCATGAATTCTTCATCTGACAAAGTGATGGTCACGTCCACCTTCCCACTGTAAGGGCCTTTATGCAAGGAGCCGCTGCCGTTCTTCAGATCAATGGCTGAAGGAAAAAAAGCAGCAGTGGAGCCATGTAGAAGATGGAATAAATCATAAACACTTGAGAAAGAGCTTCACTGGGTTGGTTGGCTTTGCTTTCACCACCCAGTGTACATCTTTATTATTCTGTCTTTTACATCAATGTTGTCCAAGATTGGCTTGTTTATTCGACAGCTATTAGCAAAATGTCAAGATGGGGCAAACATCTCAACGATACAGCTCGTACTGATATTTCAGCCTTAGTTTCATGGGTCAGTGACTCAGCAAATCATGTTTTTAGACCGATGTTCGAACAAAGCACTAGGGCTGAACGGTTTTAGGAAAAGATTGAATTGTGATTTTTCTGGCAGATAATCCGATTCACGATTTTCTTCAAATGAAGTTTCAGTGCAATATTCAGAAAATTACAATGTACCATTAAAACAAGCTGTTACTCTAATGCAAGGATGAAAACTAACAGTAAAAACTGCTTCCAAATGTAATGTAATGTCAATGTCACAATTGAAATCACTGCATCAGTCGTCAGATATAGAATAGAATAAAATAGAACAGAATTACTCTATTGATCCCAACCTGGGAAATTACTTAAATATATATTATAAATATATAATTACTAATATATATAATTACTTAAAAATATATTTCACAGACAAATCACAAAGCTAATCCATCTTAGCACATCTGAGTTGTCCTCTTTCAAAGGATCTGACATCCTACCCTCCTGCCAGAGATGCAGGTTTCCAAAAGTGACACATTCAAGATATAATTTTCCCCACGCATATAAAATATAAATTCTGACCTATTACAGTTGGCCCCCCAGCTTAGCACTTTATCTTATCCATATTACTATTGTTGCAGTGTTTCTTGCTTTTACTACATGAACATTTTATTATATTCTGTATTACGTTATGGTACCAGCGCTTTTTATTATTTTATAGTGTATGTTTTTATGCTGCCTCACTGCAAAAAAATATCTTTTGTTAGACAAGAAAGAGCTGAGTACAGTGGTGTGTAATGTGGTCAGCACTCAGCACACTTACTCCACAGCGCAGCATTCTTGCCGTCTTTGGTGATGTCCCAGCCAAACACAGCATTCACCTTCTTGACCAACTCTGAACCCGAGTCTTTAATACGACGGCCGATCTCTGCAAACACCAGCTCACTCTGAAGGCCGCCTCCCTGCACAAAGTTGGAAAGAACAGACTCACTTTTAATATTTTTTTCCACATTCATAACTGAAATTTGTCTATATTATTAAAAAAATATCAGGAAATGAGCTTCAAGGCTCAGTGAAGGGATTTTATAAAAAGAAAACGAAGATTGTTGTTCAGACCGACTTACTTGAGTGAGATATTCAGGAGAAGCCTCTGCTGTGCCGTGCAAGTCCACATAGGCCCCAGCAAGCACAACGGCATCAGTCTCCTTCACCTGGACCAAAGAGAGGAGCTGATCAGAACAACACATGCAGAACACTCACAAAAGAACAGAGGACACGTCAAGATTTATTCATCCATAAATCTATTTAGATGATGTAATTCCAAGTGATGCTAAATACTGACTTTACACTGGATGTGGATTCTGTTGCCTTCCTTCCACATCTCTGTCTGTAGAGACTGACCAGGCGTCACTGGCTTTGCAAAGCGAACCTGAGAGAGAGAGAGAGAGAGAGAGAGAGCGAGAGAGTTGATAGATTTGTTTTTAAACGATTTTCTAACATTCTAACATTTAACCAGATTTGATAATGATAAATAATTTGTCAAGATTTTATGGCTAATAGTTGGTTGAAATTAAAAATGAACGCTACAAATTCTTTCAAATTACTCAAACCTATAATAGAAGTGGTTCTTGCATGAGATCCAAGGACTCGCGTGTGTGACAGGATTAAATCACAGGTAATTCAAACCTTAATAGCCTTGAATCTGGAAGGGTCGTTGTCTGCAAACTGCTTGAGGACGTGTCTCGCAGCAAAGCCAAAGGAGCACAAGCCATGCAGGATGGGAGCCTTGAAGCCTGGTCACAGAGCATTTTTAAGTACAAATGTTTAAGCAAATCATCAACACACATCACTTGACCTAAAATCACAGGGAAGTATTTCGTCTGGACTTGAAAATAAGACATGGCAGATATTTTTGATAGCAGATGACAATAGGTGTACAGAGTCTCACCTCCCATGGCAGCAAAACTGGGATCTATATGGAGAGGATTCCAGTCTCCACTCAGACGGTACAAGGCCGCCTGTAGCCGCAGGGGAAAATAGATTTTGTTTAGATCTATATCTAATTCATAAACCACTGAACTTTTCATACACAGATGTGGGAAGAAATTAAATTATCATGAAGAGATACCTAAAAGAAGAAGTCTTTGAAGTGATATAGTCATTTAAATTGCTCAGGGGATTTCATTTTTTATCCTTCCTTTTTTATTTTCTGCTGCATCATACAGTCTGTGTTCTTTTTTTAAAACTGTATGAAAACCTTGTTCAACTCTTCTCCACATTTAGTCTAAAACATTATTGTTATTTCAGAGGCACACAACAATATGTCCTATTTTCACCCACACATCATCAATGCAGCTGATTTATTCTGCAACCAAACCCACACAGGCAGACTCACTTGGTCTCTTGTGGTGGAATCAATCATCACAGCATCTGGTGCCCGTTTAGGTGGAGGCAGGGAAGCCTAAAGGAAATGAAACACAAACAAAACAAATTAAACATGAGGCAGCAATAACTCCCACTGTTGTATTTTCTAACTCAAACATGGTATACATACTTTGGCTTTGTCAGAGTTTCTCTTCCCTCCAAATCCTCCAGCTCCGACCACAAACACTGAAAACTGGTTGAAGCAGATCAGCTCGCCTTTGTTGTAGGTGTTCACTGCAAAGCAGCATGAATGCACCATTCAAACTACAATATATTCATGGTGTAAGAATTATCTAATTTAAATTTAAATTATTTAAAAGCAGCAACACCACAGTGAAATAAAAGTACACGTTAAAGTCCTGGAGAAATTTTACTGAAGTACAGAGGGATTATCAGACTTTTCTGGGTAGTTTCTGCCTTTATTTTATGTGTGACAATAGGCCTGTCACAACAACTATTTTTGTTGGATGATACCTTGTTCCAGAAATTATTAAGATGAGTGATATTATTGTCATGAATTAAATTATACCAACAAAAAATACAAAATATTCTGACATCACAAATACAAATCAACACAACGGGCACTATGGTTACTAGCCAACATTTGAAATGCAGTTGAGTATAAGTATCAAGGAAAATGATGCTTGCTATACTTACATTAGTTGACTATTTTATGTTTTAGTGAAGTTAATTATAACTGTACTCTACTGGCTAAGGTTGAGGTAAATCTAGCATCACTGTAGACACAGAAACATCCACAGTTACAGTTCTAATTAGGGGTGTCCTGATCCGATATTGATATCGGTCAAATACCAGCAAAAAAAAGAGTATCAGATTATATCGGCCTGCATCTAAAATCTCTGATACACTCACATACCAGCAGTCCATTCCAGACTTTATTCTATTCACTTGTATAATACTATGTTTAAGTTAAACTAGTGGTTCTTTTGTACTTTAAAATATATACATTTTTGTTTTTATTGGATTTATTTTGGTTATTTTGCACGGTCTTCTAATTAATTTTCATTTATTTTATTCAACTGTAAAATATTATGTTTAATGTTAAAATTGATGTAACCCATTGGTTAATAGTAAAGATGTCAGTTTTTTTTCTCATACCTACTGCTGCTGAATGTTTTTTTCTGTTTGAGTAATATCACCTCATCAATCCTTTTCTAACACGCCACAAAATAACTAATAAAAATATGCATGATTAGTGCTGGTATCGTACTGGATCAATATTGGTATTCAAGATTGCAATATCAGAATCGGAAGTGAAAAAGTTGTACTGGGACATCCCTAGTACTAATACTCTGGGACTAATTATTAAATTATCATCCTTTGCCTGGCGATCACATTGAATGACACTCAATTTAACACAACCATACACATGATGACATTATATATAATGTCAGACAGGGAAGAGAGCATCTGCTTCAGCCATTCTCTCATTACATTTATAGTAAAATTAGAGCAGGAGGAAAACAGCCACATGGAAGCTGACTGTGAGGAGACAATTGTCAGGAGGAATCAAATCCAGACACCTGGTGATGTTCTGGCTGGTTAATTTCATTAGGTCACTTTAAAATACAAGCAGGCACAAACACAAACAAAGACTGCAATATGTTGTCTCACCCAGAAATAACTTTGATTTCAGTCTGGGGAGGATAAGAGAAACTGACTGGTTTTGTGTGTATAAAGAAATTACATCCCTAAGTGAATCCACAGGGAACCTCTGGTCCCATGTTATTTGTTTTAAGTTGGATTAATTATAGATCAGAGGGGTTTGAATATCATCCATCTATATAGAATCGTCAAACAAAAATATGAGCCATTCTCAGTCCATTAGTTCAATCCCTGCAGACACAGACTGAAAATTAACTTTCAGTAATTTGGCCTGAGAGGGAACTTTCAGGAAAAGACACATTAGTGATGAAAACAAATGTGGAGAAATACACTGTACGACAGAAGTTGTGAAACTCACCATCCAAGAGGATGAGGGCTCCAGATCCTTTGTCCAACACGTCTGCTATGGTGGCCTCAGAGGTAAGTGTACCTGAAGCGGTATTTTACTCATTTATATTCTTCTGTGATAATGTAATATACTTTAGTCTGTAAGTACTTCATATTTCTGAACATGGTCTGTACTTCCTGACATGACTGCATCCCTGACTGTGATTCACAACCACTTTGTCATTTGATCGAATTACTTGCATCAAATTTTAAACAAATATGTCAAAAAATGTTATGCTTCCACCTTCTCCGATGTAACTTTGTATTTTTCATTATTTTTCATATCACTGAATATGTTGGTCGAACAAATTACTATTTGACCTCAAGATTAGGATGACTTCTGATGCTTTCAAGACCAAACAACGAATCATTTAAAGAAGGAAATTATCTGAACATTAATTGATAATGAAAGCCAGCTGATCATTTCTATATTGGGTTCACTTTGTCGAAATCAAACATGAAGGACTGTTATTTCTAGCAACTGTCTTTGTTTGAAATTAAGAAAAAAAAATTGGAAACAAGTTAAAATATGCTTTCATAATGCAGTAGATCATATAGATGGTTGTGTCTTCAAAACAGCAGCATTGTGGGTGTTTGATAAATTGTCAGAGATTTAAATTCTTTCAGAAAAACAGAGGCTTCGCTCTGTGACTTGAATGAAAAGCATAAACTAGGGCAGAGTAGAGTTTCAAATTATTGAATAAACTCACACTGCTCCTACTTATATTAAATATAACAGTAACATGAATCCACATGAAATAAAAATCAGTCAAGTGCTGACATACAATAAATGGTTTGCACTTTAATGGCAGAGAAGGAAATACCTGAGGTTGGTAAAGGTTTGTAAAGCTCCAGATACTGCTCTCCATGCAATACCTGACACAGAATATCAGAAAAGCTGTGATATATAATCATCCCTCATTAGCATGAGAAATGTGTGCATTGCTGTGTGAAATACACCATATGGACATTGCTGTGAGCACACAACAATGATAAGCACATTCACACACACAAAACCAGACACAGTAAACATAAGATGGATGTTTTCTAACCTGTGTGAAATCTATGTTGAGTCCAGGGATCGAGTTCAGCCCGCCATCCATCATGGCTGCCTGGGAGGGAATGACACCGAAGGTGGGGAGGCAGCTGAAGTCTTCATGGCCTTCATACAAGAACCTGCATGGAAAGGTTGGAGTCACTGAACTGTGAAAACAATCACACTTGCACAGGCCTGAGTTCGTCAGTCTGCTTAGATTTCAGGTTGACTTTTCAGACCGCTTCGGGCAGCTGCAGTCATTAGCATAAACATGCACAGATACTCACCTTAAATGGTCTGGGTCCTTGGTGGACATGCCCACCCCCAACGCGTAGAGGATACACTGGGCGTGGGAGAAGCTGAATGTGCTCGGTGGCAGTTTTTGTCCCACTGCCTCAGTCTGACAGGAGAGAGAGGAGAGTTGACTGATTATAGACTGAACATCATGTTGAGACCAGAAAATGAAAAAGGTCTCCTGTAATTCAAATGAAGAAAAATAAAAGAGAGGAGGTGGGTGAGGAGAGGATCTTAGAGCTTACATCCATCATGGACAACAGCTCTTTTTAAGCAGCTCCTTCAGCTGCAGACTGAGACTTCCATCCTGCAAGAAGGAGCTACTGCAGGTCATTCCTGCCATCAGCAATAAGACTCTATAACATCAGCATCACTTGCTGATGGTAACATAATCTGGACTCACTGCTGTTATTGCCATTTCTTTCAATAACGAATTTGCGCTAATTTGCACAGCAAATTTGCGACTCTTTAAATACAGAACTAGAAAAGCACTCAGAGAGTGCAGACCTCCGTGGCGGCGGCAACTTTTTTATTTAGTTACCCCCGCCGCCAAGGAGGTTATGTTTTCATCGGGGCTTGAATTGGATTCGATCACCACCAAAAATGAATCAGTTTTAAGTTAGGCCACTTCTGACCAACCCTGGAAATTTTGTCAAAATCCGTCCACGCCTTTTTGAGTTATTTTGCAAACCAACAAACAAATAAACAAACCCCGGTGAAAACATGACCTCCTTGGCGGAGGTAATAAAGAATTTAGCACCATATTTTGTTCAGACATTCATGGAGAGGTCCCACATGAGGAATCCTCTCTAGTGATCCTTGACATGCTTAACTGTGACAGTAAACATGGTTAACACTATGACGACTTCATATTATCATTGAGTTATTATGTGTGCATGCAAACATTAGCATTTTGCCCTACATACGACAGATGCATTGAGAAAAAGATCACAGCATGGATTGAGATTACTATATTTCTTAGGAGACAATAAGTAAGTAAAATCAATAAAAAGAACACTGAGCAACATTAGAAATATTTTTAAAACAATTCAGCAATTTAAAGTGATTTACTCAATATAATATGAAGGTCATAGAAACCAATGAGATAAGACAGACATGAGGAAAGCAAATTTAATAAAGCAGTAAAAATAGTTGGCATGTTTGCCTGTTTGGTTTAATCTGAGGTAATTAGCTTGAGGACCCGTGGGGTCTCACAGAGTAACGAGGAATCAGCAGTTCAGAAATGTTTTAATGTTTTAAATGAATGTTGAATGTTTTAAAATATTTACTAATCCCATCCTGAGATCCCCTGGCACAGCTTTCTGATACTTCAACACTCAAACTGATCATGAACTTTCCATCATGGCTCCTAGTGGGAGAAACCTGCAACAACGACGCTCACACTGACAAAATAAACCTTTTTAAATTCTTAACACTCCTTTCTACAATTCAGTTTGCATGTTTATAATAATAATAATAATTAACAGATAATTGACAACTACTCAAAGATACAATTTTCAGAACATGTCTATGTTTTCCCTACATTAGCACAGGGTTACATGGGTCTTTCCAGGCAACTTCCTAAAAGTCATTATGATGAGTCCTTCATTCATATTTATTATATTTGCCTTCAACTGACATAACAATTCACCACTAGAAGCCACAGCTCAAGTAAAGTTATTACGTCAACAGGATGCGCTATATAGCGATATCTGTGGTGCTCAAATCTGTCACAATATAAACAACCACTGTGTTGAGCTATTCTTCAAAACAATACTGCTTGATAGAATGATGGGATTCCCACTCTGAATAACACCTCCTCACAGCTTAGATATGGAGGAAAGATGGGGAGAAAAGAAAGTGAAGAGCAGTGGGCCCCACTGTGCAGAATTCTGACAACAGTCCAGAAACATTTGTAAGTATTGTTGCCTGATGCTGATAAGATATTGTCACACCAGCCTCCACACACAAAACGAAACATTCATCCTGATTAAACTTTCATTCATTTAATTGTGATGATTCTGATGCTGGTGACAACAAGATTCAAAACAGCAGTTATATGTAAATATTTAGACAAAGAACGGAAAAGGTTCAGTCATCCGTTTGAGGTAATATTACAAACACAGATTAATCTGTTTGTCTCACGATGTCATGCTACCACCAGCTCAACAGAAAATGGTGGCTGTTATCTGTGGATAATTATTTCATGTGATACAATTATACTTGTGGCTCAATGTTTTATTTAAGCAGCTCAGCCGCTGAAGTGAGTAAAAGTGAGCGGTAAAGCCAGTTCACTTTAATGATTCAATGACAGGAAACCCATCCAGCGAGCTGTCGCTGCATTATTGTACTCCAACGTCTTTCCTCTCTTTAAAAGCTAATCTGAGTTGCCACTTGTCTGCTGGAAATATGAAATGGTGATGATGCACCAGACATGAAAGTACGTCTGTATGTTGTGGGAGCTTCGCTGAGAAGGTTATTATTGCCCTGACTAAGTACAGTGTGGTGGCATTTAAGAATCACGAGTTGCCATGGCTGAAGCGGCCTGAGATTTTACAGCTCCACACTTATAAAAGTCAGCCCCAACGAACCATTAGTCTCAGCAGGAGGAAAGAGGTGGGGTGAAAAACATTGGTGAAAAGAGGTGAGAAAATAATGAGGAAATAAAAGCAAAGGGCAAAAGAAGCAGAAGGGCAGGTAAAGGAGTGTGACACACAAAAGCAGCACAGATATATAAAAGGTTCAGGAGACAAACTCAGATTATCATCATATTTACTGAAACTTTCCAGTCTGATACTTATCTGGCATGTGTCTACACAACAATAATTCCTAATGATTGCATCAATCACATTAACCAACCTGGTCCAGGATGAAGACTCAGAAAATGAATTAATCAATGTTGACAATGGCCGTGTCGACTCACAGGATTGATCCCAGAAGTTGAAGCTGCAGCAGCTGTTGGAGTCGCAGTGACCTCTTCATCCGACTCCACTTGCGACAGCACACTCACGACTGACTGCAGAGACTCTATACAAAGGTGAGAGATAAAAACAGTGAGATGAGGTGACAAACAAAGTATTTCATCATCTACGCCATCCGTTAGATGTTTTTACCGCTGTAAACAAGCATATTCAACCCACCCACCAGCTGATTCTACCATTCTTCATTTGTGGTTTAACTAATCCAGGCTAACCTTGTGTCACCAGCTAAAATTAGCCAGGTAATTCTCATCCATCAGACTGAATTCCTTGACAACAGTTGGAGGATATTTTCGTTAAGGTAACAGAAAAAAAGTACAGACAGTTTGGGTAGAGATTAGCTCTCATTGTTAAAATGATTTTTACTGCAGCTGCACATTAGTTCATCTGAAACTGAGATAACTCAGTTTCAGATGAACTAAATGTGGATGCATACTTCTTTAGAGTGCCAGTTTTATTTTATTCATACTAATATGTGGTCAAATTGTAATTACACCAAGAGACCTTTTATCAATATTGTGGATGTTTTTTACGTAATATCAACATATCACTATTGGTGCCTGTGATGGAAAGTTTTGAGTTGCTCATATCTGACAGTTTGTTCATGAATCAGTTCATCAAAAGCCATCACCCAAACAATGATCATTAAACTTGCACTTTAAAACTTCAGATAAATCAGTTAAGTTCACTTCAGTTAAATTGATCGGTAAAGTTAAATTGACTTCCAGAGAGATGCTATCCAATGATAAGAAATTTGATCAAACACATACTGATCCAGGAGCAGCTTTTAAATGGATGGATGGATGGATGTGAGATCTACCCGTGTTAAGAATAAACATGACCAGCTCTCTACTATGCAGCATTTTTGTACAGACTGATTTAAAAAAAATAATTCCTCTCAATCATCACTTATGACCCACTAGAAAAATGTGGTGTTGTTCCCTTTTCTTATTATTTTGTGTTATAGTGTGTGTCAGCAAAGAGCAATGGCAGGCAGTTACAAAACAGAGGCAGCAACAAGTCTCCTTAATAAGCTACAAATGAGGAGGCACTACAAAGTCATGCTAATGAGGCCAGCAAGCGCCCGTTGGGACTGCCACCCTCGCTCACTTCGCGTTAACACCGCTGCCCTTTCCTCGAATGCACATCTGAGAGTGTGGAGAGGGATGGAGGAGGCGGAAAGAAATGGTAATCAACATTTGCCACCCTCTTGTTTGCATGAGACATTTCAGGAACAACACCGGGCTTGTTCATAATCAACATCATGCTCACCTTCCTCCACCTCATTCGCATGAGCACTAACACCATCTTGTAATCGCTCTCTGTTACCGAACACACAGACGAGCTGATAGTTAGAATGGTTCATTTGGCTGAAACCTGAGTTCATGCTGTTTCAGAAGGTTCACACAAAAGCCCATTCATATGGTGTGACTGCACGACTAATACACTAACCATGTGCTTTTTTTTTTTTTAAAGTCATTTTCAAGATTACAGTGTCTATTGTCATTATGCACACATAACAAAATGTTGTAGTCTCTCGGCTTAAATGCACGCATAAATAAAAATATAAAAGCAATAAATATAAAATATCAAACACCAATATTTACAGAGGAGATGTAGTATTTACAGCAGATATGTAATATTTGCAGCAGAAATGCAGAAAAGGACTAGATAAAGTACATTTTAGTGCAAGTAATTACAGTGGGCTGTTGCTTTCATAGCTCTGGGGAGAAGCTGAGTCTTTGTCTTTGTTTTAATGTTTCTGTACCTCTTTTCTGACAAATAGCGTGTAGCCCAGATTGGCAGGTTTGTTTGAGATATGTGATTGTGACATGATGCATTTGAGCCCTTTCAAAGTGGGGTTTTGATTATGTCTTCTGTTCTACTGCACACAGGCTAACCAACTTTTAGCTTTCTTCTCATATCACAAGAATCTACACAGTGAAATATCTGTCAGTTGCCCCATAATCAACATCAAAATCTTGCAACATTATTCTGATTCAAACAAGAGTGAAAGCAGGGTTATAAAGGAGGACACGATCCAACTTCAGGTGCCGTCCACACAACAACGTAATTCTGTGAATCTGACAAACTTTAATACCGATTCCACCCTGTGTATAGACGCCGTTTCGGAGTTGCAGTGTGTACCCAGCGTTGTTGCTAACGATGACGTAATGTCATCACGTGACCAGAAGGAGTAGTAAACAAGAACTTCATGCGCATGCTCATTGCATTCTTTAATTTTTTTTTGTGGGTCTCTGTGTTTCTTTGCAGTGCCACATATTGGTGTGGCATACGTATTACATCCTTGTCACTCGTTATCGCGTTGCCATGTAGACGGAAACAATTCCAACAACGTTCTTACAAGCGCTATCATGCCGTTGTCGTGTAGATGGGGCCTCAGACTCAAATAAAAACCTGTGTGAAAATAGCCTCAGTAACGTCTCGACTCCAAGCAGGAGCTGCTTGGTTACTGCTGATATTATCATGATCACATCACATGACTTCATACATCTTGTGGTCTACAGTCCCAAAGATAGAGACCACATGAAAATCTTAACATGACATCTACTGTACAGCCCTTATGTACTGTAAGTGTGTGCGTGCATTTATAGCACATGCGCCAACACGTGCTATTATGTGATCCATTACTGACCTTTTACGCTTGTAGGCTTGGTGGCATCTGTAAAATCACATATTTTGTCCCACTGGTCCCTGACAGCCTCAGGAGTCATGGCTTGGTTCTTCTGTCTCACAGTCCGACCCTGAGATCGCTCCCAGCGCACTGCACACAAATAAAGAGGTCACTGCATTGTGAGAATCACACACATACAGTAGTAGTGAACCAGGAATATCATAGATGCATACAGAAATTCCCTGAGGAAAAATATACACAATACTTACATTTACCAATCCAGCCTGCACCAGCCTGAAAGGAGATCAAACATGAGAAGATGAGAAAACACAGATAAATGTATGTATGTGTGTAAATATCTATACACACACACTCCGATTAAGCATAACATTATGACCAATGACAGGTGACATGAATAACACTGATTATCTCTTCATCATGGCACCTGGGATATATAAGGCAACAATGAACATTTTGTCCTCATAGCTGATGTGTTAGAAGAAAAATGGGAAAGTGTGAGGATTTGTTAGTTTGACAACAAAAAACAGTGATGGCTAGAGGACTGGATCAGAGCATCTCCAGAACTGCAGCTCTGGTGGGCTGTTCCTGGTCTGCAGTGGTCAGGATCTATCAAAAGTGGTCCAAGGAAGGACCAGTGGAGAACCAGAGACAGGGTCATGAGAGGACAAGGATCACTGATGCAGGAGGGGAGTGAAGGCTGGTCCTGGTGGTCTGATCCAACAGACCAGAGAAGTTAATGCTGCTGAAGATAGAAATGAGTCAGAAAACACAGAGCAGAGCAGTTTGTTGTGTTTGGGGCTGTTAAAGCAGAAAACGGGGACCATCACAATATTAGGCAGGTGGTCATAATGTTATGCCTGATGAGTGTACATTTCTTGTCTGGAGAATGCATATGTCGATGGTATATTACTGATCTTAATGACAGAAGAAAAATACAAATCTACAGGCAGTAGAGTAGGAGTAAGATCGGAAATAAATAGCAAAGAGTTTGTTTTACATACCTCAAACAGTGATCCATTTTCATGACATTGCTCATGACAGAGCCAGAGGACCAAGGGAGACACATACTCAGGCTTCAAAGACGCCACAAGGTCTGAATAAAACAAAACATAGAAACACAGAGCAGTGCAGCAGAGCTTCTGTTATACAATGATCCCACACATCGAAGAAGTGCTTCTGATTCTGAGTCTCTGTTTGGAAGTTAGTGTGTTGTTAAGATGATTCTGTGTTTGCTTAATGTGTTCATTTTGAAAATACTACAAGTACATGGTGTGAGTTATTAGACAAGCCTCAAGCATTTGTCCTCTTTCTGCAGAGCTAACATGAATTACAAGTTGCTGTTTATTCTTAATCATTTTCAAAATGAATTATAGGGGGAAAATGACAGAAAAGTAGGAGCAGAAAATATCCTTATTTTGTATATATGTAACTAGTGTTAAAGTATTGAGTATGTGTGATTTGAAAAATTATGCTCTTAACTCATTGAGTGCCAGCCATTTTATAAAACAAGGATTGCCTTGTGCCAGCGCTTTTTCACATTTTGAGTCATATTTCTCGACCCACAGAGTACTTTGTACTATGACTCTGAAAACACTAAATAGCTCAAATGAAAGAAGAGACTCTCTATTTCATCATGAAAAAAAATGTTTGTTTTTACCTTGTTCCATTCTTGTTTTATCTGGAGGAGAGTAGAGGCCACTCACACCCTAAACGCCACTTTTTGTCCAGATTCTGTTTGTTTTGCTCTCTAATCGCGATTGTCTCCACTTCCTGCTTTGATCTCTGTGACGTATACCGTCTCTTTATAGCCTGACTACAAATCCCAGAAGCCCCAGAAAGACTGCGATTGGTGACCCGCTGCTGAAAAAAAGGAAAAACGTATATATACACACACATTTTTGGCACTAATCGTTCTATTTTAAAGAACGTAAATATACGTCCTCGGCACTCAAAGAGTTAATTGTTCAAAAGTCAGCTAATGTATGTCACAGTCTTATCATTACACATCGCAGGAATTATTTACTACATATTAATGTGCGAGAACATTGATCCAGGTCAAAATCTGTTGATAGTGATCTCTAAATAGGTCTGGATATTTTAATAAGTTATGAAACAGCTATCCTAACATGTTGCCAAGAAGTGAAGCAAAAGTGGCTCAGGCTTTTCATCGCCTTCATGAACCATTAAAGATTTCAGTGCCAGACACCATATGTGTGTTGAAAATATCTGCACCCTTCAAACAACAAAATGTCGCGGTAAAAGAACAGCCACGCTGTTTCACTACACTCTGCAATGTTTAGCAAGATTAGTTTTGTTATTTAGAAAAGCCTGAGTCAGTGAAAGTCAACATATGGAACCTAGTCATTTACTAAGGTGAGGCCATCCTGTGACAGTTGGCACAGCGCAGTGTGACAGATGCTACTGTAGACCAGCACAGCAGGGCAGCACAGCCATTCCTCTAATTTGTACCCCTGTCAACAGAGCTGCAGTCACTGAGCATGCACAATATGCTTGTAATGAGTAGACATTTTCAGACACCTTGGGTTGGAAAAACATTTCCCATCTTTATGGGCTCATGAGATCCTTTAAAAACACAGCAGACTGTGCAGACTTTTAAATCACTTGTCATTCTGAAGGTTGATATTTACATTTTTTGTTAGATATAATGTTCACAGGCAGACAACATAATATTCCACATTTACAAGCTGTTCTAAACTACATTTTATTATGTTCACTCTCTGCATCCAACGCTGCAATACCTTGAACTCCAGAAATACTTTTAACATGAAAAAAATGAAGGTTTCATTTGCATTCTCACTCATACTTCAGTGAGTATTTAGAAGCACAGCTAACACCTACAGTAAAATAAGGAGGTCAGAGCTGCCTGTTTAAATCAAGGGATGACACGTTAAAACTTTTAAAGCACTTACAGGGTGCAAGATTTCATCATGGCTGTTGGAACAGTGAAAAAACACAGTTCTTGAATATTAGATGACAAATTTGCATGTCAAACGGGAGTGCTGTTGCCTCAAATTTTGTAAATCAACATGACACAGGCGTTACATTATGCAGCTGTTCTAAAAAAAAATGATAGTTAAAATCCAGTTGCCCATTTTGGCCTGCCCACAAAGATGGGTTGGATATGTGAGAAAGAGTGTGAACCTAGCAGAAACCCACCGTGTGCAATATAAAGACCAATGAATTGCATGTAATTATGTGTCTTGTTTAAGGTCTCTGCTTACCTGGGGGCATGACAGTCTCTGTAAGGCGAGAGCCAGCAACAGGAGCAATAGTGTTGCAGTGGATGTTGTACTTCTGTCCCTCAATGGCTAAGGTGTTTGACAGCCCCAGCAAGCCCAGCTTGGCAGCGCTGTAGTTGGCCTGGCCGAAGTTACCATAGATACCTGCAGCTGAAGCCGTCATGACGATTCTGGCCACAGACAACCCGAGGCAACAAGTCAGTAACAGGCATTACTGTGGAGCAATGCGAGACACAGACCACATACATACACAACACACACACACAAAAAGTGGTGCATACTTTTCATGCATGCATAAACTCACAGGAGTATGCATGTGTAAGCATCTAGTCATGTAATGTTTGCCCATTCTCACACACACGCACGCACGCATGCACGCTTTATTGCATAACTGCTTTACTGCAGATACAAAACAGCACACTATAATTTAAAATGCAAAACTTTCTCTGGTAATCTCATCCAGGCAGTTCTCTTCAGTGGACTAAACATAATGAGGTTAGACACCAAAGCCACATTAACTGTAGGAGACACCTGAAACGCGCTGTCGCACTGGTCATAAGAAAGCAGTGATCCATATCGCAGCACACTCACACTGTACTCTACAATGCAGCAACAAGGGAATTTGAAATGACAGAGCATTTCTCAAATCAATAACTTTTATGTGCTAAAGTGATTCAATTACTGTGGCTATACCTTTCAGACTAGTGAGTGTTATTATAAAAAACATGAATAAAAATATTGCTCTACAAAAGATTAACAGCAAACACACAAACTGTAGGATCTGATTCAGAATATGATCCTGTCAGTGTGTTGCTACATGACTCACTCACAACCTTTGTCTTTCTGCTTTTCATTTTTCTTGTCACAGCATTGCCTTTAAATGCAAAATTTGCTTTTACTTGGGTTGACTGTATGCACAGATGGAATATAAAACCCATGGGACATTAAAAAAATATAGAAATAAGTTATCATGATAGTTGGAAAATATTTTGGCACCAAAACAACTCTTAATAACAAGCTGCTCTTGGGGCTCAGTGCAGTGAAAACTCTACCTGGAGTAAAGCTGCTTGTGTGACCTTCAACAGGCTTTTTTCTGAGAGCATTTTTTAATAAGTCGTCATAGACCATGAGTGTTCAGTTCAGACCCAGAATGCTCCTCCTGTGTTTGGCAGGTCAAAATACCTTCAGTGTTTTTTCATAAGTGACTGATTCCAGATTAAAACTTGATCACTGCATATCTGCACACATCCTCACTGCTTGAGGTCAGTATAAATTATTCTCTGAATTAAAGAGCTGAAGGCTCTCCGATGTGTAGCAAAGCACCTTCACCTCTACAACTTCAGACTAGTAATTTTTATTTTTTTTTAAATCACCGTACAACTTGGAAGAATAAGATTAACCTGCACAGACACCTTTGCTGTTTCCTGTAGAGTCATTATTTGAAAAAGCACTCAGAAATTCAGTTCAGAAAATAACCTGCAGTGCCGCATAACCAGATGAAGTAGTTTCCTTCATTCTTTGGTGATTTACATATTGCGATCAAATTTGCTGTCTTGGTCTTTTATTAGTATGCTGATTTTTTTCATCGCACACCATGAAACCAATGGAGCTAGACATATTAAGGGGTATCAAGTGACTCAAGTCAGATTCAGAATATGTGTACAATAACGTGACAGCAGACTTGCTTTATATTACTCATTGCCTCAAGAGCCCACTTAAAATGGGGCTCATAAAAAACATTTTGAGTATCTTTGGTACTGACGCCTGGATACTGACCTCCTCTTGAATGCAGTCCAGCAGTGGTCTGTCTGCTTCAAAAAAAAAATACTACCTACATAACAGGAGGATGGCACAGTTTTTATCCACTTCCATAGTTAGTCGCTGGGCTCCTTACCTGCCAAATTTTTGGTTTTTCATGTGGTTCCAGGCAGCTCGAGTGACCAAAAAGGAGCCTCTCAAATGAACTCTTTGAATCAGGTCTGAAAAAGAGAATATACAGTAAAATACTCGACACAAAACATTATGAACTTCTATTTTTTCACATTAGAACATTAGCTTTAGCATACAACATACAATCTGTTAAAGACAGACAACAAACCAAATGCTTCTACTTAAAGCACAGGCACAGTTTGATTTTGAGGTGAGCCAAACAGAGGAAATGATGTGAGATGACCCAGTATGCAGTGTGAGTTAATGACAGAGGAATGGATGTTAAGCTCAGAAATAATCTAATTACCCCAATCCAAGTCACTCGTCCTGGCAAATGATCGGTCACGAAGGATGCTTTGCAAACAAAAGCAGGAAAGGGTTTCAGTCTTTTCAGCCTTTATGACAAAACTGATTAAAGTTCTCTTCAACATGACTTAAGTAGCCCATTAATAATGTAATCACAATTTAACAGCCACTCCAAAAACACATAATGTGATAAGACCTGGCAAAAAGTGTTATTATTACAACATGAACTTGAAATGACTCACCCGGCATTGTTCACAACAACATCTGGAAAAAAACCATCAGATTTAGCTCAAACAGCAGTAAACAATCATTTAGTTGATTTATTCTAATGATACAATGCATGGTATCCACACATTATCCATACAAAGTTTTTTTAAATCATGATTAAACACAGAATTTCAGTCGCTAATTGCAGTATAAATTTTTCATTGTGTATGTAAAATACTTTATTTTTAGATTTATTTCAATGAGCTTGCCTTAAACAGAACAGAAATGCAACAACAGTCTGGTCTGGACGTAAGAGACAACTTCAAATTGCTTATTCTGTGAAGGATTTTCTTTTTTTGGAAAGCTTGCACTGTTCCACATTGAGAAATGTGCAGAAGTGCATGCACACAATGCACAGCATGTTATAATAGTAATAAAGTATATAATAAACAAAAAGCACTGCATAGCTTGGCTTATTAAATTTGACCTCAAGTGAACTCAAATTTAATAAAGCTATGGAGTATTTTTTTTGTTTATTATACACTACATTTTGAGTTCAGTTGAGGTCACCTTATGCGCCTACTGGCACAGAGAGATTTAAGGTTAAGGTTTAAGGTCAGTTGAGGTCTGTGGCAACTGGCACACTCCAAAATAGTGCTGGCGCCAGTCAGGTACATTTTTTTAAACAT
Source organism: Synanceia verrucosa (assembly GCA_029721515.1). Taxonomy (NCBI): domain Eukaryota; kingdom Metazoa; phylum Chordata; class Actinopteri; order Perciformes; family Synanceiidae; genus Synanceia; species Synanceia verrucosa. The sequence continues at coordinate 18,069,851 of CM056551.1, read as the reverse complement.
TTTTAAACAAAACAAACCAATTCAGAAGTGTATTACTACTTCTACATGACTACAGCAGGAGAATGCAGATTGTTAATGCTGACAGCCTTACTACAAAAACAATTCTCACCTATTCTTCCAAATGCATCCAGTGCTGACTGGATCAATTTTTCACCATCTTCTACTGAATCTGTAGAAATGCATGATAGGAAAGTTAATTGTTTTTATTACTTTGACATTCAATAACAATGATGCATATATTGTTCTTTTTAGTTTAGCCCCAGTTATAGATATAATCCTTGGAAACATTGTTCCTGGCTTTATTTTAGGTTTATAGATAGAAGCAACACACAGAGCATATGTCACAATACTATAAATGACAGAGGGAAAGGCTTACGAGAAAGTTTTATTGTGTACTAGAGAAAGTTGAAAGCCTCCCTCACATGCTCAGAATGCTGTAATAGTATGATATTACATTCACAAACAAGTCTGCCTTGTTCAAAGTGTTGTGTTGTTCTTTGTTCTTAGATATGTGAGATGCTTAACAGCTTTAATCCGTGAGCTCGTTGGAGTGACAGAACTCAATATTGTTGTTGAGTCGAGCATTTCATAAGTTAAATCCTACAAAGTAAGTAAGAGACAAAAGAAACGGAATGGACAAAATGATGTGCGAGAGAAGAGAGGAGAAGACAAGTCCAAAGTTCTCACCATAGTTTGCCACGGCCTTGCCTCCCTTTGCTCTTATCTCCTCCACCACCTTATCAGCCGCTGCAGAACTCTTTCCACCCCCTTTAGTGTCTGCCCCAAGGTCATTCACTTTATTGCAACAAGAAGAAAAAGATTAGCAATAATGGGGTGAGTTCTGCAATTCTCCACGAGTGATTAGGTTAGGAGAAGAGTGTAGCTAAGCTGATTCCTTGTCAGAGTTCAAGGGCAAATTCAGTCCAGGCAGCAGGGAAGTTATTATTATTATTAAGTTATTTTGGGAATGTCAAATGTTTATGCCAACACTGTGCAGTCTGAAAAGTAACATTACACATTTCTTTATAACATGCCTCCCTTTGAGGCATAATTTATCTCCTAAATCACAAATCTAAGAATGCATCCATTCAATATTTTTCTCTAATGGCACAGAAATTTACTGTGGATCTGTCAATTCAATGGTGATAGCCGGCCCTCTTCAGATGAGTATCTGTGCTAATATCAGGCCTGTGTATTAAATCGGTGCACCCCTTCCTAAATTAAAACCAGGACACACCTGAACCACAATCATATCTGTCAGTGAGCCAACTAACTGTCATATCATATAAATTAACATCACTTTCCAGTTACTGTATAACATGTACATTGAGATAGATAGATAGATACTTTATTAATCTCAAGGAAAATTCATGACTGTTTCTCCACAGCAATGAAAACATCAAGAGCATAGCCACAACACCTACATTAAAAAGTATAAGAAAAAATATGAGGCTTAACATGTATTTACCGATAACTGAGGCACCTCTTTCAGCAAAAGCCAGTGCATATTCCCTGCCAAGGCCTGCAGAAAGAAGGACAGATGAGTAAAATGAGTAAAATGAGTAAAACCTTTACATAAAAACAGCACCATTAACAGACAGTGGTGTGGCCGCATTTGCCCTTTTACACACTTGCACTGGGATGATCATAAGCAGTTGCGGTACATGCACTTTGCTCTCTGTTATTCTCAAACGAAAGGCTTGTTACTTGTTGCAGTACACTGGGCAAATTATTAGCCTACCAACAAATATCGTTACATCAACGGTAAGGACACTGTGGTCTATGATTGTTTACTTTTGCAATTGTTTTGCCAGTGTTAGCATTTAGCAATACACCGAGTTTAACTGCTGGGCACCTAATACAAGGGAAAGAAAAGACTTGTGCACTAGCTGTCTTGATAATTTGTCTCACATGCTCACTAAATCTCTGCAGCTAGCAGGTTAGCATTTGGAGCTAATGCAGTCATATGTATTTAAGCGTATTTACAGTTAGCAGCAATGACAGCCTAGCTAACGAGGAGCATTTGTGTTTAAACGGCGCTCTTACCTCCTCCGGCCCCGGTGACAAGGACGACTCTTCCCTCGAAAGACAGAGACATTCTTGAGAGTTATTATTCTTCTGTGTTTCCGAACACAAATAGAAGCGACAGGGGTAACACTGCTGGTCAGGGGTAGCAGGGTGAACTTTGACAACTTCTACTTCCGCATTCAGGAGGGGGCGGGCCCAGTGACGACCAATCAGAAACATAAGATATAACAATATAATACAAAGATAAAAATATAGTAATTACTTACTGCCTTTTATGCCTCGTCAAATGTAGGGCGGCAAAAAAATAAAATAAAAATAATAGTAATGAATATGTATAGTAAGTGACATTGTTATTACAATATTTTATACACGATAAAGCCAGTGCAAGATGTTTTAACACAAGTGCATGTTTCCAAAATTACAAAAAAAAAAAAAAAACAAACATTTGCTCATGATGATCATTTTTTTATTACATCGGTACATTTTCTGTATATAATACATGGATTTACATGGCATCTTCATTATAAAATTAGAATTATCTGATCAAATTCACATTTGCAAGAATAAGGAGGGGAAAAAGGAAGTCAGAGTTGTGTGAAATTTCATTTAGCAGTTTAGTTTAACCTAATCATGCCACACCCAACAACTCTAATGCTGTTAAACTGATATGTTTGTGGTGTGTCTTTAAAGGAAATAAACACTTGCTTTAATAAAATGTCTTTTATTTCTGTAGGAGTACATTTAGTTTGGCTTTGATAAAAAGTATTTCATCTCTAGTCGCTGCAGGAGTACACATAAATTTTCCAACCACTTCGATTTGTGATGATAATGTGGTCCTTCAAAACCACATCAGGAAATAATGAGGAAAAATGGTGACCAAATAAGAGAAAAAAAGCAGGATAAGACATCTGCCTTTTGATCACTCAGTCTATAGTCCTAGATATGACCATATTTCATAAATATACCTGTATTTGTACATCATGATATTCTTCATAAAGTGGTTTTTGTCATATTGACGCCTTGTCGTTATGATTATGCAGACATTTTAAGCCTGGTTTAAGGATCTATGTATGTACATAACTGTAATAATAATTCTGCTTCATCTCAAAGGTTTTCCTCAGTTTATCCTCCCTGAAATCAAAGTTAATGTACATTTGTTTCCCTACAGCAGCACAACAAGTTTCTATGGGTATATAGTTTAATGGATTATCTTCCTTCAGATGAATCAGCTATAGGACAGTTTGAACCTCTTCCTTGCGTATGTGGAAGACACATCATATTACACACCAACCTAGGTTACATGTTCCAAGCATGTGCTGAAGGCAATGTGCTGCATTTGGATGGTATTTAAAGCAACTGAATGATAAATTCCTATAACTGCAACAATGGAATAAAATAGCAAGTCAAACAAACCAAAGACTAATATGGTCATTACCACAAGGCAAAAATATTGTTTCCAAGGCAGTTTTCAATCATGGTCCTCATGGAAAATGAAGATTTGGTGTTGATGAAAGAGAAGTGCATTGTTATTGGAATAAAACATGTCCACAACATATATTGATAAAAACTGCCCCATCCCAAACCCTTTTCCATTGTCAACAGCGAAGCTTACTGCTACATGTTCTGAAGCTGAATACTGAACATAAAAAAGCAGCCAAAAAGGCATTACTAATAGTGTTGTGTTGAATTAAAGTTACTTTGTGCAACTTAATAGCAATAATAATCAATATTATCAGGACCAACAGTACTAAAGTACTGTACAACATGGTAGAAGTTGTTTTCACAGATTAAGGACACTTAATAATAATAATACCACTGGTTTTAATCTAGGCCGGGATAATCAAACATTATACTATATATGTATATAACCTTATTACCAAAGACTTGGACTGCTCTACTGACATCCATATACCCTGGTAGAGTTATATGAGTTTCACTACATATAATTTAGCTTAATGTTTATGTGCAAATAGAGTGAGACAAATTGCACATTTAGGTAGTCCATGAAAATGAATAAAACACTGGGAAAACTCAACATTTCTATTAGCTTGATTCACAGAATATTTCTACAATCTGGGACGAATGCTTTCTGGTGGAGAGTTGATGCTCGATGAGAGGAATGACACCTGTTCAATATGAAGATTTAGAAAGCAGTTAATCAGCTTAGCTTAGACTGGAAACAGCTAGCCTGGCTCTAAATGTCAGCAAAAACTTCACAAAAAATTGTTCTATCTTGTTTGACTAATCCATACAAATGCAGAAGGTTTTTATAAGGCTGAGCATTAGAGCTAAAATGGTCAGCGGGACATCTACTGGCTGTGGTTGTACATTGAAAAGTCCACCATGAAAGTTAGCAATCTCCTCATCTAACATTTCTGCAAGAAAGTGCATCTGCACAGTTAGTCTTAACAGATAAGTGTTCATTCTTTCCACCTTACAAGATCAGTTTCCTCTGTTCAAATGTCTTAAATTAAAATAATGTGATAATAGTGATTTGAAACTGACATCCTATAATTCCTTAAGTGTGGTTTGATTGTGACAAACACCTGGTCCTGTTTTTACAGCCAAGCTGGCTTATTTGTTGTTTTAAAAATATATATATATATTTATGGAGCAACAGAATGCACTGAGAATCCTTGTGTCTGGATATGTGCTTTGTATGATGTCCACTGGCCTTACTGCATTGTGCTGCATGGGATCAGTCCTATGGTGACGTTCAAAACCCCTAAAAGGATCTCTTACCGTCCCTGTACCATATAGTTTATCCGCAGTCTATTGTATTTTATCATCTGAACACTCCAGCAGTGATTCCAACTTCCACTCATGACTGTTTCACTAATATAAACTATAGATATGCTGATTTGTATAAGAAGAGCGAGGGTGCAGCTTTAGACTCTTCACAGTTGCATCACTCCTGCTCCTTCTACAGCTTCTCTTCTTGTGCAAAAAAGGCTCTCCATATGATGTTCAGTCCTCGCTGAAATGGCAATTTGTTTTGAAGAATCTGCAGCTCAGTTTTTGTCTCTCGTGCAGTTCAATCTGATGGACTGTGCCCTCGGACGTTACCCTGTTCCCACAGTAACTTCCACTGCAGTTTAAAACACTTGTAGAGGCTCCTGCAGTTTGTCGGCTTGGCTTCATGTCCAATTCAAAGAGTAGCACATTTGATCATTTCTGCGAGAGTCTGTAAATCTTATGAATACCTCACCTTGTTTGGCCAGGAAAGCCATCCTTCATTTACACTGGTTACAGCTGACATCATTGTTCTGCCTCTGCATGACTGCCACTTTTCCAGTTTTAAGCTAATTTCACAGCAGTAGTGCTGGCAACTTCATATTATCCTATTTTACCATTAACCACCGTGTTTTTCTAAATCTGTCTATATGATGAACTTGACATCATTTTTCAGGTTGCCATGGTTGTTGTTATTGACAACACTGAAGCGGTTGGGGAGGACCCTCATCTTCATGGTTCCGTCAGCACCGCAGGAGAAGATGTGATTGGCCGGTCCCACCTCGATCTGCATGACACCTGTGCCGAGGTTCCTGAACAATGACTGGCGAGCGTGTTCATTTGGAAAGGTGTAGAGCAGACACTGTGTGGCCAGGCTCCAGATCTGGGGAATCCAGGGAAGAAGGGAGCCGTTAGCATAGAGATTCTTTTAAACACATTAAAGGTGGCAATATTTTGTATTTTTCCATCTCTCAACCAATAATGAATTAAATAACAAGGGCTGTCTGCAAGTGTAGTGGTTAGCACTGTCGCCTCACAGCAAGAAGGTATCAAACCTTTCTGTGTGGAGTTTGCATGTTCTCCACGTGTCTGCGTGGGTTCTCTCCGGGTACTCGGCTTCCTCCCACCATCCAAAAACATGCATGGGGATTAGGTTAATTGGCTAATTTAAATTGACCGTAGGTGTGAATGTGAGTGCGAGTGGTTGTCTGTCTCTGTGTCCTGTGATGAACTGGAGACTTGTCCAGGGTGTACCCTGCCTTTCACCCTAAGACCCCCCGCCCCCTCCGTACTTCTAAATTATTGTTAAGAGTTGGTTAAGACAAAACAATGAGGATTAGCTAAAGAGCTCTCCACTTCTGTTATTTATGCAGGAAAGACAGAACATCAGAAATTTGTGTTAACAAGTTTGTAGCCTGTGTGTTAACAAGTTTGTAGCCTGTGGGGTCTGAAGGACAGCTGCAGTGGAAAGGAGAGGACAGGAGAAGAAAATACCAACAAAACTGAACTGAATGTAAAAAAAAAAAAAAAAAATGAGGGGAAGATGGGAGGGAGTGAGCGAGAGGAAGGGATTGAGGGAAAGGGAGGGTTGAGAGCAGCACTACGTAATCATACCTCCACCAACAGTTTGAATAATACATCAGGATGAAGCACTTTTCTCTATTCATGTCGGGTGAGCATGTTCAAGACATCAGGAAAAATGTTATCCTGATTTCAAACTTTATGATTTCAGTTTAAAAATAAGGCTTATGAATCCCTGCTATTTAACTAGATGTTCCTTAGCAAGGCAAACAGCATGAATGAGGCTAATGAAGTATCTTTCATGACTATGTCCTCAAAATTTAATGAAAAACTGATATTGTTAAATCTGGTTTATTATACAGTTTTTTTGTTGGCAAATACATAATCCCTTATGTTCAATGAAAATTATGGATTTCACCACCTATTAGAACATAAAACTGTATTTCTTACTTGATCCTGCGTTCAAATATACTCTGATATTCACACTATAATCGCCTCTATAAGTGCATGGCTGAAAAAAAGTCCCAATAGTAGTTACTCCAGTTTAGTCTTTAAAAAAAAATAAAATTATGCATTTGTGACCCGTTTACAAAGATTTGGTCACATCTTCAGAGGGAAACAATGACCTATGATTAACTCTGAACGACGAGCATTGATTGATTCATATTCCCAGCCTGGGACTTTTATTATTTGATAAGATATTTTATATACTGAAGTCTGTACATGTTGGTTAATCCTCCACTTCAATGGACTCCCATTTAGCACTTTAAAAGCTTATAAATTTGCAGCTAACCCATGTTAAATTTTCAATCAGCCATTATACAAGTAATGGCTTCAGATGAGTAGTCTCGCACAGCTTTGGAGGTTTTTCAGAGGGATCATCCAGAATGAAAGTCATTTGAATTTCAAGCAGACGTGCACTGCACCATCTGTGTGATGCAGTGGCTTCATCCTTGGAGTGACAGCAGTGTAACCTCCGCCAACATATTTAAGTCAAAAAGCTGAAAGACCTGCTGTCTCTGAAAATAATTTATATTTGCTGAAGACATCCATGTCTCCTGCCTGTTCAGTCACAACGCTTCCCTTTGCCTTTTACTGTGTCAGCTAGTTTTCAGTTTAGTCCCCATCATTCACACTGTTTCACTCCAGGAGGAGTTTAATCATGTGACTTTGGTTTGAATGATTTGATGGTGCTTAATGTCTCTGGGGATGGCGGCAATGTCCTGCAGGACTACTCTGTCAGCTGCAGGTTAACGTTGTGCCACAGAAAGGATCAAGACTGTTTCCAAGTCTATTGAATCACTGTTCCCTGTGAAGCCTTCATGACTTTCTGGACTTTCTTGAAAATCATTTCTGGGAGATTCTCTGTCAAGAGTTTGTTCTCCACACACAGCTGACCTTGAAAGGTGCAACAAAGGAATGAAATCCCTGTATATATTTTTATTTATAGTATTTAATTGCATTAATCGACGAGTCAAAATACCTTAATGTTGCCCTCTGCTGATCCACTGATAAAACAGTCCTCTGTTGGATCGACAGCCAGTGCTTTGACCGGCGAGTCATGGGCCTGGAAGCTCTGACGCTGAACCCTGTGGGCAAGCTCCAAGACGCTGATCCAGCCCTTCCTCCCACCGGTGATGAGCAGCTGCTGCCTGGAGGCCATCGAGAGCACGGTAGCTCCAGACTCGTGGCAGTAGAAAGCTGAGAGGAGAGAGAGAAGGTTGTTATATGAAGTAGAACAATCAGAAATACTTTGTTGTTCCCCAGGGGGAAATCGGGATGTTTCAGTTTAGGGCATTTAGGGCTTTGGCTTACAATTATTTTTACTATGAAATTAGTTTATCAAATTATTATGAATCCATCCATCCATCCACAGCTCATGCCTGACTAGGTCTTGAAAAAAAAGTCATAGTGATAAAAATATCATTTTATAATGTGTCACAACTAGAATTACTACCTTGTGGTTGTATGCCACAGCCAACCAGCCAAGATATGGTTTACATAAATATCAGACTAACAACCCAAAAACAGTGCTGGCAAAAGTTTTTGAACATAAACATGTTATTTGTCATTACTGACACTAATTTCAATTAACTGGTGTCAATAAAATGTCAGAAAAGCAATAAATGCCCATCAGTCCAAGCGTACTTCAGCTCAGCTGATTTCTAAAAGATTCTGTACAAAAACACTGCTTTTCCTGTGCCTTACCATGTACAAGGCTGTTCACAGGAGTCACCAGAGTGTCCCACAGACACACGTTCCTGTGGAGTAAAAACAACAGTATATTACTATCCTTTCCCACTTTAAAATCAAAGGACAGGTCATTATTTTTTGTTGGCCACAGCACAGTGGAGCCTGAAAACAAACTTCTTTTTCCAACCCTCATACCGGTTGTCTGTTGAAAGACCTGCAGTGGCGATGAGGGAGGAGGAGCCCACAAAGACAAAGTCATGAGCCGTCTTGTTGTGGCACTGCAACGTCTGGCAGTGAGAACACAGAAGACAGTTAGTAATAGTGACAGTAATAGATAAGCAGGAGAAGAGTAAACACAAAATAAAACTGACAGGAAAGCATGAGGACACTACGAATGTCTAGACAGACACAACTTGAGACAAAAATAAGAGAAAAGAAAAAGGTAGCACACTGATCAGCTAAGTGACTTTCTTACCAAGTATGGTTTAGGTGCATTCCCACTAGTGTTGGTCTGCCAGAGACTCAAACCTCCATCGGCATCGACGATACCAAACTGCACAAAACATTCAGTGAGCTGATCAGACTTGGCAAAAATTAGGTTTTTAAATTCTTTATTTTGCATCAGAGAGACAAAAACATATTTCTGTGTGCTCCTCCAGTGTTTGCACACTCTCTCCCTTCTGGTGATTTGGAGTGTTCTCAAATTATATTCCAAAACACGTCAACAGCCTCATAAGTTCAAGCACCACTTACATAACTAACATCAATTGCTCTGCTTGTCCTCTTTCTCGACATTTTTAAAGCAAATTTCACTCTTTTGGCCAGAGTAGGCAGATAAGATGGTACTGGCACAGAAGAGGCACCATCTGAGAAAGTTATTAGCTTGAGGCGAGAGCCTGAGTTCAGAGGTATTGAATCACTCAGCAGCTGAATAAGAAAATGTGCTGAAGCCAAACTCCCCACTGTGGCTTGTGCCTGAATAGCAAAGTGTGAAAATGTTGTTGAATCTGACAGGTCTCACTTCACATTGCAGCTATGTTGCAAAGCTTCGAACAGTCTGACATCTGGGTGGTGGTAGTTAAATGTTAAAACTGTTCAGTTTTACAGTTCATGTAGTGTGAGTGTGATTTTATAACCTTGTTTCCCTGGTGGTTGAATCGTATCCTGGTGACTCTGGAGTTGCCGGGACTTCTGAAGCAGATGATCTGCTGGGAGTGACCCCACTCAAACATCCTGACACTACCATCCTGAGCTCCTGTCAGGTCTGAAAAACAGAAAAAAATGTGCCCGGTGCAACTTGATGAGCATTCTACTCCCAATATGAGGTTTTGGCATTTCTTGGTTCTCAGTCATCTATTTTAAAATTGATGAAGAAAACAATTTGTCTCATATACACAAGCTCTTTCCACCTGCTGGGAATTATTCCACCCAAACACCTCACAACTGAATCCCCACTCTGCAGTCTGACTGGAAAATACAAGGTTAGGGCTCTGCCTTTTCTAAAATCAACAGCAGCAAGTTTTTACAATTTGTGGGTTACCAGCTAGACATGACTGCTAGTGTTTTTTTCCAGAGGGAAAAAACAGTTAAATATCTGCATATGAGAAACTTTTTGGGTGATTTAATCATCCCCTGAAGACTCTCTTTTAACATGAGAAATATGTCTGAATAGCACCTTTAAGAGGCAAATGCTCTTCAAATATTATGACAAGCATAGCAGTCGTACTTACAGTAAGGCAGTGTGGGATGGGAGGTCATTCTTCTCACATTGTTGATGTTTCTCTTGATCATCTGGTAGACGAAAAGTGAAGGGGAGGAGAAGAAGAATATGTTTAGTCAGCCAACCTTAGTAGAAAACAATGCAGAACTTCCTCGTGGTGAATTTGTCTCATCAGTGAAACATGACAGTAGTCAGTTAAAGAATATGACACTATTCTGAAGCTTTTTTCACACACTGAACACTTCCATTGCTGGCTTCCTCTATCTGTTAAACTAATGGCTTGTTACTAATGGATTGCCATTAACTTTTATGTAAATGTGAAAAGTGTCATAACATTTATTTAACGAGGTGTACGTCTGAAAGTCTCTAGTTAAAATCCACTTCAGGTCAGAAAAATGCAAATCTTAATCATTATGCCAAAGTACATATTTAATGCTGCATTAACTTACAGAATAAATGGATGGTTGCCCAATCAGCATATAGCATAAATTGTCTTAATATACTTTAGCTCAGTTACTATTTCCTGTCCTGTATTATGACTGGTGGCCTAGAGAGGCAGACATTAACAGCAATGTCTGCCAAGGATTTTATTTATTATTGTCTCTAATGTAGTCTGCCCTAACCTTGAGCACACTGCCCGACGGGTTCGTAAAAATAATTACGATGCAGAGTGGCTCTTAGTCCAGTCTGCATAACAAGAGCAATGAGCGGGTAGGTTTATATCAACAAAATATGACTCACAACTGACTCCATTCAAAACCCTGCCACCACTGAAATAAAATCACTCTCTCTCCGCGGGCTGACTGAGCAGACAACATGTTTGACTGCTCAGTAAAACAAAAAACCTTTTCCAATAAAAACCACATAAAAATGACAGAGGCTTAGATCTGAGGTCTCACAAGCAGTCAGTAAGATATTTGTTACTTTGTACGTCAACAAGGGGAAACTAATGTTAACACAGCAACCATGATGCTTTCGGTAACCAGACAATGATTACAGTAATTTAAACTGCTTTGAGGATTTTGCTCAGAGTACAAATAATGGCAGATACAGAGCGACAGATAAAATTATCATAATTATCATATCATAATCAATTAATTCCAGAAAGCAGAGAAGAGCATACTAAACAATCATCACTGTGACTGCGAGGAATGCTAGTTTTTTTTTTAGTTGAACTGTGTTTACTTGATATTGCAGGTGAGCATGACTGACCAAAATATATTATCAGTGCTTGGCAGCGTTGTGCACTGGGGGCAACACACTAAGCTGCCCTCTTTGCGGTTTAAAGCAAGATAAAAGTAGAGCAGTGAGATATTACGATATATTAACAATATGATTAAATTGCATTTTAAAAAAAAATAAATCCTGCAGCTCTACCAGGACAAAGCAGAGGTTTTAGTTGTTGGTCCTGAAGGGCTGAGAGAGAGACTTTGACCAAAATGACAAGATTTTAAAACATTAAATCTAAAAAAAAAAAAAAAAAAAAAAAGGTGTGATTTTTGACTCTAAGCTCAGTTTTACCCTACACATCAAAACCATTCTAAAGGTAGGACTTTACCTCCCTGTGTGCTTCAGGATTGTTTTTAAGGTTCTTTTACTAGTTTTTAGATGTCTGAACAGTATGAGTGTGACGAGTAGCACGAGCTCTTGTGAGATCAAATCGTGACAATATTTCTCGTTCAGTGAAAAGTTGTCTCACAAGCACAGGGCAAAAAAAGAAACCTATCAGACTTTGAGCTATCTAAGCTTCTGTTTGTGACCTGTGACAGTAAAAGAAACTGACAAGAAGGTGAAGGAAAGCGGTAACTGCAGCACCTGGGTTAAGTTAAGCTGGTTTCACACTGAAAACGAAAGGCGCGGGTGTGCCGAGAAACCCATTCATTGTGTATATGGTTGCGCCATGCAAAGGTGCACATCTCACCTCATGTTGCTGATACAACACTAATTTTGACCAAAAAAGTGATTTAATGCATTTTTTTATGAATTATTGAAGAGACAGAGTGAAATAAACTGTTTAATAAAAGAGATACTATTAAATGACTATTTGTCCAGTCACATTTTGACATTTTAGTTTTCTTAAAAGTAACGTGAAAATATTGTCTCGTTCTCATGAACCCAATATCATGTATCGCCTCATCTCGTGAGCTGAGTGTATTGTCACACCCCTACTTAACGGTCTTGGGCCCTCTTATCCATTTGACATACTTTTATCATATCAATCTTTGTGGACCCTGACGTCCTCTGGCACAAGCCTATTCACCATACCAAAAGTTAGAACTAAAACACACAGGGAGGCAGCTTTCAGTTATTATGGCCACTGATTGTGGAACAGCCTGCCGGAGAACCTCAGAGCTGCAGAGACTGTTGATGTTTTTAAGAAGAGGCTCAAGACTCACCTTTTTAATCAGGCTCTCTTTTATTTTATATTTTTCCTTTTGATTGGGTTTTTTAAATGACTTATTTTATCAATCTATCTATTTATGTATTGATTTATTTATTTGTGTATTAATTTATTTATTTATTATTCAAGGATTTTACCCCACTTGGGGATGGAGGATGTTTTTTTTTTTTTTTTTTCCATTGTTGTTTTCAGCCTCTGTGAGGCACTTTGAACTGTGAGATGTACTAAAAGTGCCACACAAATAAAGTTTGATTTGATTAATGATATGAAAGCTACTGTAACAGCAGCAAAGCTACTGCTTTGTGGTAGCAAGGACTCATTTCCGGCACTTGTAGCTCGGGAGAAAACAAAGGTAAAGCAGCATTGGAGGAGACAGAGGAGAGCGCAATGGAAAGTGAAAACAACATCAGTAATGTTACATCAGAAAAAATACTATATCATTATTGGGATATAAAATTAGCTATATCAAGACATACAATTTTGTCCATATCTCACAGCTCTAGACAAAAAACATGTTATAGTGCCCTTGAAAACACTTCCGCCCTCTTCAGTGGAGAGAGCACACAATAGATGCCCCTTTTTTCCTTTTTGCCCCACCACTCAAAAAGTCTTATTGCTTATTAATGCATTTAACAAGCAACTCACACATAAATACCCTGGACCCTGGTTTAAAAAAATGGATTATGCACAGCTATTTAGGTTTAGGTTGTATAAACTGTATTAATATGCTGGCTGAACAGTTCGCAGTTTGTGGTTCTTTCATCAAAGACCGACATTAGGAAAATAACTCAACAGAGCAGGAGAAGACAGGTGGGGTGAATAAATAACTCTGGTAGCTTAATCACACAGGACTTCAGGTCTAGAGCTCACCACAGCTGCACCCCGGCCTGTCTGCACGCCTCCCAACCACGGCATGTTGATTGGTGTGCCGGGGCTACTGTGAGTGTATGGCGTGGTGCCGTGAAGGGCGGCGAAGTCATCACGTGCATGGACCACCAGGTAGTCATCACCACCAACACTACAGTGACAGAATAATAATTAGGAATACCGGCATGATTTATCTTCATGAGTAAATATTACAAAAGGAAAAAGAAAGATTTACATCAGTGTCAACTCTGTGCAATCATTTCCCCCCCCCCTATTCATTCTCAGGAAAACACTGATCAACATCACTGTAAATGTGCCGGTCATGTGCCTGAAGGCTAATTTTCTGTTCTTAACGCTTAATTATCAACCACTTATCCTACGTAGGGAGGGCTGGAGCCTATTCCAGCTGTCATGGTGAAAGGCAGTCACCAATTCATCATAGGGCACACAGAGACAGACAACCTGTCAGACAGAGAGAGACACCCATGGGCAATTTTAGATTAGCCAATTGACCCTCTGCTACCTTCTTGCTCTGGAGTGACAGTGCTAACCACTGCACTACTGTGTCGCCCCTTGATTTATCCATTAAAATAAATTACAGCACATGGTTTAAAGACAGACAGGAACCACTTGCAGATTTCAGTAAGAATGTAAAAATATAAAATACAGAGTAAAAATAATAATATTCAATCAATATTGTGAGAGAAATATATTCTCAATAAGAAAAGCACTGTGTGAATTTATAGAGAAACTATAACCAATAAGAGGTTTGCAGGACAATGATGAATGAATGCACACTGACAGGAAGTGACCCACCACTGAAATGCGATCATATCTCATAAGGGAGCAACCATACATTATATAATACATATAGATTATGCTGCAAATCCAAACATAAAGACAAAATGCAGAAGCATATACATTGCCTAAAGGATCATTACTGTACGAATCATTTGTTCCACGCCCACACTCAATTCATCTCTGCTGGTACCAGGGTGAAACGTGAGTTGATGTTACTCACGATGGTTCACAGCCTTTAGCCTAAACAAGTGTAATATAGCACACGTAAGCACACATGCTCATGTGAAAGTGCACATGTGCACGTGCGCACGCAAACAGCTCTCTCTCACCCTTTGGCTTCTGCGTCGTCGTCATCGATCCACGTCAAGATCTGTGTGGCCAAGATGGATGACACATCCAACTCCTGAATGTCATGGGTGGAGGCCATCACTAAACAATTACGATTTGCCTGGGAGACAGACAGAGACAGGAAGTGGAGGAAGGGAGAGGCAGGTGACAGAGAGGATAAGGGTGAGGTTTAAGGAGACTGCAACTCTATTCTGCCTGTGGTCACAAAACCACCCAGCTTTAATGATGACCTCAGGAGTACCTTCCTTTGTTCACCAGTTCCAGGCTCCCTTCACCTAAATAGACTATCAGTGTGAACCTCTTTGTATATCAAACAAAAGAAAACACAGGCTCAACAATATCAAAGGCACTACGATATGGTGTAAGAGTTGTGCCACTGGCCAAAATAATTTTGTATTTGTTTTGAATTTAAAATGTGTGTTTTGAATCTGTTGGCCACAGGACACTAATGATTTGAAATTGAGGTTTATAGAAACACAGTTTGAATCCACCACAGTTTAAAACTTCAAATTCATTCAACTATAACACTGTATTTTATTTGGCCAGAACTATTTTACCACAAGCTATTTTACCATATCAGAAAGTTAACATGCACAGCTGGGCTATAACTTCTTCAAGCATTATTAAGTTATTTAGTTTCACCACACAACACTGGCTTGTCATCTCCATATAAAATAAAAATAGCTATTTCAAAGCCAAGAACAACTGGAAAAGAGGTTGTTGAGAGCGGCAATGCCGAACCAAAACAGTAAATTAGTGCGAAGAAAAACCAAAAGATTAGCTGAAAAGAATCTAAACTGCTTCTTAAGCTTAGAGAAGGGCTGTAGAGATTATTCTCTGGGGGCTCATCACATCAAGCTTCCCTTTTCATAATTAACAGATCCTCTGTAAAAACACTGATAAGAGCAGCTTTAAAATGTTTTCAAAGAAAATACAATTCATAGCTACGGTTGATAGATTACCTCTCACATAAGATTACATAAAAGAATCCTTTGACCATCGATGTATTTCAATTCTCTGTAGCAGAGGAAAGACTTCAACTTAAATACAGATATTACTGCACAGGCTTCCATAGTACTGATTAGTTATAACATCACCAAACAAGTATATATACATTATACTAAAGATGGGCACACTGAGGTTTAAATGAAAAGACCATCAGTAGCCACATGGCTTGACAAACCAGCAGAGTAGTATTCAGTGACTGTGTAAAAGAGCTGTACCTTGTTGATGGCAAAGGCTGTGATGATGTCAGATTCCTTGTGGATGATTCGTGCCTTTCCTCCAGGGGAGCCCAGATCTGACTCAGTCTGCACAGAGGAGCAAACACAGATACAAATCACCACCATGGAGATACGATCATTTCAGCCGAAACATTGGCACATTGAAACATTTCCTGCAGAAAAATGACAGCCATAACTTCTGATATAATACATCCCTTCATGCTTCAGAACCAGTGACCTGAAAATTTATGAATGAAAGTGTCAAATTGTTTGCTGTACAGACAGAGCTAATGTTATAACAGAGCACCACTTTGTTTTCTACACTATGTCACATGTGTACTCCATATTAATGTGTTTGTTTGGCCTTCAGAGGTTAAGAGAGGACGTGCGAGTTGCATCGGGCCACCCAGTTAACCACAGCAGACAACATAATTGGGTTAGTGCCATTAGCTAGCATGAGCTCAACAACCCTTGAGCGATGGGCACACACTGCAGCATGTGTAGGTCCTAGGGGACAGTGCAGTAGCAGTGTAGGCTATACTGTAGCTATGCATATTGTATAGAGACGTAACATTTTGATGTTGCTCAAAATGAGACTGGCATCCTTAGAGCATGAGATTGTATTGCATTTATTCAAGGGGAAAAGACCATGTCTTTTTCTGTCAGATGGAATCAAGTAAAACCTGACTTGGAGAAATCTAAAAATGGTGGTTTGCCATTTTATCCAAGCACATAATCCCTGTGGGGCGCAGATTCACTGCGACAGCGTTGAGCCCATTAATCAGAAGCTATTCAGCCTCATAGTTTGTCCTCTGAGAGACTGGGTTAATTAACATGGAGCCAAATGCAGTAGCTGCAATGTAGCAGCGTGCTCAGCATGAGTCAGGAGATTAGAACCCTCTATCATCAATGTACATCAATATATAGTACAATTTGAGATTTATGGGTCACATTCACATATTCACAAAACTAAATTTAAGATTAATATCAAACATTGACACAAACATTCAGAGTTCATGGCCCAGCAAATTTAAATACTGTGATTCTGTCAAGATCACAGTTCTAAAGTTTCTTAGCCACATTTAATATTCTACTGCAGCAGGCAAATCGAAGGCGCATGGTGTCCTCATATCTAATCAACACTTGATGTGAGTGTGTTTCATCAGGTTTCACATTATCTATACAGAGTGTTTCATTTTTCTTCAGGACCTAATTAATCTCAAAGTATTTTCTGCAGTCCTAAGTAAGAGACTAAAGGTATATTTTATGATATACTGCAAAAACATGTTGTAAAAAAACTTTAAAATGTATCAAATATCAGTGCCTAATACCTTACTACAATACAATATCTGATCAAAGATTAAGTTGACAAGTATAAGGGTCTAATCAAATGACAGCACGTATGTATGTGGCGCCTCAGATAACCCGCCCCAATACTACAAGCCATAATTCATCTGAAGCAGCAGTACCTGAATGTTTCCTGTCTCCTCCATCCCTGAACATTTCATACTGTCAGTCTGGTCTTCACTTGACTATAATGATTGGGGAAGCAGCACAGGGGAATCACACACACACACGCAAAACACATAACATACAACAACAACAACAACAACCAGTGATGAACCATGCAGTCAAACACACACAGAAATTGAATTATTGTGCTGTTAATCACACAGGGTGCAATTATTGTTATAAAGCAGTAACATGCAACTGGAGGCTGTAATAATATATGTGATTTGCATGCAGAACAAAGAAAGCACAAAAGCAAGGTTGTAAAAGCAATAACAATGCATTTTATTGGCGAAGAAACATGTTGCGTAATTTAACGTAATAAAATGGTTAAAATGTTCTTCAGTAGCAATTAATGCACTGTGCAAGCTCTGCAACATGGCAAGAGTTCATACTGAGGTTTGCCATGGTGTAAACATAACGTACCTCATTCAGATCCCGTTTCTTGGTAAATATGTTTCGAATGAAAGTCTCCTGAACTTCATCCCGCTTAACCAGACACTGCCACAGACGCTTCACTGGCAGCGCTGAATGGTGATTAGTCCTGAAAATAATACAACACTCATCTCATATCGGTTGCAACAGTTCATTGAAGCTCAATAAAATGTGTAACAGCATATCAATTCTGTTCAATTTGTGCCATTGGTGCAAATCTGAAAACGGCACCAATTTAAAGTAAAACCCATGCTCATATAACTGTTATGGCAAATCTCTACGGAGCATACTGCAGCCATGTGGAGATCACTAGGGGTCACATCAGCTGAATAAAACTTTGAGTCTATGGAGATCTTGAGGAACAACTTGTAAATACATTTAATGGTATGGATGTGTTATAGATATATCTGGTGCTAAAGGCTAAACTGTAATCAATTGAACAGCACGCACGACTAATTCATGACGTTTAAAAGCTGAAGGGTATATCTGTAAGCTTGAAGCAATGCCATAAAGGATAAATCAATTGCTTTGTCGACAAAAAAACACACTATTTAATTTCAATTCATTCATAATAAAAATAAACTAAAACTCATTGAGTGCCAGCCCTTTTATAAAACCAAAAGTGAGACAGTCTATAATTCATCATGATTTTTTTTTTGAACCTTGTTCCATTCTTGTTTTGTCTGGAGGAGAGTAGAGGCCACTTTCACCAAAATCACCACATTTTGTCCAGATTTTTTTTGTCCAGTTTGTTTTGTTCTCTATCGCAATCATCTCCACTTCCTATTCTATCTTATCCTATCCTGTTCTATTTTGAAGGACGGAAATATATGTCCTTGGCACTCAAAGAGTTAAAATCTCCTCATGGTCATCTTTGTGTCCCCAGCTTAGGGTGGTACCTGAACGGGGTGTTGGACGGTTCAAACAGGGCCTTGTGCCTCAGCAGGGCGGGTCCCGGTGCGGCCGTTTCATCCTGGACAGGGATGGAGATGTATTTGGGAGGGGGGCCCTCAAAGATCTCTAGCCTTTTCTGCAGCACCTGCTCCCAGCGCTGCAGTGTCTTCAGTACAGTGTGGCACAAAGGAGAGCCAACAGGCAAATCTGTGTTAAGTAGAAGCAAAAAGACAATAAGATAAGCAGTGACAACTGGAGCCACATTCACCTACATCCTGAAAGATAGTACACAACAGTGTGTGGTGTTTTTTTAAGTGCTTACCTAATAGATCATATCCTGCCATTGGGTAAAAGGACTTGAGGTTGACCAACACGAGCTGAACCATTGCTAGACGCATCAAACACCAGCTGAGGTGGGGGAGAACCCACGAAAAGTCAGATAACAATTCTGAACATAAATATTGGTCCAAAGCTCCTTCAAAAAACTGGAGGCATGAAAGTGTGTTCAGACTGAATGTAGCGCAAACCTGAGAGGCAGTGACTGAATACAAACTCAATAAAAAGACACAAACAGCTGCAACCATATGCAGGTTTACTATCAGCTCAGTGCTGTGTCTTTACCTGTATGAATTGTGGTTCGAATGTTCTCTTTGTGGAGAGCTGGGGCCAAACCCATCTTCATATTCATTATCATCATCTTCCTCTTCATCGTGACTACCCTCGCTCTCCTCCGAGTCATATTCAATTCTGTTTTCTGACAGTAGCAGTGAAGGCTAAAAGACAGAACAACTCTCTTAGCTTGTAACTAAAACAAAAACACCCAAAACACAAAGGAGAAACACTTTTTGTTGTTTCCATTCGCTACGAGTCAGCCTCAGTACCTGTTGAGATACTATAGAAGATTAACATAGTTGGACAATTATAAACTGTCAGTATATTTCAATATGATATTCACTGTTACCAGTCATAGTCAAAAAATATAATCCCGGTGTTCATACTTGAACCCTGCATATAAACAATCATTCCAAAAAAGACCCAATACACTCAAGATTACCTTGGTGATAAAGTAATCCCAAATGCTGAGCTCTGGAGGAACAAATCGTTCTTTAAAGATGGAGGTGGCTTCTTGCTCCACCACAGGGCCATGCCTGGGACTGGATGGGCCCTCCCGTTCTACCCCACACTCGTCTTTAGATCCACTGCGTGATGACAGAAGCTTGAATCGTCTGGATTTCCTGTCTAAGCCACTTGGTGAGGCTGTGATGTTCAGAGAAAGTGTTTGTTAAATTGCATCCTTGATGATTTCAGCTGTCAAAACCCCTCCCTATGTAGCTTTCATGTTGTGAAAATGACATCTACAGACAATGACAATTGTCTGTAGATGACAATCACACCAGCTTTAAATATCTTACTAGAAATAAAAAACAGCAGTAAAAAATGTCAACATTTTGTCAAATGAACATCTTTTGAAACCATGCACAAATCTCTCATGCTCTCTTACATCTGATCTGAAATGTGCAACAATTTGCTTTAGTAATTCTTTACAGTGAGGGAAAAAAAAAAAAAAAACAATAGGTGGCTAAATGACTTCGGACGGTGACTTTGGGTTGGGAGATTTTAACCATAAATTTCAATATCCATCAATGTAATGTAATGTAATAATAATAATAATAATGATGCATTGTACTTATATAGCGCTTTTCATATCACCCAAAGTTGCTTTACAGTATAGATACATTATTCATTCACTTCTCATTCACATTTGGTGATGGTAAGTTACACGTGTGTCTGCCCTGGGGCAGACTGACGGAAACGTGGCAGCCAATCCACGCCTACGGCCTCTCTGACCACCACATGAAGCATTCATACACATTCACACACCAGTGATGTCACTGGAGGCAAGGAGGTTTAAGTGTCTTGCCCAAGGACACAACGACAGATGGCCGGGGGGAGCAGGATTTGAACCTATCTTCCGACCTCTACCGCCTGAGCCACTGCCGCCCCAATCAGTAGGATGCTAGCTGACATTAGCCTCAAGGGCGTGAATGTTTACTGTTGCTTGGAAATACTGACAACCACCCTGGTTTGTCCCAGTTGGAGGATACTGATGTAATCAAACATATTAATTAGTTTGCTATTAATCGGGGTTGCCCCAGTGAGACCGCAAACAGTTTGGGGGGGGGGGGGGTTCCAGACTGGATCTGTAAACCCCTCATCTCATGAGCAAGGTCTCAGCCAAAATTCCTCCTCCGGTGAACTGGGTATAAATCAAGCCCAAACTCCTGTAATCGGCTTGCGGCTTGACAACTGCATCACCTCAGGATGCAGGATCATCCATGAGGGAACAGCACAGAGTGTGAGGGAAACAGGTCCCACAGTAATATGTTGATGGATTTCACTATGAGCTACAGACGGGAACACAATTAATTTAGCAGCACTGATTTGATTTAGCTACTGGGTCACCTCCAAAAGAAAAACCCCAACAGAGAGACAGATGCACAGGCAGACTGACAAAGAAAACTAGCTCAGCCAAACAAATGCTTTCCAACCTGGTGGGGGTGTTCTCATTGGGCTGATAGGTTTCTCGATGACAGGGGTCCGGGCACCTCCTCCGAACACCGTCACCCAAAGCTTGCTGTTGAGGGGGTGGGTCACAATGCGAAACAGCTCGTTGCTGGAGTGAGTGGCCATGCCGTGAACAAACAGACTGAGGAAGACAGCAGTCAGGATCTCACAGAGCAGAACAGCTAAGCCTGGCTGGCTCTCCTCGCCTGCTGAGCTCAAAAGACGAATCAGAGAGGTGATACCTAGCGACACAGATGAGAGGAAGGACGAGAGAGAAATCAGCATTTGATGAACCATTTACCATGTATAAACTACAAAAACTACACTAGTACTACTGCAACAAACTACAACTACTACTGTATTAATAAATCATACATATTTTGAATGCATTTGTCAATGCATCCTCCTGCAAGGTATTTGTTAAACATTTGTTGTTTCCTTTTTCCCCTCATTGCTACCTTTTCCTTAAGAGATGAAACTGTCCCCCAGTCAAGGCCCTGTTCATGAATATTCAAGTAATGGTTGTTTAAAAGTTTGTTTTAGGAAATGTCTCATTTCCATTGCATGGTTTGACTTGACTCAACTCACTTTGGTGCCAGGTCCTTACTGAGCCTTGTTTTAAAGATAGGCTGGGAAGTTGGTAAGTACAGAAAAGCACAAAGGCATTGTTGGATTTAACATTTTACTTGTTGACAACAGGAAGTGTGATGGGTTTGACCTTATTTACCTGGCCACTGTGCAGGGGAAGTGTTAGGCTGAACAGATTCATCCATGCTGACTGTTCTGACTGGCTGGTTCTGAGACAGCAAAACACTCTGATAAACGATTCCTGTGAAATCATTCACATGGCTGTGGGAGAGAAAAGAAAGCAACCATGCACAGTCAGTACCATGGCACATACTAAACAATGAAATGTTGGAGTGAAAAGTGAAATTTACCAACTCGGTTTAGGTGTTGTCGATATAAATGTCTTTGTTCTCAATTCTGTGGTAATGTTTTCAACTATCTCTACTCTGTCTTGACACAAAATACTAATGGGCTGCATCTCAGATTAGCTACCCATCTATGCGGTTTGTCAGAGTAATAATCTCAAAGACTTTCATTTCATTTGGTCAAGTTTACATACACTTGTAAAGAACATAATGTCATGCTTTCTTGAGTTTCCAGTTATTTCTACAACTCTGATTTTTCTCTGATAGAGTGATTAGAACATATACTTCTTTGTCAGAAAAAACATTCATGAAGTTTGGTTCTTTTATGATTTTATTATGGGTCAACTGAAAATGTGACCAAATCTGCTGGGTCAAAAATATACATATAGCAATGCTAATATTTGGTTACATGTCCCTTGGCCATTTTCACTTCAATTAGGTGCTTTTGGTAGCCATCCACTATCCAGCTTCTGGCAAGCTTCTGGTTGAATCTTTGACCACTCCTCTTGACAGAATTGGTGCAGTTCAGTTAAATTTGTTGGCTTTCTGACATGGACTTGTTTTTTCAGCATTGTCCACATGTTCTCAATGGGGTTTAAGTCAGGACTTTGGGAAGGCCATTCCAAAACCTTAATTCTAGCCTGATTTAGCCATTCCATTACCACTTTTAATGTGTGTTTGGGGTCATTGTCCTGTTGGAACACCCAACTGCGCCCAAGACCCAACCTTCGGGCTGATTATTTTAGGTTATCTTGGAGAATTTTAAGGTAATCCTCCTTCTTCATTATCCCATTTACTCTCTGTAAAGCACCAGTTCCATTGGCAGCAAAACAGCCCCACAGCATAATACTACCACCACCGTGCTTGACAGTAGGCATGGTGTTAAAGGCCTCACCTTTTCTCCTCCAAACATATTTCTGGGCATTGTGGCCAAACAGCTCGATTTTTGTTTTGTCGGACTTTCCTCCCGAAGGTCTTATCTTTGTCCATGTGATCGGCAGCAAACTTCAGTCAAGCCTTAAGGTGCCGCTTTTAGAGCAAGGGCTTCCTTCTTGCACAGCAGCCTCTCAGTTCATGGTGATGCAAAACACACTGTGGACACTGACACCTGTGTTCCAGCGGCTTCTAATTCTTGGCAGATCTGCGTTTTGGTGGTTGACTTTTCACCCTCCTGACCAATTTTCGCTCAGTAGCAGGTGATAGCTTGCATTTTCTTCCTGATCGTGGCAGTGATAAAACAGTGCCATGCACTTTATACTTACAAACAATTGTTTGCACTGTTGCTCTTGGGACCTGCAACTGCTTTGAAATGGCTCCAAGTGACTTTCCTGATTTGCTCAAGTCAATGATTCGCTTTTTCAGATCCATGCTGAGCTCCTTTGACTTGTCAGTATATTTCAATATGATTTTCGCCCAATGTAGCGTTTGTGGGCGTTTGTATCCAATGAGCTCTATTTAAATGGCCTCAGAGAAGTCACCAGCTGTAGTCACCACCAGCTGGAAACTCAAGAGGGCCATGGCATTATGCTCTTTGCAAGTGTATGTAAACTTCTGACCACAACTGTAAATACAAGTCTGTTAAACCATTATCTATCGCCAAATGAGAAAACACAGTGAAGTGACTGTGCCTATGGTTCAGTGATAAACACCCCTGCATTTGCAACACTATTTGGATCTCTGGGAAGGGCGATCCAAAAACAAAACTGTAATTACCACTTAATGCCATAGGTGCTGCCAAAAACATCCATCCATCCATCCATCCATCCATTATCTACCGCTTATCCTCATATGGTCGCGTACACCCTGGACTAGTCGCCACCTCATCGCAGGGCACATAGAGCAACCTGGTCTCATGAAATATTCGTACAAATCATTATGAAAAATATTGCACTAAAATTCGTACATAACCCACGTAATTCGGACATCATGTGACGTTCGAGGCAGTCTGTGAAAACATGTCGGTCATTCCTTACATTCTCAGCGGACATTCATTACGTTTTCAGTGGAGTAGTTTATGAGTTCGGGTGCGTTTTGATCACATTTCTAGGGGGAAATATGCATTTTATTTCTAACCCCCTAACCCTATTTCCATAAGCCTAACCCTGTAATCCTATCCCTAAACCTAACCATCAGTGGAAGTGTTGTCGGGCTTATTTCAATGCGTCTTGTAATGTTACGGTTCCAGCTGACAGTGAAAGGAATGTCCGCTGACAGTGAAAGGATTGTCCGGCATTTTTAAGGCTGTCGCTTCCGGGTTCTCTTTGGGGCTTGTGCATGCGCTGATTGGTCATGTTGCCGGTCATTCGTAAGACAGGCACGAAAAATTGTGCCTTACTTTTCGTATGATATCATACGAATATTTGATGAGACTACGTTGCATAGAGACAGACAACCATTCACACTCACATTCACATCTACGGTCAATTTAAATTAGCCAATTAACCTTGCTGCCAAAAACAACAAAATGGAATTTTTAAAGATTGCATCTTGTAAAAAATCGAAAAGTTTGATAATGAAGAATCAACATTTGCAGAAAACAAAAAAACTTTGATTGTTGCAGAGCAAACTTGTACAGAAAATAATATGAGATGCTGAACTTGCCAGGGAGTCTATTAAAACATCAACATCATTCAGAAGGAGAACGGTGATGCAATTCAGCACAAATCTAATCCATTATGTCACACACAGAGCTGCAAATGTACAGACACAGAAACCTCTAGTGCTTTTAGGCTTCAGATAGATATACCTGTGAGTTAACATGATAACATAGAGTGGAAAGACCAGAACATGTATCAAAACACTGTCAACTTGGCAGCAACCCTCAACACCCGCAACCTACATCCTGAAATACGTCTTAAAAAATTCACAGTCTTACACTCGCTCTCACACTCAAGAGGAAGAAACGGAGGCACAGTTCCATCAAACATCTGCAGCGACACACCAGGAGAGTTTATATTGTAATTACCATAACAAAGACGGTGTTAAATTAGAAATAGCCTTGCTAATTTAGTTAGGCTGTTCATCTCCCAACAGTATGTGATAAATACTTGAGAGTTAAGTGTATGGTGGATAAGATACAAAAGTGCTCATTTCATCACATTACTTTGAGCTCTGTGAGGTTTGAAAGACCAAGGTCACAGATCTTGTTCTGAAAGAACAAAGACTTTTCTCTCTTAGCTTAAGGAAAACTCTCTACTTGACACATTTAATTGACACAAGCCCACAAGGTCCCAGTCTGGTCAACCATAAGTAAAAAATGATTGTGTACAACATCAAGCAATCGTGACAGTAAGTCTCACAGAGCAGCATAGCTATAAACCAAACACACACACACACACACACACACACACATCACATTCACCCAAAGTCTAAATCCTACTGGGTTTTTCAAAGTGATTGGTAGTTGGTAGATCTGCATCTTAAATAAACAATGTTCTTTCCATCTGTCAAATTCAAAAATTGAATTAAATATTTACAATAAGAAAGACAAACAGCAGCCTGGCAGCTCTCATGAATCATTCTCAACATGATCAGACCAGACAAGGCACAGACATATTTTTGGGATTTTTTAAAGCACACCACTATTGAGATTTGGAAACACAGCCTCAAGTCTTATGGCGCTTTTCCACTACACAGTAACGGCACGGCATGGTACGGCCCAGTTTTGTTGCTTTTCCATTACAACTGAGTACCTCCTCGGCGTGGGCGAGGTCGTCACATGGCAGCGCGAAACTGCCGAAACTTCATTTGCATGCGACAGAAAACCGACACAATGTATTTTCATGTATTTGTTGCTCGCCCTAACATACACCATATCTTATCTTCTCTTTTACTCTAAATGGGACCATGATTTACTAAACGAACATCATGCTCTGCTGAGGAAAACATAAAATCAACTCAGCAATTGAGACCATAAACTCATATTTAAAGATGTAATAAATTCAGAGTCATTCTCTTATAGACTTAGTGGCACTAAGTTTAAGACACTAATACTAGCATTCTTGCGTTGGCTTTACTTCTCAGAAGCAGAAGTTGGCACCTGCCTAAAGCATGTGCTGAGATGATCTTCCATAAACAAAGCCATGAGGAAAAGCAATTTCCACTCTGGCTTTACATTTATGGTGTCTGACTTGAGATGCATGTGTGTATTACTGTCTTGCTAAGTTACCAGTAGCCATGTCCCTTTCCCCTTATCTTATTATTCTGCTCCAATAAGTCTAAAACCCTTCTAACACACACAAATGAAACCAGAGGTTGCAAATTGAAAAAAGAATTGCCAGTATTTTAGCTTTTAAATGTTAATACTAAGAATAGGAAAACAAAGTGGGATCACTCGATAGATGAATAATCCAGTATTGTCTCCTGCTTTTAATGGAGACATGTCAAGGTGAATGTTGTGGAAATTGAAAAAGCTGTATCAAAGACAAGCACTGCTTGAAGTCATATAAAGAATTCAGGAAGCTTGCTCAGAGAGAGATGCTGCAATGTAGATCCCCACTATGAATTCAAACCCTTTGAGTTAGGCTGAATAAAAGCCCTTTTCAAACACTGTATTTGGGATATGCAAAGACCTATTTGCCAAGATCCCCAAATTATTGTTAAGGAATGGATGGCAGCTCAAGGTTTGTGATGTATTAAGGTTCACTATGAAGGTTCTGTTTATATTGGTTTGTATAATCCTCCCAAAAAAGATGACAGTCATAGAGGCTTAATAGCTTAAAATCTCCACTTGGGACATTTACCTGTGGGTGTGTCCATCACATAGACACTGATAGATACAGGCTGACAGGGAGGCAGCCAATGTGTGCATCACATAGATCTGAAATAAAGGGAAACATGACATGATGAAGACGCATTAGATGCATTATATTACAATCACATCTGAAAGAACAAAATGAAACTCTACTTGTTGAATATGAAATATTCATATAGGAAATATTTGTTAAATATTGATATACAATATTAACTTTTGATTAGGGCTGGGTACCGAACTTCAATACTTTTGTAGCACTGACCAAAAAGCATGATCTTATCGGGTATCAAAGAAGGAATCATTTTTTTCAGTGCAAAATATCTAAGTGTCTGTTCTTAATGTCACTGCAGCAGCACCGGGAGCCTGGCATGTGTGTTTAGCTTCATGGTGGGTTCAAGTTATACATGAATGTCTGACTTTCCAAGCACCAAGTCAGAATTTAAATCAGAGAATTATACAAAAATAACTTACTGAGTTGAAATCATATTTGAAAATATTCTGAAAAAACAGAATAGCTCAAATGAAAGAAGAGACTCGCTATTTCATCATGAAAAAACATTTGTTTTTACCTTCCATTTCCATTTTTTTTCCCCATTTTTTTTTAACTGGAGGAGAGCACAAGCCACTTTCACCAAAAATCAACACTTTTTGTCCAGATTGTGTTTGTTTTGCTCTCTAATCGTGATCGTCTCCACCTCCTGCTATGTGGCTTAGACCGTCTCTTTATGCTCTGACTACATCTCCCAGAAGCCCCAACATTACTCACAGAGTGCGGGAGACTGCGATCAGCCACCCGTTGCAGAAAAAACAACGGCACTCAGGCGTCGGATTTTAAATGACGTTGAAATACGTCAATGGAACTCAAAGAGTTAATACTGATGATGACTAAAATTAAAGGTCAAATTACAAAAAAATAACTTATTGAGGAGAAAAGTATTGTTCTGGAACCGGTATTGAAACAAAGGAAAGTGGTATTGTATCAAAAATTTATATTATAAAAACTGAACAACTGAACTGCCCCAATCTTGGCTATACTGCAATTCCTTCTTAGTTATGAGCTGACATCCAAATCCAGACTCTAATAACTTTTTTCAAAGTTTCTTGCATTTCTCAGGACCTTTATAATCTTTCAATAATAATCAAATTCATCAAGAGGAAATGCCCATTTATGCAATCAAAAGTACGTATGCATAAGCCCAGAGACTGCCTTACCTCATTGTTAACCACATCAGGATGTGGTGGAGAGTCAAGTGAATTGATGGTCTGCAAGATGTCATGAGCCAGGTTGGTCAGGTAAATGATGGGATTGGCCACAACTGTCTTTACGTTGGCCGTGCAAGCCATCAGAAGAGGGATAGAGGTTGGTTGACAACATGGTATTACTGCTGATTGGATAGAGTCAACCTGTAGAGAGAAATCAGAAAGGAACTTTGAAATATACATATATGTATGTATATACACACACACACACGCATATGTATGTGTATGTGTATATATATATATATATATATATATATATATATATATATACACATACACGTGTATGTATATATATATATATACATATATATATATATATATACACACACACACACACACACATATGTATGTGTGTGTATATATATATACGTATACGTATATATATATATACGATATACGTATATATATATACGTATATATACATATACGTATATATGTATATATATATATATATATATATATATACGTATATATATATATATATATATATATATACGTATATATATGCATATATATATATATATATATATATATATATATATATATATATATATATATATATATATATATATGTTTTATTTACCTGGTGAGACTCTTGAAGCAACAATATGAGCTCCATGCGCACCGAGGCCAGTCCTCCACCATGAGAGCCATGCAAGCTGCAGTAGCTCAGAAACATCCTCAGTAAGGGCTGGTTACTCTGCAGCCAGTGTCTCCTGTTCCTTTGGCGGTCACCAAGAGAACTCTCAGTCTGGAAAACCATTTTCACTTTATTACTTGTCAGACAAATCAATCAATATCCCTGTAAATATGCCAACATTATTCAGCTGGCTTGTGTTCAAATTAAAGCTCTCACAAAACAATCAGTAATTTCCCAAGTTGGGCTCAATAAAGTAATTCTATTCTGTTCTATCATGCCTTAAAGTAACACATTTGTTTGTTCTGTCAAAAATAAATAAACTAGTATGTCTTTGAAATGTGATTTTAATGTGTGAATGCACTGTGAAGGGAATGGATGTATATTATGCTGCAGCATGTTAGAAGGACTTGATATGTCTATGTGAAAAGAGTGCAACAATCTCTTCAATTACTCAAACTATGTCAAGACATGCTGTGCTGCATTGATTTTTTTGTCATAAACACGTCTAGAAGCTGCTGCCAGCTATCTACACCCACCTGTTCCTCCTCCACCAACCCAGAAGCAAGGGCTTCACCCTGGACACACAGCTCTGGCAAGCAGGGCTTGTAGCTGCAGCATTGCTGTAGAGCCACCACCTGGGTTAAACCGAATAAAAAAATAATGATTATTTATCAACAATGAATTTACCCTGCATGTGTGGGTGTGGAAGAAAAACACTGCACCGAACTGTCAAAAGAGAAAAGACAATTTCATAACAGAAAATCACCAATTACCAATATGTATATACACACTGAAACAGTGTACACATACAAACTTGAAAGTACAGTGAACATGAAGACAGGAGAGCTGTGTGGGAGTTAATGTAAATCATAAAAGTGTTATTAAGTGAAGTTAACAGTGAAGTCAGTCTAATGCATCGCAAAATCTTAACTCAAAAATACATTGTGGAGTGTAAAAGTGTTTAAATATATGTGAGCTGCGATCACCTCTCTCTCCAACCACTGGTAGAGCTGGCAACGTAGCTTTCCACCATCCAGCTCATACCCTGTCGACAGCGTCCGGAGCTCGTTGGTCATAATCTTCAGACAGGCAGTAAACTTCAGTTGGGCTGCCAAGATGTCATTGGATGGAGTCAGGAAGTCATTGCGGTCCTCACTGTCCTCTCCTGTCACTGTCTCCAGTACTGGCGACATGGCATCCTGTTTGTCCTGGAAAACGCTGCTGCCATCTGCAGTTCTACCACTCTTACCATTTTTAGTTACTTCTTCATCCTCCTCCTCCTCCTCCTCCTCCTCCTCATCATCTTTGTCACTGTCCCACTTCAGCTCCAAGGGCTCATCCAGATGTGTCAGTGACGGCTGGCTCCAGTCAAAACTTAACACTGAATCTGACTGGCTGTTGGACAAGCTGTTTCCGTCCGATTCGTAGCCGTTCAGATCCGGCGGAGACCAATTTGGGTCCGACGTTTGTCCATTCTTGCTCCCAATGCTGAGTTCAGTGGCGATGCCTGTATCCTCCTGATTGGGCAGTTTGGAATGTTTGCGGACTTTGGGCATCTTGGAGAGGACTTCAAGTGCCAGCATGGGACAGCCAGCTTGCATGTGTGCATATGCAGCTGTGAAAAACAGTCTTCTCTCCTCCAGGCTAACGGAGTCAGCCCTGCGCCCCTCCGTGGTCAGTCCAACTTTCGCCTTTTCTGAGGAGCCAAAATGGCGACGGAGGAGGAGTGGGTGGGTTCGAAGGTAGGTGTAAAAGTTGAAAACTTCTGGGTTACATGTAGACACAGAAGAGGAGTCTGTCATAGATACAAAACAGAAAGTGTGTAGTTATACGGGCATTTAGCTAACAAAATTCTTATTAAGAAATATACCAAATATGAAATCGTTTTCATCCAGGGACTACATACTGAAAACACAACACTGCAACAGCAAGCACAGAACAATCTTTATGGTAAGAACCATTTTAAACTTTGTATAAGTCAGTGTTTTCTTCTTTGCAAGCATATTAAATGTGCTTTGAGAACAATATAATAACACAGGGATTAATCTGGTAAATCAGGTGGTAATCAGGGACTGGTTTGGCTCTTAAGGCAAAGTGAGGATCATATTAAGTTCAGTTCTTCATCTATTTATAAGTCAAGCTTTGCATATTATGTGCTCCAATTAAAGTGGTCTCTTGTGTCCAGCATGCTAAAATTACTTGTGCAATTACACATACTTTAAGGACCAAAAACAGTTGCAAAGCTAACCCACTTTGTGAACACAGTTGATTCAACCTCTTAAAGTGTGTTTTTACCTGCAATGCTCGGGGTAGCCACATCCTAATGCACCACCCAGTTCTATCTCATCTCTGCTGACCGCTAAAAGGCGGTGCTGAAAGCACTGAATGTTGCCTTTGCGCATGCGCAATATGAGTATGCATAACAACAAGGCAATAAGTGCCAGTGTTACGTGTGCCATTCATATACCACTGGATACTGCAACATTGAGGAAAATAGGAATAGCCTACACGGCATCATAGCCCTGTCACTGGTAGCCTTGTACCCGTGTTGGACGGAGCAGTGAAGTTCCACCCTCCGAAGGCTGCGCTGGCAGTCTTTTGTCTTCCCTTGTGTTCTGGGAACTTATTTTACACCGTTGTGGTGTCTCTTTCTGTTTGAGACCGGTATAGTCAAAAGACTCTCTAATCTCTCCCAACAGAAGGTGAGGTTATTGAATCAATTAGTTTATTCTTTTCAATAAAATAGATTATAGTGATTTTGTCAATGTGGATAGCAGGTACACTCTCTTCCCCCAAGAACTGCTTTAATACCTTAGTTTAATACCACTGGTCTCCTTGCCCATTACCCCTCTCAGAGGAAGACCCATATTGGGGTGGCCTAGGACACCACGACCATGAGGGCCCAGCCATCCTCTCAACGGGTGGATGGTGGTCTTTGCCTCCTCACACTCTTCCAGGGAAGCAGAATATTGCCTTAGGTCACCTGCAACTTTTAGTGAGGCTGACATCAATGACAGCTGTGGTCCTGCTGGGTCTGCTGTCTTTGTGCCCCCTGCAGAGGTGGTTGAACAGCTTTGACGTGGATGCCAAGTGGCACCGTCACCAGGAGCTCAGGGTGTCACACTAGTGCTGCCCTGTTTTACTGTTTAGAGGTGATCATTCATTGGGTTTAGCCCCAGCCTACTGCGAGACCATCACCGCAGACGCCAGCCTCTCACCCTTCTGGGGTGCTGTCTGGCAGCACAGGACAGCACTTATAATATCAACGTTATGAAACTGCAAGCAGTGCACCTGGCTCTCAAACACTTTATTTACTGTGCCTAGGGGGTAGGTACATATCTGTACATCCAGACAATACATCCACCAACTGGGGGCGGAAGTAGCTCAGTCTGTAGGGACTCGGGCTGGGAATCGGATGGTCGCCAGTTCAAGTCCAGGTCGGACCAAAGGTGGAGAGTGGACTGGTAGTCGGAGAGGTGTCCTCCTCCTGGGCACTGCCTTGAGCAACCCCCAACTGCTCGGGGCGCCTGGCTAAGGGGCAGCCCCCTCACACTGACACCTCTCCTCCAATGTGTTTGTTGTTGTGTGTGAACTGAAAAAAATATACTAACAGAGTGAAAATGTAATTTCCCTAATTGAGGGATCAATAAAGGAATTCTTCTTCAATACCTTGACTGACAGAGACCACTGCGGTATCGAGTCTATTCATCTGTTGTTTCAGGCCACTCTGCAGGCCTTGTATCTACTGGGGATTGGAAACAGCTTTCGGACTCCCTTTCCCATTGGAATCCTCCACTGGGAAAGTGGCGCCTCCACACCAACCCCTTTAGTTTTCCCTGAGGGAAACCACCAGTCCTCTGGGCCATAATGCACTTGTGCACCCTTGACTGGGGAGGCTCTTTTACATCTTTACACCCTTCTACCACTTCATCTGATCTGACCAATAGTTCAGAGAGTTCTTCAGGTGCGCCACATGCTGCTGCTGGTGGCCCCCTTCTGGCCAGCTCAGACATGGTTCACTTGACATGCAAACTCTATTGCAGTGAACCATGGTGTCTATCCAAAAGGGGAGATCTGTTGTCCCTACAAGGGGGTCAGATTTGAAATCCCAATTCTGCACCACCTCCACTTATGTGTTTGGCTACCGAAAGGTCCAAACCACAGCTGAGCAGCTGTGCGGAACCTGTCAGACGGACCTTTCTGAATGCAAGCCACTCAGCTACAGTGTGATAACAGGCGGAAATTGTTTGAAAGGTGGTGCGAAAACCACAGGGAGGACCCAGTACCTTGCTCAGTCCCCACCTTTCTTGAGTTTCTGCAGTCTCTCCTGGATAAAGGTCAGTCTCCAGCTATCCTGTAGGTGAATGTGACAGAAATATCAGCCCGACATGCTAGAGTCGACGGCACAATGGGGAGCCACAAGGATGGCTGGAGTAAATGTCTATTGGTCATCAGTTTGCATGTGTGCGTCCCTGATTATCATCTACACACATGTGTAAAGTCACAATTAGCTTCATCAGCATCACTCCTGAATTGCAATCCTATTTCACATCAGTGTGATCCATCAAGTGTAGCACGTGGTGTCTGGCACTTATCTCACTGGATCGTGGATACTGTTCGCATCAGACCACCCCTACTATCAAATGAGCGTTGTCGCTCTACCAGGGGTATATCCACATCTTGGGTTGCCCAAGTGAAAGTCACTACTCCCCATCCACTGGGCATGGTGCTTCATTCTTCAGAGGCTTCTCAGTAAGGATTGTATCTAGGATTCCTTGCGACTAAGCTAGGATAAGTCATTCAGGGCTTTCAGAACCACCTTCTGGCAGTCATCAGGGATGAAATAGAATGACAGTTACGAATGTAACTACGCTTTTCTGAATCCCAAATGACCGACAGCGTTCGGTCACTCAGACTCCTCGTGTTCAAGAAGATTCTGTAAGAAGCGAAGCTTTGGTGACACTGGAACTTACTGCTATTCTCGTGTCATCCGGGGTTCACAAGTGACATTGTTGGTATGTATATTCGAATTGCGCATGCGTGAAGCGAACATTCAGTGCCTTCAGCACCGCCTTCTGGCGGTCATTTGGGATTTACAGAACCATAGTTACATTCGTAACTCTCGTTTTATGGTCTATCCATCCATTATCTACCGCTTATCCTCGTAGGGTCGGGGGGGCTGGAGCCTATCCCAGCTGTCTTAGGGCGGAAGGCAGGGTACACCCTGGACAAGTCTCCAGTTCATCACAGGGCACATAGAGACAGACAACCACTCACACTCACATTCACACCTACGGTCAATTTAAATTAGCCAATTAACCTAATCCCCATGCATGTTTTTGGATGGTGGGAGGAAGCCGGAGTACCCGGAGAGAACCCACGCAGACACGGGGAGAACACTCAAACTTCACACATAAAGGCCCCAGGCCCGAGCTTCGAACCTGGTACCTTCTTGCTGTGAGGCGCTTACCACTACACCACCGTGCCACCGTTTTATAGTCTATTTTACTAAAAAAGAAAAAAAATAGAGTGAGAGTGGGAAAGTCTGGCTAAAATTATTTACAAAATGAACATCATGCTGTATTGAAGAAGACTAAACATGAACTTGTGGTCTTAATCTTTAATCAATGTTTAGTGATAATAAATCAAGTGAGGAATACAGTCATTTTCTCATGGACTATTAGAAAGAATCTAAGTTTAAGGCACTTCCTCACTGACTTCACTTTTCAGACCCCACAGTTGCCCATTGGCCTTGCACAGGGCACCTTGGCAGTGCCCAAGGTACGAACTGGCAGCTCTCCAGTCACCAGTTCACTATTCATATTTGGTCTGCAAGGGGCGTGAGCAACTATTTTCCAACTTTTAAATTGTGCAGTGTGAGATTCTTACAGTGGCCCTGAACTGCAAATCACAACAGCAAATCAGAAAACACAACAACAAAGGAGAAAACACAACGGCAAGTCAGAAAACACAACGGCAAAATCAGAAAACACAACGACATTAACCAAACTGGAAAAGGTAGGTAACAAGATGCACCCGAAGGTACCGACCTTTTCTGGTTTGGTTAACGTTGTGTTTTCCAATTTGCCGTTGTATTTTCATTTTTGTCACTGTTTCCTGATTTGCGGCTGTGTTTTCTGATTTGCCATTGTGTTTTCCAATTTGCCTTTGCATTTTCTCTTATATTGTTGTGTTTTATGATTTGCCGTTGTGATTTACTGATTTGCCATCGTGATTTGAACTTCAGGGCCACCGTAGATTCGGGTTAAATAATAATAATAATAATAATAATACATTCTATAATAATAATGCATCTTCTATAGTGCATTTCATGACACCTAAAGTCGGATTACAGTATAGATACATTATTCATTCACTCCTCATTCACACTTGGTGATGGTAAGCTACATGTGTAGCCACAGCTGCCCTGGGGCAGACTGACGGAAACACGGCAGCCAATCCACGCCTACGGCCTCTCCGACCATCACCCAAGCATTCATATGCATACACACACCAGCGATGTCACTGGAGGCAAGGAGGGGTTAAGTGTCTTGCACAAGGATACAACGACAGATAGCCAGGGGGAGCGGGATTCAAACTGCCGATTTTCCCATCATTGGGTGACCTGCTCTACCACCTGAGCGACTGCCGCCCTAAATGGCAATCTGTCATCAAGCGTAAACCTTAGGGTAAAATGTATAATAAATAAGCAAATGTCATGCATAGAAATAGGGTGAGGGGGTATTCAGGGGTAATAGAGCACTGCAGACCTACCTGTGTCACATTTGGACCCAGAGCTGTTAGCAGGCTGCTCAAGTAGCGTGTCCAAGGCTCTGCTGTAGTCCTCCAGGACCCAGTGAGCCATGCTCCGTAGGAACGGGTCCTGATGAGCTTGAATCTGACATATACAGAGAATAACACTGGGTTATTCTGGTTTCTGCAGTTGATTCATTAGCTAAATGCTGGCAAATCATACAACACCAAGTAGTTAGGTGAAATAGAACACAAATAATAGCCTGTGGAGGCTGTACACAAACTCTGAACCTGTTTGTCTTGTCCAAGAACATGTCTCTGGAGGATCTTTTTGTAGGTGGATGCAGTTTCAAACTCAGACTCATACAATCTGGAGATCACCAGGGCAAGCTGCAAGTCCTGCATTTTCTCCAAACACACCTGGTGGAGGAAATACAGCCAAATATTACAGTAGGTCATATCATTTAAAAATGGTTTCTGAGCTGCTGGCAGAGGACTGAATGTGGTGAGATAGAACAAGACATAAGCACACAAATAAGGTATAGACTGGACACAGAGTAATACAGTAGGAAATCATTTCTTATGTTACAAGCTTTCTTGTTTCTTATATGATGAAAAGGAAAGGAAATAAAAAAGTGCAAAAACAAATCAGTGCAGTCAGCAAAGAGTTAGTGGATGGTTGAAGTTGCAGTTCCAAACTGGCGAGTTGAGAGGTGCATTTGAATTAGACTTCCTCCCAGCCAGAGAGACTACACAAAGTCAATGATAGACCTTTGCCTAGGCGACACTCATTTCCATAAAATGCTTAGAGAAGCTCCAGTTACTCATGCAGATGAAATAATGACTCATTGCTTCAGGGACTTTCTAAACAGAAATAACCTTGATGAATGGAAGGTGAAGCAAACGAGACGACCAAAGCAGTCATTCTAACAATTAGGCATAAAAAGATTTGTAATATTGCAACCTCAAACAAAAAAAGTAGTATTCCCATTTACAAAGCGGCTGGTTTATAAATATAACAACATGCAGCTGAAACTTCTCACAAAAAGCAGGAAAGACAGCATCACCCAAGAGTCAACTGCCAACATCAATAATTCTCCGCGCACTGTGCTAAAAGCTCATGACAAAGATAACACTGTGGGGATCTATTGAGCTGTTTCAATAATAAAATGGATGCTGCATGCGACAGAAATGCTGGTGTCGCAATCTAGTTTTGTGAATGTGGTTTCCCTGTTTTTACTGTATCACCAACTACTGCACTCAATTGTGAGTTGTTGGGGGGAAAAGGCAAACGTACAATGCTACAGAAATGGTATAAATGACAAATGCAGCTGCACTTGACATATTCATACTGAAAGCAAGGTTTCTAACTTAGGTTTAGCAGGTTGACAAGTGGCACTTGCAGTTGAAGGAACAAGTGCTTCTTGCAAACAGTGTGTCATGTCTATTTTCCACTTGCCTCCACAGCATCCTTCAGGGAGCCGGCTAGAAGGAAGAAGGCTGCAGAATGCTGGAACCGCTGCTTTCCCAGCAGAGAAAACGCATTTTTCAGTGCTGCTTTCCTCCACCGGTCCTCGCTGAAGTTGTTGCGGAAAAACTCTGTCATTTTGGCGTTCTTCTGAGACCTGGAGGGAAAGCCATGGGTTCAAAACAACACTGTGTCATAGCGTTTCAGCAAACTGACAGGCTGAGGGTAGGGGCCAGATAATGTGATGACTACACATTTCATATGCAAAATGACGTCAGTTTTGCGTACCTGTACAATCCCCAAACCACTGCCTTCTTTTTCATTGCGAGGTAAAAGATAGCTGCATCCAAAGGATCATTGTTTCTCTGTAAAGAAGTCTTGGCAACCTAACAAAGAGGGAGCGTAAACAAAATACTTTTAGCTCCTTTAGCTTTCTGCACCTCAGCCTTTACAGCTGGAGCCACAGAACAAGAAAGCAGCTCAAACTCAGTTACAGTGATGTGTTTGGAAGCAATCTCAGCAAAATTTCACTTTCACCTACCTGACAGCACTTCATTTAGAAATGGAGCAATCAATATGAAGTACACAGGGCGAACACACTAATGGCCTTAACCTTCAAAGCTTTTATGTGTACAACTTTTATGTCATTATAGCCTTGAGAGCTATGATTCAGAGCAAGAAGTGCAAAGTAAAAGGAGACAATCCTGATGTCTTACTTAGTGAAGACAGTCCAAAGATGTTCCATTTACTACCAAGTCCTCCCATTAATAAACCGAAATCAATCAAAACTCTTTTACTTATCAAAACACAGATTGTTTTTCTATCGATCAACTTTCCACTGTATTTTCAAATATGTAGAAAACATTCCATATAAATTACAAGCCCCCAAACCATGTCAACAATGCATTTGTTAATCAAAACAAGACCATCACATTTAACATGAACATAAACTGAATATTAAACTAAACTCCATATAATCCACTATATTCCATATAGTAAACCTCTTTCACTCTAATATACAGAACAATATAAGATTAGAATAAAGACCTAAATTGATCATGATTATTAATTAATGCCAATAGCCGCCTCACCTTCTCAATACACCTGCGTAGCTTATTGGTGCTGCGCAGCCACCAGCCCACGCCCATGGAGCGCAGCTCAGCCCAGGTGGGCTCCCCTTTCTGTAGGGCAGGCAGCATGTTCAGCAGCTCCTCCTCAGCCTCTGAGTGGAAGGCCCAGGCATAATGACAGGTCGAAAGGCCTGGAGAGAAGAAAAAATATGTGGAAAATGGAGAATGTTCTGTATTTCATGGTGAGAATATCAACACTGTGTAGCCCATATATTCAAAGCAGTGAGCTGTTTCTTCTAGCTACAGAACTGTACTGCTAGTCACATATGGGAGCATAAATAAATTAAGTGCCTTGCTCAAGGGCAACTCCTCTACAGTAGTTAAGGATGATGAATAGACTATGGCTTTTTCACTTCTCTCACTGAGACTTTTGCTGTCAAAAAATGTATAATTGACCATCAATAACCTTCTCTGTGTTTAGCCTTCGAGGTCTTTATAAAGGTACTGTCCTGATACCAAGGTTTGGACAGGAGCTTTATCTAAAGCACTCTCAAGCTGCAAGCAGAGAAATTACATTGTCACAAGATTATAGAGGAGATCATAATAAAAATTTTTTGGACAAAGAGAGCTAATTTTGAGGGACATGAATTTCAGTTAAAATTATTAGGAATTACAGATAAGAAATTGGAATATTTTAATACCCTGCTTGGTGAGGTGAATGCCACAGTCTTATGCCTGCTCGTCATGCCAGCGATGGAATGACCCCAATGAAAACACTATCCCGCCTTACCTTGACATAGCAGCTGTGCTCGATGTGCTGGAGGGAGGGAGGTAGACAAGAAGGTGTGCAGTCTGACAGCCAGCAAGAACTTCAGACCACACTCATCCAGCGTCTCTCCACCTGGTAGAGCAAGTAAATCAAACACACACTTACTGCTTCTGAACATAATTACATGGCATTG
This sequence comes from Synanceia verrucosa, assembly GCA_029721515.1. Classification (NCBI taxonomy): domain Eukaryota; kingdom Metazoa; phylum Chordata; class Actinopteri; order Perciformes; family Synanceiidae; genus Synanceia; species Synanceia verrucosa. Next base: position 18,030,775 of record CM056551.1, on the reverse strand, counting down.
AGCACTTCTAGTATCTATTGTATTTCTATCCATCTGAAGAGCTCTTATTTTAGATTTTAATTTCCCTGTAGTACCTTTGCTCTTGCCTTGACTGTCCTTGAGGTCTGTGCTTGTGGTAGCGATGGTGTCAGCCAGCGCCATGAGAGACATCTGTTCCATACGGGTTAAGCCCGGCAAACTGGAATGAAGAAGATGACTGGACAGAACCTGGGCATGCTCTGGACCAAAGTATGTTGGACTGTACTGGGACAGGTCAATAACCTACAGACAGAGGACAAGACAGAGACAGTCTGCAAAATGAGCTGCATGGTACTTCTACATTATTTCACAAATAATAGAAGGAGACAGAAAATAATGTTAAAAAAGGAGAATTGCAACTTGCAACTACAAGCTTTTCTTTTTACCAACAAGGCTAGATTTAAATGTCTTTAAATCCTTATTCTAATACATCTAAAATGTTCCTCCACATGTACAATTATGCCAAAAACGTTTAGAGCTTAACATGTTGCTGTCCACTGTCATTTTTTTATATTATCATTTAAGCAATCATAAACCAACAATAACAGACCTTGTTCCCTGTTTCCTCTTGATCGTCATCCAGAGGGTCCAGGTCCACAATACCGGGTGTATGAAAGAGCTCATCATAAACATCAGTGTGACTGGAACCATGCCCGCTGTCTCCACTCACACTGCCCACTTTATCTGTAGGGTGACACAAGACAGAGCAAAATTACACAAGACATGTATTTCATAAGAGACAGAAAAATATTCTTCTGCTAGGGAGGTGGCAGATTTGATTAAAATATCAAAGAGCAGGATATTTTTTCTGTAAACATATTTCTGCTTTCATTCTTCCCAAAGGCACAATAAGGAGAAACCACAAGACCAAAGACGCAGAAATCATTCTCTTCCACCTTGAGGCAGGGTGGTGGTGACAAATGGTTGCTTTTACATTGTAAATAAGTTTCTCTGTTTATGTATCTACTTCAAACTAGACGATCTTTGTCAGACTTAACATACTCTGACAAAGTTACAATTCTCCATTTTTACCCTTTTCAACTTTACAGGAAATTAAACTACTGTCTGGCATATTTTGTTGAATCATTACCCACTGGTACACATGTCTATACACACACATTTTTTTGTATCAGCGGATTTCAAGATTGTGTTGATTGCTTTTTTAAGCATATGATTAAAGTACGTGATTCTGGCTTTGAGCTTTATGCTCAGGCCTGTAGAGACAAAGCTTTATCAGTGGGTCAAACCCTTTGAAATGATAAATTGCACATTTTTGCTTAGGTGATTATTGTCATTTTGCAACTTGTTTTTTCAGCACTTGCTTTACCTGGCCTATGTTAAGTACTGGAAAAAAAAGTTTCATATTATTTTATTCCTCTGTGAATACTGTTATGTTAAAATGTTGTATCCCGACCAGGTTTCGGTGACGTATCTTCATCAGCTGCCAGGAGGGCATACAAAGGCAGGGGTGGGATGGAGCTTATCTCTGTGTAGTCAGGGGTGGATTTCTCTGCCTTGTTAAACATCTTTTGGTCCCTGGCAGTGCTGCCTCCAGCGCTGATGGTTCGAGAGCGCACACGTTTCTCAGGATTGGTGGTACTGTCTTTAAGTGCCACAATTTCTCCAGCAATGCATTTTACCAGGTGGGAGAGGATGGCTTTGGCACGGTGAACCTTAAGATAGACAAATCATGTCACGCATTTACATTTCAAACATAAGTCAAAACAAATTTTGACTTTCTGACAAATTTAATTATTCTTAAATGTATTGGTCCACTTTATTTCAGCTTCAAACACTATGAAATGAAATTGTATTAACTGATTCAACTATCCTGTCATGTCAACTGGAAAAAGTGCTTAAATAAACCAAAATAATCTAATGCGAAAATGTGAAATAGTACACGCAGTAATAAAGTATTTTCTTTGACTTACCTTCCCAAGATCCATGAGCTCCAGTAGCTGTACAGGATGGTACTGGGGCAGAGTGGGAAAGAGTTGGTGAGCCGCTTCAAAAAGCCCAGAATCTTCCATCTCCACAGGCAGGTCATAAGCTGTTCTCTTCCCACTGAGTTTCTGAGCCAGACTCATCATTGATCTTGTCAGGGCCTTTTTGGGAGGAGCCAGTGAAGACGTGGGGGCCCCAGAGCTGAGAGCATCTTCCTGGCCCTGTCTGATGGCTGAGATTATGGAGGAGACGCTGCTGCTGATGTCTGTGTCGAGGGTGGTTGGGGCATTGGGTTTGGATGGTGCTGGGGGCTGCCACTGGGAGTAGACGTGCATCTCACAGTCCATGCCAACTACCAAGATGCCATCTCTTACCCAGGAGAGGGAGACTGGAATGGGTAATGAGCCTTCAACAGAGGAGAACAGATCAACTGACCGAAGCAGAACCAGACGAGACAAGCTCTGGTCTCGAGTGGCATCAGATGTCAAACCAAGTTCTGGAGGCTTCCCAGAGAGACGGCCATACATATAAATCTTTGTCCCAATACCAACAGTCAGAACATGTGACCCATCTTCTTGAGAGACCCAGTCCAAATGAACTAGGTTCTTACTAGTAGAACCAGGACAGTCCTCATTAGGAGATATAGGGAGGTCCATGTTACCTGGAATATTCTCACCTCCAATTGTGGGATCGGAGCTGTCCAGGACTATGGTCTGCTCTAGAATCCACTGGGAGCCACCAGTGGACTCACACTGGAAAATGCCAATGTGGACTAGTGGCTCTCCAGTGTTTGCTGGGGTGGGGCTTGGAGTGAGATTTGGGCTATTCTGTACAGTCAGGGATGGGGTCAGGTGGGTGTTGGTGCTGTTGTAGTGCACATAGGGGGAAGAAGCCAGGGTAGGAGGAGACGTTAAAAGTCTGTGAGAGTTCTGATAAGGTGTTGAGTTCAGAGATGTCTTTGGTATCTGCCTGTAGGCAACTGCAATGCGTCCAGAGTGACAGGAGCTGACCTCTATGGGACAACCTTGCACATTGACTGCACTGCTGTTGGGGAGCCTCTCCTCCACCAGCAGAGGCCACTCCTCCCAATTGTACACCAAGTTGTCCTTACTGGAAGGTTCTGTCGCAGAGACTTTACACCTCCAGAAGCGCACCTTTCCATCAGAACAGGAAGTAGCAAGGAGGTAGGGCACACGATCAGCTGGCAGAGAACATGATGCGCTCAAGTGACCTGGGAAGAGAGGCCACAACACAACATTAGGCAAGGAGATTTTTCTCTAAATTTCTGTGAATTTCTTTAAATTGATTAAATCAGAAAGGGTCATTTCAATCATTTGCTAACTAAAGAGCCATATCTTTGGAAATGATATCCCATGATACCATAAATTTCTGTCGTATGAAAATACCTCAGCGGCTGCTAAATTTCTGTATCTTGCTATTAGATTGGCATACTTGGCCTGAGGACCTGGTTTTAATTTCATTATCACCACACTGTTCAAGTGCCAAAAGAAATGTAAATATCATTATTACGAGTATAATTAATGGAAACCTGCTTTGTGTTAAGCTCAGGGACCTCATAGACCTATGTCTTTTGTGAGTGTTCCTCACCTGCTGATGGTGTAACACTGATGGCCTCCACTCCTTCTGGCAGAGCCATCTCTTGGCTGTACAGCCTGTGTGTTGTGAGGCTGAGACGACAGGCACTCTGCAGATTAGAAGTGCAGGGTTTACTCTTCTGAGTTACTGGAGAACCGAACGTGTCGAAGCTGAATGTAGAGCTGTTCATAAAGGAAGCTGAGGTGGCATCCTTCTCCGTTGTGGTGTCTTCTGTGGTGACAGAAGGAAAGTAATAATGTTTAGAAATCCTTCCAAATTACTTGCTTTTGTAAACTACTTGACAGTGAATCTAATTATTTTCCCCCACAACTCGTGAACTTCTAAGTCCTCTGTACCCACCCATCGTTACGGGTCGAGCAGCAAGATGGAGATGCCACATGTGGAGGAGCGAGCGACTCGTCGGGGTCAATTCAACCACCACAAGGAAAAAACGAGCCGAGAAGGATGCCTCGCTTGAGCCTGTAGGGGAAAAACAGACAAATGAGAATATTAATGAACAGTGCCACTAATACGATGATTGAAGGTGATTTTAAAGTAGTTAGAAATGATTATGATTTTTGTCTCTACCAGTGTAAGGGGAATCAGGAGTGTCCTGTGTGCTCTCTGCTCCCTCACTGCCAAGGATCAGCTCTTCCTCAAAAACATGGAGAAGCTGGGTCTCCTTCCCCTGCTGTAGAAAGCGGTGGCTATTATCAAACTGCTGCAGATGCAGACACTAACCTACAAGCACTGACACAGCTTGTATTAATGTTACACAAACACACAGAAGAAAACAGCCTGAGGGGATGAAAGACAGTTTGCTCTGCACATTCTTATTTTTTTATTTTTTTAATCATGGATGAGCTTTCAGAGACCCAAGGTCTACTGCAATGTTTTATCCTACCATCCATCCATCCATCCATTATCTACCGCTTATCCTCATACGGTCGCGGGGGGGCTTGAGCCTATCCCAGCTGTCTTAGGGTGGAAGGCAGGGTACATCCTGGACAAGTCGCCACCTCATCGCAGGGCACATAGAGACAGACAACCCCTCACACCTACGGTCAGTTTAAATTAGCCAATTAACCTAATCCCCGTGCATGTTTTTGGATGGTGGGAGGAAGCCAGAGTACCCGGAGAAAACCCACGCAGACACGGTAAGAACATGCAAACTCCACACAGAAAGGCCCTGGGCCGGGAATCGAACCAGGTACCTTCTTGCTGTGAGGCGACAGTGCTAACCACTACACCACCATGCTGCCCCTTTATCCGACCAATGGCCTAGGATTTAACTATTGCATTTAATTATGCTCCAGTTTTATTTAAGAAAGTTTCCCTTCATATTCTTCTGATCCAAGATATTTACAGTTTCTCTACTGTTAACCAAACAATGGTCAGAGAGTGAGAGAGAGAGAGACAGCAAGAGAGGAATTTGTCTCTTCTCCATTTCACGTATACTTACAAAGTCAGTAATGGCATCCAGCTCAATAATACATCCTGGCTTTGCTGTGGATTGCTGGCTAATGATGTTGAACACCTCCCCAACATATTTCTAAAGAGAAACAAACATTAACATGTTTACATTATTCGGGTATATACAGTGAAAATATGAAATACAAAAGCCAACTGTGCTTCAGAAAATGGGATAAATCTAAACATTATCTGTGACGACATTGATGAAAACTATGAGCTGTATATGGCATGCAAGAAAGAATATTATTAAAATTTACTATGTATGTTCTCTGTTGATATCTAGTTTTTAAAGATGTATTAATTTACAGTCATTTTCTTGCTGGATTTAATGCACTGGGCTGGGAGGATCACTGACATTCATCATATTTCTTACATGATGCACTTTTCTAAGACATCCATGGCTGACACTTTAACAGTTTGAGAATCCTGTTTCATGATGACTTACTGATATCTCAGGATTGGAGAGCTCACTCAGGAGTTTCTTAGCTTCAATAACAGCCTGATACAGTCTGAGTGAGTGTCCGTCACTTGCCACAAAGCAGGCACTGGGAGAGTTACAGTACACACCTAAAGAGACAAAGGCAGAACAAAAACTGAACATGTCTGCTTTAGTTTTTCCAAATGTATCTTTCTATAACATAAATAGAACAAAACCAACACAAATATATACTTAACAAACAAGCAAATATTATAAATATTAACTGAGTGCCAGCCCTTTTATAAAACAGAAAGTGCCTTGTCTTTCATGATGCACAGAATACCACCAAAATCACCACATTTTGTCCAGATTCTGTTTTTGTTCTCTAATTGCGATCATTTCCACTTCCTGCTTTGATCTCTGTGGTGTACGCTGTCTCTTTATGTCCTGACTACATATCCCAGAAACCTGTGTGAGAGCACCTTCTTGTGCCTGCTGCTGAAAAAAAGATGCTGTAACGCTGTGACGTATGTATACGTCAATGGCACAAGTGTTGGATTTTAAATGACATACACACATCTCTACGGCACTCAAAGAGTTAAAGATAAAGTCACATGGCCAACAATGTTAAGACAGTGGTACTATTAAAATTTAAAGCTTTTATTGATTTTATGGAGTTGCAACTATTTTTTTTCACAAAAAATTATTATTTATATAGAAATGAGTATAAAAACAACATGAAAAACTGTAAAATGTATATCTATGTCCCAAAACTAGCCGCGTTTGACGACTGTTATTCAGAAAAAGGTCTTTTCGTGTGGATTATTAACCAAAATAACCATTCCTGAAACTTAAATTGCTGATTGTAGAGTAGTTTATCCGCAGTTGCATTAACAATCTCAACACAACACAAATAGTTTCTCACCTAAACAGCTGCTGGGTATGAATGTCGGCAGCCAGGCAATATTAGCAAATGCTGAAGCATGGAGAGAGTTGATCCGAGCGAGCTCCGAGACCCCGCCTGACAAAGACAGCGGGCCGACGGGGTCCACCCTCCATAAAATCAGCTCACTGTAGATTGCATTTGGATCCTGGGAAACCGCACCCACGGACACCCGGCTTGGCCGTGACCCTCTGGGCAAAGATGCTAGATGAGGGAAACTAGAGGAACTGGAGCCCGGAGGAGCCAGGATGCTGTCTGCCTCTGGCGTCCTCAAGGCATTGTGGTGTGACGTGGTGAGGAGAAGAGGGAGTAATGAGTGACAGGCCAGGTCGTTGAGGTGGAAGCGGTGGCCACAGTATCGTGACTTATGAGAGACGCTAAGCACAGTGGAGAAAGCAGAGTCCTCTGCAAAGCTGACTGCCCACTGGTTAAGGGAGCCGTCAGCGTGTTTGGAGATCATAAGGACATTAGGTGTGAAAATGCTAAGTCTAAGACTACTGCTGGGTGCAGCTTTTCCTTGACCTCCGTAGCTTATTAGAGCAGATTTGGTTTGAGGCAATGTGCTTCCAGGTGGTCGCTGCCTGCCATGTTGGATAGCAAGATCCACGTTCTTGTTGCAGGCATACATAACCACACTGTGGCTCAGGGAGATTGCATCACCTGTAGGGAACGCTACTGGTATACGGGACACAAACGACACCTAAAAGAAAAATGAAAAAAATAAAAGCAATGAAATCCAGGACTAATAAAACCTAAAGCTATGAGTTAGTAATACAAACAGCTCAGGCAATAAAGTAATTCTATTTTAGCTTGAAATAAGGACACATTATAACAGTTTCGATGTGAATGTAATTCTGACAGATGGCATTGAAGATCACACAAGAACTAATTTAACAAAAGTAAAGAGCTGAAAGTGAGTGAAGGAGACCCGAGAGGCAACCTTCCTCATTTGCCCCTTCATATATGTAAAAAAAAAAAATAAAAAACAAAAAAAAAAAACAATAATGTTCAACAATACGTATGCTAATAATTAGACCAGGATCCTGTCTGGTTTACCTACTTAAAGCAGCCAGGCCTAATGAATCTGGATGTTAATGGAACTTGGGATTATTTCAGCTGCCATGCCTGACTGAATAACTGCCATGCTATGAGGGTCTCATTATTTCTTCACTAATAAAAATGTATCAAGAGAATTCTGAATTTGACATGAAGTCACACATAATTAGAATATCTGAACGGTTGGATGAGAACCCATTAAAAATGCAGCTAAACCACCACAGCTGTCAAAATTATTCACAACCTTATTGAGAAGATTAACACTGTCTCTCAGTTTTTCTTTAGGACTCTTGCATGACAAATTATATTTGTAGAGAGATACAGTTGTTTTCATCAACTCTCTTCTTTTCAGATTTTTTGGTGATAACGGTGACAACCTAAACATGGCTCCTTGATTATAACAGACGTGTGAGTTTTTGTTAACGAGACGGTCTGTCAGATTTTCAAATTGCATGACATTACTGTCGATTGTGCGTGTAATTTGTCTGTCAAAATCTAAATGAGTATCAGCAATGCTGCTATCCTTGTTTGGTAGACATGACTAAAATGTGACTAAAACTAAGAAGGATTTTCATACAAAGGACTATGACAAAGACTAAAACGAAATGGCTGCCAAAAACAACACTGGACAGGTACAAACAGATGGATTAATTTTGTCACAAAACAACTTAAGTGTTGTGTTCAATTGTTTTACATATAGGGAACAAGTTTGTGCACAACCAGGTGAAGTCACCAAAGTATAAAACAAAAAAAAATACTAACTGCACAAAGGGGGTCTGCACAATGCCAAGCTCCACATAAACAGTTTGTCTTTTTTTTTTTTTTTTTTTAACTTTCATTTTTTTTCCGTCTTCAATGTAATGTTTTGCACTACAAGACCTCCAGAAAAATAAATCACATCAACAGTGAACTTACCTGAGCTTGTCTGAACATGCCTGGCTGGTATTCATCTAACCAGTCAACATTCCAGACCAAAAGAGAGCCGTCCATTGGATGGATACTGAACAGCATGTCGGCACCTTTATTCCACTCTTCTAACAGCACGTCCACCTGGTGCTTCACTGCTGCCAGATGAAGCTCTGCAGCCTCAGGCTCTTGGGAGTCACTTGGCCTGTTGCTATTATCTTCCTCATCAAAGTTATCCTCATCTTCAGGCTCTGGAGGAGAATACAAATCATAGTGCCCAAATGTAAATTCTGAAAATCAGTAGGGAGGACTGATGCAATATGGAGAGGTCTGACTTTTAGATTGGAAAGTCTAGTTTTGACAGCGTTATTCCAGCCTCAAATGCACACGCTTTTAAATAAAGTGCCAATATTGAGTTCAAATATTTCCCTGTACCTTCATGAGAGCATTCATTCGGCTGGTCCAGGCTGCTTCGGAGCTGCTGTAGGAAGACTTCCATAGCTAGAGTGAAATGAAGCTCTTTGTTGTTGAGCCAGTGGACAGTAAAAGGACCTCCGGGCTCCTCGTCATCCACAGCATTCAGAGAGGAGATGGAGGGCAGCAGTGGAATGTCTGTGGTAAAGACCGTAAGTGACAAAGAGGTTACAACATTTAGAAAAAGAAGGCAAAGAATAACTTGCATTACTTTAGATTAGGGCCATGTGAGGCAAAAAGACATCTGCTGGAGCAAATTCACTTTTATTAACACAAGTACAATTTGAAATGTGTTAAAATATTGTTCAAGTACATAAATACGGGACTTCTGAGCCACAAGATGGGAGGAAAAACGTTAACAAGATTTTTCCCCATGATTCAGGTCATTAATCTGGCCCACAGTAACACAGAGGAACAAACGTCTTACATTTACACTGAGCAGCTTTTCCTGAGCAGAAAAACTCACTGGGATGTTAAATAAACAACCTCAGGCAATCTACAAAGTTTAAACCCTGTTTGCCTTTAAGAAATACAGAGTTGAAGCCCTATAAAGTTGACCTGCAGCTGATTTTATGCATGCAGAGCTAACTATCTATGCACTCTCTGTGGATTAGGAATAACTAATATGGTGCAATATTGTAGGTGCCTGAATTAGTTTCTTCTCTTTAAAGTTTGTACCACCTTGTAGATTGAATTCTGCATTAAATTTGGAGAATTTGTTTGGTGTTGAGCTAGAAACTAATGTGTTTGTATCTAACCTGTGGCAGGGTTGATGCTGGCAGCGATGTGGAAGTGGCACAGAGCGTTAGCATGGGGCGTGCTGCTGCTGCTGCTCCTCTTGTGGTTGTAGTGCTGGCTCTGATGGTGAGGCAGGCAGCCAGTCTGAGACAGCTGAGGGATGTCCCGATACAAGGACGCGTGCAATGCTTCTTGACAATTTGACTATGAGATAAACACAATATTTTATCAACATTTGAAATCTTAAGAGTTTATAGGAGTACTTATATTCTGAAAAAAAAGTTTAGTTCCCTGTTCCCCCTTTCAGGTTAAACCCGATTTAGAGGTTTGATGTGATAATGACAGTGCTTCACCGCTCTCTGCCCAGCCTGAGCTGAGCTGCTTTGGTGAACAGGTGTTTTCTCTTTGGGATGGAAATATAAATTTAATGTTACAGATGCTAAAACAACATTTAAGTGCCCAATTTGGAAGAGAGGCTGAGTGAGTTAATGAGTGAGAGGCAAGTAAAGGGACATTAAATGTACTATACAGTATATACTTAAGCTGGCACGTTGGTTTTTGTGTTATTTCGCAGTAGACCTGAAAAGGTAAATCGTGTTGCATTTGTATAGCGCTTTTCCAGTCTACCGACGGCTCAAAGCGCTTTACACTATGCCCCACTACATTCACACACATTCATACACTGATGCCATGCCAGTGACCTTTCGATCACTAAACGACCTGCTCTACCCACTGAGCCACAGCAGCCATGACAGAGCATTTAACATACTTTGACTATTGCACTGATTTTATGATGCAGCATGATAATATAAGAAATGTAAAGCTGCAGTTTGTCCATGTATTATTGAGATTTATGTGCCCATCACTCCCACAGAGAAGCTCCCTGTCAAATCTTGAAAACCAGTGTGTAAACTCATAAAGCAGTACAAAGCTATGAAAGCACAACAAAACCCTGTTTTTAAAGACTTAACAAGATACCTCAAAATTCTGCAAGAAGCTCAAAGGCTCCGATTGATTATGTGGAACTGTACTTCTGTCATCAGTGCATTCACTTAAGAGCCCAATTTAATAGAAACATTCATGTCCGATCAATTTAGTTTAATCCCATACTGAGAAACCTAAGAATGACTTCAGTGCAGCTGAGGCGCAAATGTGTGATTGATTTCAGATGCATCTGAAACACAGCACGTTTGCATTCATGAAATCAAACTGATGAAAGAACCCCCCCAAAAAATATCTTGTTTTTCTATAAAAACAGAGCAAATGTTTTTTTTCCTCAAGTGAATGCATTAGGCCTCTACAAAACCTTTTGAATGGCTTAATATCTATAATAATTATTATAATTAACTATGAGAATAATTAGCACATAACTCTGTCTCCTCTAGATCCTTTTCAACAAACTTTGAAATTAATCATCTTCTCTAATTTTGCAAGAAATCATTTATTGTTCATCCCACCCAGAGGCATCACGCTAAAGTGGAGTTTAAAAAGGGTCTCTCTCAGTACTGTCCATCCATTCAGTTTAACGGAGAGAGTTGCTTCAGAGTTCATCCAGTCTCTGAATTTTAATGAATAATTCCACACATGTGCTCTTACAGACTCTCCTCAAGGCATAGTACATACCTATTTTTCCTGTAATCTAATGTGCCCTGAGCTCTGTAAGTGCCAGTGAGACCCATAATCGTTTAAATGTCCATATCAAAATCAACGTTAAGTTTTGTGCTTGAGGACTAGCTAGGCTGTCGGCAACAACATATGTCACTTAAAGCAGAAGACACCATTACAGATGTGAGCTAGAAGCAGCTAAGTGAAACACGAAGCAAGCATCAAAAGTCAGTTCTAATTTTGGTGTTGCACAGTTTACAGAAAGGAGGCCAATATTCTTCACTGATGCTTGTCTTAAGCCCCACAAAGCTTCAAAAACCACCTTCATGTCTGATAGCCAATTAATTTTCCCTTTTAACTCCACTAAGCTTCTGTTATTTTCTATCTTCTTTCTCAGTCACTGTTAGCTCTTGTTCCCTCATCTCTGCAGCACCAACAATGTCCTACATTCGTAGTGGTGAAAATACAGTAACCCAGCTTCTGTGTGAGGGCCTAATGAGGCCAATCAGAGATTACAGCATTTTTCACACATTTTCAAACTTTGCTGGTAAAATGGCAGTGACTTTTTGTATTTTGTAAATAACAGACAACATTTCCACTGCGGTGTAATGATTTTGATTCTCAAAAAAAAAAATAAAATAAAGTCTTAGTAGCGAGCACTTCTTTGACCTTGTTGACATTTAGTCAACATTATCTTCTCCTATTCATTCACAAATACTGTATATCTATGAACCAATAATACATAAATTTAGAATTAGCATCTACTATATATTATGATATGGTTCAAATTATATTTGTGTAGTACTGCCGACCTCGCCTAGTAGCTCAGTATGTAGTGACTTGGGCTGGGAGGGTCACCGGTTCAGGTTGTCCAGGTTGGATCCACGACCCACCCGCCAACACTGGCACTTCGTGTGTCATAACCAGTGTGTATAATGTGCAATGAAGAAAAATACTAACAGAGTGAAAACTGCATATTTCCCATCTGAGGGATTAATAAAGGAATCATTCTTTTTCCTCTTCTATTTCTGACGTAATTCAATGTCTGAACCAGTTGTACCAAAATAAAGTGTTTACTGGCTGTGTTGACTGTAAGTTGATGCAAAAACTGCATTAAAATTAAAAGCTTACTTCCTTTGCTGTTCTTCCTTGCAACTTTCCATTGCTGAAGTTTTTCGAAGAGGGGCCAGCACATCTGGGTGTGTCACTGTGGTGGCCTGAAGTGTGGTTTTTATAGTAACCAGACAGGAGGCTGTCACCTGGCAACAACGTTTCTGCCCAGAGCCGACACACGCTGTCCTTACAGCAGGTGAGCAGAACATTACACACTGCACCTCTGTGAGAAGGGAGGAAGCAAAGGGAAGGGGAATAAAGGAGGGATGAACTTGTCAGTAATGATACACTTGCTTTGCGCTGTTGGATCTTAAGAAGGTTCTAAGTCGTGCAAAAAGAAGAAATGGGTGTGAGACAAAAAACTTGAGTAAGGAATGTCATGACGTCCTGAGGCAAAGGCAAAAAAGCTTTCTCTCTTTCAACGCGGTCCGATTGTTGCGCTGCAACCGCAAGGCCTCTCGCAGCGTGCCATTGCTGCTGAGGTTGAACGCAGTAAGACAGTCATTTTAAACTTCTTAAAGATCCTGAGGGTTATGGAACAAAAAAGTCAAGTGGTAGACACAAAAAAATTTCACCGGCTCTGAGCTGGGGGAGCCAATTGTGTTTCGAGGATCGTCCCGTGTCTACTCGGCCCAAATTAAGCTTGTCACTGGTGCCAACTGCAGTCCCATAACCATCCCACAACAATCTGCGAGAGAAGGGTTTTAAGAACAAAAAATGTCTTCAAAGGCCTCGTCTCCTTCAGCGGCACAAAATTGCCCGTTTGGAGTTTGCACCAGAGTACCAAACATGGGGCATTGAAAAGTGGAAGAAAGAAAAAATGTAACCTTGATGGTCCTGATGGCTTCCAACGTTACTGGCATGACAAGGAGATCCCATCTGAGATGTTTTCTACACGGCAGTGGAGGGGGCGCCCTCATGATCTGGGGGGCTTTTTCCTTCAGTCATCTGTGACGATGAAGGCCATGGTCTGTGTGCTAATGACTGGGTTTTTCAACAGGACAATGTTGCAGTTCACAATGCCCGTTTGGACTTCTTCCAGAGAAACAACATCACTCTTTTGAACCATTCTGCGTGTTCCCTAAACACCAAATCCAACTGAGAACATTTGGGGTTGAATGTCAAGGAAAGTTTACAAAAATGGACACCAGTTCCAGACAGTGGATGCCCTTCAAGAAGCCATCTTCACCACCTGGATCAACATTCCCACTAGCCTCCTGGAAACACTAGCATCAAGCATGCCCAAACAATTTTTTGAGGTGATTATAACAAGAATGATGCAGCAATTCATTACTGAGTCCTTTTATGACATTTTTATTTCTGTTTTAGGAGGTTCGGTTTTTTTTTTTAGATGTGGTCTTAAAATTTTGATCAGGTGATGAACATCCTATTTCAGTTTAATGGTTATTTGCAATAAACTGCTTACTTTTGTCTCACTCCCATTTCTTCTTTTTGCATTTTGAAGCACTACTTAGAACCTTCTTAAGATCCAACAGTGCAAAATTCTTTCAATTTTTCAACTGGTCTTAAACTTTTGATCAGGGGTGTATTACTAAAAATAAAATCATCAACAAGTCACACCAGGTCATTTAAAAGGAAAATGTGAAGATAATTAAAATATACAAACAGGACAGGCTGCCAAACTTATTAATGAGAGACAAAGACATCAATACTCCCTAAAGCCCAATTTAAAGCAGCAGATAAGCTTAGTGAAAGGTTTTACACCTTCTTACCATCTACATTAACTCTCTGAGCAGATAGAGTAACAACAATTCCTTCCTAATCATTTCCAAAATGCTTGTGTATGCTTAATCTGTTGTGAACTGTGTCACATTACACTTCAAGTCACAGAACACTTACAGGTTACGTACTTTTAAGATGCTCCTTCATTTTTTCTCTCATTTGTGCTTAAAACCAAATTAACCAACTGAGAAAATGAAATTAAACAGTTTGGGGGCTGTGAAGTGTTACAGTGTCCATACCGTGGCATGTACTTGCTGGTCTTCCTCCAAGAGAAGCCGGTCACAGAACGGGGATGGGCCAGGTAGACAAAGGAAAAAGCCAGCTCTCCCTGGAAACTGACACCGGGTTCTGGAGGTGTGAACAGTCTGGAAACACCCGACTTCCACTTACTGGTGTTGTACCAGACCTTCACTAGGCAGTCATCCTGAAGAGGAAAAACAAACTTTGATGTAATTGAAACCATGATGTTGAATGTGCTATTAAAAGTTAAAGCTGGTAGGCCTTAACGTAAACAGACAAACAGCTGAGTTTACAGTGTTTAGCCATGTCAATATGACTAAACAATGACTTGTGCATTTGACAGTAAAGAAATCGGACCTACCTGTCCAGCTGTTGCAAAGAACTCCCCATCCGGAGAGAACTTCATTAAAGTGACTGGAGAGGCCGTCCTTCAAAAAAAACAAAAAAAAACAGTATTTTAAATACTCCTGGTACACAAGTCTATTTTTTTCCTGATACAAAGCATACAGTATATTAGGTAATGGTAAATATATAACACAGAAGAAGCTGAAATCAATTAATTACAAAAAAACAAGTAAATACAAAGTGAGATGTGGTATATTATTGGAATATCAAAAAATATGTATATCTTTAATAACTAAGTGTACTGCCTCACACACATGTAGCATCGCACAAGGTGCTGCAATTTCATTCAACACATTTTTATCTCAGCTGTACATGTGGAATTATTTTGGGACAGGGGTATCGACCCTATTGGGTTCATAAATTGTTTATTTTGTGTGCTATCCATCCAGATTTGAGAGGTAAGTTTACTCAAAGGATTTGTCTCGCAGGGCTGTGCTTTGAATGATCCCCACGGTCTCTGAATATACGTGACACTGGTCTTGGAATGCCTGTGGGAAGAATGAACATAAGTCTGTCCATTCTTGATTAAACACTTCTCTCTGTCCACTTCTCTCTTCATTGAGCACACCTTTGTGAAATTACTCCTCTGACTAAAGAATTTCTACTATTGTACCATGGCCTCTCTCCTGTATATTCATCTCTCACTGGAGACAGAGATTTGATTGGCTAGTAGCAGTGTCATCTCTGGCGCAAAACACTCTGCTAACTCTGCTGTGACCTGATCACTCAGTTATGCCGCTTTTCCACAGGCGCAGTACCGTATGGTACGGCACGGCTCTACATGGTTGTGGCACTTTTCCACTAGTACCTGGTACCTGGTACTAGGGACTTTTTCCGTATCTCCTCAGCCCTGGTTCCAAGCGAGCCAAAGTGATACTAAAATGCTATTTTTACACTTCCTGGAGTCTTCTCTATCGCTCTTCTTTCACATACATGATCGCTTCCTTGTCCTCCACTGTTTGTGTTGTTGATGTTCTTCTTCTTCTTCCCGGTTTTCGGTGTTGCATGCAAATGAAGTTACGGCAGTTTCGTGCTGCCGTATGATGACCCCGCCCATGCTGAGGAGGTACTCAGTTGTAATGGAAAAGCAACAAAACAGGGCCAACCCGTGCCATGCTGTACCATGCCGTGCCATTACTGTGTAGTGGAAAAGCGCCATTACTCACTCAGTGACAGACTAGGGTTGGCCCTGTGCTGTCCAGCCAAAACAATCACCATCTGAAAGAGGTAGGCGGCCTCATGTGCAGATTTTTTACTTCTTACTTGCTCTGCCAGATGCACCTCCATGAAGTATGAGTGTCTTTTATGGTCATTTCTGTCTGAGCTCCCACTTGTTCAGCTTCATCTTTCAGTCCATCAGCATTCGACCACAACTGGAGGCTACTAGAGCCTGTTAAGAGAGTGCTGCCTGGAGACACAAAACATTCTGTCAGGACAAACATGTCTTTTAACACATTTCAAAAAAAAAAAAAAAAAAATCAAACGAAACATGAAAGCAGAAACTGCTGCAAGAGAGATGTATACACTGGAATTAAAGTATTAATCTAACATTTTTCCTGAAGACAAATTTGCATTTTTATGTATTGTTGTGTTACATTAAGAAAGCACGATGAAACTTTCCTACTTTTCCCTCCCCTACCTGTCTGGACTCTCTATTAAGGGTCAATTCGCCTAATAAGGGTAGGATTTCATTTATTTGTTCCTATATAATGGATAATTGCAACCTCTCCATTTCACATATTCGAGAACACTGGGAAAATGATTTGGGGTCCCCACTGTCTGACGAAGAATGGGACACAGCTCTTTCCAAAGTCCACTCCTCTTCCATATGTTCCAGACATGCTTTAATACAGTTTAAAGTGTTGCATAGGTTATATTTTTCTAAAGCTAAATTAGCAAGAATATTTCCTAACATCGACCCATCATGTGACAGATGTAAACAGACCCCGGCGACCTCCTATCATATGTTCTGGTCTTGACCGAAACTTGCCCCTTTCTGGTCATCCTTCTTTGAAGTCATCTCCAAAGCCTATGCTTAAAACATCTTACCATCTCCCTTGGTTGCTGTATTTAGTCTGTTATCCGATCCGAAGGGGTCTGTCCCCCCTGCTTATTTACAGAGGGTCATTGCCTTTTCCTCCTTATTAGCTAAACGCTTGATTCTATTTAAATGGAAGGCTGTTACCCCTCCATCACATCACCACTGGATAAGGGACGTTATGCAAAATGTAAAGCTGCAAAAGATCAGATGTACCATTAGTGGTTCCATTGACAAATTCCACAAAATCTGGGACCCTTTAATAACTTATGTGAATAAATTACTTGGTCTGGAACTGGAACTCTGAACATTTATACCTACCCTTGAGGTATCCTGTGATATGGATCATCTGGTGCACATGTCTATTTTGTTTTAGTTTTGTCCTGTCCTGTTTTTCTGCTATTTAAGATAAGCAATCTCAAGATGACATTGGCATTGACATTGACATTGTTTTTTTTTTCTTTTTTTCCCCTCTTCTCTTCTGTCTTGTTTGGTTTATTTCATTACTACTGGCATTGCTTTCTTTATAAGTATTTGTAAGATAGAGAATATGACTGTTTTATATAGTATTTGAAAACTACAAATAAAGTGTTAAAAAAAAGAAAAAGAAAGAAAGCACTATGAAACAAAGTACCTGTGGGGTGCCAGGCCAGGTTCCGTACCATAGCGTTTAATACAAACTGACCAGTCTTTTGCCATTGGCAGTTCAACTTCTGTACAAAAACAACAAACAAATAAAGACAACATAAAAAAGCTGGACAAGTTCTGAAAAAAATAACGATAAGTCGTTACAACTGCATAATAAGAACAGTGAAGCTGAATTCATTTGAGTCACATGTGATCAGCCTACATAGATAGCAGCTGAAATAGCAAGAGATGGGTTGGGCAGGGTTGTGCTTAATCTTTCCATCGTTCTGACCATTCTTTTGACTTCTCCAGCAACAGTAGGACGTTCAAAACTGACATGTGCTTGTGTTGTTAAAAAAAAGGAGTTCTTCCCTGGTGACTTTCTAAAGCCTTGTTCACACTATAAGACTGTCGGAGTCATCGACTCGCCGTGGTGTTCACACTACGCAACTCTCTCCTCCCTGGTCAGAGTTTTGGGGCATTCACACTACAGGACTATCATCAGCAGGCGTGGTCGACTGTTGCACTGTGGTCCAGTCAGCCGCCTCTCTTTAATTCCTGGTTAAATGAGCTGCTCGTTGTCTAGTGTTTACAGTGATCACTGAAATGGCTCTGAGGCTGACAGGAGCTTATCTTTTTCCACAGAGTTTAGTGAAGAACATCATTTATTAAACTTGTGGGATAAAGAAAATGTCCCTGGCATTTTTTCTTTATTTCACTGTAAATAAGAGTGATAATATTAATGAATATATGGACATATTGCCTTCCAAACACTAGAACAAAGCCTCTCCTGCTATCTTTGAAGATGGATTTCAGCCGTTTCAGTGATCACTGTAAACACACAATCATTTGCACTCGAAAAAGACGAGCGGATCATTTGACCAGGAATTAGCGAGAGAAGGCTGACTGGAGCACAGTCAACAGTGAGCTTTTCATTGTAAATATGGACACGGAGCAGAACGCAGCCCTCCAGGCTGTTTGTGCGCTACCATGTAGTGAAAGAACAAAAAGAGACAAGAAGTTGTTGTTGTTGCTGATGTAGTTGTTGCTGCTGCTCCTTTTAACCATGTCTGCTTTCATTGGCTGCAGCTTTTTTTATGTTAGCCCGACTCGACTGGACATTTAGCAGGCTAGATGTTCAGTTTTCGTTGGCGACAAACAGTCAGGATGTCAGCTTCTGACTGGCATCTTTGAGGTGTTCACACTTAACAACAAAGGCTCGCCGAGCTGATGACTGCCTCACCGCGATCTGGGGGAGGGGTGTCCAAAAAACCGTAGCCAACGACGAGCCTAAAATCGTGTTGTGTGAACAAGGCACAAGGAGTTGGAGAAACAATATTCGTCTCTATTACAAATATCAATACAGTGTAACCTCAAAGAGAAAGGTATTTGTAGGAAGATCTGAAAACATGCATGACCAGAATGTGATTGGAAGATAATGCAGGCAACTCACAGATGGTGATGTGTCTTTTTGATCTGGGTGTTGAACAGGCTCAAAGATGCACACAATGCTTCCATAGGAAGCTGCAATCTGTCAGCAGAAAATAGAAAAAGGCAAAGTAAAATTTTAAGATGAAGAGAATGAAAAGATATACCATACTTGCATATATTATGTTACTCTATTCTATGATTTACAAAACACTTCCAAACTATCCAAAACGTTTGATGTAATATACAATTAAACCTAAAATATTTAGAAGATATAATATCTCAGTGAAAATGAGCCTAGATCCTTGTTCAAGATAAGTATAGTACCTGGCTGGAAACAAATAAAAAAATACTTAAGGGATATAACAACCAAGTGTTAGGTCAACACTGACTTTCTGTATGCACAGTTCTTATTCATGCATTACCTAGGGTTACATGCTCAAGGATTTTCATGAAAGCCACAGTTGCAATGTTAAACAGATTGAACGGGTGAAATTTCTCTGTCATGGAACACATAAGCTTAATAAGATAATACAAGCTGTCTCTCTATTGGGTTAAATAATATGGAGACTGTCACAGAGTGAATACCGTGAAGGAGTGAGTCACATTCACACACAGAGTATACCGTCTCTTTATGTCCCGATGACAAATCCCAGAAGCCCCAATATTACTCACAGGCTGTTTGAGAACGCCCTCTTGTGCTTGCTACCGAAAAACCACTTGACGTATCTATACGTAAATGGCACTCAAGCATTGGATATTGATCCGTTACGAAATTAGCACAAATCATACCTACTTTTCTTACCTATTTTATAGTATGGAATGTTAGAAAATGATTTAACAAGTGACATTAACAGAGAACAATAGTCAGCAACAGCAGGTATGAGAACTGACGCATTTATTACTAACCAATGAATTACATAACCTACTAAACATAAGAATATTCTACAACTGAATAAAATAAATGAAAAATAAATTAGAAGACACTGAGAAATAACCTCAATAAGTCTAAAAAAAACAAAAATTATATATTTCAAAGTGTAAAATAACCACTAGTTTAACTGTAATATGAGCATATACTGTAATTGAATAGAATTAGAAGACCCTGAAAATCTTCATGCTGTTTTTTGTGACGCGTGTTGACTAGAACAACAGTTATTACGGTAGCCGGGGAGAAAGCGTGACCATGTTGTCCACACACAACACTTATTACGGTAGCTGGGTATAAAGCAGAAAGCCTGACGGAGCATGTAAAGCACAGACCGGTACAACAACAGCGAGCCGCTCGCTGCTGTATTAACTTTTATTATCTTCGAGCCTGAGGTAATAACAGTTAATAGTCCTCTATTAAAAGCAGGCAGGAAGCAGAGAGCCTGGGGGAGCATGTTTAGCAAGGACTAGAGCACAGTTTGTGGGTGTCACTGCTATTAACTATTATTATAGCAGGAAATTTCAGAAATCTGGTCACTTTATATTAAACTCCCCGGTTCTGTGCCACCGCGGGAATTAATGACTAATCCTGCCACATGGCCGACATCACTCCTGCTCCTTGCTACTTTGTTAGCTCCTTAGCTCAGCTGTTGTTCTGATCACTGGGCTCTGCATGCTGCTCTGGAATGGACTGCTGGTATTGGAGTGTTTATATCGCAGATTTTAGATGCAGTCCCATATAATCCGATACTCGTTTTTTTCCGCTGATATCGGGCCGATATCAATATTGGATCGGGACATCCCTACGTATAAATATGTCAATGCCTCCCAAGTGTTGGATTTTAAATGACGTATAAATATGTCAATGGCAATCAAAGAATTAAGGACACAGCTCACGATTAAGCAAATTACAGGGGAGATCAAAAAATCTTATGCGCTGTAAATGAACTAACCATATACTGGAGCTCCACTCCAAGGAATTAAGTGGTCCTGTCAACATAGTTCTGTTATGTGAGCAGCAAATCAACAAAAACTGCAGGCTAAAGAACAGTTTTTTGCAGTGATGATGACTAGTCTTTGGCGGCACATAGGTGCCTCACAGAAAGAAGGTACCGGGTGCAACTGGCCCGTGAACTGTGTGGAGTTTGCATGTTCTCCCCATGTCTGCGTGGGTTCTGTCTGGGTACTCTGGCTTCCTCCCACCATCCAAAAACATGCATGGCGATTAGGTTAATTGGCTAATTTAAATTTCCCGTAGGTGTGAATGTGAGTGTGAGTGGTTGTCTGTCTCTTTGTGTCCTGTGATGAACTAGAGACTTGTCCAGGGTGTACCCTGCCTTTCATAGGCTCTAACCCGTGACCCTCCAATTACAACCCTGTTTTTGTCTGTTACGTAGTTCGTTCTAGTTTTAGCAAATATTCCACAATAATGTAGTAGCATTTAATTGTACCTAGTTTTGGAAAAACATGTTTCATACCAATAGATCATTAATGCTTACAAAATGCTTTTGAAGTGCCACCACACTGTGAGGGCAGGGGCTGTGTGCTCAGTGCTGTGCAAACTAAAATTATTGCAAATATTAGTGTGGAGAGGAGCAGTGAGGTGGAACTCACAAGAATACCAACTGAGCACGCTCAACCAGATGCTAGACCAAGCTGGAGGCATGTGAGGTAACGTCACGCCAATTGAATTGGATTAAACATCATATGACATGAAGGGAGTGGGTAAGCTTTATTTTTTTTCTCTCATGTTAATGAAAGCAGGTCTGTCTGCAGTTCTAACAAGGCTAACATCCACAATTAAATAACAACACAAATTACAGTGATGAGCTGGCAATTATGACTTCAACCTCTAACAAATCTTTACTTCAGTGCAGTATTGTTTCAAATACTGTGACTGCAGTAATAATGCAGGATGGGCTACTTTAACTTCCATTGACAACAAAAACTATATTAAGAACTATGTTGAGAAAGTACAGTTCTTTAGACATAACTTTCTCTTTGTAAACACTGTGGCTGAATAAAACAATACAAGACAAATTATATTATTATCAATAAACCCTGCAGAGATTAAGCGCACACCTTGCACAGACTCAGATCTGACCTTTTGCAGCTTTGCAGCTGAATTTCACTGCATCACACTGTGGGAGGCCATGTCCACAATCCTTTTTGGACCTGAAACGATCCCCAACACCACTTCCTTTTGCAAAGTCTACCCGAAAGTCTGCCATGACAAGTAATCTGATCCAGTTCTACATTTAGAATACCGTAGGAACCCCAAGGAGTGGACACCAGCTCTTGATTCCTCTCCGTGCTACAGATTTACAACAAAGAATAAGAAAATCAATGAGAAACATCAGAAAGACTGCATAACATCCATTTTGCAGATCTGTCCCAGACATGAATTACAAAAACATCACAACATATCTTTTGTTTGTGGCAACAAACAACCCATTTTGGGGTCATTAAAGGCACTACATCAGTTAATGTGCCTGCTGTACCACCACTTCACTGGGTTATTCTTTTTCTCACTTGGGAGTTAGGAGACACAAAGCACAAGTTCATTAAAACAGACTTTGATGTTGCCAACATTCTCTCCTTCCCTGAAAGTATAAACTGAGAATGCTTAATACAAGAGCTTGCCACTAATATGCCTTGCAAAACAGTTACAATTAATCTATCACAAGATCTGAGAACAAGAGTCCGGGACATTTCAGCCACCAATTGTGTGGTCATAAAAAATAGACAGTGCTTCATAGTGCTGTGTAAATACACCTTTCTTTTTGACTGATTCCCCATTTGTCTCTGTCCATGGATGACATGAATGATTTGATATGAATTATGTTATTGTTTTAAACAACTACAGAGCCTTTGTTGTTTGTATATTGTGGCAAATCCTTTATCTTCCACTGAACTACACAACGCCTACAATAAAAATAATGTTATTTCCATTTGAATATGTCTTCCTATGAATACATCTAACATCTATTTAAAAAAAACAAAACATGTAACTCAGCGCCATCGACATATTTCAATGTCATTTGAAATCCGACGCTTAAGTGCCATTGACGTAATAATACGTGAAAGTGTTTTTTCAGCAGTGGGTTGCTGATCGCGGTCTCCAGCAACCTGTGAGTAATTTTGGGGTTTCTGGGAGATGTAGTCGGAGCATAAAGAGACAGTATATCAAAGCAGGAAGGAGAGACAATCACGATTAGAAAGCAAATCGGACGGATTCTGGACAAAAAGTGACGTTTTTGATGGGAGTGGCCTCTACTCTGCTTCCGATAACACAAGAACAGAACAAGGTAAAAACAAACAGTTTTTTCATGATGAAATAGCAAGCCTCTTCTTTCATTTGAGCTATTCAGTGTTTTCAGAGACATAGTACAGAACATTCTGTGGGTCTTGAAATGCGAAAAAAATGTCAAAATGGGCAAAAACCTGCTGGTGCAAGGCACATTGTATTTTATAAAATGGCTGGCACTCAAAGAGTTAATTAAACTAAACTAATATTTGAGGAAGAAACCCTTTCCTGTCTGCACTTCAGCCTGAGGACCCAACATGACAGAGCAATACTCCATCGCTCTTACCTGTCCACCCTGCAGTGAGCAGTCAACACAGCCGACCTGGATATTGCCATGTTTGGCCCCTGGGATGATCTGCAGTCGCTCAAAGTCACTGCCCAAAACTACCACATCACAACCTGATGCATATGCCTATCAACAATGAGAGAGAGAGATGAAGAGGACACTCAGAAAGATTTGCATGAAGGGTCACTTGAACGTCACTTGTCCTGGAGCCAGTGTCACAACATCAAATGTGACACCCTATGACAGCTCTGGGGCAAAAGAAGATGAGCTTAGAATTCAATGCTCTATTTCTGCAGCTCTCAGAAGAGGACAGTCACATGAGCTGTGATTCACTGTGACTCTGCCTCCATCACAAGAGGTCAGACACACAGAAATAGCCCCATTGATCTGCTCTCCGAATAGCATTGTGGTATCATCTCATAGCTTTTTGAGATCAAAAGTGCAAAAGCAGTCAATGGTAGAGTACACCTTTACTTTTCATACACTCTGTCCTAAAACCTTCAGTAAACAAAGACTTCCTAGGGAACTACTGTTGCACAATATCATACAGCTACATTGAATACTTATGTATTAATTCTTATACTATGTCTTCAGGATTTCTACAGTGTTTACAGTGTAGGTGTGTCTAATCTAAATCAAAAAAAACTATAACATTCTGTAGGTACGAATGAAGCCATGTTTAACGAATATGTCTACTGTTTAGGCGGAAATCTACTTAGCCAAGACAAAGCAATGTTCTGGTGGAAAACCAGGACCTTGATACCAATAATGTAGCAACATTTTGTGTTTGACTGTTGGTGTTTTCATCTGAAACTGATTCTGATCTTATCTTAATTTATCAGAGAAAAACATGTGCGGTGTATGGTGTACAGTGACCAAACGGAGGTGGCTGTAGCTCAGTGGGTAGAGTGTTTATCCCTGAACAAATTACATTTTACATTCAAAACAACTCAGTGAACAAAAATCTATTGTGACAGGTCATTTTGGCCACCCTCTAAGAATCAGAGCTCTTATGTGGCTGAGAGAGAGATTTTTCTAGAGCTTGAAATAGCTTACCGTGAATGGCACATTGTTGACACTACCAACAGAGAAACAATTGTCTCCAGGGTTGACAGCCCCTGTGAGGACCTGATGGAGATTCATGATTCTTGATTACAGTCCCCTCGTGGTCTTTCCTTCTCTCTCCTTTCTCACATCACCCTCCCACTCCAGGTGAGATTCATGGGAAACCATGAGAAGGATGTGTGATCTTCCTCTGTCACCCGCAATTTCACTTGCTTATCCCTACAGGCTTGCTGTTGTGAGGAGAGGAGATGATGAGATAAACACAGAGATGTAAACAGGAAATGTGTTAGTTCAGCTAGTAACAAATATTAGGGCATATCAGTAACTCCTGGATATTCACTGCAAATTGATTTAACACTCAGCATGTGCAATGTTTTCAAGGAGGAAGTAAGTTGATCTGCAAACTGCTTCTGTTGCATTGCATGGTGCATCAAGTGACTTTAAACCTTTCAGCACCAATACAAAACTGCATGAAATTTGTCTCACAATGGGATCTTTGCATGAAAACATACTGTGATAAGACCCACAACAAGTAAGCATTAAACCTATTTTGCTGAAAAATGCATGTAGGAGTCAAAGCTCTTTTGATCCTTGTGGCCCAATTTTAAAATACATACCACTAGGTGTTAGCATGCTAGCATGTTATCATCGGGAGCTCTTTCACTGCAAAATAATGCAACCAGGTAGGTACAGATGAGATAGGGCTTTCAGGGGGCCTAAACAATAAGACCTTAGCCATGCAAGGTGATGCTATAGTACTCAATGATGTACCAGTCTGTGTCACATATTAAAGAGGTAACAGTAGTGATGACTGTCAATGCAAGATTAATGTGGGGTTTCAGATGTTTCTGAAAGTGTTTAAAACTTCAAAACACGATAAAACCAGGACTTACTTCTGAAAACCCTGTGTACTGTATGTATGATATTTCACAAACAAGCAGTGAAACAAGTCCAGTGGAAATAATAGGCCATTGTGGGAAGGTTGCAGAGCAGGTGTCAGTGGGTTGCCACGGTTTAGATCTTGTGTTACAACTCGTTTAACAGAGTTTGTCCACTAAACTTTGCTGCAGGCACAAATGACGAAACATGCATGCATGTAATAAATGACTCACTGTGATGTCTCTTACAAGTCTTACTGCCACACTAGAAACTATATATCACTTTTTGGTTTCCAAGTTACATAACGTAACGTTACACCACAAATGTATCATTCCAGTAAGCAGGAAATACGTAAGTTTTTGAATGTCAGAGTTTGCTCTACAGCAGTAATACAGATTGCAGAAGTGACGTTGAGCTATTTTCTAACTGCAGAAAATGTGAGTTATGTCCTGCTGCTGTGGCGAATCACGTGATAACGATTCAAACGCCAGCACCTAAAACACAGTAAATGACAAAACATCTGAATAACACTGTGTCACCAGTATAAATAAAGCACACAGCTGGGGAAGTTTCTGCATGAGTTTAAGCAGACACTTCATATCCTAGCTAACGTTACCTGTTTTCAATTCCTCGAATCATGACGCTAACTTTAGCTGTTAAGTTTAGCTAGCCAACTGCAGTTTACATAAACACATTAACACAACCAGTGTTAGGCAACTTACCTTGTGCTGCTATTTTCAAACATGTCCTGTAAAAAAACACTTCTTTGATGTCTTTGATGAATGCAGCCCTCCAACGTTAAATGTTTCGTCTTCTCAGTTAGCTAGCAGTAGCGCGTACTAGCTTGTGAAGCTCTCTTTTAGCGAGCTCCTGAGCCAGAGAGCTAACTGTAGGCCACTAAAAGACAAACACTGACAGTTTCCAGTTGGCAAAAAGCTTTTTGGTCACTTATCAAAGTGCTAACCACAAGAAGGAGCCGACCTCTCCCCAAGGTTAGCAAATACAAGGCTTCCAGTGAGGAAGCTTTTCCTTATGTTGAAGATGTGTCATGGTAATGACTGTTTCGTTGCAATGCATTATGGTCCTTGTAGTTGCGTTTTGACGACGGCGCGTCATCAACGTAGCGCACACTTGCCTACAGTGAAATTCGGTGATATCGTTTTTCTGTAAGATAAATGAAAAAACACATGGCTACAGCGGCTTATAGTGAACACATGCCCAGTATTTATCTTTTCATACAGCAGTGAATTAAGAGATGACAAAATGTGGAGAAATATGAATGACGGGACTACTTTAGTGCCCTTTAGGTGGTGAGAGTGGCTCTTACTTTAATAGATTTGCAATCCATCCACGGGTTTCAAGATGAGCCACTGGCCTCTTTGAAATAACGATACTCATATCTGTGGAGACGCATAACCTGATTGAATTTGTTAGTTGTAGGCCTACTCGTGTGCGCCAGTAATCATAACCCAATGAAATATCACTATGTATTAGGCCTAAATAACCACTAGGTGTCACTCCTGTTCAATACACTCCAGGTTACTTTGACTAGTCCAAACGGATGACCTGGACGGGCATTTCTGCTCTTATGATCATCTAATGGTGATCATCTGTTTATTTCTGTACGTTTGTCTTTTCCTTACATATAAGAATGCATAAATATATCAACTTATTACTATTTTGAACATGATGAATGGTTGTTTTTAAATTGACTGAAAGGTTCTAAATCTTGCAGATGTAAACTTTCACTGAGCACGAACTAAACAGAGCGTATCTAGTATAGTCTTATATACTCTACATAATATTTAGCCTGCAGCACACTTCATCTTTACTTTTGCATATTTCCACATTTTCTGCCCAAGCTCCATAGTAATGGGCAAAACACTGCTGAATGGGTAAATGAATGACAGTGAGCACTTCAACCTCAATTAAAGCATGAGGAGATAAATAGTACAGACAGTCTCCATGAATAATTAAAATGGCTGGCATGTCAGTGACATTAGGGAAGGTTGGCAACATTTATTGTCATGGCAGTTGGATATGATGGCAATGATGAAACTGTTGACTTCTCAGCGAGGAAGTAGGTCATTGTGTTATTAAATATGTAGCTTTATTATTGTAGCCTACTAAATATTACATTTTCAGTTTTTACACACACACACACACACACACACACACACACGCACACACAATGATATTGCTGTTCTTTTTGATATTAAATCCTCCGAGTTTGAGTGTAAGAGTGTCTCTTTGTCAGCAACAGTTTCTTTTCTGTGCAGGTACTCCAAAAAACAAGGAGATAAATAGCCTGTAATGGCTCCATCTGAAGTTACACATAGCTATGATAAAGTTTAATATACTCTCAGCCTCAACAGTTATTTCAGTGGCAGAGGGCCGAAAGTTAGAATAGGTTCTAAAAATATCTTCTCAGTCTATGGTCCAAGATATATTTGGCAGCATCACTGAAAACCTACAAGACTGTTAATCTGGAGAAAATGTAATAAACCATGTAATAAACCTTTACCGCCTATCTAACTTTGATGACTTTTTGCTGTCCACCAATACCAGATTTTACTTTACACACTTTGTTCTTGACATTATAAGTACAATAAATATACTGGATGATGCTAACAATGCTATTTGCAGACAGAAGACACTCTCGTGAAATATCTGTCTCTATTTTTTATTGCAACTTCCTCTCCTCAATTTATTTATGACTCATATGACTATTTTTGTCTTAAAACGGTTGATGTGCATTTAGTTGTGTATTGTATTATTCTTATAATGCATATAGTATTCTATGTTTCTATCTAATTTTGTACTACTGTGTGCATTTCATCTGCTACGCTTTTTTAATTCTTTCAAAGGTAGAATTAGAATGAAAAATCACAAAATAGCTTGCTCTTCATGTTTATGAGCATCTTGATTTTGATCTGCAAACTGAATATATTTGATCTAATTGGAGGAATAAAAATGATGTAAAAGAGTAAAATAAAAAGATACATTTTTATTTACATTATAAACATAAGACACAAGAGGGCAGTATTGAAACATATAAAGCTTCTTAGGCAGTGAAGCTGTTTCACCCGACAAGGAACAGCAATTCAACCTCACAACCAAACACACTCTTGGCTGCTGCACAATTCTGCATAAACTTGTTGTTACGTGTGAAGTAGGAACACTCCAATTGCAAAACACAAAAAAAAAGTCAAAATACCTCAAACCACTGGTCTGCTCAGTAATCATGTAAAATTGATTTTCAAATGACACTATCATAAATCTTGATTATCAAGTTTGGGTCTCGCTATAGATGACATAAACTGAGCTCCAGCTTCTCAGTTAGGTTGATTCTGTCCTTCCTAATGCATAATCCACAAGTTTTTAGTTTCCCCTTGAAATGTGAGTTGTCTCTTTGAAGTGTTTTGTGGTATTATTATACTGTGGTTTGACGTGTAATAATGTTGATGTCTTGTACGCGCTGTAATTACTGGATATGGAGGTAGGAGGGCAATGCCAAAATGAGCTTGAAGTTTCAGTGTGGCCGTGCTTTGATGTTTAGCAGGGATGGGGGTAGAAAAACACACACAAGTTGCTGAACTTTGCCTGAAAGACAGGGGCATTAGAAACTAAGCATAATGAAGCATAATGGCAAATAAAACAACTGTTCTTTTGAAGAGAGTAAGCATTTAACATTTAGCTTTGGTAATCATAAAATGATAAATACTCTCATCTCAGTGTAATTATGAGTATACTTTAAACACTCATCAAATGATGAGTGTTCATTTTAGAATATATGTGTTAAACTGCACTGAAAGAGATAAAGGGCTTTGTTTGCTCTCAGTAAACCAAACCAGCTGCACTGCACTGCACTGCATGATAATAATGTTTTTGTTGGTGACATCTCTGCCAGACTTTCTGTTTGTAATCCACCAGCTCTTCCTCTTCTGGACTATAATTTCAACACTGTCCTACATTTCTGTGTAATGCAGTGACCCGAGTGAAAGTATCCTTGGCTGTGAATGTTGTTGAGTCAAATGGAGGTATGTTTATGTGTGTGTTTTTGGCCGTCAGCATGTGTGAAGGCCTGCGTACATCAGCGCATTTACCCATCTGTGCGAGCGTGCATGTGAACGAGTGTGCCTCACTGCATGATGTGTCTATGAGTGTGTCTGCTGTGTTCATGTTGCTCTTGAGCCTCGTCCTGCAGAGGTGACTGTGAAACGATGGGAACAGACATTACAGTCAGAGGAAGAGGGGTTAGCAGGCAGGCGGCAGGATATCCCATCACATTAGGGCTGCTGCTGCTGCTGCTGCGCCCACTTCCTTCAACTCTTCCCAGGAAGAGGTCAGCAGAGGTCAAGCAGGCCCCTCCCGCTGTCATTATCCTTCCATCACCTGCCGTCCTCACTGTGCTGACAACAGAACTTTCTCCTCTGTCTCTTCAACCTTCACTTTTGGAAGCAGCTTTAGCTCTTTATGAGCACCCACCCCTTTCTCTTCTTGTCTGACTCTGCCTTTATGATTTTCACATTTTTTTTCTCCATCTGTTCCCCAGTTCTCATTCCTTTCATAGCCTTTTATTTGTCTCTTTTTTGCTCTTTTGAAAGCCCTACATCACTCTCAATTTCCCTCTGTCATGTTCTCTCACATATCCAGAGAACTCAGGGGTCCCTCTTTCTGAGATCTTTTGTTGAGTCTGCAGCTGATCTCTAGATTGCAACAGAGATACTATACACCCACTGCTGCTTTCAGATAGACTTGAACCAAATTCTGTCAGAGGAGGATCTCCAGTGAGTTTTTAGTAAGGGAAGAGAGGACTAGCTGTGTACTGTGAGCCTGAGAGTGCAGCCAAATGTGTGTCAAAAATACAGCTAAAATCTGGGGCAAGTGGTAATGCAATATAGATGTTATGTCATCATGAATATTTCATAATACACAATACAGAATAATGTAAACTGAGCAACAGAGTTGGTAATTTTGTCTTTCTTTATATTCTGTGTCATGCTAAATTTACGTGAAATCTTTCAGCCATCTTAGCAAAGCATGACAACTGCCTGGAAACACCAAGCTTCATTGACTTGATTTACTTTTTGAACAGCATATACAAATTTATACAAAACCATATTCCACTCAAACTGAAAGTTAGTGATTTGCATCAAACTTATCAGAATTCACAAAGTTGTGCACTCCTTTATACTACAGATCTCCTTGTTTTGAGCCCTAAGATGCTCCGTGAGTCAAGATGTGTTTTGACTTTGTTTGAGTTCAGGTCTCTTCATCATCAAATACTTTGGCATCAGTCTTTGTCTGGCTTCCTCCTCCCGTCTGAGGAAATGTGGAGTTAACTTGCTTAATGAGGAGACAAGAATATTTTTCCATGATTTAAACAGAGATCACAGAGCAGACGTCCAGAACACATCCCTCTGAAACGACACTCATCTGATAACAAACCAGATGCAGAGATGCTAGAGGAAAAACACTTTGCACAGGAATCATTTCTGTCTCCTGTCATAATAAACTAGACTTGCATAAAAGCCCAAATTAAGTACACAAGTTTCATCACATCACAAATCACATCGTAAACTCTAAACTGTCCATATTCTCTACAGCATCAAATTATCTGTTCGTAGTGATACGTGCAATCCAGCGTTTAGTGTCTATGACAGACTGCTGACTTACGGCTGTTGAATATACCTGAAATGGCTCTCATTGGGCCATTATCCTCCATGATATCTGGATATTATGCCTCTCTGATTTATACCGCTCCTGCCGACCCTCACCCACTGTGACCTACATTCACTTTCATCTCACACATCAATCATTAAGCAGTTCAAAGTAAAGGTCTGTCTGTGGAGGAAGGCACAGGGCTTGATCATAATGGCATTAATTCTCCAATGACACCTTAAAAAGTGCCCAATGTTATGTATCTAAAGGTGCTGTCACTCTAACACCGTGAATGAAACAGAATGCCACAAACTACAATGCAGCAAGAGATGATCAACAGGAAGCAGATTGTTTTGATGATTGACTTCAGTGAGTGAAGTTAGCAAGCTGTTATCAAGGCTTACACAGTAAATGCAAATACATGTGGTTCTTCATGGCAAAGTCCAATTTAAACAATTTCTTCTCCTTCCTGTAACGCTGACCTTTCAGCCATTCACCCCAAAACAGCCACAGTCAACCACTGTGTGTAGATAATGCAACAGAAACAACAAAGAGAATGAATCAGTAGACAGTAGACAACAGTGACGACAGAATATGTAGCTGAATGCCGTTCAGTGGCATTAAAGCATCATACTATTTACACAACAACAAGGAGACAGAGAAGACAGATGGGTAGGTAGGCAGAGATAGGGAAAGACAGAGAAATATCCTGGACTGAAATATAGATGAGCACTATGGGTGTAAGCAGAGGCTGGATGACTTATTCAGAAGGGACTGTGTGTACATGTCATTAAATCAGCTGCTATTCCCACTTCCAGTCGCCCAGGTGAATTTAAAGCTGGAGCTCAGGGAGAGAATTGAGACACTGAGGTCGAATCTGGATTTGGATCTGGATCAACCAGCCGACATGAAGATGGGAATAATAATATGCAATGTCAGGGGAACATCTGCTTCCACTTTGTATGCCATTGTCGTTCTACTGAGCAATACTGTGCTCTGCTGCATCATTTCCTCATAAAATCAATTCCACTTAACACCTGATATGCATTTGTAGGTGCAACAAGGTAAGGAAAGGTACACTGCACTTGCATGGTGTGTACACAAATAGCTTGCATGCTCATGTATAGAGGCCAAGGAAACAAAGGTCAGCTGAATGCTCCCTGTAAAAGTGTGATGGAATGTAAAACTGAGATGTGGTTGGTTGTGACAAGAGGACATCCAGGAGTAGGGCCAAGAAATTTGTTTCAGCTGGTTAAATAAAGCTATTTAACACATGAATTATCAACATACAAAGCAACAGCACACATCCTGATAGCATGCTATTAGATATGACACTAGAATGCCAGTTTTACAGGGTTTATATGAAAAAAAAATCCTGCTAATCCATGTGTGGAATTGTTTCAGGTTTGTTTGCAAAAACAGGCAATTTATGCCCCACAAAGTGGTTATGGTGCATCAGCTCTCACACACATTAACTAACAGTGGGGAAAAATAACACAGAAGCCCAGACAGCAGCCAGACAGAGTCAAAATCCTGACATTTCATCATTAGCTGGGACACATCAGTGTTTCAAGCACAGGTGAGTCAATGTTGCCAATACCTTCAACTGGGAAGGTCAGTACAGTGTGACCCTATTTTAAGGATCGTGAGGGAGAGAGCTGGCAGGCACGAGGTGTCACAAGTTGATTTTCAAAAAGAAGTGCTGCCTTACCCAAAAAAAAATTAAACAAACATTTTACAAAATATGCAAAGATGCTCCGGACCCAAACAAATAGCTAGTTAAACAGAACACAACTCAAGCTTTCATAACTTGAAAATAAAAGCCAAACTGGAAGAATCCTGAGGGAAAAAAGGTCAAATCTAGTAAGACAGTTCATGGAAACATACATAGAGATTGATTGTTGACCTTGAGAATGAAGATAAATGATAAAATACTCTAACCTTGGGGCTCAGTAGTGTATGAATTCCCTCATATCCAACTAATACTTGTTATCACTCAAATGAAGTTTCTTATTTTGGTCAGGTCACAGTCTGAAAATGTGAATATGGTCAAAATTACTGGAGAAAAAGGTTGAGTTTAGAATAGTTGAACTCAGTTCACAATGAACTCAACAATATTGCTTTTTGTTTATGTGATGACACAGTTTGTTAACCTGAACCCTCTGAGGTATTCCCTCTTCACCTTCCAGCTTCATTTGCAAATGATGCCAACAACCTCTTTCTCCCTCTCTGTCTCTCTTTCAGACCTCATCAGCAGCTTGACGTCCATTTGAGAGATAGATGAGGGAAGGGGGAGGACACAGACTCATGTGCGCAAGCACTTAGCCACCCCCCACCACCCCACATCAACACACAAACTTACACACACACACACACGCACACACACACGCACACACGCACACACACACACACACGCACACACACACACACACACACACACACGCACGCACGCACACGCACACACACACGCATGCACGCACGCACACACGCGCGCGCGCATACACACACGCATACACACACACACGCACACACGCGCATACACACACACACACACACGCATACACACACACACACACACGCACGCACACACGCACACATACACACACACGCACGCGCGCGCACACACACACACACACACACACACACACACAGAGTCCCATCTGAGATTCTTAAGACTTTGCTCTCTAACTGTCACTCCTAGTTACAGACCTATCATGCAGAAATGCTGACTTATTCATGGCTTTCATGCAAACCTGGATGCACAGAGGAAACTGAAGCTGGCTGAAGCGAGGTCCAGCAGGCTGTGTGTGTGTGTGTGTGTGTGTGTGTGTGTGTGTGTGTGTGTGTGTGTGTGCGTGTGCGTGTGTGTGTCAGTACTGTGCTTACTGTACCTTACTCAGCTATGCTTTACATCATTTTGCCATTAAAGGTCAGACACACACACACACAAAATATACTGTATATGCTGACGTATAGATGCCTCAGGCTTACACTCAGAGCTGATTTCTAAAATGGCTAAAGACATTTTGGCAACTGTTGACTACACATTCACAGGACATAACTACAGTTTTTTGCAGTGAGTAAGGGAAAATACATTTATCCCTCCATGATGTCATCATTTCATATTACAGCATGGTCACTGATAGTAGCAGAGGGCATGGCCTCCAGATATTAGTACCTCTGTTGATTTAGAAATACCTAGATAGTCAAATAAAGCAGTTCCCTGTGGGCCTATATGCACCAATATAGCAGAATAAAGTCAGATGCAGCAGGGTATAATTAATGAAGCTGAACTATCATTGAACACACACTAAGGGTTTCCCATACTTGTAAATGTTCAGAGGTGAAAAAAGATCAGCAATCATCTTTGAATAATACAAATCGGTTATCCACAACCATTTGCTGTCACAGCAGTGCTGCTTGAACTGATGGAGTTAAAAAAAAAACAGAAAACAATTCAGTCAACTAGAATTTTCTTGGAGACCAATTAAAATGGTGTGAAAGTGCTACTTACCAGTTGAATGGTGCTAAGAAAGTGAAACCTCTTCCTGTGACACTGGTGATGCTCAGCTCCTGTAATTCTTACTATTGTCTATCAATTATCATAATATATAACCACCGAAACTGTGTCGATGCAGAATCTTCACAACACTGAATACATAACTAAGGCATCTGACTGTCACCATCTACAGTGTTTTACGATATATTCCAATCTCCAATCTGTGTGTGTTAATCTGTGTCAGCGTGCACACATACATGCAGGTGTGACATCTCCCTAACTAAGAAAACTATAGATCATTATTAAGCAGCTCAGGGGCAAGTGTATTTGTGCTTATTTTATTCTTTTTTTAATGCAGACTGACTAGAAAGTGACACTCCATCAAACACATTGACATCATCTGTTGAATATTCCTCTTTAGTGAACCACTTGTAGGTTAAAAAGTAGATGCATCATCCAACAGTTGTTTTGTCTGTTATGTTGTGTTTCTGATTTGGCTGTTGTGATACAATAGTTCTCATATGCTTATAGTTTAAAACAGTCTTAATTACTCCAGTACTTGCTGTTCAAACATCCATGAATTCGTATTGCCTACTTTCGAGGGTTCAGTCTGTATATTAGTTCATTTTTTAATATTGTTTAATGGACCTCCGCTTCAAACAGACTCACGGGTTTTGGAGTGAAAAATGTACAGTGACAACAGCTAAATGATTTCCCTCTATTAAGCCTAAGTGCTTATAATACAGCTGGGACACCTGTGTAGAATGAAACGTCTAACTGTGGTGTGCTCTTTGTTTTTTACTACAGCATGTACAGCTTGTACAATTATTATTATTCTTTAAAACTTTTCTGGGATGCATATTTTCAAACACCTTTGTCTTCTCATGAAAAATTTTGATTGAGACTGCAACGTTAATAAATTATATATAACAATTTTTTATTCATGTTTACTTATACAGTGTATCACATTACTTGGGGAGCTTATTGATACACCACAAACAGCAAATAACATCACACTTTCTCTACAATATCTACAATACAAGACACTTGAATGAATGTACAGTGATACATACCTTTATGTCAGTATTCCTTGATGGGGTAAGCAGGCTTTTGTAGCCTACTTTGTGGGATGTTTTATCTCAGCAGGTGGATTTTGTCAACTTTCCAGCTGTTTAGTTTCATCACAGATTCCTCTGTTGATTAATTGACCTGGTGCCATTCACAGTGGAGTCACTCATACTTTTTTTCAGGCAACTTTTAGAAAGACACATAAAAGAGTACATTAAAGATTTGTAACTTGAACAAGAGATTCACAACAATTTCATTTTATTTGGGACATAATAACTGTATGACAGTAGAGCGGAGCGGTGTCAGTGGGGAATACACTAAAAGGCATGAGTAGCCGTCCCTGTGATGTCAACAAAGCACACACACTTAGCCTTTAGTCTTAATTTATTATACCTGTACAAAATTAACCATTTTGCAAAACAATGGTGCTTCTACTTTATTCCCTCTTATAAATAGTGCTGATAAATGCAGTGTGCTGAACCAGAACATTGTCTACAAAAACCTACAGTATCACTTTCAAGCATATGTCTGTTTATCCTTATAATCCCTACTTTCATGTCTGTTTTCAGCACAATTCCACAAGTGAGAATATATTATGAGATGACAGAATACAGTCTTTGTTGTGAATGCAGATAGAGCTGTCACATTCCCAGAAGTCACATATGGAAAGGTTTAGCAATCAGCACTACAGCCACAATTTTCAGATATAACTACATGTTTACTCTTTTCCACTTTACACCCTGTGGAGAAAATAAACAGGCTGCCCATTAAGGTACTAAAAGGAGAGGTAGCGGACAGGTTTCAGTGATTGGCCTGCAACAGTGCAGCGGTTACCACTGTAAACAGAGTCTGCTCCTTTCTCAGCTGTCTGTATGATCCACAGGTGAGAAGCAGCCATTAGGACTCTGGCAGTAGCAGCAGCAGCACAAATGATGCTCCTCCAGTGGTCCAGCTGTAAAACACACAGCTCAGCAAGCTTCAAATACAGTCCCACAGACACACTACAGACTGTTATTTCTTATTGTGTGAATTGGAGATTAAATGTGTTTGACTAATGTCTCTCAGTATGAACACACTTGCAGTTTTGTGTTTCTACTTTAACTCATGTTGGAAAAGGATGGGAATCTCAATACATACAGATTTGAGCCTTTTTGTACACATGTTACTGTGAGTCAATTTAGACATAACTGCCAGTGGCACTGAGGTGGAAAATATTATATTTAATGTACTTAAGTACAATTTTGAGTATTTTCATTCTATGTAACTGAATACTTCTACGAGGGGAAAATACACTACTACTACTACACTACACTACAGCTGTAATCACTAGTTGCTGTCTAGATTAATATTTGATATAAAGTACAATACATTGTTAAAAGCTTTAACAGGTAATCAGCTGTATGGGGTTTTATTTGATTTATTATTAATTTTAGTTTTTTTTATTGTTGTTGAACAGGAACACTAAAAATAGTACAGTTATCTGTTTGTTTCCCCTTTGGCTGTCCTTAACATGTTTTTTCCTCATCCCTTTTGTTTAAAGAATAAACAGAATAAAGAATTCAGACCTCTGAGAAAATAACAAACCCAATGAAATAAAAATCAATGTTCATGTTTTTTCCCTTTAAAAGGAGTGTGGTGCATACAACCCTGATCTGTTCAATGAAATGACGACTGAAGAGTAAATCAGTCCTCTCTGGACAACTGCCAAATGTCCTCAGGTAGTCTGTTAAATGTCCATCAGCGATTTGTCCAGCGAGCAGCAAAAGAAACAGAAAAAGAGGAAAAAAGCAAGAAAATATCACCAGCTCCGGGACAAATATTACCTCAATAAAATGAAATTGAACTGATTTATTTCATTTCTGCTTTTAATTTGCTATGTCTCCTTCCTCTTTTTAATGCACCACCATTGCCCTCTGTTGGACTAAAATACTGTAGCTATTTCACAGAAAAAGACCATATTTACAGAGGCACTTTGACTAGGTTATACCAGCATTGGCAATACCTGCGATATGTAAAATAGACTAAAAGAAGACACCACTCAAATAATTTTCTAAATACAGTTAGGTAAAGGCTCTCTCCACCGCCTTATACTTGGACTTTGAGTGCAATTAATTTGTTAAAAAAGAGAAAAAAAAACACACAACAAACAAACTTAAGAATGGATTTGGATGAGAGCATTATTTTGATATGTAAAATATTATATAGATATTGCGATAATGTGAATGTAAATTTTGGCCACAACAATTGTGTAGTGAAACCCTGACACTGTGACAACCCTACGTATAATGCACTGGGACTTTCACTTCAGAGGAGGGTCTGAGTGAGAGGGGTGAAGTGTCAGAGACACAGGAAGTTGCAACATGTTGTCACAAAGATTTTAATGGTTTTCTCTGTCTAGACTCCAGAGGAAGGTGGACGTAGTTCCTTTTATATCCTCTCAGGCCAGCACATTGGTGTGAATTAGTTGTAGGAAATAATGTAGGCCTGTAAAATGAGCAGAAGATGTCTGCAAGTTCTAGCTTGGGCTTAGGGTGAAGGTGAGGAAAGCTGCTGCACTCTAACAAGCCTCTGGAGCTGAGCTGGGTCCTTGCTGAACCTCTGGTGTGTGCCTTTTCTCTGTCCCAGACTGGGATGTGATTCTTGCTTCAATCGTCTCTCCTTCACACTCAGAGTCCTAATGTGCCTGGGACAACTTTAGCAAGATGAGCAAGATAAGCTCTGATGTGAGCATATTTCCAGAGTTCAAACTAACTGGTGTGTATCCTGACATTATTGAGCTCGAATTATACCCTGCCCGCCTCCCACACTCAGCAACTCTTCCACTTCAAAGTGTGTGTGAAAGCATGAGAGAGAGAGAGTGAGATAGAGAGAACAAAGAGTTAGAGTGTGTGAAATACAGGTTTGGATGTGGTTTGTTTTGATTTGAGGCTTGCAGCATGTGCATTGATGTTAGCAGATCAAAATGATTTTTTCTCAACTGGGTTGTGTATAGTATCCATAATGATTCAACGGGACACGGTAAACATGCACTGCAAAATGAAATGCATGATATGTGAATGCACCACAGCCACACATTTACTGTAATTGATAAAGACGTGCTGCAATATGCATGAGCAACACCTTAACCGGTCTGTTTATAATATAATCACAAAACACAAACAGAATCCAAATCTACCTGAAAAAAAAAACAATGATAGTACTTTCACCATCACATGTTCACAGCCCTGTCTGATGGTAAAAAACACTTTTGCTTTTAAAGCAAATTAAATGATATCTAATGAAGGAAGGCTTGGCAGGCATGAAGGCATTAGTTCACATTAAAGAACAGCAGTATAGTGTTTGGCATTAGGCCTGTGAAGGCAGCACTGTATGGAGCTGTTACAGTAACAAGACAGCAATAGTGTCTGACAGGCCACTACTCAGGAGCACACTGCTTTCATAGGTGGCCTGTTATCATATAATGATAAGCCCAAAGCATCACACACTGACACACACACACACACACACACACCCTACACTAAAACTCACTGTGCACTGTGATGTGTCTTTGGGGTTTGAAAACGTGTGTAGGTGTCTTTTGTGGCAGACTCAGTCTTCAGTCTAACAAATTGATGTTGATTTTGGCTTGGTTTAAGATTGTGTGAGAGAAGAAAAAGATTATGTGGAATATGCATCCCTGGCATCAGATTATAGCCTAAATGTACCATAAATAAATAACAAGGTTTTAAACTTTGCTGATTTCAGACTTCACCTCATGGCCTTTCTGATGCGATCAGAGCCAAGTGAAGTAAAGTTAGGGCCCATTTGTTGGGAAACAAATGACTGCAAAGCATGTGTTTGTGCGTGCGTGCCAGCTTGGGACCAGGAGGGACCACCAGGGAAGTAAGGGTAGACCAGAGACCAGAGGGAACAGACAAGAGAGGCTTTGAACCTGAGCACATTCAGATTCACATCGGCCATGCGCGACAAACCGACCTGCATCTTTATTGTTCCTTAAAAATCACCAGTGACAGTTCGCAGGATAAGAGCCAACAGATCTGCCTGTGAGTCCACAAAACGCTGGTTAATCTGATTTGAATTTCAAACTAACCTCTTCACATTTTTTCCTCCTTTTTGTCATTCTATTAATAGCCCCCATGCTTTCTCCTTCTCCGACGCGCATTCTTATGAAATGCCGCCGCGTAAAAATAGAAATACAGTTGTCCATAACTGGAGCCCATTGACACAATACCTCCCGTTCCAAGGCCGTAGCTCCTCCCTATGCATGTGTGTGAGTGTGAGTGTGTGTAGCGGGTGGGTGACAGCTGGGATCGCTGCGCTCCGCTCCAGTCTGGTAAGAAGCTTCATCTCCAAATAGGATGACCGTCGGCTTTTGTGGAGGGGACTGCACTGAGCTCCGTAGCTAGTTCTGGGACACACGGTTCGTTCAGTTTACCTGAGAGGAGTTTAAAAGACAAACCATCGTTTTTTGTCTCTCTAGTGTGGATTTCCGATGGATATTCCGATTTGAAGAGGTGTGATTTGAGCGCGGCATGTAACAAAAAGAAGCGCATGAGAAAAGTAGCGCTCGTATTGTTATTCTGAACCGTCTGAACTGCTTTCAGAGCCGTACCTCATGGATTACTAAAAGACAGAGCTATAAACCACTCCGAGGCATATCCATTCATGAGCTGAAGGTAAGATCTCTTTGTTTATTTCAAACTTTAGGTGCGTTTATAGCCTGTACCAGTGTTTCTCCATACAGATCCGGAGGCTTGTTTTCTGTACAGTCAGGCTGCCCGGCGACAAGTGCACTCGCTTCACATGGTTACTTTGTTAACTTAGGCTGATTCCGCGTTATATTATGGCTTTTCAAAGTTATAGAAAAACAGAAAGTGACAGTTTTTCAATTCAAATTGACTGCGATGCGTTTTCTAAAAGAAAAACACATTCTGCCGATATAAACACAACACATTTCCGTGCGTAATCCCTCTCACTCATGTTTACCCATTTGGAATAAAGAAGTGCCAGTCTCAGAGGACCTTTTGCGGATCACATTGACTATAAACGCAAGTAAAACAATGGCAATATTATTCCATAGCAGGTACATGTACGGCAAATAAGAAATGTACTTGTGAGAACTTGCAGGACTCGGACTGTTGTCTTCCACTGTTTTTTTCACTCTCGTTGTCTCTAAAGATGAAATAAAACTATAACCACAAAATAACCATTTGTAGATTGAAAATACAAATGAAAAATGGCAGTATGAGAGCCTAATAGCATATTCATGTCTGATTTGCTTTGAAAACGCTTAAACATTGAAGGACTTGCTCCATTATCACAGTGCATGATGAGATTTTTCATTTGCCATTTATTTTCACTCAATTAGAAATTCAGAATTAGAGCAGCAATTTACATGTAGACTAATGATGCAGCCGGTGTGTCTACAACTTCTTTCTGATTTCTTTCTCTCCACAAAACTAATTTGATACGAATTAATGAGTATTTTTTTGCTCTTATGAAATGAGTTACTCT
Source organism: Synanceia verrucosa (assembly GCA_029721515.1). NCBI lineage: Eukaryota > Metazoa > Chordata > Actinopteri > Perciformes > Synanceiidae > Synanceia > Synanceia verrucosa. The sequence goes on along the minus strand of CM056551.1, from coordinate 17,989,798 downwards.
GAGTCTTTCTCTCTGTTACACACACACACACACACACACACACACACACACACTGATTTGGGTGTGTTCAGGGGTTGGTGGAGGGGTCACTATTACTCCAGTTCAAAAGATCAATTAAGTGTTTGTAATTCTGACCAAGAGAGAAAATTGCACTGGTCTCAGAAGTGGATTTGCCATTAAATGAAGTGCTGCTGCACGTTATTTCTTTAACAGTCTGGGAGAGGAGATAGAGACCTTAGAAAACACATCTAGCAGCCTGACTGCCAACACCCAGTCAATCCCAGTGGTTTCCCTCTCCTCTCGTCTCCTCTCCTCTCCCCCCTCAGAAGCACTGGGAAAGGCTGGAAAAGGGATTCAGCATGTAGTTTATAGCTTATCAAATGTGCAAAGGTGATGAAAAAACAAATCTAGAGTACTAAATGCCCACAGCCAAATACTCCTCTCAACTGATTTTCAGCAGCAGCTCATATTAGTGTTTTAGAAACATGATGCCAGTATCAGCCTTTACAAAATAAGGGAAAAAAGATGGAACAATTTCATGCCAGCTCAGTGTATGTCATCTGTTTTTCCTGAAATCACTGGAAACATTTAGTGCTCCTGTGTGTTACATATTTTTTCATCTGTGACCTGATGTGGTTTTTTCACAGTCAGTATACATACTGTGCCGGGAATCACATAGATCTCAAAGTGTGAAACAGCCGAACGTTTTAACATTTTACCACTGCTAGTCCTACATCAGCCTCAAGGCATTCAAATATCCTGGAGGCATTTTTTGAGATGTTGCACAGGCTGTAAATCCCACCACACTGTTTCATAATGGCTACAACACCACTAACCAGAGTGTTAATCCTGGTATTATCACACTATACGTTGACATGTTGTGGTGGTGATACATGAATTACAGCATGATTACCTTTGTCACAGAAGCCGTACTGTTCTCCTTCTGGAGGAGGTAGAATAGATCAGAGCGACCACAGTTGTTGCTTGTGTTTGGAGCAATGCTCCGTGGAGCATTTGATCTGCCGATCCCCTAACAATAGCAATGGGGATGGTATTGTGTGTGACTGATGTGGATTTGTCACACCATATGTGTGTGTGTGTGCAAGAGAGGAGGCGAGGGAGAGTTACTTTGTCAGCTAAGGACAGATGCAGCAGGAATACAGTATGTTTGAATAATTGATGAATGGCTTTTCTCCTGTTCAGATGAATTGGCTCTCTATTATAAACAGTGAGACCGGTCAGCTGCTGTTAACCATTGGTCCTCATTGAGACAGTATAAGTACCCAGCATTTAATAGTATGTGTATCTATGCATATTTTATAAAAAAAAAAGTCTTGTTTTATTGATGAATGTCCATGGTGTGTGGGCTGGTGCATTCTTTTTTTTTAAACAATTATAGTATGAGAAAGCATCAAACCCCTCTCATTCATCTGGATGTGATTTATGGATGCTTAACCCATTTTTCCAGTTTCCACATCTTTCTAAATTGCAGCTGCCTCAATTACACTGCCTTAACGCGAAATGACAAATGCACTCTAGTCGTGGAAACATTAAAAAAAAAGGGATAATCGTGAGTGTGTGGATGTGTTTTAACACATTTTGTTTTAGGTTGCTGTAATCAAAGAGGCTTGTATTTTAATGGAGCTGTCCATCACAGATGTTACGTGGTGCATTTGCTGATTTTAGCTGCGCTCAAGTTGGCTCTCATTTCAGATTCAGTGGGAGTTTGTTGTGATTCACAACATGAAAAAAGAAACAGGAAGATATTCTGACATGCTATAACAAATTACACAACTCCCTCTCTATTTAGACATCTTAGCCTTTTTGTTGCTCCATCTCTCTCTTTTTGTTTTCCTGACCCTTAGAAGTTGAACTCATTATTTAATGAATGCCTCTTATTTAATCAGGAAAATTTACTGAATGATATTTTATAGGACAAGAGGAAATGCTTTGTTTATTGTATTTGAGCCAGCTGTTTTTTGCTCACTATACCCATCATCCTTTTTAGTTAAGTTGGAACTTATTGCCCCCTGTTTATAGGAGATGATAAATGATATTCATTGTACTGTAGAGACCTAATATATACAGTATCTCACCATGCAGTACGGTCCAGAGTGCCCCATTTACAACATGGCTCATTGAAAATGTAATCACTCGCTGATCACTTGTCTCAGTATGTTGTTCCACGTTCTCACACTCACATGGTTGCATGGCGGTCCACTGGCTGCTCCCCCCTCCCCACTTAGCTTTAGCTTTATTTTGTCTTGCTATAAGTGACTCTACTGTGCATCCATTGAATTAACTGTCCATGTGTTAAACACTCTTCATACTTGTTACATTAGCATAATTGATTGAGCGTGCTGCCTATGCCAAGAAAGCCAGAGGCATGAAGGACCAGGCGAGAGGCTCATTTGGGCTGGGCGCCGCAAGTCAGTGGTCAAATTGGCGCCGAGTCTGTTGCTGTTTTGGCTGTTGGTCCTTGGCAAAGCTTTGTTGTTAGAAATTAAGTGAATTAGAAAGTTAAGCCAATCCATCTAGGAGATGATTATGTGCCCTGAGATGAAAACACAAGCAGCATTTAGCTTATATCATCAGGTTTCTCATCATGGACATTTTATACTTTAAATACTGAGTACATGCGACATTAACACGCAGTAATGCCTTTGTCACTGCTGTGTTTGGTCGCCTGTCATTACTTAAATGGAACAGAGAGGAAATGCATTTGCAGGGATAATCCAAAAGCAGCAGGACTTTGTGTGATTGCCCGCAGAGATAGATGAATGACTGGCCTTGAAAAGAGCCCAGTCTTGTACTACAGATCGGATGATGTAAATCGTGGTACACAGCATTAAAATATGATGTCCTAGTTCCTGCGGTCATGCTTTTACAGGTGAGAGCAGCCAGCTGTGAGTCATGGAGAGAGCCACAGTCTGTTAAGAGTCATTAAGGTGGCATCCCCTGCTGAGACTGTGGTTATTTCTGTGGTTAGTTTGCTTGTTGGAAGCCAATAAGGAGGATGTTTGGCATCAGGTAAACTCCGGCCCTTCTCTTTTGCGCTTTCTTCCCTCGCTGTGCTGAAAACTCATGTGTCTATGTCTGACCCTTTCCCAGTTCCTGTGCGTAATATTATTGTTGTACTACAAAGCATGGATGGTGGCTAATGGTGGGTGTGGGGGGGTTGAGTGTGTGTACTCATTTTGTGTACTCTCTGTGACTGTGCCTGCTTGTTTGCGTGGCGTTGCTCGAGTGCATGTGTCCCTCCTCCCCAGGCCCCAGCGATTGGCACTGCATCTCTCATCTATTAATCATAGAGAGCGCTTGCTCTCTCATTCCGTTGCCATAGTTTCAGGACCTCAGACAGTGTTGGGGTGCCTGCCTGCCTGCTTGCCTGGAGAGGAGACGAGAGGAAAAGGGAAGGAGAGAGGAGGAAAGGAAAGGAAAGGAGAGGAGAGAGGTGCAACTGTGGAGGAAAGGAGGAAATGATATAAACAGCGTAGCAAGGGAAAGGCAGAACAATTGAAATGGAACAGAGGAGGAAAGAGGGGAAGTGATTGAAAGAGCAATGGCAGGCAAACACAGAGCAGGTCCTCACACTGTGGATGAGTGTGCTTGAAGAACCAAAATGGATTCCATTTTTATCTCAGCGGTGAACCCTCTATCTCCTTCTGTGCATGCATCTTTTCAATCTCTCACACGCACACATAGATACACTCTCTTTCACTTTCCATCCTAAAGAGAGCAGAAGAATATTCTCACAGTAAGCATCATCTTGTGAATACTGCACTCTTGGGTTTGGTGCATCTCCAGTGTGTTACAGTACATTGAGTGGCTGTTATTTCACCTTTCTTTACAATGGAAAAGCCTTCCACTGAGATGAGATGGAAGATGGGCCACGGCCTCCTGTTTCATGCTCAGTTGGATGCGTTGATGGCAAATCATGCTGAATTCATGTGTTATTCAATGATGGATTACTACAGAAATCACTATGGAAATTTAGACAAGGAATACCTCTCGCTATGAAGCCTGGCCTCTCTGTCTGTATTTATCAGCCTGTCTTTCTTTCTTCCTTTTCCTGTCCTGTTTTCTTTCTCTGTACCTTCCTCCACATTAGAATCTCTTTGCAGAAGGGACACATGCTGCTACTTTCACAGGAGGGTTTGTTGTTTTGGCTTTAGGCTTTGTGCCTCCCATATGACCTCAAAATCTCATTTGGGTCTTTTAACGGCGAACCATGCACTAATGTGGTGGTTGTATTATCACCTTGTCTCATCACATCATCACTGCTTGTGAGATTTTCCATTGGGAGATTTTGGACAGAAAGCACCTGGCAGCACTGTAATCACGGGATTCTCAGGACACAAGCTCCTGTCTCTCAAATACATGTACACAATTACACATAAACTTGCATGCACACACAAATGACACACACAATTGCACATAGATTCATGTACTGGGGCAGTGTCTTTCATATCAGAGGAATAAAGAAAGCTTATCTTTGTTGCAGTGGTGCATAGTGAGCGCCACTGGGCAGAAACCAAAGAGTACCTGATTGTAGAGTACACTGTGTAATTCTCCCTCCACCGTGTATGGACTTTCTGTGGGGGAATCACCATTAGGGGACAGAAGGACAAAGGAGGAAGTGATAGGGTGCGTTTGCTTTTTTGTGCTGATGACACCGGGGTGCTTTTGTGCGTTTGAAGTGATGGGATTGCAGGTGACATCATAGCGGACGCATTCTCAGGTGCAGCAGGTGAATTAATCCAGGTGGGGAATGAGGTAAAGGTGTGCGCGTGTGCGTTTGTGTGTGTGTGTGTGTGTGTGTGTGTGTGTGTGTATGTGTGAGTGTGTGTGTGTGTAAATCCGTTTTAATGCGCCTGAGTATCTGTGCAAGCAGGCATGCATGGCTGTGTGTGTGTGTGGATGTGCTTTTGTGTGTGTGTGTGTGTGTGTCAGTCATCAAAGCAGAGGAAAGCCAGTGTGTAAGGTGATCTGTATGCTCACGGCAGAGCAGCAGTCATACCCTCCCAGAGGCTATAAGCCTTGCTGAATGTGGAACAAGCAGCTCCTTCTCCCTCCACAGACCCACTGCTGGTTTCCATACGGGAGCCAAACAAGGCTAGACAGATTTAGTTTATTATCCATGTTTCTGGATTTCCTCCACAACAACATTTCTGTTCAAATTATCTGTCAGAAAGGATCTAGTTTCACATGGTCTAATATCGCTTTCTATCTCGCAATGCAAACATCTATTAGCTGGCCCTCGACCTGGCAGGATGGGCTCAGCTCAAACAAGCATCGACTGATATCCTAGACAGCAGGTAATTTGTAACAACCATCGCGAGCTCATCTGACACACTGATGATGATGATAGATTGCTTGTAATTGCCCCCCTGGGTGATTATTAATTATTTCCAGGTGACTGGTAAATCTTTACAATGACCTGTAGTTATTCTGGCACATAAACATGAAATATAATCAGGAAAGGCTTTCACATGCTGCCATACGAAAGCAATCAAAACAATTTAGTTGAGGATATTAGTCCTAATATTTGAAACCTCACACTGTCAACATTATTTTGGTTTATATCCACAGTGTTCCTTACAGCAAATAGAGGAATACAGTCTACATGTGTTTCTCCGACTTTGCCTCAAACCTTGTTATGTCTTCCCCTGGTCACAGTGGCTGGCAGACTACAAGCGATTCCCCTGAGGGTCCTCTATTTCAAAATCCAATCAGGCAGAACTCTGAACAATATTACCTCTGTGTGTGTGTGTGTACATTTATTACATAGCTAATGAACAAATTGCAGCCATGTGGCATGGCCTGGTGGCGTGGCTGGTGATAAAAAAAGAAACACGCAGGCTCATACACCACACACACACACACACACTCTGGTCCCCAGCCACCCCTTTCCCTCTTTTCACCACAAGACACACACACACGCACACACACACACAACCACAAGGCCCCCAGTGTTCTTGGTCTGTCTGTCCATCAGCTCATGCGGAGCACTGGGCTGGGAGTACTTATCATCACTCTGCTGAGTGGAGGCCTCACAAAGGCCCACTCACATCTCACTCACACACACACACACACACACACACACACACACACACACACACACACACACACGCACACACACACACACAGGGCTGATTAACTATATGGTGTGACAGCTGCCTGAGCGACACTGGGAGTAAAGGAGCCTGATAGGCAAATGGAGGCTAGCAGACAGGTAGGAGGGTAAAACTCATCTCCAATGCAAAACATGCCAAATATCTCATGCAGGATGTATAACTGCTGCCTTAAATTGTATTTACTGAGAATGTTTTTACTGTCCAGAAAGTGTGACATCCTTATTCTGCACAGAGGTCGCAGGGTTTTTTCCTTGGTTTAATGAATAAATGACACATTGCTTTCTTGCGTCAGATAAGAAATTATCACTGTTGGTAAATATGAAGTTAAAGCCAGTTGGCTTTGCACAATAACAGCTAGCCTGGCTTTGTCAGACGGTAAAAAACTGTGACCATACAAAACTCGAAGTAAAAAAATTGCACATTGTGGTTTTACAGGAGTTGTGTTTGTTTTTTGGGTGGCAGGGGTGATTTCCTGGACTACAGATTTTAGGAAGTTTGCCCTTCACAGAACACATCATGAAATCACTAAGTGTCATTTTTACACTTGGCTTTTTGTTAAGGTCAAACAAACAAGATATAAAGTGAGCCTCTGGAAGAGCTTTTCGGCAGATTTTGTTACTTTTACACAGAGCAAGATGAGCTGTGACCCTGTTTTCAGCTCACTGGCTGATTTCATATCTACCATACAGCACTGAGAGGGGTATCCACCTTCTCATTGTCCTTGAGGCTAGATAGGAGTGAATATGAGCATAAATATTAAACTATACCTTTCATCATGCTTTAGATATCTTGCATCGCTATTGAACAATGTAGTATGTTCAATATTAATAGTTTCTCTTTATTCAAATGTAATCCAAATATCAGTGTGTTTCTTAAAAATGTGTTAATGTAAATGGTTGTAGTTGTCACTGACCGGCTTGAATATCATTTTTAGGAGACATTTTGGGAAAGTGACAGGCTGGGAAAAACAGACAGACTCAGATATTCAGGGGTCAGAAGCTATGGAGGAAAGAACAGACTCACAGAGGGAACTGGGATATTCAAGTAGACAGGTAGAGGGGAAGGCTGCCTGTCAGAGAGAGGACTAGAAAGAAGCTGGATGGTTAGCAAGGGAGGCAGGCAGCGGGGTTCACAGAGCAGAGGAACTCAACACACCTCTTTTTCAAAGTGAATTCTTGTGAAAAGAAATAATATTTCACCTCGCCCCCATCCATGCCCCTTTAGTCTGGACAAAGAGTACTCTGTATGTGGGCAGGTAATCAGGCAAGCAGGTTGATAGACAGGAAGACAGATGAGCTGTGAAGGAAGTTGTGCCTTGCATGGTAATGTATTCATTCATCCCCCACTCTGATAATGTTCACAGCATGCTCAGCTTGATTCATTCATCACAGTCTGCTGGGGCCTTTTTTTTTAACATTATTTGTTAAAAAGCTTCTTTGCTTTTCTAAACCTGTTAAGGTTTTGATTTGTGCGCTGACTGGATTATTCAGGGGGTGACTGCTCCTGGGTTTGTGAAGGTGAGGCTATGTGCATGAATTTGAGTTAGTGTCTTATTTGTATATGTACGTACTCTTGGTGCATAAATTGGTGTGTGTAGAGAATTCTGCAGGCCTATTTTGGTCTCTGAGTAGTTTGGGTTGATTGTACTGTGCAGCAGCTGCATACTGAAGTCCTGTGTCTTTTGATCTACTCCCATCCTCAACTAATTTGGGACTGTCATCTGTTTCACTGATAAATTCTCTGTATTTGTTTCATGTGGGATTTGTCTAATTCATCCAAATAACCAACAAATCCTCCGTTTATTGATTGTGGTATTATACAGCAATTGAACCGTTGATTATTTAATTGGGTCTGGAGTCTGAGCGAGGAAGGCATGGCTAAGTGCCAAGCTCCTCTGAAGAGACTTTGATGAGTCAAAACTGGTCAAACATTATCAAAGAGAATTATTCTTGTTTTTGGAAGAGAATATTAGAATGTGTGTGTTTGAATCCTGTGGGCAGAAAGGCTTTAAACTGCTGCTCTCAGGTAGGAAAAACAGACAGCCAATTCATTACTCACCCCCTCTACAGTTTCTCTCCTCCTTTCTATCATTCTTTCTCCTTCTGCATGCCAGAGTGCATGTGAGCTAACACTAGGTGCATGAGGTCTAGTAATGCTAGCTAGTCTAGTAATGCTAGCCTGGTAACTAGATAGGAACACAGGATGGCTGATGAGGCTATCTAACCATGAATCATTTACATGGTATGACTGGGTCTTACCAATGAGGACTGGCTCTTTCCGCTACTTGACACAGCTAATTTTTGTTCTTTATATCACATGGTTGTTGTTCTCTTAACCAGGCTTTCATTTGTTTGTTTGTTTTTTTAATTAAAAAAATTAAGGGTTTATTATGCTACATTGGGAATTAGAAAGCCAAAATCTGTCTGTGTTTAAGAGTGTGATGTTTTTGTTCCTCCTTGGTGACTCAGTTATTAGAGAGAGTAGTTTTGCTTTTGTCTTGTTTGCATCACATGGATCCACTACCTGGACTCCATCTAGAAATTACACTGCAAAGTTACATTATGTTGCATCACCTCATATGACAACAAAGAAATCAGACAGCAAGGAGAGGAGGTGGGATGATCCTTTGGAGGTGCAAGTCTGACCTAGAAAAGACTGGGGCTTTGGAGCGTTGAGTTGATCCTATGGTGTAGGTCTATTGCTGTTATTCAGTTTTTTACCTGACTTCTCCTGTGGATTTGTATCTCTGTTCTTGTGAAGTGTAGACATTCAGAGTGGGCTGAATTCCCTCAAACTGACTGCTTGATTGTTGCTTGACTTTATCCAGAACAAACAGAGTTTCATGCAGCCAGCTGATAAGATGGGACATAGTGGTGATTTCACACTGGCGCCAGTGCAGCCTCCTTTGTATCACACATTAACAGGTGAAGGACTTAGTGTGTGCTTGCAAGTGTGTGTGTGTGTGTGTGTGTGTGTTTATCTTAGTCAAGCAGTCTAACTCTGGGTGACCCAGACTTTAGTAAGTCAACAGTCCCAGATAGTGCAGACTACTCAGACAAGGATATTTGCTGTCATTACAACACTGTGACAAATGAGTATGCAGTTGCAAATAATTAGATCACTTGTGTACACTTCTGATATGGTACACACATTACCTACACACACCTGCCTGCCCTCACACACACACCAACATCACAAACATAAACATGTGAACTCAATAAAGCAGGACCTGCAGCCAATAAATGTGTGACAGCAGAGCAATTAAATGACAACTTTGAAATATATCCCACAGTAGAATTTAGCACATAGAGGGATTCTACCTTTTATAGCTACTGTGGTTTTATGTGCTGCTAGTGGTACATATTTATGATATACTATATATTGACCATATCTCTGCACAACAACAGAACAAGAAAACCATTTTAGCATCGTGTAAAAGCATTTATTTTAAATTTCCCAGATATGATTGGCTCACCTATTACCGACTTATAATTCCCCTCTTATTACTTACTATTTCAGTAGTTAATATTTCATTCTGGGCCATGAGATTTTTGGATTGCAGAGGGCAGAAAACTGTGGGTTTCAGCTATTTTCATTTTCATTTCAGTCTTGTTCAGGGTGATTGTTTGAATGAAGTAACCTAAATGGCCTCAATTACCTTGGGAGGCTGTATTTCTCATACCTCCACCACTTGCATAATAAGGCGTGACTTTCTATTTGAGTGCTCTCACTGCCTGTCCCACCCTGGAGGCAGTCAGATAGTTATTCCTTCATCATGGTGATTTCCATGCTTGTAACACTGGGCTAATTACTGTAGTAAATACTGCCTGGGTTGTGACTACAGCAGAGTGGAAAGGTTGAGGAGATGCATTTAATAAATTGTTATTTGGAATCCTCTGCGAATGATTGGAGTCAGTCTGACACAATGGAGGAAGAGTGATTTTCTTTTAAAGCACCTTACTGGATAACACCAGAGCAGATTTTAGCATGCATATATCAGACTGAACCAGTTACAGTTGCAGAGTGCAAACTTTGAATTGACACAAGGGTGTAGTAACAGTGCCTCAGTCAAATTAGGCTAATACAAAAGGAGCAAAAGCTCCCATTTGTGTTCTGGCAGAGCAATTTCTCATCTGCTTTTCATCAGTAATTCTTTGTGCCACTATATTGAGATTAAATAAAGATTGTGGTTGGGTGAGATATTGATTTTAGTGGCTAGAATGGTGGATGATTCTCTGGAGCTTTTTATAGCCATTAGCTGTAGTTATTCATTCCCTGGGATGCATTGTGTTACATCTAAGGAGGGTGTAGGAGCTGATGGCGAGATTGTAATCAATAGAAGCATTAATACAATTTGTACAATATGTGTTTCTTTTTCTCACGAATGACCACTGTCTTCTTTTAGCCCAAACTGCTTGTCATGAGTTCCATGATGTGCTCCAATGTGCTCAGATGTTGGCATCATATGATGAAGTCTTGAGAGTGCAGTAACAAGACCACAGCGGCAAGGTTAGTCATAGGAACAGTTTGCTGACGACAGTAGGCCTGCCATATGCCTCAAGTAAACAAAGCTAAAAGGAGATATTATTCACAGTGGGATGTGACGAAGAGCTGAACGCTGAGCAAAGGGGGAGACCCGACAAGTGAGGAGGCTTTGGTTACCCTTTTAACTGATAGCTATCTTTCAAATCGACAGAGAACGGAGCGCACCTGTATTGCAGCTATTTGTAAAAGAGGACAAATAGGGTATTTCATTACCTGGTGGATGATGGAACTTTATCCACCTCTGAGGGGGTTTACGGTTGGGTTTGTTGAACAAATATGTGTGAGAGATAACAAGCTTTAGACAAGCTTTTATGGCATTGTGGCAGCTGGAAATTCTAGATGATGTGCACACAAGAGTATACACACCCTTACATGCATATGCGTGCGCACACACACACACACACACAGGCATGCAGGCATACAAACAATAATTTATCATATATATAGCCTCTCAGTGTCGCGCATACACCTTGAGCTACGCAGTGGCACACATTGCCTCAGGGTGTGGACATGCTATGCTATGGGTTGGGTGGCGTATGTGTCCCTCACTGGTGTCTACTATCAGGGTTTTGGGCTGGGTTCCTTGTATCACGTTTCGGTGAGTTGGACATGTGCTGGGGGTCAGATGACATTGTGGTCAGATGAAGATCTGGTCTCTGAGAAGCCTGATTCTCTGACTCAGGTTTTCTTTGTTTTGTTAGTGTCAGATGCCTGCTGGAGAACACAATTAAATGATAAGGTCAGCCAGGATGTGCTTAACTGAATCTATAAGTGGATTTATTGATAACAGATAATCAACAAAAAGTTCATGGAGAAATATTTTAATAAACAGCCCTATGGACATATCGACACAAATACATCATGCAATAATCATCATAAAGTAACATTTTATCCATATCGCCCACCAGTAACGCAGCGGTGGTATCTAAAATCAATCTCATGCCGCAGTCACAGAGAAACAAGTAAACCTCACACACTCAACACAGACATGAGATTGTTCTGGCTGATGGTTCTGGCACTATCACTCTCTATAACTCAGCTGGGAGCACTAAAACAAGGTATGACACTAATATAACTCTTTGTCAGACCATCTGTTATTTCCAATTTCTTTCAATAACAATATGCTCAGGAATTTGAACATCAAAGTGCGGCCAAAATAAGAGCACTGAGTCACGGTTTCTACCAGCATGACTATTTCCTCAGTTACAGATTTTGGCAGTGCAGTGAATGCAGCGTCGTTGTGATGTCACGAAAAGACATAGTGAGAGTAGGTCGATCTGATTGCAGGGTGTGATTCCTGTATTGAAACATACCATAGATGAGATTTATTTTCATATACAAAAACAGAAGAACACGATTCCTTTGAGTGCTGAGTCGAGCGTTGAACCTGACTCTGTTTCTGCCCACCCACCCTGCAGGCCGAGGATGTAAGCAATAGCAGTCGAACACAACGAGCCATTCAGCGATACTTCCTCCCCCTAACAGATCAAATGTATAGATAAGGCAAACAAATTCACATGATATTTTCCCTTCTCTCTTCCAGTCAATACAGCTGTTCTTTTAAATGTAGCACACCCCTTTTGTCTCAGCCTATAGCCACAGAGAGATGCAGAGGAAAGTATCAGGAGGTGAGAAAAGCTGATCCACCTGCCTGCAGGGTGCTAATTCCAGATTTGTCACCAAAGGAAATATTACTAACATTTACAGTTTGCCCTTGTGCACATGCAACTATTTTGACCAGGTAAGACAAGACAGGAACATTTAGTGACATCTTTGGTAATAAATAGTTATTTCAGAATGAAAATGCAACTTGGTCTTTTTTCTAGCTACTGCAGTGTGGCTCATGCTAATTTTCCATTTTCTCTTAACTCCGTGCAAACTCCAAGAAAAGGTCAACTTCTTCTGGGTCCCTAGAAAAAGCAATTGGAAAAGCTTCCATGAACAGAGAGTAGCTGAATCTGAATAAAACACACTATTTGCATGAAAATGTCTGCAAGAACTTTAAAATGGAGAACAAAAGAGCAAGGAGTACCTGTTCCTCTCCTTCTTAAAGATTTCAGTTGTTGACATACTGTAAAAAGAGTTGAAGTGTTTCTATGAGGAGGAGGCGGATGAGGAGAGAGGAGAAATAGATCTGCCTGTGGTGGTTGGCCTCTCAAGTGCACAGTATGGTGCTCTTGTAGTTGAAAGCGTGTGCATGTTTTTGTCTGAACATGTGTGCAAGTGTGTGTGTGTGTGTGCATCAAAAGTTTTTGTTTCATGTATTTTCCTTGTGCTTATGTCTGGCCCGCTGTGAGCTTGTGTGTACTTAGGTGTAGACCCCCTATGAAGTAAATATTGCAGCGCTGGGAAAGCAGAGCCAGGCGGACCAGGCCAGAGCAGCAGAGGCGAAGCAGGGCCAGACAACCTGCACACAGACCCTTCTTTATACCCCATTAATAACAGAGTTCCACGAAGGACAGCCTGAGGCCAAAGAAGGTCTGTCAAGGTAGTTCATTGTGCGGTAGGAAGTGAGTTGTTCATATGGTAATAGCTGCTGCAGCAGGTTCCTTCAAAGCCCGTTTGTTTTAGTGAAAGTGTAGTCACTCATTGAGAGGGACTGGATGGAATGTGACAGGGTGCACTGCTGTTTAGTTACTGTAGCTTAATTGACCCTGAGAAAGGCAAGCGAGGGAGGGTGAAGGAGGAGGAAGAACGTAGAATAAAGTGGAGCCAGAGGAAGAGGGAGGGAGCGAGAGAAAAGGTTGGAGCAGTAGGGGACAAAAACGAAAAGGAGAAAAAGACAAGAGAGATGGAGGGAAAGAGAGAAAAAAAGAGTGTGCTTCATTAAGGCAGAGCAGCTCCCCACCGGAATCTGTTTATCTGTTCAGTCAACGGGAAAAGTCTCATTGGTGAACGCACAGCACAATAGATGGATTCTTCTGAAGTCTCCCATACTAATGAGCCAACTTGTCCAGAATCATCATCTTTCTAATTATTTACTTCATTTTTATTTATGGTTCCATTTATGGTTTTTCTATTTATTGCACGCGGATTCGCTGTTTTATTTTCTGGGTCAGGGAAAAGCTGAGTGTTGTCTTTTGTCATTAAGCTACATTAAGATAACAGCCACAAAGATGTTGTGGCTCAGCAGGGAAACATTTTTGAAAGGTTTTTCTACAAAATAGATATTACTCCACCTCCACAGAATTTGCACGGCAGTCCATCGAATGGCTTTTGAGATTTTTCACTCTGTTATCTCTGGTAGCCTAGCTGAGTTTAACTGAACAACTTTTCACAGGTTTGTGATGAAAGAGTTGGTGCAGGGACTGCTGTACCCACTGAGACCATTAAAATGTAATCTTGTGTTAATGTGTACTGGTTAGGGCTACACCAGTCCCTTCGGTAGAGGAAGCTTCTGTAATATTTTATTTGTCTAAGCTTTCATATTCAATGCCAAGCTGTTCCTAAAGAACACAGAGTGTTAAGTGGACAGAGATAGTGTGTGTGTGTGTGTGTGTGTCTGACATTCCCCTGAAGCCACTGCGAGGTAGGTCTGATCTGACAGATGTGATGGATGATGACTAAGAGGCTCCACACACACACACACACACGCACACACACACACGCATACACACACGTTGCACTGCCACCTTACACCCTGATATTCAACTCAAATGTTCAGCAAAACACCAGTTCAAAAGAGCCAGGCAAGGCCAGAGACAGAACCAGTCAGTCCTGTCCTATTTCTCTATCTCTGTAGTGTGAAATCTCTCTTCTGTTGCCATTCAACCCCGAGGTCATGAGCTAATCAAAAATGTAGAGACCCACACAGACCTTGGTCAGCCTCCCATTATTTGGGTTAAAGCGGAGCTGCAATCGGTGGATCTATTTTAAGGCGCTGGATGCTGCTTGACCTGTACTTCCTATGTTATATCTCTCAGTGGGAACACAGAGTCATTGATCTATTGCTGAGCAGCCCTCCTGCACCCACAGCTCCTCCTCCTCTCATTGAGAACCCACACAGCATCTCTACCCTGCAGCTTTCACCTTCAGATGGCATACCAGCTATACTGTGAGGAAACAAATATCGATGTGGAAGAAAATCAGTTGAAAATTGAAAGTGACGTCAACATTCCCACGTCACATTACCCTGAAACTCTTGAAAGTTTCCGCTTAGTGTTTGCTGCACTTTGAATTGTAGTTCATAAACGATAGACTCTGAAACCTTGGCCCTATGCAGTGTTTGGGAATAGAAAAGTATTCCTCAGGTATGTGAACTGAAATAAAGATTAAATGCTGCCCGACTCTCCAGCCAAGCATTAAATAGCCCGGCCGAGCACTGCTGCTGCTGCTGATGAACAAAGAGCACATGCGCCTCTCTTTTGGAGTAGATATTTTTATGATTCACTTTTACTGTATTGCCGCCGTTCACAGGGGAACTCATGACCACATTACAACTTTTTGGAGTGGATCATTCAACTGAAGAGTGACTATGCACATTTTCTGTATTGGATAACCACTTTAAGAGCTCAGGAAGCTGTTTCTATAGAAAACACACAGTGAAATTACTGATTACATCATGACTTTTGAGAAAGATGACACAGGTGTCCATCCAAATTAACCAGATTCTGCAATTTTGAATCTGCAAAAGGATAATTAATGTGTGTCTCCATTCACTAGTACTGTTTTAGGAGTTGGTTGCACTGAGATAAACAGCTGCTGGTGCACATTGTCCAGTCAGTTGTCATGAAACTACTGCAGAGGAAGACAAAGCACCAGTCACACCTGAAATGATGGTAAACTGTGTAGAATGGTGTTGGAAATGTGGCATTTCTGTGTTTATTTCATGTTTTAATTTGACTTAATTTATAGTCTCATCATCACTATAATAACACCATTAGTGTTTGCATTATCAGTGGAGTGGAACAACTTCACAACTGCCATAATAATACCCTACTATGGGTTATTTCTGTCGACCTTTCAGTCTTCATTTGACCAGGTATAAGGTCATTTTGCCTCACCTGCTCTGGCTTGTCTAGGACTCGTGACACTGGGGCAAGAAGGGGAGGAGCAGTGGGAGGAAAGAATGGCGCTGAAATCTGAGGTCCACAAATATCCCATATTCATCTTCCTTTCTCTCTGCCTGACTCTTCTCTCTTCTCTACTGTTGTTTGGTGATGGTCAACCTTTAAAGGAAAAAATGACACGTAACATCCTGGAACATAAGTGTATAATCTGTAGTATATTAGTGTGATTTGTGAAGGTTAGTGCCAGACTGTCTTCATGCAGCTTGCACTCCTAATCTATCATATGTAAAGTAAACAGAATCTAACTTTTTCAAAGACTCAAGGAGACTTAAGGGATGTTTGAATGTTAGTATAGTTGAAAAGAACAAGATTCAAGTCATTCAGATGAAATCTTCAAGTCGAGACGCAATGTTTGTTGATCATTGTGACTCATGAAAGCGTTTATCTAAACTATAGGCTGGCAGAAATGCTGATATTGACTGAATATCATCAGATAGCTTTCAAAAACCCTTTCTTTCCCTTGAAAGCTAATCCAGCATCAATAAGCAGAGGGGGAGGGGTTCTCTGATACTGCAACTATTGAGACATCTCGTCACTGTGACATGTGTTTTGGTTCACCGGCAATCGGGGTTATGCATTGAGAAGCCCCCCCTGTGCCTTATTCAATCACCACTTTAGTTTACATAGCCTGAGGAGCTGGCTGCAGACACTCCTGCTATGTCTTTGTTTGTTTTGGAAATGGATTCCAAGTTTCTATTGTTGTTTATGTCACTTAGTGATTGATGGGAAAAATTCACCTTCCCTCAGACCCCCCATCCCTTCTACGCCCAAAGCCATCCTAGTGTGCCTTCCAGGATGAGCACGCAGTGAGAAGAACAACTTCCATCTTATTCTCCTGACAAAGTGACTCACTGGCATCCGGATGCTCGCTTTTTTTAGACCAGCAGGCTGTGCCTTTAAATCAAGAGCGAGACCTCTCTCAAAAACAAGGCTAAATCTGTGTGGCTATGACAGTGCCGCCTCCAAAGGGAAGGTTGAGATTATATGCGTGGACGGTTTGGGGGTCCCTCTATTCATCGGCCATGTCACCCCATGGGGGAGGACTAATTGGTGGCCCCTGAGAGCCCCCTGTTTTGTCCCCGGTGCTTACAAAGGCGTCGGGGTGCGGCCATGGAGAGGATGGGGTGGGGGGAGGCAGCGGCGGGGACGGAGAGAGGAGCAGGTTTCCCATAGAATAGCTGGCTGGGATGAACTGGAGGGGGGCCTCACCACTGGGTAGCAAGGGGACATGACACACTCATTCACACACACATATACACACTCTCAGTGGGGGATTCTGGTGCCAGTTGCTGGCCTCCTCCTCTACAAATGATCCAAGACTGACCCACATAGTCAGCCATGTGTGAGGCTTCCCTTTATCCCACAGCCCAGTTGAAACATTGAGTTATGGGTGTTCTCTGGTGCTCCCTGCCTTCTCGACTGGGACTGCACTGGGGCCCCATGTGGGCTGACATTGTTCACCCCGACCCAAGGACAATGAAGCTGTTGGCTGGCAGAGAGAGACAGGAGAAGGGGGGAAGATGGGTGGAAGAGAGAAAGAGAAGAAGAGATTGAGATGGACAGAGTGAATAATTGAGAGAGAATGGGAACGGTTGAGACGTACAGATAGAGAGATAGGAGGTATAGAAAAAGTTTGGGGTAAACGAGACAGAGAAAGATTGCATCTTTGGTAACGGAGGGGGAAGCGATAAGAAACTTAGATGACAGAGGTGAAGGGAGAGCGAAAGATAGGCATGAGAGATAAAAAGAGTGTGGCAATAAGACAGATGGGGAGACGGACTGCGAGCAAAACCACTGAGCCTCTATGAGTATTGATTGCAGTGTGTGCTGGGTGTCTTCAGCTGTCGTAGCTGGATCCAGAGTGAGCTCGTTGGTGTCTGCAAAGCATGGAGCCACGGACATTAGTGGCTCTTTAACAAACTCCGTATTGATTGGGACTTAGAGGAAGACATACATGTATACCATGGGATAATACCCTGTATGTAATTAGCACTGTTGCTATTGATAGTGACATTGCACAGGACACCAGGGCTGGAGTAAAAGGGAGGAAAACCATCAGTTCCAATCAGAAAGATGTAAGAAGTAAAAGCTTAATTTCATAATTCCTCCCCAGCAGTTTTTATGAGCCTTTTAGCCTATTTGCCCTCACCAATATCCAATCTAGATTCAGACATTTTATATCGTTAAGAGCAGCTGATGATGCTGATACTGATGGTTTATCGTAAAGGCGTAAAAAGGATAAATCAGAGAGTAGGAGCTACAGTATTACCCTATCATGGATCATTTAATGCGTTCTCATTCTGTCCTCACTTCCAACATTTCTCCCTCTCCATTTAATCCGTGATTAGTGACTGGCTTGGCTCTCAAAGAGCGCAATATAATTGACAAATGACTTTAGCTAATCAAGCAATTGTGGTAATAATTACAGTGAGAAAGAATTGCTTCATATGTAACAGCAGCTCAAGTGCACATACAATTAAAAAGTGCATATTTTCAGGTGTATGAAAATGCAAAAACATCTGTCTTGATATTACACTATGAAAAGGCTTTTTAAACATCATACAATGTAAACAGTATGGCCAGGTTCACCTATTACATGTGAAGGGTTCTTGCACACATGTATGAACATTTGCCAAGATACACACACATATGCAGTATATTCACAAACTTACTGAATAAGATGTTTACATTATGGAAGGCAAACAAACTCATCTATCAGATCTCTTATTTCTTGAAGTAGTCCCTAGAGCTATTTGTTTTGACGTTTTGCAGCGCTGGTGCCCACAGTTATAGATGAAAGATGGTGCTGAATCAAATGATAAAAGCTGCCTGGTTATGACAACAATCTTACAGGCAGCTGATGTATGTCAGCTGTCATGTTTTTGGGTATATCTGCAAAGATCAAATGCTTGTTCATTTGGACGGTAAAGACTTTGTGGAAGTGTGAGGTGGCGTGTTTAGAGAGCTTCGTATCAAAGGCTTTGTCGCAGTTAATTGTTTGTAGCGTTAAAGAATGTATGGCTAAGTATTGATTTACATGTTTTTGTGCGCTTCAGTCAGTTACCCTTTTATGTTATTTCATTTAAGTTCTATTCTGGGCTCACATCCCTACTTTTACCAACTTTATGTTTTTTTACGCAAAGGATTAAATGGTTCTGACTCAGTGTGTCTGTGTGTGGGTTGTCGTTGATGAACAATCCTATTTTCCAGCACACACACAGACCACACCAAACCAGTAGCATGTCATCAAAAGCTTTGACTTAAGCACTGTGTGTACGCAGCACGCTTGCTTCTGGAACCTATTTTAGAGTGGGGTAAAACCACATGAAACGTCTGCCCCTATCTCTCCGCCCATACCCCCATCCTTTTTTTTTCACTGCTGCCTCCTTCCCTCCGCCGCTGTTAGAAGATTAGACAACTTTACCGGATCTTATAATCAGAGATGTCAACCACAGATGAAAATGCCCAGTCAAATGCATTTTGATAGCTCCCAAGAAGAGGGAGACATATGCAGGCCATTATGCTTTTCCCTCAAAGACAGCTGCTGCCTCTGGATCTCAGGACTCCCTGAAAGTCTCTGGCATAAATGGAAGGTAATTTCCATATCAGAGATCAAGACTCTGGGCTCTGACACCACTTTTTCAATTACTCAGAAAGGTTGTTAAGATGCAAATTCAACAAAATGGCTGAAACCCCCAGAGAGGGATACAGTTTCACACCCAAAGCTGCTTCTTGAGTTTCTTAGCTCATCACATTTTGACAAACAAAGAGAGAGAGAGAGAGGTTGGGTGGAGTGATGTGGGCTATCTATAATTCATTGTCTTCGTTAGCGTGACAACCTGACATCACATCTGAGCAAAAACTTCTCTTAATTGAGTATTCTCGGCAGCGTGTCCTCATTTCCACGCATGGAAAAATCACCTCATTCAACCTTGATTCAGGTCTGATTTTATGTTGTACGTAAAGTTTGAAATCCTAAAGTCAGCCTCATGTTTTTTTTTGTTTTTTTTTTAATTTTGAACTTAAACCTATCCTCATGACTAAATGGCTCTTTCATCAAATAGACACAAGAAACTTTGCTTATCCTTAAACAAAAATTTGTATTTTCCGGTTTACACTCAGCCAGCAAGTGTTTCCTTGCATTAAAATCACCTCATTTATATTTAATGTGAACATTTGTTTTCATCGTTCTAATATTTAGTTTCCTTGGATTATACTTTGTGAAGCGGATGAATTATGCAGCAACGACATACATAACGATACTTTGCGTCTCCGGCCACTGTTATGCAAATCTGAGGTTCTGCCTTCAGTTCAGAGGAAATGATTTGTGGTATATGTAAGGGATGATGCTGGAGAGATAGTTTGAATTCATGGAAAACTGCACACATTCGAAAGAAAAATGTTCGTATTGGAAGACAGAAGGTAACAAGGCTTCTACTCTTGCTTCTTCGTAGAATAAAGCTGGTGTGAGTTGGCTGCATGACTGAGTGTGTAGCAGGCCATCACTGGCTTCCTAAAACACTTCTGAGCGCTGCATGAACAAGGAAACTGGAAACTTCTGTCCTTGAATCTTACAGTTTGCAGGAGTTGCATAAACGTAGAAATCACAGATATTTTTGTGATGTGTCAAATGTCTTATGACTGAACATTGTATTTAGTTTCTTATGCTTCTCCGTGGAATGAATATGGCTAAAAGTAACGGCTGTAAAAGAGGTGAGGGCAGATCCAGAGGGAACTGGTAGAAACAGTAACTGCAAGATGTTGGAGACCAGTCAGGTTTGAGTGGTGCTGCCAGGAACGCTGGGAACACTGTGCGTGTGTGTGTGTGTGTGTGTGTGTGTGTGTGTGTGTGTGTGTGTGTGTGTGTGAGTGAGTGTGTGAGTGAGTGTGCCAGGGCCTGGAGGAGGGAAGTCTCTGGCTGAGGTCATGCCATGTAGTCCTCTACACTGGGGCCCACCCTGCCTGGCAGCCACACACACACACACGCACACACACACACACACACACACACACACACACACACACATAGATAGAGTCCTTGGGAGACTCCATGGCTGTGTGGCATGAATGGCTGTCTGTTAACTCTGTGTTTCCCTCATCATGATGGCCTCATTATGACAGAGCTGAATTGTGTGTGTGTGTGTGTTTGTATAGTTGGTGAGAGAGAAAAAGCAAGAGGGAGAATGACAGACACAGCGACATAAAGGCCTTCATGTGCGTTCATGTGCAGCATGTTCATCTAGTGTGTGTGTGTGTGTGTATGTGTGTGTGTGTGTGGTCATGCTATCAGGGTATTCCTGTGTGCTGGAGTGTATCGACAGGATGTTTCCTTTCAGTGAACACTTAAGGTGGGATGTCTTCATACTGGGAAGGAAGAGGACTCCTACAGTTTCAAGGAAAAGCGCTGAAGGGCTTATGTAATAATTCATCAAGACTACGCATTATGCACATAAACATAAAGTTCGCTTGCTTCCCATTGTTAGTGCCGTGCCCGAATTTTCCCTCGACAATCTATACACAGAGCTCATGCATTATGCAGCTCGCACAAGAAGACTGTTGTGTGAGGAGAGCGAGAGAGGAAAGTATGACTCCATAGCGAATTATTACAACGCTGTTTATACATTCTTACATATTCAGATATAAAAGGCAAGAGAAATGCAATGATTGGAGTGTTGCCTCTTTACTTCTCCCTGGCCTCCCTCCATCTTTCATGCTGCATCTTAGAGTTAATAAAAACACTTTGGTTGCAAGGGGGGATTTATTTGCATTTCCATGCCATGCTTTTCCTTGCCAGTCTTTGTTTTCCTTTAAGTAAACATGAGTGTATCCTGTGTGTAGCACCCTCTCTTTCCTCACCCCTACCTACCTTCACCATCCCTCTCTCCTCTAGTCTAGCACTTATCTCATTACTTCCTTGTGTAGTTTATTTGTGGCGCCTCCTCACCTCACCCCTCTTCATCCACCACACACATTCACAACAAACCCTCATATTTACACCCCATTCTTTGCTCCCTCCCTCATGCCCTACTTTCCCCCTCTTCTCTTCCTCCATATCCCATGTGCACACTCCCCTATCGTGTGGATAAACCACCATGGCTTCAAGACTCCCATTCACCCACTGGTGCCATTGCGGCAGCATAATAACTTTTAATCGTCAGTTCTCCCTGTGCTCCCAGTGTTTTATCATGGCCTTGGCTCAGCTCCCTGCACAGGCGAATCTGATTGTTGCCGGAGCTGCTTTCAGTGAGCTTATGCCGGCCTCCTACTTGATTAAATGAGAAGAAAGAATGAGCCCATGAGGAGGGAGAGTGAGCTAAGAAAGATAAAGACTGAGCAAAAGATATGTTTGCTCTGGGAAGAGTGCACTGTAGAGAAAGAGAAAGAGACAAACAATTAGAAAAGAGGAAAACAGCATCTCACACAGAGTCTGAGAGCATTGGCCGGCCTGCACAGCGAGCCGGCGATAGACGTCACCTTTGCTTTTAAAATAGTTAATCTGCTCCTGGAGGGACAATGACTGCTTTGAGTCCCTCTCCTCTCTCTCTCTCCTAAGTCCCTCCCATGAGCTAAACCCCTCTGAGGCACATTGCTCAGATTAGCTTGTGTTGTTGTTGCATCTCCTCAACTCTAGAGCACCAGCCTAGAGATGCAAATGCATGTTATATATACTGGGAAAGCAGGACATATAAGGGTAAGATGATTATCTGTGAATCGGGGGTGGTAAGCTGATGGAGTAAAAAGCAAACACAAATCTAGTGATGTTAAAGTAGTAGTCAGCTGGGCTCTCTTACACACAGTTTGCAGTGTTGCAAATAAAAGTGTTTTGGTACTCACCAAGTGATGTTCTCTGGCTGCCATTTCCATCAGACTGTGTTCAGGATCAGTTTGAGAGGTAATCTTACCCTGAACCACCTGAAAAATGTGAGACAATTGTGGTTGGTTGAATTCTGATTCGAATCTTACAGTAGTTCCCTCTGCTCTGTGCAGTGCATTTCACAGCTTTAGCTGCCATTTGAAAGACCGTAATATCATTGGAGATAATGAAATGAACTGAACTGATGTATCCTGTGTTTTTGAAAGAGATTATATCTTGCACAGCCTCTGGATTATTCTGTCCGTTTAGATTAATGTGATGCACGGTATGCATTTTAATGATGTGGTCACACAATTAGAGAGTTACATGTAAATACGCTGTGGGGATCAATGAGTCCTGTCCTCAAGTGGCCCCTCATCCAACCCTGTCTCTTCGAAATTACATTTATATAGTACTGATTTATTTTTCCAATTAGGTTTTGTGCAGCAAGGTAATTGCTGCCTGGATTATATTCCCTGGCGACCAAAGTGCTACCTTTATGTATACTGCACACAAGTGATAAGGAGGTGGTCAGGCTAAATTACTGTGATTGTATGCAAGAAGCGGTTCTACATAAGAACAAGCAAACAAACAGAAGTGTCTGTCAGTGAACATTTTGCTGATTTTGTTAATTCACAAATGCATTAATAAACAAAGTATGATTTTACCTTGTAGTTTAGACAAAATGTCAACATAATAAACATTAGTGCCTTTGACCTCCCTCCTCACTGGATCCACCTCTAGTGAGTCAGCTGTGTATCCTCGTGGCATACTCTGCTGCTGTGGCACGAGGAGATTAGCTGCCGCTGCCTGTTGGTCTTTTCTTGTCCACTAGCTTATCTCATCAGCCAGTCAACAGACACCAATGAAGTAATGGCGGACTTATAGCCAAGCAGTCCTGACGGGCCATTTTACTTCACTCAGGCAGTTTTGACAGCACTTGAGTTGTCAGTTTCAGTCTTTTGACAGATGTAGAAATGGTGTTAAAGGGCAAAAGCAGATGTCTCTGGGCTTCTGGAAAACACAGATGCAGACATACCTGTGTGCCCTGGGCTTTCAACAGAAATGTTTTTTTTTTTTCTTTTTTTTTTTACGTCGCTCCAACCCCCCCTCCCAAGAGAGAAAGCGCTTTGAACAAACTTTACCCGTAAAAGGCTGGCCAGCTAGCTAGCTTCAAAACACAGTACAAAAGACAGCTCCTGTCAGTGTGTGATTTTTATTCATCACATTAAAGGAGAATAATTGGACCTTATTTCTGGGATAAAATACTGCCATTTACTCACCCATTTAACTTTGGAGTCATTTAACAGTAATGAAGTGGGCACTGAAATGCAGCCAGTAAATCACACAAATTTGACCATTTCTCAAATAACACACGTTTAATAAGATGGGCTACACTATTACTATTCTCATTTGAGTCAGGAGTTGTCCCTAACTTGAGAAAATTCAATCTGTAAACAGACTGCTATTATAGTTTACTAAGGAGTCTCTAGTGCCTAGTGCCTAGTGCCTACATACATACATACATACCTACAGTATGTGGCCTTCACGGTGCCTGAACTAAAATACTCATTTGTGATGTTGTTACATATGCGAACATGCTTTGTTTTAGTTCAGGCACTGTGAAGGACACATAAATGGGCACTAGGGGTCCTTAGGGGTCCTGTGATACACAGGAAGTGGAGTCTGTTTACAGATTGGTCAAGTTTGTGTCATTTACTGGCTGCATTTCAGTGCCCCCTTCACTACTGTTAAATGACTCCAAAGTTAAATGTGTGAGTAAATGACAGTATTTTATCCCAGAAATAAGGTCCAATTTGTAAAAAACAGCACTTCCCCTTTAATATGCCACAAGAGAATAAATCTCTCCAACATCATTTCACAGATGGCTTATCTTCTGCAGAAGAAAAGATGAAAATGAGAAATGAATTCTTCTGGAAAGGTGCACTGAATTTGTTCCTTCAGAAGCTGCTGAAGTGAAGTGACTACAGATTAACAACCCAGGTTGAGAAAGAAACTAAGTGATTAGACACACAGTATATTAAATATGTTTTATTCATGCTAATGAATTCTGTCTAGCTACAGTTTTTATCTTCTGGGCTGACGCAGGTATATTTGGGCTACTTATAAAAATAGAGTTACAGCTGGTAAAGGACTTGTGTGCATTTTAATGAACTGATGTTTACTTTCCACAGTTCCACAAACATGTTAAATATAAATCTAGTGATTTTTTTTGCCTAAATATCTTAAATATGGGTGTTATAAAAATAATTAAAATATCATAATGGGATTTAGTATCAGGATAACTGTTTTATTGTGCTGTGTAAGATGAAGTCCTCCAAAGCGTTGTTGTAGCTAATTGTTTTATTATTCCTCTTTTACAGATTCAGTTACCACAGAGGTTTAAGGTAAAGATAGTAATCCGCAGATCCTCCTTAAACAATGAGACTAGAGGCTGTGGAGGATCCGTACTGCCGTACTTGAGCTTATAAGTCAATTACACAAAGGCAACGTTTGCATTTACAGTAACATAAGCTACTCTTGAGTTTTGGTTTCAAGGGAAAGAAGCAGATTTAAAGTACTTAAAAAACTTGACAGTGAAGAAATCCATAAAAAAAATGCAACTTTATGATAGCTTGGTTTGTTAAAGTCCCTTTCACAGAAGTAGTCTTCTAAATTCTGCAGGAGTATTTCTGTTAAGCCAGCTCGATCAGGGTATTAAGCCTTAGCGTTGTCTGACAAGATAGCTCCTTTGCATTGTTTTCTGTTTAAAAATTGCATGTCGGCGGAATTAAATGCACAAACAGTTAAACGGTTTAAGTTACCGGATGAACAATTTGATCCTCTTATGTCTTTAGGGACCCTAACTCTGTCAGTAAAGTACAGATTTCATTGTGCTGTCTTACAGGCCTTCTTTGTGATTGCGTCTGGGTGCGCGTGCATGTGTGCGATGCTACAGGCCTTGTCCTTGGATTGGAAACAGTGGTGGTGCTGGTGCTAATGGTTTGGATAGGATCATATGGATGGATGAAAGGAGGATTGGAGGGATGGCTGGAAGGGAAGGGCAGGTTACCCAAGGGACTCATCAAAAGAAGACAGAATGAGGGAAACAAGAAGAAAGAAAAAAGGAGGACATTGCCTATCCTCCCTTTTTTCTCCCCAAGGCCGTGTGACAGCAGCTGAGGCCCGCTTAGTGTTGCTGCCTTTTAGCTGAGTGGATATTTGAACCCTGAGCAGCCCTCTCCCTCTCTTCCTCCCTCCTGCTCCTTCTCCTCCTCGTTTCTACATTTTGTATTTTCAGTTCCATTAAGTTGATTTACATTATTCAGACAAACTCATTAATCACATCTTCCTCATGGATATAATCTGCTGGTCAATCTGAGCTCTGGCGATGGTGGGGGGAGGGAAGATGAAAAGGAAAATGAACAATTGAGGTAAGGAAAAATGAGGTAGACAGATGGATTATGTTCTGCTGGAGGTTCGCTCGGACTAAACAACCAAACCTGTGCAGTTCACTATGATTACCCTCATCTTTATAGATATTTTGTCTGTGTGGGGAGAGCCAGACTTGTGTTTATCTCAAGAGCCAGATGGACACAAGAGAGATAGAGGAACACCGAGAGGGAGGACGGGAGAGGTAAAGACAGAAACAGGGTGAATAAACGAGAGAGAGAGAGAGAGAGAGAGAGAGAGAGAGAGAGGGGCTGTAGCCATAGTCTTTCAGTCGATGATGATGAATTACTTTGACAGAGACAATCAAGATGAAATGTTAATGCGAGTGTGCCAGAGGATGCAGTCACAGCCAGACTAAGTCCTCCTATGGGGAAATGAGATGGTTAGTTAGAGCTCACACACACACGCACACACACACACACACACACACACACACAGACACACAGACACAAAGAGAAGATGCAGTAAAATGCACACATACTTGCCCAGATATAGTCATGCAACAAATCAAGTTATATTTGCTGGCTGTTTGTTCATGTACATATTGTTGCAGTGAGGGGACAAATGTGTGAAATGTCACTGTCTCTCTGACATTTGTACACAAAGTAGGTATGTGTATGTCTGCGTAGCGTTTGCTTCTGGAGCTTCAGTGAGACGAGGTATTCACAAAGTAGTAGAGGCTGTGTGGGCTGCCGGGTTTGCCTAAAAATCCATATTTTCAAAATCTCAGGACAATTGAAAACTTCTTTTGTGAAGTCCCAACATCTTTTGTGCACTCTATTTCTCTTAATGATGGTAGTTTGCAGTTGCTAAATGTTGGAAATAATAGCTACACATTTTCCAGTGCCTGTTGCTCCTTTAAACTAGCTAATTTATAGCCATGCTTGTGGAATGGCTATATGATAGGTCAAGCTGGTGGTTTCATTCTCGATGGATTTCCAAGTTTTGCACAAACATTAATCTATAAAAGAATGCATTGCAAATTAAAGGTATACAGACCTGCTGCTGCAGTCATGTATCAATGTCTTCTGGCCTCCAATCATTTTTCTTTTATCCTTTTAAAAGACTTAAATGTTTGAGACACGTGATTCATCAAACTCCCCTGAAAAGTGGACTGACATGATAACTTCGTTCACTGAATAAACAGGTATGATAGATGTGTCTGCAGTTGCTTTTTTTCCCTCTCTCGCTCTTGAATCCATCCCTGTTCAAGCACACCCCAGCAATCATTCCTTAACTTCTTTTTAAACTCTCTCTTCTGATCTCTCCACGAACTGTGAGAGCGTATAATTAAGAGAAGCTGGTTTAAACCGTGTTTATACCTGATGTACTGTAGTTCTGTTGTCTGGCAGCCAGTCAGGCAGACAGAGCAGGAGACAAACAAAGAGGCAGGCAGACAGGGAAATAGCTAGCTTTTTTATGGTTTTGATTGAAAGGAAGCAGTAATCTTGGCATTAGTCTAACATCACGGTGAGTGGGCTTGACAGGCTCCGGTTTCCCTCTGTGTTTCCACTGTGTAAAGCCTTGGAGCTGCAGGTAGGCACACGCCCACCATCTGACCGACTGACTGTAACACAACACCTGCAAGGGTAAGCACATCAGCACATGCTGGATCACACAACCACCATCACTGCAGTCTCTCTCCTCAGTCTCTTCACACTCCATCCTTCATTATCACTCAGACTGAGAACAATAGGTCAGGGCTGAGGCTCTCGCCACCTTCCGTCTGGCTCCCTTTGCTTTCTCTTTTCCCCTCCTCCATCCTTATGCTGACAGGAAGTCGTAAATGCAGATCTTTAGATGTTTCCCGAGTGGGGTAACGGAGGAGATTAGAGGGTGACAAGGTTAAAGATGAAAGCCAGAGTTTTTTTAAGCAGAACCCTTGTGTGTGGTATATGCTTGTGAACTATTTGTCTGATGGCTGAAATAAAAAATGTAAAAGAAAAAGTAATCAGGATTTGTAAGCGTGAAATAGGAGGTCATTAAAGCTTTTATCACTTGAGAGGAACAGCGCTTAGTCTCATACGTTGTGATGTGAAAAAGAGAAAATAAGAAAGAATAATTGTGTCCTCTACCTTCCAGATTGCAAGTTTTGAGCAATTATGTAGTTATCATGAAATGTAAACAGTTTTTTTGTCTGCTTCACAGCTCATTTGCACTCTGGAAATTATAATAATTCTACTTTTTGAATGCTTTATATATCTGTTATTTACTCTTGGTCACACATACAGTATTTTTCAACATTGCTGGGGGACATTCTGACATTTTGTCACCAAACCCAACATGGTTTAACATGTGAATTTGGTGAAAAGGTTTTATCTGATGACTATAGACCTAAAGCCTAAATAAATTTGTAGTATGACATTTTTGGAGCTGGCAATAATCTGTAGGTGGGCAACCTTTTCTTTCTATCTTTCAATTTTTTGTCCTCTCAGGACTTGAGGAAAGCAGCGGGCACTAAACAATCCAAACAAATCCCTTTCATTTGTTGCCCATTCTTGTAAGCTAACCTGGTTTGCCCTGGTCTGGTCTAGATCAGCTCAGCTCAGTTCAGCTCTAGGAGCCCCACAGGGGAAATGTACAGCCATGATATATAACCCCAGCCACTGAATTAATGCAACATTTCCATTAGAAAAATTGCATGACACAGCTGATATAAGAAGTTAGCGATCACAAAGACGCTGTGACGCAGCACGGAAAATTAGTTATTGGAGAAACGTCATCTATGCTTTGCTGACAGTAGACAGAGACTGCAATATACACATGTTCCTGAGGAAGGTGTGAAAATAAAGAGAAGGATCTTGTAGTTTATTGTAGTTTAGTTTAAGTCTCATGTGACACTTGAAATAAATCCCAACACAAATGTCAATTACTTTCTACATATTCAAACACTTATGCAATCCAAATGAGGTGATGTGGATGTAATTTCATACCATCTACATGATTTTGAAGTCTCTGAAGTGCGACCAGTGTTCATTGAAACTGTATACTGTAATTACAGCATAATTGCTGTGTATATGAGTGTGAGTCTCAAACGGCCGGGTCAGACTCTCTTTGTTTTCGCATCATACTCTACTGCATGTCTTTCTTCATTTCATTTTCTGTCTTAAAACCTCTGTTTTTGTGTCGGGGACCCTAAAGTTTGGAACGATTTCCCAAGAATCAAGAAGAAAACAACATGTATTTTTAGTTGTCACATGCTGTTACATTTACAATTAGCATATGCACTTTTCACTCATGCTGCCCAACCAGCCAAGCGTTTAAAGTGCTATAGGCACTTCATTAGCATTACGTCACTTACAGTACAACAGGATGAACATCAGGAGAATTGTATTTCTTTTCCCTATGCTGATCACACAACATATTTTCCTTGATTCATTTTTATCCCGGGGCTGTCTTTTATACCGCTGCATAAATGAACTGGTGGTGCTGCAGAGCTTCTCTGTATTGATTTTGTGGTCTCATTATAAAGAACGCACCTCTCTCGTGGCACCATACAGCTCATTATGTAAACTTGTGGCATTCAGTGTTTGTTAACTTATGCTTCAGTGCCAGTCATGTAAATAACTTCTCTGACATTAAAAATAATCATGTTCTATTTATAACTTGTTGTTGCAATGTTCATTGCTGTCAAATGGGACCCAAAGTGCTGCATGCACAGCAGCCTTATAAACACATCTTGAGTTAACTGAGGTTAACTACTAATCCAGCCCCATGTACAGTATGTATAAACCTAAACAGATTTTGTTTGCAGGCTCATAGTTAATTGTTAGTGGGTAATTAGCCCACGCTACTAAGTATGATTTGTAGTTAATATGATTAGATTCTTTGTTATGTATTTGTTTTTTCACATTTAGTTCATAATCACAATAATACTATCAGAGAGATTTAAATTGATCTACTTTCAACAGGCTATCAAATGCCTGTAGCTAGTCCTGTATTCCTGTTGTATTCCACTAAGCATTGTGGGCATAGTGACCCAACTGGTCTAATTGCACTGATTGGCTCAGCCCTAATCAGGTTTCGAGACAGAGACATTGGTTTCCTGAAGGATTACGTGCTCATATCACTTCTGCTGTGTGTGAATCTTTTCTAAATATCTTCATCAACTAACATATGTTTCTTACTTCCTGTCATTTCCCCTCCTGCAGTGTAATTTATTGGCAGTTAAACCAGCCTTCAAAAGTATTTCCCATGTTCATCACTGTGCTTCTTATGTTGTTTTACCTCATCTAGTAACATGACGATAATGACAATGACAATCACCACTCCGCTGCAGACTGGTGACATTTATTTGCAATAGGCTGTGTGACATTGTGTAATACATTTTCTTTTCATACATTTTATTTTGCACATTAACGGGGTGCCTCAGTGATCTGCCTGCCGAACATTGCTGAACACATCATCTCATTCATTAGTTTGGAGCTGGATGCGAGCAGCATCACTCCTACAATATGGTCTGTAGAGATAACAACATTCGGACAGATTTATTCTGTACTCATGCAATACAACAGCTACTACGGTACAATGTGTTGTCAGTCAGTAACTATGGTCTCATGCAGTAGCTTGATTGAATGTCCTGGTTTATCGGAGTTGATTCATAATGCTATTGGATATGATGCACTAACAGAAAACAAGATACTCTGTTATCAGTATCACAACATCAAGAGCCAACACAAAACGTAATTGTGTTTAGTTTAGTCCATTGTCTATTATAGATATATGTATTTCCTGTCATGGAGGGAAATGGAGAGAAACAGAGTCTGATGAGGTTTTATTCCATTCTGAAGATGTATGTGGTGTTTAGGTGCAGGAAGGGCAGATGAAATGAGAGAGGAAAGGAAAGGAAGAGAAAAAAGAAAATGTACTGCACAGAGAGGCAAATAAGGAACAGAGACAGACAATAAGACAGAGAGAGAGAGAGAGAGAGAGAGAGAGAGAGAGAGAGGGAATAAGAAAATGTGTCCCATGGTGTGTTCTGCTTGTGCCCTGACCAGTGGCCAGCACATTACCTTAATAGAGATTAGCATCATGCTCAGTCAGATCTGATAGGGCCGTTGCTGTGGAACGGAAGGCCAGCTAGCCAGTTATCAGCGAGGACACCGGCTCAATCACTTAGCATAATGGATCCTGCATCAAATGAACTGGGATCTCAACAAGAAAAATGTCATTAACGGAGGTGGAATGATTTTCTGTGATGGTGAAATAGCAAATGAAATCTTGTTATATTGGCGGACTTTATAGCTGAAACAGATGCACATGGTATCTTGTGTTATCGAGCAGCATTATTTATGAAATAACATGACATTTTCATGGCTTTTACTTTACTTCTTTCCTCGAGCACAAGGACGTACAACTGATGATATGTGTGCGCTTATGTCTCCAGTATGCTCGTTGCTGTTTGCGGCATTACATCACTAATCGTGCACTTACTCAAAATGCTTCTGCAATGCTTGCTGAGCAGCACAGAGACTGCATTAGGTAAACAATGAGGCACAGATAGAGATTGTATCACACCTTGTAAAACTCTGAAGCACACCTATTATGAAGAAGCAGGAGGCTGTGAGATGTGAAAACGGCACCAGATGGATACAACGACACAAAACCATCACACCTCGTATTCGGTCCCTGCAGGCCACCCGCATGTATCCTGTGTATGCTTTTCCAATTTAGCTGTAAGGAGCGAGAAAGAACACAACAAGCAGCTGCATAAGTTGAGAGTTAAAGCACATGTGGGAAAATAGTGTTTTTGGAGGCATTTTGATTTTTTTGCCAGATGTCATTTCTGTACCATAGCACATGGTTAAACACAGGCATTATTTTATCATCAAGGTCACTCCACCCCTGTCCCAGAGCAAAGATTGCATTGATAATAGATACTGATGCATATGATTTCTATGCCTTCATTCATACATACAGTATTGATTATAGCTTTATGACTAACCAGTCAAGGTCCAGCAAGGATAAAAAAAAAGATTCCTTTCCTCCAAATATCCTTGAGCCACAGTAAATACCACTTATTGAGCCGCTGCTGAATATTGACTTTGAGACTTTTCTCATTTACAGTCCAGGTTTGTCAAGGAAGGGTTTGTAACTATTAGAAGTTCTTGAGCTAGACATCTACTGCTTTATTGATTGTGCATCCTCTTTTATTTGTGGGAAAACTACCCCAGGAACACAGTGTCTCTCAGCTATTCCTCTCCTATTCCTCTAAATACCAAATCAAATTTCTGCTATGACTCTAAGTACTTGTGCATGAATTGCTGCAAGTCTATCAAGCTTTCTCCTCTTCCCATTGGCAAGCCAGTTTTTTTCCCCTTCTAGAAAAGACATAAAAAATCATTTTAGGGCTCATGCATTTTGTATTTGGAAATACTTAAGCAGAGACCCACAGAAAAGGATTTCTCTGTTATACTTCTGGTGGCTCAGCAGATGTTTACTGAGGACGAGGGCCTGAGAAGGATGTGTTTAACCCTTTGAAGTCTTATCTGCCCCTGCATTTAGTTCCTCCTGTTCTGGAAGATCATTTCTAACCATATTGTTATATGTTTTCAACCCCAGGCAGCCCAGTTTAAAGCATTACTTGACTCACCTACCTTACAGGCTGGGAGTCCCAGGTCTGTATCATAACTAAGCACAGTTTGGCATGGCGCGGCATCGCCTGAAGGCACCCCACAGTCGGCCTTCATAAAGTGAGTTTCCAAGTAAAATGTGCATTATGCCGTGTGACAGTTTCAACACCCCCATCGCTGCCCCACAGGGTGCTGAGCCTCACTCATTCCACCGTCTCTCTCTCTGTGGAGTTAATGTGGCATTTAGCTCAGTGACATTCTGCCATTTTTTACCCCTTTTTCTTCTCTGCTACATCTCAGGAGAAACACTGAGTCTCAATTAGCATCCTCCAGCTGCTTCTGCTCTTTTGACCAGGGTCAAACTCAACATAAGACAAAATGATCTTTACGCAAAATGGCCAGTTTAATTATGGATCGTTTACGTGGGACATGAAATGAAAAGGGGATCAACAGGGTGATGTCAAACACTAAGAGAGGCAGGCAGAGTACTGTAGCATCACACCAAAGAGATAATTGGATCAAAAGAGAGACGGAGAAGGCCATGTGCGACCAAGCATGTCCTTATCAGCAGTATTTTTTTTTCTGTTTTGCCCACACAGCTCTGTATCTGCTGCATCCAGATTGATGAAGTTGCTCTGCTTTCATCATCACGAGTGCTGATTGACAGGCCTGGAAAAGGTTCTGATATTTAAATGCATAATTTTGTTATTTTGTGTTTAGGGTCAATCACTTAAGCACCAGTTTTGTGTGTGTGTGTGTGTGTGTGTGTGTGTCACAGAGTGGAGGCTTGTTTTGATTCATAAATGCTTTTTCCAGACAAAGCAAAGGAGCACTTTTTTCTTCTTTGCTGCCATTGGTGAGGAGATGAATAGAAGAGAAAAGAGAATTAGTTTGAAGAAGAGAAGTGAGTGAACAATAGAAGTACCATAATGAATGTTTTCATTAAGTCTTCAAGAGGGAACGCAGGGCACAGAATGCTATGTGGGCCTGATAGATAAAGAGTACACAGAAGTACAGCCATGCCAAAAGCTCTGTTAGGCACACAGTGCACTGCTTTTAGCTAATACTAATGTCACCATGCTCACATGCTCACAGTGACAATGCTAACATGTTGTTTGACCTGATTACAAATGATCATGAGGGGAGCATGAATGTCTACCATTCAGCAGGTGTAGAAACATTTCTCTAAAACACAAAAATGTCATCCTAACCAAGGTAACAATCACCAGTAGAGTTCATCCTCAGGGGAGCATGCATCTCGGCACAAAATTTCACGGGGAATAATCAAAAAGTTGTTGAGATGTCTCAGTTTTGATCAAACTTATGGACCAACAGACCAACCAACATTGCAAACTAAAAAGAGTGGAAACGAGTTGATCAGAAAATCTTTAAAAGGTCATATTTAAGAGTATTCTGCAGGTATGAATGCATTCAGTTTCCTTTTATTCATTATTCTTTTTGTCTTGAGCACTTCTTGGTCATGTTTTAGAGTGAACTAACATGGTGTTAGTTTAGTAACATATTTTTGTCATTTTGGGAGCTTGTCACAGCCCCAGCAGCTGAACAAGATCTTGACCTACTTTCAAAAACAATGTAGTGAGTTGTAGGTAGTTATCTCCTCTTTCCTCTCGGTTCATTTCTGCTGGTGGCGGGGTTAGAGTGATGTCAGTTTACTTTGGATCATTCTCAGACAGAAAGCACCCATTAACCTCTCCTCCTCTTCCTGTCCCTGTTTTGCTGTCTTTACCTTTCCTCTTCTTTCCTTTCCTATCATCTTTCCTATACTTTTCATTTCCCCTCACACTTTAAGTTTTTTTGTCCTTATTTCTAAATCTATGGTAATTTACTAGAAATAGTGCCTTCTACACATCCCTAGAAAGGACACCATTGCTTTGCGATGGATAATTGTTTTTAATGATTAAGAAGCACAGACGCGTGTCCATACCTAATGGCTTGTAGATCATAGAGACATAGTTATAAAGATAGCAACTTATCTCCATCACTGAATCTCTTTGGTAGGTTTCTGTTCTTCCAAGTTGGCGCTTTGCCTCTGTTGTCTCACTGTTCTTCTATCCATCGCTCCCTCACGTCCTTTTGAAGTCGTCTTTGGCTTGTTTCCAGAATCAATCCGTCACCTCTTTAAAGGGAGACGTTCTTGCATTTGGGCGTCTGTTTCAATAGAGGGCCTACAGCGACAGGGTGCCTAATTCATGTCCACTCCATTGTCTTTTAATAATCAAACCATGATGGATTACCTCCATTTTCATTTGAAAGCAAAAAATGGGGGAGGAAAAGGAAAAACACCATGCTTTTTTAACAACTGAAGCACTATCTGTAGGAGTGTGCATGTGAGTGTCTGTATTCGTGTGTATATTGGATGCTTGTGTGGCTTTTGTTTTGAAAAACGCAGACAGGTTCCTCCCTCTCGTGCCCTCTCCATTCCCTCCTCTTATCATGGCCTCCTGGGTTCAGGCAGACAGCTCCTCCTGTCTTTTCTCTGAGATTTATCAGGCCAGGGCTGACAAGTGTAAACACCTGCCAGAGTATCCTCCCCATTTGGGGCCGTAGGTGGTTGGATGTGTTCCATTTTTTATCCCATATGGAGGATCAATGCATTCTCACCTGGCTCTTTCTAAACTTTTCTGCATAGTCTTCTCCTCCTTTTACATCTCACCCAAAACATTTCCTCCAGTTCACCTGTGGTCTAAAGCTATATGTGATTTAACAGTACAGTATTTATCTGACTGAGCCATAAAAGTCTACACATTTAGTGTGGTCTGGTGTTGCGGGTGTTGTGTTCACACCCGCATGTTAAGGTCTGTTTCATAGATTGTTGCTGGATTTCCCCTGCTGTCATTCATCCACCTGTGAAATCACTTTGGCTTTTATTTAGTTAAAAAAATCTGACATTTTTCTACTATACTTATTCATGTTTAAAGAGTAGGTTTATCACTGGTTACTTTAGAGTTTATTTTGTATTTAGATTTCTGTCATTGAATTTTTGTGCATCTGTACAGTATGTACCAAACATAATATAGATGACTTGAAATGATCCCAGAATTTTAGAAACAACTTGATTGTCCACAGAACATGCTGCGAATAGTTTTCTTTGGAACTATTTCCATCCATCCATTTTCTACCTCTTATCCTCATAGGGTCACAGGTGTCTGGAGCCTATCCCAGCTGTCTTAGGGCAGAAGGCAGGGTACACCCTGGACAAGTCTCCAGTTCATCACAGGACACATAGAGACAGACAACCACTCACACTCACATTCACACCTACAGGCAAGTTAAATTAGCCAATTAACCTAATCCCCATGCATGTTTTTGGATGGTGGGAGGAAGCCGGAGTACCCGGAGAGAACCCATGCAGACACGGGGGGAACATGCAAACTCCCCGGGCCTGGGAATCAAAGCCGGTACCTTCTTGCTGTGACGGCGCTAACCACTACGCCACCGTGCTGCCCGGAACTACTTCCTACCAAAGCAATGGCTGTGTTGATGGGTATGTCTGTGCATCATCATGACTAACAAAGACAAACATGTTTGGTGATAATTTGGTTGAACCAACACTCAGTCCTGAACAGGTGCCAACACAGAAACACTCTCTATGGTGCCCTCCTTTACTGTATTAAAAAAATTTAATGCAAATAGAAGCAGCACCTCCTCCACATGTGGTGACTGGCCACAATTACAGACACGTCACAACGCGCTGCCAGTAAGCTTCCACTTCTCTGTCATCTGTAAACCCTTCAGCACCAATCTGCAGACATTAACCAGACTGCCAAATATAAACACAAGCCGGCTGCACTCATATCAAAGCTGTCAGACAGCATTTATAAGAAGCTGCTACTACTTTCATATTGAACACTTCATCCAGACCTGACTATGATCAACAACCCAAGTAAAGATGAATCTCTTTTATTCTCAATAATGACAATGACATGTTTGAAAACATCATGTGTGGCACAACACAGCAAAGTTGTAGAACATACCTGAAGTTTGTCCTTAACCCACAGGTCAACTATTCCACACAGCTGTGCTATGTAAAGCAGCTTTTATACATAGCAGCTATTCAGAATATGTGACATGGACGCAAGTACAGGCTGATGGATCCAAAGCCGGCAGTCAGGAACACACAAGCCATTAAAAACACCAAACAAGTTTCATGTAACTGCCCTCCAGAATGTGTTTACCGTCAACAGGACTACATCATTTAACAAAACCGTTAAATTTCCTTTTAAAACAATCTAACCGTTATCTCATTTTACACCACTATTGCGCTCAAAAACAACATTAGGGTTCGGGTAAAGGAAAGAACAGCTGTCTCCCTTGCTGAAGTGTCACATTTTGTTGATGCATCTCCACCCTGATTGCCTCCCTCTGCGGACTCTGGCTCAGTACTTCATTTTTTTGGCATTTGTTTAAACGACTGATTCTGTCACATTTCTCCGAACACGTTCAGAAGCATCAGTCTATCATCAACAGGTTTGCTCTGAATGATGTAATTAAATTGCACTCTTTCACTTCATTGCACACTCTGATGGCTTGCACAGCAGGGGCCTTCAGGAAATGAATGGCTGGGACATTCCCAAGATTAACTACTTGTGTTTGTGTGTGTGCTGGGAAAATCAACCAAGCTTGATTATGTGTGTCTGAAAGTGTGTTTGTTTGCACTTGACGGAACAACTAAGTGTTGGTAGCATTTCCTTCCTTTTCCTCACCTGAAGCCCACTGTGGCTGACCTTGTTGCTTTAATAAATGTGTGTTATTGTGGGTATGTTCAAGCTCCCAGCACCCATAGCTAACATGTTGATGCTGCAGCAGTAATGACATCATTAGGACTGGTAATGTGTTTATTGTTAAAACTAATGCAGTTTGGGGCGATTGGCCCCATGGGGCTGCTCCGTCTGGGGACAGAAAATAGCTGCTTTGAATTGTATGAATCTGTTTATTGGTGGTATAATTTAACTTTATATGTGTTTCCTTTGTGTCTTCTGGTCTTAGCTTTGTGAATTTGCTTTTTGTAAGAATTGAAGGTGACTGAGGAGTGTGTGCGTGTGTGCGTTCACATGTGTGTATAGTTATTCATAAGATGGCGTGGGCATGTAGAGAGATACTGGGGGGTCCTTGTGTTTTTATTACCTGCTGGTGGCCTCCTGCCAGCATCCAGCTTGATTAACTCTCCCATTTCTGCTTCACACACACACACACACACACACACACACACACACACAACCAGCTACTTTATCACTGAGAGTGTGCGGGAAATGTAAGGGAACAGCAGCTAAGGTTCTCAAAATGTTATCTATTAAAAGCCTGAGGAGGAGGCGCATGGCTCCATGTTACTCTTTATGTCTTCTCTTTGGTTGCTTTTCAAGGAGAGCTTTTACAAGAGAGGAAATCCACACACTTCCAC
This sequence comes from Synanceia verrucosa, assembly GCA_029721515.1. Taxonomy (NCBI): domain Eukaryota; kingdom Metazoa; phylum Chordata; class Actinopteri; order Perciformes; family Synanceiidae; genus Synanceia; species Synanceia verrucosa. The sequence goes on along the minus strand of CM056551.1, from coordinate 17,951,750 downwards.
CTGCGCAAGTATAGTTTTGGCAATGGGTAAATTATTATTGAAGTTTGAGCACATGTTAAAAGCTTGGTTTCATAAATCCTGATGTTCCCAGATTGGATGTGTGTGTTTATACATATAATCTACAGTGCTGTACAAAAGTAGCATTTTAGATGAGGATTCGACGCACACACAGACACACAAGGAAGCAATTTGCTCCTCCACAAAAAGAGCGTAATTCGGTAAAGACAGACTGCGCCTCGCTCCCTCCTGTTACCCATGTGTGGCAGCTAGGCCACTGGAAGTTTCACTTAAGTCATTTTGTGCTCAATTTATTTTGTGTATCAGAGGAGGCAGTGCGAGATGGTTCGGCTAACCCTTTTTAGCATTCTATTACAACCCACTGATAAAGATGGAGGATATGCCTCGTCTTCAGCAACCACTGATTCAATCCTCAGCATGCACAAGATAAATGTCTGTGGTGCAATTAATCCCATGATATTCATTTCAGTGACACAGCTACATCTGCATGGAAGAAGCAGCTATTACAGTTTCACATTTGATTCAAGCTAAACAATACAGAATTATTCCCATTTAGGAGTCTCCAGTACAGAGCCAGGTCACATCTTGTTTTCTTGCTGCAGCCTTCCTCACTCTTTCACTGTGTTAGCTCCCTCAGGGCCAACCTCTCTGCCTCATGCCACTTCCTGCTCATCAATCAGTCAATTACTAAAGGACTTCTGGGTCAACATTTTAGGAGGAAAACACATTTCAGTCTCCTGCAGAGGTTCACTGAAGCACAGACAGAAGAAAAACAACATTTTTAGTCAGAATAAACAGCACAAGTGAAGCTTGGTCAACCATCGCTGCACGATAAAGGCGAGGGTGAGGAAAAATCCATTTTAGTATTTTTTTCTTATAAAATATAGTGTGGAACAAGAAATAAAACAGTGGGAGGATAGGAAGAGTAGGCCATGAAGTGAGGAGAGAGGAGCGGCATGTGAGATCAAGGTCGTATCCAGGATTTAGTATTGGTATTCTCCTCAGTGTTAAAGTGATTCTCCCAGTGAATAGTGTTTTCATTCCTCTCTTGAATGTGATTCACAGGAGCATGTACAGAGAGAGAGAGAGAGAGAGAGAGAGATGACAAAGAAAAGCAAAAGTAACTCCCCCTCTCGCTCTCTCTGACTCCCTCACTCCTCTCCTTGTTCGTTCCCCCTTGGACATACAATAGCGAATGAAAATACAGCGTGGGATAAACAACTTTTATCAGACTGAAGCAAATGAAATTGACTATTTTATTCAATTCTTCATCCCTGAAGCACCCCTCACCCTATCTACCCGGCAACATCTCTCCCCTGCAGCTTGAGGAGTGAGGAAAAAAAACAGAAGAACATGCTTTATGCAAATGAAATGCTTTATTCTTGATTAGATTACAGAAGCAATAATTGTCTTGGATGATTTATGGGGGTAATTTGTTGCCACAAACTCCAGTAGAGAAAGCTCAGTTGCCATGGTTTGCGCAATGAAGACATTAGATGAAAACAATATAGGGCATCTGCTATAAACTCCACTTCAGTTAGCGCATACTGTATTACATTAGAAAATTAGCTTGTTGAGAACATTGTGTTTCAAAGGTAAATAAACCAGAAAGAAGACATCCAGGTGTTTCTCTTCCAGGAATAAGGCAGTCATCATGCATTGAGCGAGAACAGAGAGTCAACAAGTTTGCAATTTGAGGGTGAGACCAAGAGCAATGAGATGAAGAGGAAAGAAAGCACAAACCTGCGGGTGGTTCTTAAACCAATGCAGTGGTAAATTGTTTAAGTTTAATAGCCACACTGATGCACCGATCGAGCCTGTGCTAGTCTAGTCATCTGCCTGTAGGAGTGGATGTGGAATTGCTCCTCTCATAGGAGACTGACAAGTGGGAAATTAGGTACTTGCCACACCATCCCAGCCCATCTCCAGGTACTGCTGCTACTTTACAGCAGGCTAATCTCAAGAGCTCTCCCACTTCACTAAGACCCTGTGAGAGAGAGAGGCACAGAGATCTTCTCTGCCTGACATCGATCTATGACGCATATTACCACCGTAATCCAATTAATTCTGTTTCGCTTGCAGCGCAGCTCACTTGAGTCATCAAAAATGCATATATAAATATATCTCTGACAGATTGCAAGGGGCCGTGCAAAATGCACAAACAGCTAATTCAGGTGGACTTGAATTTGTGTGGCTAACTCCCTTCATTTTGTGCCTGATTCTTTGTTTCACACAATGAATGTAGAAACTGCAGAAGGAAAGTAATTGAGGAGGCAGTCAGGTGAAAACAGTTGTTTGACAAACTTTTTTTCTCTCTCCCTTTATCCCTCTCCATCTCCTCCTCCTCCTCAACCACTTCTGTCTGTCTGTCTGTCTTTATACAGGCTGAGGTAAATCTGTAGCAGAGGACCAGCAGCAGCAACAGCAGCAGTGTTGGTGCGACCATGAGGTCAGAGGCCTTGTTACTCTACTTCACGCTACTACAAATAGCTGGGGCGGGCTTCCCTGAAGACAGCGAGCCCATTAGCATCTCACACGGCAACTGTAAGTATATCTTTCTTTCTCTTCTTGAGGCCCTCCTCTCATTACAAGTCCTCTGTTGCTCTCTCTCTGCACTCCTTTCCCTCTCATCTTTGTTTCCACTTCGTAAATCCCCCTCCTCTGTATCTCCCTCACTTAGTCTGTCCTTTTGCTCCTCTACATCCCTCTCAAACCTTGCTTCCTCTGCAACCCCCACCTCGCCCCTACACTGAATGCATTTTTGAGGCATAGAGTGTAATTTGGCGCCCAAGGATTGGCCCTCTACACACACTAAAATGAAGGAATTAAAGCAGCATTTGAAACGGAGCCTACCCCACATCAAAGGATAATCCGCTATTTTTCTGTTGGGCACCTAAAGCTGTGTGTGATAGTGTAGACGCTGTTGCAGGCTACAAAGATACAGCAATTGTTTCCTCTGTCCTGCCCCGTCCCACTCTCTCTGGGACTAACGCTGCGCCAAACGGTGCTGGCCAGGAGAGCTGACAGCGAAGCCAGCCATCCTCACACGTGTTTGTTCAAACCAAGTGCTTTCATCCAAAGCCACTAACAATAGAAACGATTGCATGGTACAGTGCAGCACAGTTTTATCCTACAATTTATGGTTACGGGAGGAGCTCAGCCAACAAATGTGGTGGCGTTTTCTCGTCCAGCTAAGACACATAGGTCAACGTTTGACCCAAAGCCCGTGAGACACTCGACAAAGTGTTGTTATGACTGTACTACAGTTACTGGAGTTATAAATGTAACACACAGGAGTTCATTTTTGTCTTCTCCTTGCAGACACAAAACAGTACCCGGCATTTGTAGGCCACAAACCTGGCAGGAACAACACGCAGCGGCACAAACTGGACATCCAGCTCATCATGATCATGAACAGGACATTATACATCGCTGCCAGGTGGGTGATAATGGTGATCCTCAAACACTGTTACTATTCAGATAGAGAGACTGACAGTAAATTCAAGTAGACACTCGAAATTATTGCAAATTATACTGCTTTTCTTTGTGGAATAAAAGCGAAGGCCACTGTAGATTATGATTAATTAAACTGAGCTAGTGTGGGTCCACCAGGATTATTGAATCCTTCATTATCCCCTCTCATATTACAGCTGCTGATTGAAGTTTCAGCATTGAATGATTTTCAACAATTGTTGCCAGTTGAGGATAGTGAGCATGTGATCCTGTTTTAACTGGCTTATGGCTGAGGGCTGTTCGTCAAAGTATCCAACTAAACTAATGCTGTGCAGTTTTCTTTAAACGTTCAGGGGATCAAGAGGGACTATTTTAGAGCAAAATGCTGAAACTTTAAAGCAATTTGCACTCTGGACCTTTTCTTTCATTACCGCTTTGTTGTTTTCTGTTTTCTATGTTGTTTTCTTGCCTTCTGCCAAACCCCCCTTTTTACCCTGTACGATGTCCCTGCAGACTTGCGGCCTGTTTTTTAACACCAACACACAACACACAGCACACATAACACACACAAATACACATACACAGATGAATTAGACACTCATCTTAAGGAAAAGACCACCTGATATATTCCACATTTAGGGTATACTTGTCTAGCTGTGTGTAAATTCAACCAGCCTTAACTCTTTGAGTGCCATTGACGAGTCAAAGTGGTTTTTTTTACAGCGGGTTGCTGATCACGGTCTCCCGCAGCCTATCAGTAATTTTGGGGCGCCTGTGATTTGTAGTCGGGACAAACAGTTAATATTTGCCACGGAGATCAAAGCAGTAAGTGGAGACGATCATACTTAGAGAGTAAAACGGACAGATTCTGGACAAAAAGTGGTGATTTTAGTGAAAGTGGCCTCTACTCTCCTCCAGATAAAACAAGAACGGAACAAGGTAAACACAAACTTTTTTTTTTCATGACGAAATGGCACATCTCTTCTTTCATTAGAGCTATTCAGTGTTTTCAGAGACGTGGTACAAAATATTCTGTGGGTCTAGAAATATGAGTGAAAATGGGCAAAAAACACTGGCACAATGCACTTTCGATTTTAAAAAACGGCTGGCACTCAAAGAGTTAATTGACATTATGCCTTATCTTCTGGCAGACTCATTCCCCTACAGATCAGTTTTAAAAAACTGTTTGTCACCTGCCTTTATCTCTTCATGTCTGTGGTCTGTATGTCTTTAATTTTGTGTGACTCATCTTTCAGAGATAATATAGCTCAATTACACTATCTGGAGCCATGGAGAAAACCAATATTGATTTTGTCTTCTCTCTTGTCATCATTATTTTAGAAATGTTCATGGCAAAGAGATCGATCTGTAAAAACAGTCGGGTTCATGTCCAAAGAATTACAATGTTATGGCAGCGAGTCTTAATAAAATAGATCTGTTTGTTCTGTGCCGCCCATGGCTAATTGAATGGCAGGCTTGATTGGATACTGTTAAAAGTCACAATAGGGGTCTTTCTTTGTTTCCCTCCCGAGCATGTCAAATTAAATGGCTGAGAGAGGCTGCTGCTTTAAGTGGCAGCACTTTTTAACGTATCTGAGGTCATTAAGAGGAGGCGGAGAGTGGATGAGGAAGCAGAGCCAAAGAGGGAGCCTGTGTTTGTGTGTGTGTGTGTGTGTGTGTGTGTGTGTGTGTGTGTGTGCGTGCGTGCGTGCGTGCGTGCGTGCGTGCGTGCGTGCGTGCGTGTGTGTGTGTGTGGAGTCTTTGGTCTCCCTGTCGCCCCACCTGTTCCAGACAGGGTGTCAGGGGCCTGAGGGGTAGGGAGGGAAATGTGCAGAGGGTTTATTGGAGGGGTGTGTTCGTGAGAGTGTGTGTGAGAGAAAGAGGGTGTGTATGTGTGCGTGCATGTTTGAGGGAGAGAGAGTTTGTGTTGCTCAGAGCATGTTGACCAGTTGTTGCATGGATTTAAAAGTGATTTCTTGAGTGTGTTGTGTGGGCATATGTGTGCATATGGTGGCACTTTTTGGATAGCGAACATGTGTTGGTGTGCCTGTCGATGTGCTCAGCACAGCCCGTTGTTTTGTTTGTGTGTATTTGTCTGTGTGTGCATGTGTGTGTGAGGTCACCTGGTGCACACTTGCATTCTTGCTTGAAGCAGATGGGAATTCTGACACATGGCCTGAGGTCTGCGACCCCTGAATAACTGGAATGGCTGCCTCAGATTAGACCAAGCCAGATGACCGCCATTGATCCTGACACGGAGAAGGATGTTGGAGTCAATAACATGGATACACAAATGATGGCCAGTGCACAAAGATCCATCGCAACTAACAGGATATCGATAAATACATGTAAAAGCTGAATGACAAAACAGTTTAAGGCAAACAGCAGAGACAATCACCACTTGAGAAATCAATGTGAAAGTGAGCCAACAGTGAACCCAGCAAGTCTCAAACTACGAAACAACCAGCCATGCTGCAGGAAGAGAACAAAGCTACATCAATAGTAGCATTCATGATGGTTGTCCAGTCAAATGACTTGTTTATTCTGGGGCCAGCATTACAGAGCTTTGCCATCACGCCTCTAGACCAGTGAGCCTCAGCTCTTGGTGCGCAGCAGCTTGCAGATGGCCACTGTGAACGCAGTCCAAAGCTCAGCACTGTTTCAGGCTGTTTTTTGAATGGCTGCTCAGTGTATTAAATCCCTTTGGCTCCCGTTTTGGTGCTGGCAATAAAATCACAAGATTTCTAAGCTGTGAGATGCATACAAACATAGCAACTGATGAAATTGTAAATAGACAAAACTGACTTAATCCATAGAGGGAAAGAGGCAAGTCTTTGGCAGTGGAGGAACTCAGCAACAGATGCAGTGATTGATAATTCATCCCCGGGTTTGAGCCTTGAATGAAATGTATTGATTTGGTCGAATAAGATGCTCTTTTTTCCATCCTGCACACAGTAATTATATCTGATGAAGTCACGAGTTTTCCAACGTGTGTAAAATATCATTAACCCTATTAAACTCGTATATATATTGAACACTGATTAGAAATTCAGTACATGACTTCAGAAGTTTCGTCCTTTAATATTCTGAATCTTATTCCAGGAGTTCAGTTTGCATCAGGTCCATTATCCAGAGGGACAGCACAGTCTGATAAGATATCAGACAGCTGTGTCTTCATATGCAGGCTATCAAAAAACCCACTTGTTTGCTCAGTTTGAAAAAGACAGGCATTAAGCTTGTGTTGATTTCTTTCACTTTTCATTAAATATCCACTCTTAAATAGAGGGAAGCATAACAAATCTCTCATTAAATCACTCTGCACAGATGCAGTTGCACACAGAGAAAATTCTTATGAATCGTAACAAGAGGGGTTTGTTTGTGAAGTCACTAATGAACATGACATTCAACTAAGTCAGCTTATGTGCGGCAGCATTTTCTTACATTTTATGGTAGCAATCAGTTGTACATTATCTGCGATAAACTGAGACATGCTGTATATCAAAGTACGGGTAATGAACATAAAAACTATTTCATGCACAGGCTCAGTGCTTTATGTGTGTCTGCTGTCATGCGTGTTTTAGGTGTTTAGCAGCGGAGTCACGGACCATAAAAGCAATAAACTGCTCTTGATGCAGCGAGAGATGGACGCAGGAGGATTCCTATCCCAGCAGTCCATATTTCATGGTCAGGATACACTGTGTGCTGCATACAGGGGGAATTTATCAAAGTGCAATGGGAGATTTATCATTCCCATCTCTGAAAATGTCCCTGTGTGAGTGTGCCAGGGTGTGTGCATAGGTCTATAGCAAGCTATGTCATGTCACTCTTCACTGTGTGTTAAATCTGTGGGTTTGACTGAAGCCACTTGCCATGTAGCAGACAGACAGATGTTTCCAAACTCTAATCATCATTCTCAGGCTTTTTTTAGCCTTGGGGGCTCTTGATGTCATTGGTGTCAGTCCTGAAGATGTCAGTAGAAACTGTGTGTGTGTATGTGTGCCTGGACACATACTTTTTTCATTTCAAGGCTGAAACTTTACAGTGGGTTTTATTTCTACAGATTTGTTTGCTTTCACAAATAATATCAGTTGACACTTGCTCATTACCCGAAACAATACCAGCAGTTCAAAAGAAAAAGACAGTTTGGGTAATAATCTTCCCTTTGGCCTGTTGGCAATGTTACCAAGTCCCAAGATCTCAGCAATGTTATAAAATGTTACAGTTAAAAATGATAAAAATCAAAAAATAGAAAATAATAAAAACTGAGATAAGATTTGAGGACATGAGGAGACATGAGGAGAAGAGACAAGTAGACGGACACGCCATGCATATTTTTGTGTGTGTGTATGAATATGTTACTGTATAGCCTGAGCATGCCCCAGGTCTCTCCACATGCAGGGCATAGTCGCCATTCCCGGGCCTCAGTCGGCTTTCACCATGGTAACACCAACCACACTCTGTTTACACCTCTCTATGAGGCTGGGAAGCATGGGAACCAGGGAAAGAGAGTGTGTGAATGTCTGTGTGTGTGTGTGTGTGTGTGTGTGTTGTAGAGACGGTGGGAGACAGAGGGACAGATCAGTGTAGGAACTAAAATTTGTGGTTGCCATTAGTACTCACAGAGACACAAAGAGACACATATACACACTAAAAAATCCAGATTACCTTCTCTCAGTTGAGAACAGTTGTGCCTCTGTGGTCGCAGTTCTTCACTGTCGGGTCTCTTTGGGTCTCGCAGTGGAGGCCACTAGAGTCTCCATTATTGTGGCTGCACCAAATCCTGTTAAAACCCACTAATGACTGGGATTACACGGTTGCCTCCTCTCCCTCTGCTCACAGTACCAGCGACATGCAGCATCCAGCCACGTCCACACTCTGAAACAAAGCTTGCAGCTTCACCGGTCGTAATCACCTGAATTAAAAGTTGGAGAAAGTTTCCATTCAAAATGTTCAAGACTGACAATTTGTAAAATTCCTTCTTTTCTGGAGGTTTTAACATTTTTAGCAGTTCATCCATCAAAAAATACACAGAGCTTGGCAAAAATAATTCATGCTCTCGCATTAGTATCAAGTTATTGTAGCAGCAGGAACTGAAGTGACATGTCGTTGTAGCTGTGGTTAGTTAGTATGTGTAGCAGGCTATGACGTGTTTTGATATTGAGGTTTCTTTATAAATTCTGATATCTGTCCTTTATATGAACATGTTAGGGTATTACATTGATTAGCACAAAATAACACTATTTAGCTTAATGTTAATGCAGTGCAAAATAAACAGTGAAAGCTGTCATGTAATGTATAATACGATCTAAATATCAACATATGTGGTCCTACTGAGGGTGTGCTTAAAAAAAACATGATGACGTGAAAATGTTAGGAATATTGGGCAGATGGTGTGCAAATATTTAATTCATTTGCATAAATAAAGTTATTTAAAAACACATATTAACAATTGAGAGCATTAATTACTAATTCCCTTATTTTTTTGGACTCTGTACCCCCCATTAATAGAGTGTGTGTGGACTTCTGGAAAAATTTGAATCAATAAATGTAAAATAAACCACATATTTTTTTGCGGTTAGTATGCACGTCTGTCGAAGTGTGTGAGCTGAAAACATGTTCCTCACCCCACTGACCCAGCCACACAAAAACACACATACGCACTCACACAAAAGGAGATGTGGAGAGAATGTAGAGAACAATAATGAGAGCTTCAACCTTCGAAAAGAACAACCTGCCTCAGCTCAGGGGGTGAGTGAACTCTGGCTTGTTGTATTTCATGCCACCACATCACCGAGGGCCTCTTGGTACCCTTATCCCATTCACAACCTCAACAACTCCCTTCTCAGTCCAGAGGTGCCTGCTGGCTTCCACAGTTCCCTCCCATCCACTTTGTGAAGAGGATTTGAACCAGGGTAAGCCAAAACAATGTACAAAAGACCCTCCTCTACCACCCATGATCCAGTTATGAAGAGAGAGCATGGGCGAAGAGAGTGATGAGAGAGAAGGGGGATGAAGAGGATGGTGGACGTGCAGGCATTTAGTTTATGGAAAAAGGGGTGGTGGCGAAAGGTGCAGTGTGCATGCTAATCACATTCCTCTCTTTTCTGCTAAAGGAGTGCAAGATAGTTTGACAAAGGCCCAGCAGATGGACCAAGCTGCTCCGACTGTCACCCCAGAAGAAATGCGCTGTTATGAAAACGACATTCTTCCAAACAAAGCCGCTGTGTTCTCATGGCTACGCATGGCTACATGTCCGACGGAGACTCTCTATGCCACTCAAGCTCACACTCTTACCCGCTCACTTGGTCTACTGTCTTGCCCCGGTCATTCATCTCTTTCTCTCTGTCGGCATCCATCTTTTTACAGTGACTTCATATTTGTGTCTAAGAGGATATTTGCATACCTTCCGCCCTACTCACACATTTTTGCCACTGAATTTCGGGAAATGTGAAGCCCACGCCAAGTGATTCAACAGCCAATGTTCTCATTGGGTATCAAAGGCTTCTGTTATTTCATGTTCCTCACGGTGTTTTGAATTTCACCGCACAGACACAAAACAGCAGACCCTTATGTTGTATGTTGTTGTATTAAAGCACTGTGACATCCTGATAACATGCTCTATTCATAGTTTACAGGTCAGAGTGAGACAATGATGGGAAAGAGAGTGACATGCAGTGAAACGTCTTTTGGTAGACTTCAGTAAATGAAGTCACTTGTGAGCAGTATCCAACTAGAAGCAGGCCAAATAAAAAGACCATTAAAAGTTATCTTTTTGTCTCTAATTCTGTCCATAAGAAGGCAAATATAGGTCAGTATTATTCATCATTACAATACGTTTATTATTTTTGTATTATAGAAAAAATAGGTATTATTTAAATACGTTACACGCATTTTTGGACAGGGCCACTTGTGTTTTTTGTGTTTTTTTTTTAATCTTTATTCAAAGGAATCTACGTAATCTAAAATATCTGGGTTAGTCCTCATAGTTTGCAAATTAAGTAGAAATAAGTGTAGAAGTGAAATATAATTATGTCTACGCTTGGAAATAATAAACAACCGAACTAGATATTTTCATATTTACACTGAATGATTCAGGACAAATAGAAACAGGCTGCAGTGTAACAGAATTCAGTCGTGTCATTAAACTGTCCTACAGTTTTGCTCGAACAGGATGGCAGCTTTTACTCAGGTCAGTTGTTTAGTCTGAACTATTCTCAGTGGGCAAGAGTTGTCTTGAAATCTGACCTCAGCTCCAGGCTGTTGGGTCAGTAGGATGCCTTTCGGTTTGAACAGTCATAACAAGAAAATAATTTAAAAAGATGTCGCTATATTATACAATATATTATATCCCTGTAAGATTTCACAGTGGACAGTTTACCAAGACAAGATATACCTTTGATATAAGACAAGAAACTCTTGCAGACTCGCTAATGTGAGGATAGTAGATTAAATATCTTTGGGTTTTGACTTTTTTTTTTTTTTAAAAAATGTATTTTAATAAACCATAAGATTAAACAATTAATCAAGAAAAATATGTGCAGATGATTCCATAACGTAAATGACTATTAATTGCAGACCTAGTTTCATTTGCTAATAACTGTTCTGTTTTCCGTTTTCAGTCTGATTCATATCAAACAATCATGTTCATGAGCAGGCTCTGGTGAATGCAGGTCCACAGCATGTGTCAAGAGCAAAAGAGACAGAAGGCATCAGCTGAAATGGAATCTGAGACTGTGATTTAACTTTTTATTGCTTTAAAATTAGCTCGTCAATGAGAAGCTCATGGAAAAGGACGTTTCGGCTTAGATATCCAATGACCACACCAGAACCTCATAAATATAGCCCCTTCCCCCCAAAGACTTCTCTATCATCAATGATAATGATAGTTTGTTAATGGCAAGCTTTTTGTTAAAGGTCACATGTCAGATCATACCATACCATATGACAGTAACATAACTGAGCCAGGAAACAGGCAATGGTATGTTGGCTCTGAGTGGATCATGTATTTAAAGCAGATTTTTTTATTTTTATGGTTTGATTGATTTTCATCACCATAGTTGATTTGTAATGGTCTACAACATAGGATGGAGTCAGTGTAGGACATTGAAGAGCCTGCCTTTGCCCTGGTTAAGTTAAGAAGATGTGACTCACACACCACATATGTTAAGTTAGGTGCTTTGGTGAAGAAGAGAGAGGGTGCATGTGTGTGTTTATGTGAACATGTTGGCGTTGGGGGGAGCTGGTGTTGACACTGACACAGCCGCTCCATTGTCCTTCTCCATCTCCAGTCAGGATGTTTGAGGGACGCCTCATCGCTTGGCTCCCTCTAATCTCAGCTGGAACCAAAAACCCTGCAGCTGGATGGCTTCGGCCCTTGAGGATGCTGTCAACACAAGAGTGGCAGGCGCTAGACAGGGAGCATAGATGGGAAAGTTACTGACTAAAAATTATGGAGCAATCAATTACAGATTACTCATGAGTTTTAAAATTGCAGGCAGTAAAATAACCCATGGGATTACACTAAATCCGCAAAGTAATCCTCTGATTTAATAGCTTTTGATTTAGGTTTGTCTTTTTAATATAAAGTTTGAATTTGAATACAGAGATATAAATGTAGTTCAGGTAGCAAGTCTGAACTTTAGGAGAAATAGCTGATCATCGTCATACATTACCCACCCATCTTTCTTTTCAATTTAAATGTTTCTTCTTCTCCATCTTTCCTCTATCTTAAAGGTGTTGTTGCACATTTTATTATTTGACAAATTACTGTTGTCATTTTGATAATCAAATTTACTGTGGTCACATGATATGTCTCCTGTTACTGTGGTAGGAAGGTGAAGGAAATCCTGAAACAAAGAGGGGCCTTTCAGGAACCCTGGAAATTCAATCCAGATCAATTAGCTAGAGCAGTGAAATGGTACTGGCTATAACCAGTGAGCCTTAATGAGAAACATTTTGCAGCACAGTTTGCGGTTTCAGCATGAAACGTTCGATTTTTAGACACGGCAGACTGCATGGTGACAGTCAGCATCTGGCGTTAGCTGGAGCAAGTGAAGTTGATTTCAGGAAGGACATGGCATGAATCTCAGTGACCTAAAGTTGGCCTCCTTCTTTTCTCTTTTCATGGCTGAATATTACATGAAAATGTTTTAGTGGATTATAAAAAAAAGGATTTTTCTGCGCTTTGAAAAGCAAAGGAAAGAATTCAGTTTGGTGCTTTGTATTTAAAATGCCCATCCATCTATCCATTTTCTACCTCTTATCCTCACATAGGGTCGCGGGGGGCTGGAGCCTATCCCAGTTGTCTTAGGGCAGAAGGCCCACAGGACACATAGAGACACTCACACCTACAGTCAATTTAAATTAGCCAATTAACCTAATCCCCATGCATGTTTTTGGATGGTGGGAGGAAGCCAGAGTACCCGGAGAGAATCCACACAGACACGGGGAGAACATGCAAACTCCACACAGAAAGGATTCGAACCCAGTACCTTCTTGCTGTGAGGCGACAGTGCTAACCACTACACCACCGTGCTGCCCGCTATGTTCATCGTTTTACCCATTGATTGATGCATATGAAAGATTGTATTAGCTAAGGAATATTGAATTGTAACATAATTTTTATAGTCATCTGGTGTAGATTTCGGTATCACCTAAATGCAACATGGTATTGTGTTAAGTTATAAGATAGTAGGTAGAGTTTTGTTTGGTGAAAATAGCATGTCACTCTGTGGAAGTGCTTTGCAACGTGTTATAATTTTTGACAGGAAGCAAAGCAAAAAACGTCACTGACGGGGATTTTTCCTGTGGCTTCACCGGACATGTGTCCTCTCACAGCATTAATTTCAACGTCTCTCAAAGATTAATTATTCAATTTAAGCGTAGTGTCTGATAATGTACAGTAGACTGTGCTTTATCCTCGAGGAGATTGCGGTGGCCCCCAGGAAAGCGATATAAATGGATTCATTTCAAGATGCCTGTTCCTCCAAAGACTTTATTAGATTTAGTTAATGAGAGAGCAAGGCAGGCTGGCTGGATGAGCGCAGGTTGGGGAGCTGGAACGTAATTAAGCTGTGAGTCTGACGATGCCACTGTTACACACTTTGATTAAAAACACGTTCAACAGCTAATCTCCAACAAATTAAAGCAGTTACATCATTGGCACGGTCACCTTTGGTTCTCTCCTCAAATGAGGTAAATCTCCCTTTCTTTGTGTCTCTTCCGCTCACACCTTCTAACATTCCTTCCCTCCTCCTGTCTGCACCCTAATTCTCCACAGTAAGTAGGTGTAGCTACACGCCTGGCCCACCAGCCGGTCCGTCTGTCTCAGATGTAGTTAACCCTTGTGGGTTTTATGTCTTCCATATGCCCTGCTGGGGCCTGTATGGCAGGACTGGGTAATACAGGAGGAGTCTGTATATTTCCAGGCCAGCACACATAAGTCCTCTTGTCTGAGCTATAATGAGTGTTAGTATAGATTTCCTGTGGCTCAAACACTAGGCTTAATTGACCTGAACAGCTCTGAGTGACTTGGCACCTCCCGTCTCAACCTCCCCCTCCTCCCTCTCCCCCCCCCTCAGGACCTTTCTCTGGGACAAAGAGGCTTTTGTCCCCGGGCCTGCGCCACAGCGCTCTAAACCTTTGTTGACTGTTTCTGTCTGACAGAGCAAATAGCTCTGGCCTCCTTTTGTTTATTGTCATTTTTTGAAGTTTGAACAAAGTTTATACAAAGCCCCTTTTTCTGACGATGTTCGCTGCCTGCAGGGGGAAAACAGAGGGACGAAAAGAAATGGGTTTATTGTTTGTTGAATTTTTGACTGTCTGCTGCTGTCTGACTCTTTATCTTCTCATCTCTCTCTCTCTCTCTCTCTCTCTCTCCTTTCTCCCAATCTCCCTCTGTCTCTCGCCCGCTCACAGGGATCACATATACACGGTGGACACAGACACTGCCAACAGTGACGAGATCTTTTTCAGTAAGGTGAGTGAGACGTCTGTCTCTTTGAGGACATGTTGTTCTCAGTGTGCTGTGATTGACAACGTAACCCTAATAACCTGGCTCTGAGCATCACTGGGTGTTGTGTGCATGCACATGAGCGAATATGTGCGACTGCCAGGAGTCTTACTCACCCGCTCACCGGTGTGAGCCTGTCGTGCTCACCACGCTGACCCTGTTAAGAAGATTATCCAATCAATCAGCTAGCAAACCGCCTGCGTCATCCATGGTCATCACTGGCAGACGGGCTGATGGGAGTAACGGAAGCTGAGACAAGACAGTAGAGGAAGTGAGGGAGAAAAAAGGAAAAATAGAGGGTAAGATGAGCCGAAAGACAAGATGAATGTAGAATGGAAGACGATCCCATTGCATATTTTCTGATTATTCAAAAATATTTACATAGGCCCTCAGCTGTAATAACCCACTCTCAATTTCATTCCAACCACTCTTTGCTGGCATAATTTTCTCTTAACATAATGCATGCCAACAGAATTCAAACAAGGCCAGTCTCATGTATACAACAACCCGCCATCCCTCCATCTCATCCACTTCAATGTCAAAGCCCTGTGAGTGGGTCTTAATGAGAGCAGGCTGCAGATGAAAGGCCGATGGGAGACGCGCAGATTGATTGATGACTGAGGGTCTTTAATCAGTGGCCGAGCCCCAAACATGTTGTACAACAGCGGCAGGGAAGCAGTGGTCTGAACCACTGGATCAGCACTGACCCTCCGGCCACACAGGGCAGGGGGGTGAAAAGTGGTGAATGTGTGTGTGTGCATGGCTCGCTACCAGATATAACTTAGCACTGACTGATAAGTGTGTGTGACAATGAAAGGCTGTGTACGTTAGTGTGTTTGTAGTTGACTGGCAGATATTGGCTCGTACTGACCTACAGGCCAAGGCAGTTTGCATGTGTTTGTGTGTGTGC
This sequence comes from Synanceia verrucosa, assembly GCA_029721515.1. Lineage (NCBI taxonomy): Eukaryota > Metazoa > Chordata > Actinopteri > Perciformes > Synanceiidae > Synanceia > Synanceia verrucosa. The sequence continues at coordinate 17,936,358 of CM056551.1, read as the reverse complement.
ATGTGTGTGAAAGGATTGCCAACCTATCAATCCACAGAAATGAGCTCTGAGCTGTCCTTGGACAGACTGTGTTTTGATCTGGGGTCAGTATCGTATTCCCTCCTCCCTGGCAGAGAATTAGAAGTTCAAGGAGGTAAACTGATCTCCAATCGGGGCTCAGAATAAAGTTCACCTCAGAGCAGGTGCCTCATTAGGAGAATCAATGGCGGAGAATCTCAGATGATGAGTATTGATCACAGTATAGATTGGTTGGCCAGCTCTCTCTGTATTTGCTTATTTGCTTTCTAACTCCTTCATTCTCCTTCTCTCATTTACTTCCATCTATTTTTCATGTAGAAAATGACATGGAAGTCCAGACAAGCAGATGTGGACACTTGCAGAATGAAAGGGAAACATAAGGTAGAGAAAACACACAAACACTGTCACCCATTTGTAGAACAAATGTCACACATTATAGTATGCAGTGAAGCTCTAACAGATGTAATTTCTCTCTCTCTCTCTCTTTCTCTCTGGCTCACACACACATAGCAGACATAAAGACACTGCAGGTGCATTGAAACACCCCCTGCAGCTGATTTATATCAGTGAGAATCTTCATATCAAATAGTGGTATAATTGCATTTCCACTGCAGTTTCCGCACACTCTAACAAAACTGTGAAAATTAATAATGATTTCTTCATGATTACAGGCTTGATGTTTGTTATACATGCTTCTCACTTGTCTTTAGAGCACTACATGCTGTATTTCAATAGAAAAAAAAGAAAAAGCCTCTTGTTTTAAAAACCACATGTGGCTTTTGTAATGGTCTGTTATAAAAGACACTAATGTTGCCATGAACTTTCTTTCTTCTTTCTCTCCCGGCCACTGCTCCCTAAAGGACGAGTGCCACAATTTCATTAAGGTCCTCCTGCAGCAGAATGATGACACCTTGTTTGTTTGTGGAACAAATGCTTTCAACCCTTCCTGTCGAACCTACAAGGTAGGGAAGTTCACTCATATAAAACGGCTCTCTTTGCCTTCTTCTGCCTCCCATCTTAATTTTTCCTCCGTCACACACCCATACACACACACACAGGGATATTTTTCACATGCAATCCCGACCATGCGGGAGTTTAGAGTGAGCTATGAAGCGATGGACATACTGTAGATGGACGACTTTCACAACTCAGCAGGTCCTCGTATGTCTTTATCTCCAGGTGTACTTTGACACGCTCGATTTAGAAGCAGAGAAACCCAACCTTCTTGCATACACACTTAAACACACACCAAAATCGCAGTCCTGAAATCCGACTAAACCTTCCCCTGTAAACTGACACCTGCCTGGTCATATTCATGCGGGTATTTCTGGAATAGTTTAAAGATTTCTCAAGGAAAAGCAAAAGAAGAAGGTGCATTTTAATAGGGTCAAATAAAAAGAGCAGATTTACTTGATGGACAAAAATATAGATGTTAAGTAGAGTTGGACAAAAAGAGAGAACGGCATACAGGGAAGCATGTGAACAAATAAAATGATTTTAAGGCATAAAGACAGATGGAAAGACAAACATAAAAAGCAGATGGACTTTCTTCAATCTGCTGCTTCTCCTCCCTTACAGACACAAATCTGATTTTGTCTGATCCACTCGTGTGAAAAGTGAGCAGCATTGCCATTACATTAAGTAAATTTTAGCTCATTCACGAGACGATTTGAAACACTTCTGCAAGCTGCAGCAGCTGGGCTGACCTAGCGTTAGAACATGGCTTAGTTTAATTGGTGGTTACTGGACAGAAAGACTCAGCAGAGGCTCTGTCCTGAAGGATGCCATTGTTTGGTTTGTGAAGATGTGATGGTCACGGCACACAGAGATGTTATCTAGGTGGCCTGTGTGGGGGGAAAACTCTGCTGCTTTGCTTCACTAGGTCTGTTTACCAGAGAAACAAGACACCTCCGCTCTGTTGCCTTTGTGGTTTGGCATGCTAGGCACACAGAGTGGACATCTTTCAATTCCCTGACTTCTCCTGCAGGGAAAGTGGAATTTATGTCCCTGCATTTATCAGGCGTGGTTAGCTTTTACAGCGCCTCCGGTTATGGTTTCAAGGTTTGTGTTTTAGCTCTTAGTGCACTGCTAACACTGCTAGTCTGGTAGAGTTAAAGGGGATGTGCTGTAAAATGGTCATAAATACACACAAGCAATCAAAGCAATATGTACATAAATCAGCGCACATGACAGCTGATGTTCATGTAATCTCAAATAAATGATGCACAAATGTTAAGAAAAATATTTAACATTTAGTGAAATGTAACACACCTGTCCATAACAATATGATGAAATACAACAGTTTTATTCAAATGTTTGAAATTTGCTCAATTCCGTTAACCCTTGCATATTGTAGTGAGCCAGTTTAATGTGCATCCAACAGCTCTTACCCTTAAAAAAAGTCCCCTGACTCACTGATGACTATACTGTCATAACGTTTAGCTTAATGAAACAGCCATGTTAGTCTGGAAGTAAGCAAATCAATATGCCAAAAATAAATTCAATGGCTGTTAAAGACATTTTGGCAGCATTTAAAATGTGCTGTCAAAATGACCTCTGCTCACTTGCACACAAACACACGTACAAATGCCTGGGCATATGTGCATGTACCCATACAAACACTGACAACTGTGCAAACAGCTAAACACACATTTTACAAAATCACCAGACACACACACACACACGCACAATGTACTGTGGGCATGATGGCAGACTCTCCGGGCAGATACCAGGCCTTTGAAGGCGTGCTGGGCTCATCCACTCTGCTGTGTGTGTGTGTTTGTGGTTAAATCCACCTTGGCCACAGTTTGCCTCTCCATCTCCCCAGTGTGACAGCACTGAAAAGAGCTTCTGTTTCGGGGCCAGCCTCATCCCACATTAATCAACAGCATTGCAAGGGCGAGCGGGAGGGAAGGAGGGGGAGGGAGACGGGATGGAGGGGGACAACACCCCATGCTGTCTTACCTTTCCTTCCTGGTTACCGCTTTATTTTTGACATCTTTTTTTCACAAACCTACCAGATTTCTGTCTTCATTAGCTTCATCTCCTTATCCGCCCCTCACCTTGTGTTAGTGCTATCAACCCACAGACACACATGGATACAGGGAAATAGACAGACACCTTGGCAGCCATGACACAATCCTCACTGTGGGCACCACACAGCACCCAGCTCCCTCTCTTCCTCTATTTATGCTCTCTCTTTCCTGCCAGCCTTAATTCCTCTCCCCCTCCATCGTTCCCACCACTCCGCCATCTTTCCCTCTGTTGCTTTCTCCCTCTGTCACTCCCTTGCTGTGCTGTAATAATAAACACCCCATCCAGCTGGGCTGATATATGACTGGAGTCAGTTTCATCGCCTGTTGCCGGGCGAAGCGAGGGGGAATCAGTTGGGAGGCTCTGAGGCAGTGGGTCCCAGGTGATGCGTCCTCGACTTGATACCGGTGGACTGATGTGGACTGGGAAATCTCATTTGTGCCAAGTCTTTGCGTTTGAGATGTGGGGTGAAAACACACACCCGCACATGCCTTTCTATACTACGGCTTTTCCAGATGATTATCAAAACAAGGAAAGGCATGCAGTGTAAAAGATAGTTAATGAATTGATCCATTTATGTCATGTTTGTTCATCATGCTCACGCTCGACTTAAAAACCAAATTCAATTCTGGCCTTTAGCCCTTTTTGCATATCATACCCCTCTCTCCAATTATTTAAAAATGTTTTAAAAAGCAGAAAATGCCCCAAAATCTAAAAAAAACCAGCATCCACATATTTATTTCAAGAGCTACAAAGACTCCGGTTTCATGGTGTTGTGTAAAAGGTGGTCAGGGAAAGGGTTCGTCCTCCCAGGGCTCAGAAACAGGTTGTGGAGAAATGGGCCATGACTATTAATCTCCGAAGGGAGATATGTCGTTGTTTGGTTTACACAACCACTCCTGGTCCAGGTGTGAACTTGTGCACTTGACCTTTTATACAGTAGATGGAGAAGGTTTTGCAGGTGGGAATATGGTCTGCATACAAAGAAATATGTGAGGATTCAACCCAGCTGCAAACTGTAGGACATAGACCTGAATATGGATTAACATGCCAGGAAAAAAAAAGACTTTCTCTTTCTACTCTATTATGATTAATCTGTCAGACAGCCCTTTCTGCCATCAAAAATTAGGACACAATCATGAATCAGGTAAACAGATAAGATCATTTTAGAGCTTTGAAAATTCAGAAAATTATCATGTTGCCTTTCTTATTCAATGAAATAAACAACAGAAAACAACAGATTCAGGCTAACAGTTAATAAGTGATACGCTGGCTCAGTTTACCCTAACTTTGTCCTCAGTAAGATTTTACAAATCCCTCAGCAGCAATGATAAATAAGGCCCATAAAAGAGTAAAAACAACAGCCACAGAAGCAGAACGTCCCTCACCCTGAGTGCTGAAGAAACCAAAGCTGAACCAATTATAACACTCCTGATGGGCATGTTTTGGATCTACATTGTGTTTGTCTAATTAATTAGCATGTAGGCTATGGAAAACACCACTGAGTTGTTGTAGTAATTAATTCATCTGGATACACTGCACCCCGAGCCAAGGTTACTGTACAGTTTGTCTGCTGAGCTACAGCACACTGTTGTTAAAGCAGCGCTGACGAAGTGTGACAGCAGTATGGTTCCCTTCCCATTACTTTGAATTGTGCTTCTACAAAGTTGAAGCACTTCTTTCTTTTTTGAAGCTCTGGTGGAGTTGACAGCATAATAAGGTTTGTCTGGTAAACAAGGAAACAAACTCCATCTGGCTGTTTAACCATGACATTTCTTTATGGTAATGTTTTATGGATTGCTGTTGGCAATTTTTAAACTATTGAATATTGCTTTGGACAAGGCTGGCAGCATGAAAGAGAGTACTCGGCTGTTGTTTCTTCGCTGATGCCAACCTGACAGGAGACTTGAGTTGTATGTGTATCTGCAACCAGACTGGGAGTGTCTTCCTCTGTTCAAAAGGCAGGAATAGATCAGTGACAAGCAGCCAAGCCCACTAGACAGAGGTCACTGCCTCGGTGAAATCAACTGAGGAGATGGGAGGGGTGGGTGGGGATAGCTGCTGTGTCGAGAGAGATATGTGAGTGTGTGTTTGTGATGTGTTAAAGGAGGATGGACTGTTTGTGTTGTAGGTAGCTGACAGAAGCTGCTGACGTTTCAAGCTGACTTGCCTGTTGCTCCTTATGGCCAGACACTCTGATTCAGTGGACGCACCTAACCTTCAGCCACTCACATCCCTTATGATTACCTCAGCCTAATCTATAATTACAGTCTGCCCTGTCTAATAACAATATATATCTTCAAACCAGCGTGCCTCCATATATTATCCTCCCCTAATTTCTGAAGAAACAGAAGAAATGAGAAATCGAGAAATGTGCTGTTGCTGCTGGTGGTTCTGTTTGTTGTAAAAGGTCACTTGTAATTTTCCCTGCCAAATAAGCCTCAACAATTTCTCTGGCAGGCTTTTCCAGCATTGCGCCGGAGTGTGTGTGACCTTTTTAGTGGGCAGATGATAACCGTTTCCGTCGAGACAGGAATAGAAAACAAAATGACCTGTTTAGAGACCAGAAAGGGCGGTGTAAGCAGTTTGCAGCCTTGGCAAGCTATGCTTGTCTTTGTCGAGAGAGAGGGAGAGAAAGCGAGGAAGCGAGGAAGTCGAGCGTGAGATAGATAGAAAGAGAGATAGAGAAGATAAATGACTATGTGTTGTGAACTCTGTAGGCAAACAGTGTGTTCAGAAATGTTCCCTGACCTCAGCCTCTGGTCGGTGCAGGATGGCGTTTCTTCTGTCCTCTCTCGTGTGCATCTCTGGTCTGTAGCCGGGTCAGGAGCGTCCTGGGGCTCGCTGGGGAAGACAAGCCAACACGTGGTGGGATAATAGTGACCTTTCACCCACATCTGATCCTCTGCCATGCTCTGCCAATCACACTGTACCCAAACTGAGCGCAAAGCAAGAAAATCTTGTTAGAATTCAAATTCACAGAGTTCATTCCACTAAGCCTGAAACTACATCAGTACTGCTTCTGAACCAATGGGCAGGGCCTCAAAATAACTTATGGAAATATGACGACTGAGTGACTGTATCTGAAGAAAAAAAAATGAAGAAAAGACATGGTTCAGCTGCAGAATTAAAACAGAAATCCAACAAATCAAGGAACAAGTCTTGCCAAAGGGAAAGCTCTTAGCACAAAACAAAGTTAAGGCTGCAAAATATAAAATAATGACTACTGTATGATATACTATTTAAAAAGTATGTGGTTCAGTAAAAAATTCTCACGCTCCCCGCTCAGGGCCATGAGCTCACCCATTTTAACTCTGCCCATTTATTTCCTCTTCACAGCAACAGCACAAACTTTAGAAATCGGGGCAAGGGAAGCACAGCAGTATGGTGGTTAAAGATCTGTCTCGAGGGCTGTTAAAACTCTTCTTTAACACCAGTAGAGTTGAAGGATAAATGATAAAGGATGGCAGGAGGAAGCAAACCACATCCACCCATGCTGTGGAACATGTTGCTATGGAAAATGTCAGTTTTTGTTAATCTTCCTTCATGACAGTTTCCAAGATACTCCCAGATGGGCTACTTTAACAGCTCTCTAAACAACACTAAAGTGGCATCAAAGGGATTTTAGTTTAGTCAGAGTCAGATGGACACATTCCTGGGCTGGGCACAGTTGGGCTTTTTGGGACTATTTTAAATGACTCTCCATATTGCTCCAATTTAACGTGTATATTTTGTAGTGTTGTTGTTTGCAGCGCCTCCATTGTTTTGACATTTGAGCCCATTTCTCATTTCTCAGGTCTTCACTTCCAACTGGGAACCAGCATCCTCTGTCTTAGTTGTATTTCAAGTCCATTGTTTTGTTTGACAATGCCACATTGTCTTGACCCGCTGTTGACCTTTCACCTCATTTGTGACCCTAGACGGACACCCTTGAGGCACTGGGAGAGGAGATCAGTGGGATGGCACGCTGCCCGTATGATGCCAAGCACGCCAATGTTGCCCTCTTCGCTGGTAAGATGAGATGCTTCTATATGTGTTAAATTAAAAAGTGACTTATCTGTAATTGAAGTATCTAATCACATTTATCATCACTGGGATTTTCCGGTGGCTTAATATAAGAGAAAACACAAGTCTCCATGAGGTGAAAATAGATGTGATAGTACTGCTACTCACTGGCTGCCATGAGGCAAATACATTAATCCTAATTTTCTCCTATCTGCATGCATTAAACACTGGAACATGTTAGAGCTGGATGGCAATGTTGAGTCTATTTGAGTGAGGGGATTAGTTGCGGTTGTATTTAATATTGTTCTTAATACCTTGTGGTTTATTCCAATGGCAAAATACTCTGTCAAAAATGAAAACCAAGCTGTGTTACATGCACCAGAGCAAATTGCCGAACTTGAGGCCACATTTGCTCTGCGTCAGGAATTTGCTGCTTTTTAGGACCGTTGGAAGCACATGAATAGCACTGTGGTAACAGCAAAAAGATAATAATCGTTCTCTCGCTTTTATTACACTTTCCTGTCCTCTGTCTCTCATTCACTTTCTTTCAAAATGCACAAGAATAAAAATAAGTCACAAACTGATGGGCCTAGAATGAGTCAGCTTTCCGTTGGCGGGGTGAGACTGTTCTGATGCAACGGATCCGCAGGCTGCTAAAGACATTCAGTCCCCATTCAGCTTTGCTGTGAACCGATTTATGGCAATATTGATGAGCTGTCCCTGCACGTTTAAAGCCGAGCAGGGGAGTTAAAGCCGAGCTTGACCAGTTAATGTGTAGCAGAGCTGCTTGGAAGGAGCTGGAAGCTCTGAGTAATCAAGAGGGTTCCTCTGACTGCTATCCTTTCAATTATGTAGTTTGAGTTTCCACTGTGGTTATAGCCAAGGCAGGCTGAGGTCATTCTGGTGGTGGATTGTGTTTGTGGAGCATGTGCGTGTGTGCGTGTGTGCGTGTAAGTGTATTTTTGTCTATGAATGCAGGTCTTCAGTGTTTCTCTGTGCGTTTAAAGTGTGTTTGCAAAAGTGAGCAATTAAAAATGTGCATCATGTTTAAGTGTGTGTACAACCCTGTTTGTTGTCCATCAGAGTCACTTATGTGATTCATTCCTTCTCCAGTCATCCGAGCCACCTGAAAAATGTTTTTGTATCCAGCTGCAAAGAGCAGGAATCTCTGAGTGGCTTTATGTATTTTCCTTTTGACTGAACTTCACTCTCTTCACCTTAAACTCTTCTTTTATGACTCTTTCTTCCATTCTCTCGTCATTCTTCTGCCCTCTCCATCTCATCTTATTGCTCTTTCCGTCTCTGTGTTCCCTCTCCAGATGGCAAGCTATACTCGGCCACAGTAACAGACTTTCTAGCGATCGATGCGGTCATCTATCGTAGCCTAGGAGACAGCCCGACTCTGCGCACTGTCAAACACGACTCCAAATGGCTGAAAGGTGAGTGGGGGACACAAACAAAGTCTCTACGGTGGGGAGGCTCTCACTGACAAGTTAGAAAACAAACTTGTGTTTGCATGCTTGACCATGTGTTTGTGATTTATGATTTGTGTACATGTGCCTCTGTGTGTGACTCCAGGTAAAAGGAGCAGAAGCACTTATGCTAATGCTGCACGCTCTGTTTGACACAGTCATTTTGCCAACCTGCCCTGGTAGAGTTGATGTAGCCAGGAAATTGCTCTGCCCTGGGGAGAAACAAGCAAAAGTCGAGCCTGTCAAAACTCAATAGAGAGATCCTTCTTTTCTCACATGCAAATTGTTTCGCAGATATGATGGATGATAGATTGCAGCACTCAAGGCTCACAGTCGGTGCTTTTCTGCATAATATGACAGATATTCCGGCTGTTTACTGTGAAATATGGTGTCAGGACTGTTTTGTCACGGTAAAAACGTCACTTTGACTCATATTTTATTTCATTTTTTTCCTTCTACAGAGCCCTACTTTGTCCAGGCAGTCGATTACGGAGACTTCATCTACTTCTTCTTTCGGGAAATTGCTATGGAGTACAATACAATGGGAAAGGTAGGCACGGGCCCTATTGTTCTGCTATTGTTTGAACCATAATCAGAGGTGACTTCCTATTTACCGGGAGGATCGGGAAGTGCCTGAGGAAACTAACAGGATATGGGTGTATCACATAACTGGAAGAAGGCTTTCAGGAGCTGTAAAGTGGCCAAACATATTTCAGTGAGAGATAAACACTGGGCAGGATGCAGGACCTAAAATAGGTCCAAAAATCTGTGGATGTCTGCAGATCCCATTTTGAAGTCTAAATATACTGCTTGAATTGCACGTCCGCATCCCTCCAGAAAATGCTCCCATTCGTCTCAATGTTTCCCAAGAGGAATTCCACCCAGAGTGTCTCTGAGAAATGAGGAAAGGTGAAAGAAGACACAGGCTTTCCTCAGGTGTTACAGTAACAGGGACATTTTTGTTAGCTTTCTCAACTGAGTTTTTGACCCTGCCCTGAGAGAGTTTAATTGGATACCAGGAAGAAGAAACTCTGTTATGAAAATGAATTGTATTATAAATGAACTTTATATGTATTCTTCAGAATAAATTAAAGCGGTGAGAAGGAGAGGGGTCGAGAACAGAGTGGAGGTAACAAGAAACAGAAATAATGGATTTGCTGCCAGAAGTGACAGGCATGTGTTATACAGATCAGGCCTCTCAATCTGCTGGGTGTTTTGAAAGCGATGTCAGTATAATTATGAGTGTGGTGATAGAAGTGATGGCACAGAGAGCAATTTAACATTTCGTGAATGCTATAGCTTCATTATTATAAAGTAGATCGGCCTTCCATGACAATGTCAGCAGTCGTTTTAATGGTGGATTGTTACGTTGGTCTCTGGGAAACACAGCAGGTTAAACATGTCATTGCACAGGTGAATTAACAGACCCTGAGTAAGTTATATTTTCATGTATATATTTTTATGTGTGTGTGCAGGTAACAACAAACCGACACGTACATGGGTTTTCTGTGCTTTTTTACATGCATAGGTTGTAATACATGCATGGGTGAGGGTGTGTTTATGTGTGGCTGTCTGCAGGCGCGTGTGTGAAGAGATCTGGTTTAAATGCATGTTCGCTCCCATTCATGCTGTTTACGCTAGGGCACCGTTTCAGGTCGGGGTTAGATTTATTGCTGTTAAGTATAGTGTGACAAGGACTAATTACAATACCGACTGTGTGTTCTTACAACAGAGATGTAATTACAGTGCCGGCTCCTATTTGAAGCTGTATACTTTAGATTTTCTGTTGCCAGGTGCTGACTTTTTAACAACATATCAAACACACCAATTTATTCTTCTGTCTTTAATTTACTATAAAGTGCTGAAATGTTGGATTAAGACACTACATTATCTCCCAAGGAGTTTTTCTCTTTCACACAACCACAGAAGGCCTACAGTATAGTGTTTTCTTATGGGAGGCAAAGGAAAAAAGTTTCTTATACTCTGATGTTTAAAGTTCATTTTTGACTTTGGAAACAGCAGTTGAGGAAACAATTTCACCACCATGTCCATTTAGTAGCTGTTATGGAGCTTTCAATCATACTAAATGATTTTCGTAAGTGGAAATTTGCCCCGTTGTCATGGAAATGTTCAAACTTCGGGTCTAGAATGAGGAGAGAACAGGTACCAAATTGTGATGAGATTGTTTTCTCAATGTAATATCCTCATAAAAACATCTTTATATACAGAATGATGGTCCTATTATGCTTACGACCCATAATACAAAACTAGAAGTGGCTCTTCAAATTCAAAAAAAAGAATTCACTGAATTTCATATCCAAAATATGACAAGGTGTGAAGTCACAGTTTTGTTAAACTAACCTCTGGCTTTAAAGGAGAACTCCACCAATTTTACACATCAAAGTCTGTTTACAGGTCTTGAGGAGTTTAACAGGATATATTTAACTAATTGAGTGTCAGCCCTTTTTTAAAAACAGAAGTGCCTTGTGCCAGTGTTTTTGGCCATTTTGAGTCATCTTTCGTGATACACAGAATATTTTTGTTCTATGACTCTGAAAACGGGGCGGCACGGTGGTTAGCACTGTCGCCTCACAGCAAGAAGGTACCGGGTTCGAATCCCGGGGCCTTTCTGTGTGGAGTTTGCATGTTCTCCCCGTGTGTGCGTGGGTTCTCTCCGGGTACTCCGGCTGCTGAAAAAGGAAAAAAGTATATACACTCAAGGAGTTAAAGTACAGACTTTTTCTATGGGAAGTGTAAAAAAATTACATAAAGTGATGTTGCGTCAGGCTAACGTTAACAGGAACTAAGGACAACTGTGCATGTGGGTTTGCCAGGTGGTGTTTCCTCGAGTGGCCCGGGTTTGTAAGAACGACCGAGGTGGCTCACCTCGTGTCCTGGAGAAGCAGTGGACCTCATTTCTCAAGTCTCGCCTGAACTGCTCCATTCCTGGTGACTCCCACTTCTACTTCAACATCCTGCAGGCTGTGACAGATGTGATCCACATCAATGGGAGGGACGTAGTCATGGCAACCTTCTCCACACCTTACAACAGGTATGCTAAGGAACAGAAAATTAAATAAGGCACTGAGGAATCAACACGTGAATCACACGTTGAGAGGATCAAAGGTAGCAACAGATGGCAGTGATCCACTGAGGTTATTTCATGTCTATCTTCTTTTCCCTTGTCTCAAATGTGTTCACATGTCAACAACTGTTTTGCATTTTTCATTTATTAACCCGATCACCTTTCTCGCTTTGACATGCTTTTAAAAATGCCCTCATTTCATCAACATTATGAAAGTGTGACCTTTATTAATGTTCGTAGCGTGTGCCCCTGCTGTGCCTCTTGGCAGCACATAATTCCTGAGACTACTGGGTCAACATTTACATCTTCTGTCAAAACAGTTGTGCTGCCCTTTTGACACGCAGGTGTTTAATCTTATTTTCCCCTGTTACAACTCAAATATTCCAAACTGCTTTCATATTCATGGGCAGGGGAAGTTGTTATCTAAATTGAAAATTACCACAAAGCCATAGAGCTTGGCTGATAGCGCGCACATATTGTAATTTTCCATTTTATGGCTGCTTTTTAGCAGATAAGACAATTGCTTGTGACAATGCAATTGAGCATGGTTAATGGACATTAAAACCCAACGAAGCATTGCCTCAGAAATTTTCTATAAGCGCCAGTTTTGATCCTGGCATTAATTTTCCATTTCATAGTCAGGGGGTGAAATTACAGAGAGGTGTCTGTCTGTCTGTCTGTCTGGGCCAGTCATTTGCTAACTGGCGGGCTCGCTCACCAGCTAGCTGTCTTGTTAATGGCCTGATATAAACAGACATATGACTGTCTAGCTTCTTGTACATACCCAATACAGTGAGGTAATTGCTGTCACTTAGCAGTTAAGCCACAAATTAACAACTCTCTGACCTTGCTCTCTATAATACTGCCCTTGTGTATTCTGTCTCCCCAATGTCTAAATGAGTTTAACCCATGATGCAACAGCCATAAAATTCAGCCAGCTGAGAGAGATTTCACTTTTAAAAGAATGACGGATAAACAATTCCCAGTTTCAGTTCTAATTTATGAGCACAGATGCATGAAAAATAGAAAAGTGACTCAGCAGTCTGTTATGCATTGATTCCACACAGACGGAAAGAAGCCACTGGCTGTTCTGCTATCACAAGATGGGTGTTTTTCATCTGAAATGAAAGGCAATAAAAAGATTATCTGTTGTCTGTATTTCTTGCCCAACAGTGGACTTGTGCTGAACTTTGATGCCTCAGGGCTTTTGGGGAAACCCAGTCTTGGAGTGAATGTGTGTCCTCATGAGACTCGGGCCAGCAGCTGTAAACACTGTAGCTCACAGACTGTTAAATGCAACCACAATAAATGCACTGATGTAATGGCACAGAAAAGAAAGATTAATCGCCGAAAGAATTACCAACAGTCAGTTATACACAATAAATGGAGGAAACTGCAACACAATTTTGAATAAGTAGGGGAAGTGAGGACAAAGAATTTGACATTTTTCTTACCTGGCAAAACCTGGACAACATGGCAAACTTGACTGTCTCACCCAGTGTAAACATGCTGTAGCATGAGGCATCCTCGAGGGACTTACCCCCTCTGAAAGGGGATTGCAAATCCATGTTTCTGCCATTTGGTGATAGTCCAAACTTGGCAAGGTGTTTCTTTGATATATTCAGTTGAGAGAATTGTTTATGTAAGGGCTTTTTATGTGTGTGTGTGTGTGTGTGTGTGTGTGTGTGTCATGGCAGTATTCCAGGCTCAGCGGTTTGCGCCTATGACATGGCGGAGGTGGCCAACACCTTCACAGGGCGTTTCAAAGAGCAGAAATCCCCAGACTCCACCTGGACTCCTTTTCCTGAAGACAAGGTTCCTAAGCCAAGGTATAACAGCAGTTAATTAACCAAAGTTCTCTCACACACACATACCGTATACTCTCTCTTCTTCTCTTCTTTCTCTCTCTGTCACACACTGTGTAATGGTGACCTGATCAATATATAAGACTTGTTGAATTATCATGTGTTAATATCACCACAGTTTTAACTCAGGTTGCATCATCCTGTGTCACGTTGCGTCACGGGCATATCTTATTAAGCACAGAGATACCACCTCTTTTTACAGTGGCACCCACAAAGCCATTACCTCACCACTCCCCCACACACAGCTGCATCAAAGAAGGGCTTTAGTATCAACAAATGAAGCATGAGATCATTTTACAGATGGCTGGCTAATTCCACAAATGCACCAGCCTGATCAATCTCCCATCTATTGCTTGCTAATTAGCGCACTAAGAGCTGCTCTCCTATCCTCCAGAAAAAAAAAAAAAGATTTAAAAGATCTGGGCCACGATAATTGTTGTTTCCGTGTGTGTGTGTGTGTGTGTGTGTGTGTGTGTGTGTGTGTGTGTATGTGTTCCCATATGGCTCAGTTCCTCACCAAAAGAGAGCCTGAGAGTGCTGCACTCTGCATTTATGAGTGTATACAGTATGTGTGAGTTCCCTTAATTAGCATGTAATTACCTGTTTATGCTCAACGAGGTCAGACGCTGTGTAGATGGGATGTACCAGTCGTTGTTTCTGTAGTGATTGATGCGACTGATTTCATTTCTCATCCACTGGTGCTTTCAGACCTTTTATCTGCAGGCAAACAGATGGGGAGTTGTAACAATGCCACCTAGGTCTGGCCTCGCAGCAGACTGTTCTCCCATGTGTTAGACTTTCATACTGAATCATTTACAGATTTTTGTATTTAAGAGATGTCTGTTTCTGTTCCGCTCTCCATATGTCTGCTGACATAAATGTAGCTACAGTTAAGACAACGCTGTGGCGCTGGGTTTTACTGCCTTTATTTTTTTTCACACATGACAAATGGTTCTGCAAATGCTGTCCCTTGATTTAATAAATCCATTTGTTCATTTATCATGAGCAGCAGCTGATTTAAACTCATCTTTTTGTTTCAGGACAAAAATGCCTGTATAGACTTGATAGAGATAGATACAGGAATGCACAGAATGGCTGAAAGATTTTCCTTCACACCACAACTTAGAGTTTTGTAGGAAGATGAATATTCATTTCTCTTGAGTACACAGAAATATTTTAGGGGTTTGGTTCTTACATGTTGACAGTGTCAGACATTCAGTGGCCAGCTGGCTAATATTTCTAGGACCTGGTGTGGATTATGTGGTGTGGCAGTGTATCAAAGACCACGCAGTAAAGGGGTTTTTACAAGCTCTCAGAGGTGAGATGCCTGCACAGAGGATACGCTATCAAAAGCAGCTTCCCTTTTACAAGCAGTTCACCAACTCCCTGTAAAAGGATCAGATGGATAGAATGTCTCAGTGCTTTACCCTGAGACCAGAGAAAAGAAGACATCATGTGTCCTGTCCAAAACCTCATGGCATGCAAGTTTCTTTATAATTTAAAGCTACACATTTGATGGAAGTAGAACTTTCTCTGTGCTACCAAAGCCCTGGCCATGAGAAATTACTCATTCCACCCCCAGAGTCAATGTAGTGTCAGCCTCGCATAGCCAGACCTACCTCCACAGCTCTGTGTCAGTGCTAAAGAGAGGTCCAGCTCTACGTGCTATTCTGCTTTAGGGGAAAACAATGTTCTGGCTTGTTTGTATTTCTTTAAACCAATCACAGTCATTTTGGGTGTCACGAAGCACAGGATGCAGTGATTGTGTCCTTGCAAAATAGAGCGCAGGTGGCAGCTGCCAATGGTTTATACCCTCAGTCCGGTGAGTCAGACTAACGTAGCGGCTTTTCTTTTCTGCTCACTATTTTACTCCTCTCCATTTACAGGCCTGGCAACTGTGCCGGCACTTCATCCATGGAGAGGTACAAGGTATCCAATGAGTTCCCTGACGACACACTCAACTTCATCAAGATGCATCCTCTGATGGACGAGGCCGTGCCCTCCATTGCCAACAGGCCGTGGTTCCTCAAGACCATGGTCCGGTAAGTATTACACACTCCAAAGACTCTTCATCTGTGGACAATAATTACGTGAAGTGCTTCTCTGAGAGTCAGGCTCATTAAAACACAAACCAGCTGCTGACCTATTTCTGCTGTGGTAGAGGAAACACTGATCTACACTTTACCTCTGTGGCCACATAGTGATGTGATGAAGACAAAGTAAATAATCTGAATTCTTAGTGACGTTTGTCTTTATGTGTGATATCATAAATACTCTTTTAAGCCCTTGTTAAGATGGTGATTTTAACTATGTTCAGACTTTGTCACAAATATCCTTTGAGGACATTTCAAAGAGAGGAGACTGGAGTCAAAAGTTTTCTCCTAAGTTTCTTGAGTTGAGTCCATTTCCCAAAAGCCAGTGCACTGTGGCTGATGTCGTTTGATCATAAAGGTCTGCCTGGTTTTTACAGCTACACTATGCAGAGATTTTAGCCCTTCTGCAGGGACTATGCCAGCACACTGTCATCCCATAGGAAAGGCAAAACTATCTGACACAGCATTTGGTGAAAAAGGTAAAACAAAAAGAAAAATCCAACTTCTTCTTTGGACCTGGCTCTGAACTGCGGCTGCTCAAGATTTAAGGTTAGGACTTCTTACCAGACCTTTGACAGGCCTCAGTGGTGGTAACACTGGTTTAAAGATGAGCTACATAGAGAAAGAATTCTTCATAGGTTGTACAAATGATTTACATCGAATCACATCTTGCTGCTACTTTGCTGAGGTCTGACCTACATACTGCCTTGGCTTAGTCAGAATACGAGAGGCTTTCATCAAGGTTATCCCTACAACTCTCTTTATTCATTAGTGCAGTACTTTATCATACAGCCATATTATGAATAACACATTGTTTCTCCCTTTGCATAATCAGCAATCAGACCATTTCATTTGATCTGCAATGACACCACAGTGAGCAGAGCCTTGCATGCAAGTCAGAAGCAGTAGCTAAAAGCATTATGTAAGCTCAGAAATCATCATGGAGGCATACGGGTGTCTTTCATGATATCTGTCACAGTCTCCATGTAGTGTAATACCATTTTGAGCTGAAGTCAACTGGAAACAAAATCTGTAATAGAGTTTGATCCTTGTTCCACCCCAGAGAGAGACACCCCGACATCTAGCATGAGTTTTTGCTGCAAATTTGAAAAAGCTTTTCTGTCCTGAGAAGTGCTGTGCTGTGGCAGAGACCTCAGCTGGCCGGCCACAATGAATCAAATGGAGGGGGGAGACACTGAAGAATCCCCCTCTTGAGATTTTCATTATCCTGGATAGGAAAGTCCTTGAGATTGTGTTGTTTCACTGAGATCAAATCCAAATGACACAGTCCTTGGAGCTCCAGTTGTGCTTAAATAGGGCCGAACCATAACAAACCTTCAGATTGCTATTCTTTTTGATTGGATGAAGCCAGTGATTGAGAGAGTTTCAATAGATATTTAAAGAAAAGGGAAGGGGAGGCAGGATGTGTTGTGTTGTTTTTATGGGCTCATGGCGTAAACTGTGCTCTCTCTTGTAAGGTTACATTCATCACATCCAAGGTAAAACTAGACTTACCAGTTTTCAAGACAAGCGCTCATCTTTAAGCTTTAAATTCTATTTCCTTCAATTAAAACGTCATGAAAATGTGCATTTACATTAAACCCCCTGATATGCAGATACCTTTTTCATATCTTTAAATGTTTCTCGGCCCTGAAACTAATTGAGAGATAGATAGAGACAGATACCAGCATCTGTGATGAAATGAAATCAGATGGTAAAAGTAAATAGCCTCAAGATGTATCTCTTAAAACCTGTTCTTGTTATCTGATCACAAAAAACACCCACAAGCACAGTGTGGCACCGATTAGAAACACACTGACTGGCAGGTGTCTAATTCACTAACTTGAATCTGCTTGCATGATTTTTTTTTTATACAAATAATGAAAATTGAGTTTGGTCCACCTGGTGCTGAGCCAAACTGTGTGATCAGCAGCTGTCAAAGAGAAAATAAAGTAAAGCTCACAACTGTTGTCTGCTGCTTTAGTCATGCTTTTCTCTTAGGAAGAGCCTGACATGCCCTATGGCAATGTGATTGATTTTCTAATGAAATAACAATCAATTAATGAGATTATTAAGACTACGTCATCTCCTGCTGTTCCTTGTTCTCTTTTAGACACCTGATGTGAATGATGGAAGGCACATCAGCTGTTTTACTGATTATATCAGTCCTATTTTTGTTGTTTTCATTTTTTCTATTTTCAAGTCTTGGGCATCTTTTTATAGATGCAATTATGAATGTGGTCCAGAATAAAGAACACTGAGCTTGGATAGAGTTCAAACTATGCATACGTACACTGGGGTTCATCACCATCTGTTGTGCCTCTGATAGCTGAACTGACCAACTGGTTGATTGGCTGATTTATTAAACTTCCAGGTATCGCTTGACACGTATCGCGGTGGACAACGAAGCAGGCCCCCATAGGAACCACACAGTGGTCTTCCTGGGATCTGAGAAAGGCATCATCGTCAAGTTCCTCGCCAAAATGAACAGCGGCCTCCTAAATGATAGCCTGTTTCTGGAGGAGCTCAACGTCTACAACCCTGACAAGTATGTAGCCCTGGGTGCACGTGTGTGTGTGTGTGTGTGTGTGTGTGTGTGTGTGTGTGTGAGAGAGAGAGATGAACAGAAATAGAGAAACACACGGTTACAGTTGCTACAAACAAAGGGAGGTCAGTTGTTTTATATGTGTGTGTTATAGAGGTAGCGTGTGTGTGTGTGTGTGTGTGTGATTTTGTTTCCAACCATCCTCCGGACTCAGCCAACCCACCAACCCACCAACTCCATCAGTACCAGTCAGACCCCCCGACCCAAGCTATGTAGTGAAGCCAGCCAGCCAGATGGCTACTCTATCATTTAAAAGAGTTTTATCAGGTTACACTCTGCCCAACCACAGCTACTAAATTAAAGACATAGACCCAAAGGCTCTGGATAACGTAGCGCTGTGGTTCCCAACCTCAGCGGAGTCCAGCTCTTCCAAATCATCGGATGATTAAAGGAAACACTCACATACACTAACACACACCAAGGTCTGTGTTTGTCTTCAGAGCCAGCCTCTCTCTAATACATTACACGGCTGTTGGTGCTTGTACGGTGAGTGGGTTGATGAGTGTGTGTGAGACGATGGGGCGAGCGACTTAAGCGTTGTTGTGTATTTGGAGTAGAAGTGATTGACGAAAAATCAGCCACCGTATGACCATGCCAAAGCAAATATTTAGTTGAAGGGGTAATGGATGAGGGGAACAAATGTCAGCACAAACAGAGAGAAAGAACAGAGGAGAGAGGCCCAGAGAGGAGAGATGGAAACTGGAGAATATTGGAGTTATTTTATTAGACAGCCGAGAAGAAAAAGGGACGGATGGCGAGGACTTGACAGGAGGGCTTTCAAGGTTGCCGCTGTTTGTTATCCGACATGCTGTGGCCCCGTGAGGAGCCGTATGGAGGGGATGAAGGGCAGGCCCTGCCTTCCCTCTGTCTCCTTCTTGCCTCTACCCTGTATCTCCTCTCCTCCGTTGCTATGGCTGGGGCTGAGCATTCATCGGCTGCTAGCCATCTGGCTTTAGTCGTCTACAGTAAGTGACTTTGCCCGCCTGTTTCCCTGCCTGCCTGGCCCGATTGTCGTGCATTACCCAGTGTAGATGGACTCTAAGCCCTAATTGAGAATGTTAATGCGGGACCAAAGCACTGCGAAGGGGAGATTAAATCCCAGGAGCTGGATGGCGAGATGGAGAGTGGACTGAAGGGAGAGATGGGATAGAATGCGTGACACACCCAGAGGGATTAGAGCCTTTGCTCCTAGGGGGCGAGTAGACAAAGGAGACTAGCAGGCATGGAGGAGGGGTTTATGTTACTGTTAGTGGGTTTTACAGTTAAGTGCAGTGTTATTGCTGACTGCTCACAGTACCCATCTGTCTGTTTATCTGTTGTATCTCTATCACCCCTTTCTTTATCTCCCTTTATCTCTCACTGTTCCTGACCCCATGTTCTCGAGTCCAGCATTATCTCTGTTCTTCCTGACCTCGCGGTTTGTCTCTCTGCCACATCTTAATCTCCCTCTTTTTATCTCTTGAAATGAAATGTTAAATCTCTTTTTATGGCCTCTTAACGTCTCTTTTTTCGACAAGATTTTGTCCTGAAATACCTGATAGTTGAAGGAAAGTCAGAGTCATCCATGTTTTATCCTCTATCCTCTGTCTCCTAGGTGCAGTATAGATGGTGTGGAGGACAAGCGCATCATCGGCATGCAGATAGATGGCAAGAGTCACGCTCTGTGGGTCGCCTTCACCTCCTGTGTAGTTAAAGTGCCGCTGTCTCGCTGTGAAAGACACGGAAGATGCAAGAAGTAAGTCTGATGTTTGCACATGAAATCATTCACAAACAGTCAAATGGTTTTGATAACACTGGTCTACTTTACAATATGATGAGGGGCTGATTTTATGTGTGCGTTTCACATCTAGGTCTTGCATAGCCTCCAGAGACCCGTACTGTGGCTGGGTGTTAGAAGGAGCCTGCAAACAGGTGGTTGGCAACATCAAGTAAGTAACATGTTAGTCAACACATTTGTATAAAAAGCACATAAACTGAGCTGCATGATTATTTTCTCCAAAAAAGGTTGCAGTAATTTAAGCTGTAAGTGTCATCATTGTTCTGTAGTATTGTTTAAATATCCAGGACATCCCAGTGCTTCTATGTTCAGGGTCATTTGGGATTTTATCAAGAGAAGATGTATTACATGGGGATTTATAGTTAAAAAAAAAAAGAAAAAAAAAAAGTGGTGCTTTACGGCTTATCTTTAATTAGTTTGAAATCTGTGGAATTAGACAAGGTGACATATCATTTATTCATACCTACACATGTTTACATGCTCTAATGTTCACATCAAAATATGCAGGGAAATCTGAATGGGTTTCAGTCTATTTTTAGTCAATAAAGTCAAATTTGCATGTCATTGTTTGTCCCTTGTTGTCTACATTAAAGGTGAAAGAGCTTTCATTACAGTTACAGTACACAGCAGTAAAACATTGGTTACATGGAGAAATGCTGGTCAGTTTAAAACGTATGGCACACATGTTTCCAAGCAATTTTTATAAAACAGTATCCCACCTTCTCTTTCATGCCTGGTGGAATTGCTCTCTCGATTTGTCGTGTCTGTGATCTTTCTAATTTAATGGTGTGTAAGTGCAATTTCCTCCAGCTGAAAGCGCTCTTGGAAGGATGAATGGAAGGAAAGTGTTGTTTGCCCCAGGCTTGGGGTTGGGTACCCAGGGCTGGAGTAACTATAATTTGTGGCTGTAGTTATGACACAGAACCAGATTATGCTTTCTGAACAAACAGCATATGAAGTTTTGTGGTGGGAAAAACATTTTACAGATGAAGTCATAACAAAAGGACCAGTGCTCCAGTGGCTATTTGACGTTGAATGAATTTGATCCCCCCTGCTGCAAAATGATTGGTCTTGCACGCTGAGGCACATGTACCCACAAGTACACACAAAATATGCCCTTGAAAAACCACACACAGAGAACTATCCTATTATTATTCCATAAAGCTGCAGAGGACTGATTCTGATTGAGTTTCCAGTGTGGAGCTGAAGGCGACACAGAAGCGTTAAAAAGGCAAATGATCTCCCTCCTTTACTGTAAGGGAGGCACAAGGGAGGAGAGAGGCAGGGACATTTTGATGTAAATAACAAGACGTACTCATACAAACAGGTGTAGAGAAGACATTCCTCTTTCTTAATTCTTAGTTGTTCTTTTCCTCATTAAGATGAAAACCTGTTGCAGCGACTCTTCCTGTTTCCTTCTATGCTAACCAGAACTCACCTGTCTTCTTACCTGTCCATCCTGTGTCTAATTTTACGATCTTCCCTCTGACATATTCTTTCTGTCTTGCATGACTCCTCTCCTTTTTCTTTCTTTCTTTCATCTGGCCTCGGTTTGAATATGTCAGCTTTGCCATGTGGAGTAATGCCTGTCATACCTGCCACCCATGTGCAGCTTGCACCCTGCTCTCCTGCAATATGGTCTCAAGTCACCTCCTGTTCATGCATGTTATTGTAAAGGATTCTGCCTGGTCGTCATTATGTAAACTAGTTGTGTTTCCCTGACAACAGATCCACATACTAATAATTATTCGTCAATTATTTAAGCCATTGCCACAGCAACCAGCCCTGACACTTCTCTGGATCAGGGCAGGGTCTTACTCTGATTAAATCTGCACTGACTTATCACCTGGTGAGACGCTGTTCAATAATGAATAGTTTTCTGCAGCTGTTCTTGTTTTAAATAAATAGGCAACTTTGAGGAAGCATCAGGCATACTCTTCGATGTATGTACAGTAGCCTAAATTAGGTCTCTGGTTGCCCATTCACTTCTGATATGAATAATTGATGCCATCATGTGTCTGACCTGCATTTCAACAACCAAGTCCCTTGAGTGCAACCACATATCTCACATAATCATCACATTTGATGCCAGATAATATCAGATGTGACTCTCACCTGCCTCCAGTTCAGCACAGTGCAGTTTGATTAAAATATGCATCATGCGGTGCAGTGGGATCTTAACCCTGAGCTGAACTGCCTGTAGTGTCACATTCAAACACATTGCACTTCTATTGCTATAATGCAGCCGCTATGGGACCTTGACCCTTTAACTGAGGGATCATGCTAGAGTTCATTCACTCTCACATGTGCCAAGTGAGCCCAGATGTAGTGTGACTACTCATTGTTAATTAATCTTGAGACCAACGGGACTTAAACCTTGTAATCTTCATTCTCAACACAGTCTCATCATAGTCTGTAACGTTATTATCAACCATGGAAACCAGGAGTGCAAGGTTACCAGTGTTTTGGTGTTGTGAAAGAGGCCAGGTTGGTACAAGGTGACGTAGGTGAAGGAAGAAGAAAATCCGGCAGGGGTGCTTTGACAGCATTTGTGTTCAGACAGGTTTAATTGTGCAACTCAGATAAGCAGATTAAATGTACCTCCAGATATAAAAAAGAGGATGCTGTTGTTGATTGTGTTATTGCGGTTGCTTTTGAAGGGAAATTAGTTATCAAGTAGGCATTCGTAGTGTCTGTCCCAATTAAGCTTCTGTGAAACTGGAGGAAAAGATAAATAGCGAATGAATACATTACATTTTGTAATCATCTCCAACATATAAACAGTACATACATGTATACATGAAGGTGTGACTATGACTTGGTTTCTGATTTAATAACAGGACAGCAGAATTCTATTGTATTTTCCTCCTGTCCTTGTTGTCAGGTTCTGGCTCTCAGCTGTGATCAGGGGATAGGGGGAGTTTGATGCTGTTTTGGAAAATCATTCTTCTTCATGCTATAATTGTGACCAGTGGAGGGTGAGGAAGATGAGAGGCGGGTGGACAGGCAGGAGGAGGAGGACTAGCAAGAGGGGAGCTGAGGAGGACTGTGAAAAGCTGTCATGCGTGACTGTGATCCTGGTTGACAGTTGGTCCGCTCCGTTTCACAGATCTCCTTACTGCCTGCTTGGTGGTCTTTCAGGAAGAAAACAGGTCTCTGCGCAGATTGCATCAGAAAATAACATCTCTGAAACTCTCTCTGCCCCCTCTTTCTCTCCCTGTGTGTCATATGATGGCTCCTCAAGCATGGCTACCCCTCACTGCCCTGGTCTTCACCCATGTGATTGGGACTCCAGCCTCATATCTCTACTGAACCTAGATAATGTCAGATACTGAGAAATAGACTAAAGAGTTGAACAAAGTGAAATTCTCATAAAAAAAAGGTTTCACTTTTGTGTCATTTCTTCCATAGTTTTTTTTTTTAAAGTAAGAGTTCAACATTGTGGGAAATTTTGGCAAGATTTAATAAGTATATTTATTTGCTGTAAGGATCAACACCACATTTATGTCTGTGCTGTTGCTTTAATATAAATCTGGACCCGGCAGCATGTTAGCTTAGCTTATAACAAAGACTTGGAAACAGGTTGAATCAGGTAGCCTAATTCTCTAATTAGGACCTCGATTGTAACTTTCTGGAGTCTCTGCTGGTTGCCTGGCAACTGCTCAGAGCCAAATAATCATCCAGCAACCACCATAAAACAACAAATCGTTGTTTTTTTCACAGACTAAACTTTTTCGCACGCGTTAAACAATCAAAATATAATGTGTTAATTAGTGATCTTTAGAGGTGATGATAGGTGAATACTGTTACCTTTGGGCAGGGCTGAGCTAGCTGTTTCCCCCTGCTTCCTGTCTGTGTACCAAGGTAAACTACTATTGATCAACATGAGAATGACATCTGTCACATCTCGCTCTAATTCCCAAAATGTTGAGCTGTTCCTTTAAACTAAACAAGATAAGATGAGAGTTATTCTTACAGTCAAATAAAACATAAATCTATTTATATCAATACTTCTGGCAACGAGTCTTGTGCCAGCTATGGATTTACCAGCCTGTCAGGATTCCTCACAACCACTGATTTTAGGCCTCCAGGGCACCTGCTAGGTGTTCTTTGATTTTGTTCCAATATCGGGCTTTCTTCAGCCTACACTGTGTGCAAGCATAGGGTATGCTGTGTTTGGGTGTTTTTCTAGTGAGCTTTCCTATAGCCTTGTTACTTTGTTAGCTGTGGCGAGCCTGCATGGCCTGGCCTGTTTTCCACTGCTGACCATGATGTCTCTGTTCCCTGCAGATCAGCCTTTGAGCAGGACGTGGAGCATGGTAACACAGATGGCCTGGGAGACTGCCAAAGTAAGCAGGCCCTCTTCACTCTTATCTTTCCTCCTGTATGCTATACCCCCCACCATTCCTCTCTTCTCTGTTAACTCAGTCTCCCTCTTCTCTCGGCCCTGCGTTTCCTTCTTCGCTGCTGTCACCTTTTTCTCCCCCGTCTGTTCCACCCTCACAATCCTCTCTTTCAGCCTCTTCCATCCATCTGTCTCTCTCGGCTCTCGCCCTCTTCTGTCCCCCCCCCCCGCTGTGTTTCTGGTCCCCCGGTCAAAAGAGTGTTGTGTCCACTTGGGCAAAGACTGGATTCGTTTTTGCAAATTTTGCTACGAAAACACAACAAACAAACATTCAGCGACACACACAGGGAAGCGATTTGACTTGTGAGCAGTCACAGGGCTCAGTTTTTCAACACAGATCAAGTCAGCCTCAAAAGTCTTGAAAGGCATCTTTTACTTTACTAGGTATATTTGATCTTTTCATGTCCAGATTAGCTGTTGGATTTATACTCTGTTGATATTATACTGAGCTACTCAGTTTGCAAAATAAACTTCAAAACAATTTGACCATAAATCACTCATCTTAGTCTATTTTTCGTCTTAAGTTCAACTGTTTACTCAGAATAAATGAAGGCAGTGCATTTTCCCTTCAGTTTCATCAGCATGTGTAGTCAAGGGAAGCCATAGTGTTGAACTCTCATTAGCTGTAGAAGCAATAGATCGCCTCTGATTTAAAATTAGGAGAATATTGAGCAGCCAGTCGATTCTGAATTACTTTAAAAGTCATGGCTTTTGATCATGTTAAAGCTAAGCTCCTTTTACTGCGAGCAATAACACGTTTCCTCTTGTTTCTTTTCTTCTTCTTCCAGACACCTTTGTGGCGCTCAATGGTAAGTATCCCACATATACAGTAGAGGCAATCAAATAAAAGACAGGAGCTGCATTTCATATCCCCTGACTGTTTAACTTCAGCCACACCTCTTCATCCAGTCAGTCAATCATCCCCTCTCAAGGAAATGAAAACTCCTCCCACACATGTAAAGACGGGTTATTAATGACTCATGCTTTTAACTGAATTCATTTCGTTCCTTCTTTTGGGTAGACAATCCGTCCAGTTACGAAGGTAATGAAACATTAATGCACGGTCGTTCAGTTTCACTTCTCTTGGTGTCTCCCCTCATCCAGCCCCTTTGATGTTTAGAATAAAGGATGCAGAAATAGAAAACAGAAATGTAGAATTAGAAGTCCTTAATGCTGATTCTATTAATTCTATTAGACCTCCTCTCCCTCCTTGTTCCAGCTGCCCATCCCTATTTATCCCCTGTGCCGTATCATCGATTAGCTCTGACCTTTGATTTGCTAATTGGATGGATCTGGTTGTTGGTGGTTTAAGGCCTTGATGGTGAAGAAATGCCTCAGTGTGCAAATCAAGCAGGACGTGTATGAACAGTGGGAGAGAGAGAGAGAGAAAGAGAGAGAGAGAGAGATTAAATGCTCCTGTTTTTAGTCAGGAGGGATCAGATCTGCCATCAAGCATGTGCAGTTGGCTCAGACCCTCTGCTCAGAAAGTCTTGGTGCAGGCCCACTCTCCTAATCACAATCATACTGGTAACATTTTCATGACCCAAGTCTTTTTAAAGAATGATGAACAGATGTGATTAGCCTGCAGCAAAGTCAGTCTTATCCATCACACCCACTCATCCACCTTATTTTCTAATAGGAGGGTGCATTAGTTTGGTTTCAGTAAATCTCTCTCTCTCTCACACACATCTATACCTCACAGCTGCCAGATCAAAACAGTCAGATCCTACAGAATGAATGACAGAATAGTAAAGTCGTTCTAGGAAGCCCAGCTTTCTCTCCCTCTCTCACCCCCCTGCGGCTCTACCCCACTGTGATTCCTCCTCCTTTTGGAGATCCAGGGTCAGAAAAAGGCATCTGTGTTGGTGTGCACCCTATAGTGCTGAATATGCTCCCACAGGCATGGCTGCGGGTTTCCAGGCACACATACATTGACACACCCAGTTTATAACCCCCCAAACAAACTCTTAAGCCATTACCAAAGCCCCTCCGTCTATCTGTCGGTGGTTGATATGAATTTGAAGATAAATAAATGCCCCCTCTTCATTCTCCTCTCCTCTACTCCAGACTAGACATCCTCGCCTCTCTTTTAATCTGTAGAAAGAGAAGGATGTGCATCCGTCGGCAGTTTAGGGCTTTTTCTCCCCCCTCCGATCCGTGGAGGAGCTCTGAGGCTCTGAGCTCTCTCTATGTGTGTCATCTGCCTGAATTGCTCTTCCCCTGGCGGTGGGGGAATGAATTATAAAATAGGCCTGTCACACTAATCTCTCAGCCTTGGGCCAATAGTTAAATAAATCATTTTAATGATTGCCACACCACATGGAGGAGGAGGAGGAGGCTCTGGGTGGTGTTGTGTGGGTGTCTGTTATGTCTACCAGCAGCATCAGCGTTAGCCTCCTGAAATGCTCCTCCCCTCTTCAAATACAAGCATAAACTTATAGAAAAGGCACATCTGCAAACACACACACACATATTACTGTCACCTCCTCTTTGGAGACAGAGGCTGTTGATAAAAGCCTTGTCACTCATCATCTAGGGTGGATTTTTTTTTTCTTAAACACAAAGCCTAAACACATAATGTTAAATGCAGTATGTAGCTTGTGCAAAATTGTGTAGGGTGGCTTAAGTGTTAGCATGTGGGATGGTAATGTGATTAGCATGGTTCAAAAATAAACAGTCAGACAAAGCTTGTGCAGAAAACTCTGCTTATGAAAGAAGATGAGAAAAAAGGGGGCAGGCGGATGCAGGAAAGCACACATTGTCTGAGAGGCGTGCAGTGATGGACGGGGAGGAGATCAGTGTGATCCATCATCCACAGATGAAAGAGTACTTTGCTGCAATTGTCACTTTAAGGTGTTAGAGCACTCACATTTCCACAGAGAGACATCTCTGGCTCGTGCTATTCTTGTTATAGTCTCATCGTCTGTGTAACTTCCTGGCTGTGTTATGATACCCTCTTCAACTGTTGGCCAGTAGTTCATTTAGCCATTAAGGAATTAATTACAGGGAGGAGTCAAATCAGAGAAAATTCATTAAGAGTTAATGACATCTTTCTGATGATTGATCTAGCCATGTTGCTGAGGGCCTTGCTAAATAAAGATTACCGCCATGTGCGGATATGAAAAACATTTGGGAGATCTTTGGTTTAAAACAAAGACAATGTGCAGTAAATGGGAAATAAGAGGAAAAGAAGAAATTTAAGAGGTGGGAGGCAAGAATAGAATATGATTATTTTAGTTACAGATAAATCTGCCAGTTATTTTCTCTATTAATCATTTAGTTTATAAAATGCCACAAAACTCACAGCACACTTTCCCGGAGCCAAACAGAATGATATTCACTTAGTTGTTGCATAAGACAAGAAAAAGCTGCAATTTGGAATTTAAGCTTGAAAACTGACTGAAATGACCTGTCAATTAACAACCAGTTGCCACATAAGTTTGTTTTATTTGATTAGAATAAACTTTTTGAATTAAAATTAATGGTGCACATCGAAACAGAGCTACAAAATTGATTGAAAAGTTAGAATCAAAGTAACAGAAAGGAAGCGGAGAAGAGCATGAGCGGAGTCACAGCACAAGAAAAGACTTCTCAACAAGAGACATGGAAAGTAACTTTGTCTCTTGTCCTTCATATCAAAGGTAGGCACCCTATGGTGATCGTGGAGCAATGTGATTGTACTCTGCTCTGCACTGACAGGCCCGACGGAGCTTTGACATGTCAGTCAGACAGGAGGGGAGAGAGTGAGAACGGCAGGGCGAGGCAGGAAAAAAAGAAAGGGGCACGTCTATCCTGAGAAACACACACACACACACACACACACACATTTGCTAATGAGTTGCCCAGGGTCACCAGGGAGAATCACTTTGTTGCCTCACACAGCCCAGCAGCTGTCCATGTGTGTGAGAGTGTATATGTGTCTGTGTGTGTGAGTGCAGGAATAGATGTCAGTATGTGTGTGTGTGTGTGTGTGTGTGTGTATGTTGGCCTGTGCTCACATGCACGGAAGCCTGACCCTATCTGCCTTGAGCATCGGTTAACCTGTGTTGTGTCCAGCAGGCCACCATCACCACCACCATCACCACACCCTCTCACTCCCCACCTCGGCTCTACCTGAGGCCTCCGAGGGCCCCCTGGGGCGGGGCCGCATGGTGGAGCGGAAGGACCCCCCCATGAGCTCAGACAAAGGGGAGGACCCCTACGTAGCCGTGCCCTCTCAGACTCAGCCTGAAGCCAATGGTAAGCCTTGGAACACAACAGTGAGCAGTCGATTCGGTCCATTGTCACCTGTGGCAAGGGAGGGAGGGGTTCATGTAATTGAGATTTACGGCTGCCTGGCTGCTTCCAGCTGACGAGGTGTAGAGATAGTGGATCACTTTCTCTCTGGGGGACAAATTGCCTCACACTGTGCACGTAAACCCCCTGCAGAAATGCATGCAATCACACCTATGCAGTGTGTGCATATGCAGACACATACACATTCTGCGTTCATTAAGACACACACGCCTGCACACAAACACTCGTGCGCACACTCTGCAGGATGGATTTATTATCCATGGACCGTAATGTCCCACAGGAGATGTAATAGCCAGACCATTACACTCTGAAAAGGAAAATGGCGATGTATTTATTTCCTGGGGAAGACGGCTCGGGCCCTGGCTCTGTCATGCTTTGCGACACAGTGACATGACATTGAACGTCCTTTACTCCTGTGTTAACAACCTGCCTAATGCTGTACTGCCTCAAGGACGGCTCGCTGGATAAATGAGACAGAGAGAAAAGGAGAGAAGGGAAGGAGACGAGTAGGACGTCACAGATAGGAGGGGGGAAGTAAGCGGAGAAAAAAGGTCACAGTAGTGCTGGTGATCTGTGTTTTGTCCCTTAATACAGTAAAGCAGACAGACCTACAACACACAACATGTCCCTGCGACATACTTTCATGCTGCTACGTACAGAGTTACCATGGCCATGAGGAGATATTGATTCTTAATAATGGTGATTCATTCACAGTGGTGACTTTATATAGACACACTGTATGTAAAGAAAGAGACAGAGAGGAAAACAGCAGCTACATGTAAGACGTGTGTGCTGCTGTGCCTTTCCATGCCAAAAAATAGCCTCAGCTTTTTCCTCTCATCTATTAATGTATTAATATGTAATTTAAGTAGTATTTAATTTAAGAAGTATATTCCCACTTTTGTTTTTTTTTAAAAATCCATGAGATCAGAACATTTGACACATTTTTGTAATATCACATGCATAGTGATGTGACATTATTATGTGAGCGACTCGCCAAAAACATCTCTCGTAATTCCAAGAACTAAAATAAGGAGGTTCGGTCTGTCCCAGTATGGACTCCAGTATCACCAGTCTATGGAGGTGGCCTACACAGTGAATGTCAGCTGGAAGCAGTGAGACACCAGTGGGTCGATCCAAGCACAATGGTGGCAGAGACCTCAGACAGCATGCCTATATACAGTCAGCGTCACAACATGCTGTCGTTCCCCTCGTTGCCTTTACCTGAGCAGGTGTAATCTTCGTCTCACAAGGCGTGGTGAGGAATATTATACATGTAGAATAATCCATAGCAAGAGCTAAAGTTGTCTTGCAGTAATAAAAGTTTTAAGGGGCTTTACTTTGTTCTAAGCTCAGGTAACTGCAACAGGGCTTCACATTTCAAAGCAATGCTTCTTGCTGTTTTTTTCTGTATGTTCGTTACTATTATGATTTCTATTAGACACCTTTGCAGCTTGTTTCAGTATTCATCATTATATTTCAATTTCAGCTCAACTGTCTTTTCTTTTCCCTTTTCTATATTAGAGTCAGCTCTGATGAGATTTCTTTGATTTCCTTATGTTGGTTTCTTGTGAGCAGTTCTTGATATTTTGCATGGCTTGGTCTGAGACTGTGTTTATTTTTTTTTTTTTTTTGCTATTTATATATTTGCCTTTTTCCTGCCTTTGATTGCTTTGATGGTATTAAGCACAGTTTTGCCTCCATGCAGCTTAATGCTTTTCAGCATGGCAAATTGAGCACCACAGTCAACAGTACTCATTTCCCACTCCACCCATCCTGCCTCCTCTTCCTTCCTGTCGCCCTCAGTATTATTGGCTTCAGGTGTCAACTGTACTGTGAAAACTTAGCAAACTGCATATGTGAAAGTGAAAATGGAATCAATATATGAGAAATGATTATGGAGACAGAAAGTAAGTAAATGACTTGCTACTTTGCCACATTTTATTGCTACGGAGATAAATCCATGCGGCACAGAAGAAATAAGGGATAAACATTTAACCATACCAAAATTAAGAAAAAAGTCTATGCTTCAGTGAAAATGCATTAGCTCATATCCAAAGTGTCTTGCAAGCTTGTTTGTGATTTAAAAGGAATTGCAATTACTCGCCAACTTTTTCATTTATAGTTGAGACAATGTGGAATCTTATCTGCTAATGAATATTACACTGCTGCCAATACGTATTTGTCCGACATCACCGTAGTAATTAGAAATGCTGAAAAATGATGAGCGCTCACACACTTAAGCACCCAGTAGCATCTTTATCCATCATTCCAGTGGGACCATTGCAGTTGCCAGGTGGCCGCTTGTGTTTCACAGTACATTTGAGCTTGGTGTCTGTCTGTCAGCCTGGGCCTCCTCTGTCTCTGTTATATTTTCCTCCACCCCTGTCACCCTACCATGCACCTCTCCATTTGCCTTCCATTGCTTTCCCTGCTCCCTCCGAAAGCCCCAGCCCTGCCACTCTCCACCATCTGCTGCCATTGTGATCAGTCTCCCTTCCACAGGACCTCTCAGCTGACTGGGATGGCATGTTCCAAGGCTATACCTTACCTAGTGCAAATTAATTCCTGAAACCAATTTATGGAGCCTCCTTCTCCAACACCCCTCCCCCCGACTCTCTCTGTCTCCCTTCCTACTCCATCCCTCCACCTCCTCCTCCCTCATGTAGTCTGTCTCTTCTCCAACTGGAATCATATCTCTTCCCCTGTCTGCAGGAATGAATCCCTGCTCTGCCCCCCATTTCTCTCTCTCTCTCTCTCTCTATCTGGCTCATCCCCCCCTTACATTTACCCTCCCCCAACCCGACCTGTAGCCACTGCTGTGTTGCTCCAATTTATGGGTTCATTACAGCAGCTATCCAGGGTAGAGGGAAAGCAGAGAGGTGGGTGAAAAGAGGGATGGAGAGAAACAACAGGAGAAGAGACATGGGAAATGAGGGAAGGTAGAAGATGCGAGGGAGAAAAGGAACACACATGATAAAGATTTATTAAACATAACAGGACAATAATGTAGCAGTGAAGGTTATAAGAAAGAGAGTACAGAGATAGGAGGTAGACAAACTGGCTGATGGACAGGATTGAACAGACGAGATGGAAGAAAGGGGAGTCAGAGAAGATAGAAGATGGAGCGAGATATTACAGCTGAACAGAATGAACCACAGCGTTTCTCTCTGTCCCTCTCAGTCATTTATTTTCACACTGTGCCACAATTTGAACCCTGAACAGTCTATGTTCTTTTTTTATAATCACCCAGCTAACACAACAAATCTTTGCAGAAACAGTGTTGTTACATTTGAAAGGATGTGTTTATTTTACTAATATTTAATCTAAACCACAGTCTTTGCCTAACTTTAACCAAAGTGCTTTTGTTGCTCGGGGCTCGGATGCAGACTGCGGTCTCTGGTGTCATTGTTCACTCATTAACCAAACCCCAGTGACTCTCAGTAGAAAAAAAAACATGCCTATGACAATAATCCATGTTGCAGTTATGCTTCTCACATAACTGGAGAGACAAATTAGTAGAACATGAATGTAATTTACAAGATGTGCATGTCTGGTGAGATGGTTTTGTTTTCTCATTCTGATTCACAGGAGAAGTAGTCACAACTGATATTTGACTTGAAGTGTTTACATCTTGGTAAATATATCTTCCAACATCATGTTTCCAAAACATGGTATGTTGAAAATATTTCTCTGTCAGAAAAGAGGAGAGCTTCTGTAGTTTATTGGGAAGTATGGGACCATAATAATACCAACTACTGCCACTCTGTCAGCTGCTCTTTAAGGTTTATTTTCAGTTGCGGCAGCTTTGTGACACCTGTGTGTCCAGGTGTGGCTGGTATAAGTTGACTCTGCTCACTCAGGGATGCAGCTCTCTTTTTTTCTTCATGACAGAAAGTCTTGATAATTTTAACATTTCACTTCACCTCACTTTCTGGAGGGAAGCTGAAGGAACATTTCACCATCAATATTGGGAAAGTCATTTTGAGTGTTAGCTGTAGTTATGGGTGGAAAACTGCCAAATATGTCTAATAGTGGCAGAGAAAATATTTTTATACAGTCAAATTATGGTTTTAGGCTACACAGCTATTTCTGTACTGTTGAAAAACCTGAAAAACTACTTGTAAAACATACTTGTAGTGTAGTTTGTGTAGTTTGGAAGGGTCTGTCTAACTTGACACTCATTTATCCCCATTTTAGCTTTGCAAATTAAATCAAAACAAATATCTATTACCAACTTGTCCAAGAGAGCATTTAGTAGTGGGTACTATCATACACCATTACCTTTCGCCTCTACTTCTTCTGCCACTAGTGAGCAAGAAAAAGCTAGAAGGAGGATTTGTTGGTTGTCTTCTCTCTGGTCAAATTACCCATCCTTGGAAGTGAGCTGACAAGATTAGCCGCTTTAGTTTAACATGAACTCTGCTCGCTGTCAGATGATGCTTTTGGCTGGCGACGTTTTCCAGGAGCCTATGAGGGCGAGCATATTGGAGAATTTAATGATAGTAGTTTCATATGTCCTTGCAGTAGAGTGATAGGATTTAGGTTAATCCTATAAAAAAGGATGATAGGATTTAGGTTAAAAGTTGGTGACGTGGTCCTTTAAAGCAGGACGGCTGCACTGTTGCAAAGGAAAAAAAGCATGTTTTTTTTTTTTTTTTAAATAATCCCACAGCTGTCATTATAACACCTTCATTAGTATATTAACAGCAGGAATTTGTGTCTTGCTGACAAAGATTGTGATAGACCTTTTGAGGCAGATGAATTATTCGCAGCTCATTGTGAATCATAATAGAAACAGTGGACTGGATGTTTTCCAGACGTTACGCACTTCCCCAACTGACGTCAAGCTGTAAGCCATAATTTCCTCCACTGATTAGCGTATTGTTCTCTCAGGCCGCTTTTGTTTTCTGCACACATTTGCTGCTCTTTTCCATTTTAATGTTTTGGTTATGCTTTTCAGCTAAGCCCTCTTGCCATTAGTGGTTCATACAAAAGCTTTGCTTTGTCTTTATGGCCATGTGAGACTGAATCTCATATCACTGCAGCTCATCCTTCTGTGCTTCTGAAGCTCGTCTAACTCATATTCAGCTGTCATTATTCTGCTTTGAACTGAAATTAAAATGGTCACGTTCATGATGTCCGAGTGAGCTGCTCATCAAGTAGATACAAGCTGAGTCTTTGTTCTCTGGAGGGACTACACAGGGCCCATTTTTAACTAAAACATTTACGATTGATTAGCTACAGCTGCATTTATAACTGGATGAATTGCATCACTTTAGTCATCCACAGAAGCATGCCACACATTTTCAGGAATCACATCATGATTAGATACACTGAGTGGCCACAAACTATATAACAGTGACTCATCAAGATTGAGTACTAATTATCAGAAGGTGATATTATTGGGGAAAAAACAGACTAGTTGTTCGTCATAGGAAATGTCACATTTTTTTATGATTTAATGATTTCAAAACCTGCAGTGAGCCTGTGCTGTCAGGGAGCTGCTGCCTTCAATATGGTAACAGTGATATTCAGAAATAATAGTATTAATTGTTTTAGCTGTGTAATTCATGCAGGGCAGCACATTTTAACAAGTCTAACATCCAATAATACAAACAGTGCTGGTGTCAATTTAATGGATCAAACAGCTGATGATTACTGTTATTCAGGTTGATTTCCTTTGAGTATGTACATCGGTGTTAATACCTGAGGTGCACAGTGATATAATCAGGGCTTTAATTATAACTTATAGCTCATCAGTATTCGGTGCACTGACTCTTGATTGTCTGATGAATGCTTTAATATTGAATAACACCATTAATGTGAGTGCCTCTCGAATGTAAACATACACAAGACTTAATGGGATAATACAGATTAAAAGGAACTTAATGAATTGCTGCCATCATTTAACGGCAATGTCCCTTTTTAAAAGATGAACAAGAAGCCGTTTCTAAAGCTCTCGTTGCAGTGGATGCGGAGTAAATGGAAGACAGCAAACCTTTTCTGCTCCATCTTTTCTTCTACTACATAAGTCGTCAAGGTCCACTGTTCTGCCTTTCAACAAGTGACACGTCAGCGAGTGCAGTTAAGTCTGATTAAGATTTTTATCATTCTGCAGACAGGGTCTTTGTGTAACAGCCTGCAGTCAGAGGTTAGGGCCCTCTCCGTAACCTCGCTGTGATGTTTAACTACCTTTGAAGTTTCCCCAACACCAGCACACAAAGACGAGCCCTGTGGGCTCAAGTCAGTTGGTGCTTCTGAAGAGATTAAAACGAGTGTAAAGGGTGTCTATGTGTGTCAGACAGACTGAGAGAGAGCATTGACAAGTTCCAGTCACAGCAGATTACAATGTTTCTGATTTACAAGTAAGCGTTACCGACCCAGGCTGTTTTGACAGAGAGAAATATCTGAGATATGTGTTTAATATCTGAATGTTGAGAGGCCTGAGGCGGTGTGAAATTCAAATCAATTCAACCACTGAGGGAAGTGTCGAACTGCAGGATGCCTTGCAATGCATTCTGGGAATGAGGTGAGAGTTGAAACCAGACAATTATAAGTCATTGTACAGTCAGAACCTCAACAAGATGAGACTGGAGCTGTGGGTTTGAGCAACACTTTGATACTTTTCAAGGTCACGTTGTGAAAGTTTTGAAAAGTCTTGCCGAGATCACAAACGGTTCCTCGAAAAATGAGCAGCGTAGATTCAAAACCCTGAAGTCCTGTGATTCGACAGAGACAGTTCCCGTGTCCTTCGTGGCTACTTACATTCCCTTTGATGTTCAGATGAGAAACAATTCTTCACATGAAAGATGGAAGTCCTCAAAGTTTCCTCTGTTTCTTTCTTTTGTGTTCTACCCGAGGCTTTTGGTGAAAGACCCTCCGGAAGTGAGAGTCATGGAAGTGAGTGACGGCTGGGAGGGAAGAAAAAGTGGTAAAATGAATGAAAAGATTTTGTTAAAAAAGGAGCAGGAAGAACCATGCAGTGCAGGTTAAATAGGGCTTTAACAACACCTCCCACACCCAGAACAGAAGACAAAGATCGCCTCCTTCACCCGTTTGGCTCCACTCCCCTCCATCTTTGTTATCCAACATGAAGTCCAAACCCACGGTCAAAGAACTTAGTGGCATTAAATTCCCTGTCATGAAAATTCTTTCAAGAGTTCTGACTCACTCTTTCATCGTATATAAGCATCGTAGACAAAAACAGATGAATATATTTACATTTAACAAGGATTATGGGAAAAAAAGAGATTTGCCAAAGTATTTGTTTATGTTTGCACTTTCATTTTCTTATGTAAATGTTTCATGGAGACTCCTCTCCTCGAGTGAGGCTGTATTGCTTTTCCTTTTCTTCTTTGTTCACGGAATCATTTAACCAAGCAGCTTTGAAACACCACCCGTCACCATTGTTGTTTCTGCCAAGAAGACCACGAGGTTGTAATCATAGTCTTCCTGGTTTCCACTGAACAGAGCGCTCACCATATGGAAGCTGAACTGTGTGCAAAAAGTCAGAAAAGTGGTTTGTTGATTCTGTTAAGGAGAGAAGTAGCAGAAAGTGTGGGGGGGGAAAGATCTAAGCGAGGACAAAATGAAAGATAGCGGCGAGGAAAAGTATCTCTCTCGTTCTCAGAAGTTACTGTATGAGATGGGAAGCAGATGTTTGGCCCCTGGAGTCCACAGCATAACACCTGTCAACCGTTAATGCCTCACTGCAGATAGCACTCATCACTTCTCACACTATCTACACAGCAGAGCACGTCTTCGATAAGAAAACGGTTTTGGCCAGAAAAGACGCTTTTTTAACCTTTTGTTTAACACTAAATGAGTTATGACTGAGCTGCGTGTTGTCAGGACTCTATTAAGGAGAAAAGTGAAGTTTGTTTTTGCAATGAATGAGGAACGATCTGAGTAAAAGTCAGCTTTTTTTAACCAGCTTGAGCTGTAAAGTCTTTGCAGAGAGTAGGGCATTGCTCAGTGCTTTACTTGCAGTAAGCGAAAACGTGATTTAAGTCGTGTCTTTGGACTAATGAAGTATGACTGCAGCGAGCGAGGATTATGGATGTCGGTTTAAGAGAGTCTGGATTTAGGTTCCATGAGAACAGATTACCATGTTGTCTCTGTGTCTGTGTTATGTCTCACTGAGGAGACACAGAGAGAAGATATTCTCTGAGAGCGTCCTCATTGACACAGATGAACTGAAAAGCCTAAACACGATTAGCCAGCCCCTTCAGGATTTTACTGAATTATTGCAACTAACGCCTCATTCGTGGCATTTTCTTTTGGAAAATTGCAGAGCAAATTGAAACACTATGTATTATCTGCAAAATGACAAAGTGAATTGATTCATGGAAAACAGAAAATAGAAAAAAAGACAAAATTGCAGTTATCTGCTTGTTGACATTTTTGATTACTGTTTTGTCATTCTAAAGTTTTATTTGTGTATTTTTGACGAATCAAACACTTTGTTGTGTTCAATACTTACATATCTTTAAGTGCAACAAGTTTATTTTTAAAATTCATTTCGCTTTTAAAAGTGGCTTTGCTGTTGAGTAAGTCTGACACGAACAGGGTAGAGTCATAAAAAAGATTTTTTATGTAAAAAATGCAAATGCAAAAATGTGAGTCAATGAAAAGATAATATGATAAAAAAGATTTTTCATTTTTCAACCATTCAGGCTACCTTTATGTAAGGTCCTAAATGCGCTTATACAAATCTTCACAACAGGGATTCACTGCAAACACACCTCACATCCATATAATTGCATAAAGGATAATGGGAAGCTGAATTCCATTCATACATATAAATATCAGTTTATTGTCCTTAGTTGTTTCATCCAGAGTGACTTAGCATTTCACGGCTTTGCAGGTTTTTCGCAGGAATTTAACAAACCGTCGACATATCCTGCACAGTGAATAATATCTACTAAGATATGAGCACACATGTGTAACTGAGTCACATTATCAAGACCAGCGGTGCACTGTGGGAGCTTTTTTTACATGATGGAGCCCACCTGCTTAATCCTCTGTCTGCGGTAACTGATCTGTGTTGGCCACAGGTCATGTGTGAACGTGTTATAAATCTCTCCACTGTGGACTGGTGTGTTTAACCCAAGGAACAGAGTGCTGCATTAAAGGTCTACATTCATCAACAGGCTGGAGGTTATCGTGCGTGCGTGTGCGTGCGTGCGTGCGCAGATTGTTGTTGACCCCATTTTATTACACACAACCCACTGCCCCCACTCTCCCACCGCTGTAATACCTCTATAGCTGCTTTTATTGAATTATCTTTTATTTGGCTGTATCGCAGCTCTTCCTTGCCTTTGCTTTGAAAGTGCCGCTTTCATAAGACACTGATGACACAGCTCATTGGATTTAACGCCTAATCAGAGGCTCTTTAATGTATTCTCTGTGATTCATGAGATTGGATCCAAGATTTATGAAAAGTCCCCCATTTGCATCATTGAGAAGAAAGGGTTTGGGTATTTCAGGCTTTTTTATCTGCGCTCATATCTTTTTTCATTTCAGAGGGTTTTATCAAGGATTTAAATGTGAATCATAATCACCCCACCAAAACACATTTTCAGTCTCAGATTGGATTTTCAGAAAATATTGAATGTTGCTACTTCAAGCTGCTATTTGTGCCTGTTTTGAAAAGGTATTCTTCACGACGGGATGAATCCAGCTTCATTTGAATGTTTTTCATAGAATCATTTAAACCTCTAATCTTTTTATGCCCAAAATGTGTTTTGGTTATCGTAATTCAATATTGTTTTCATTTTTTTTGGTTGGTCTATTAATAAGCATCATTTCCCAACAGCTCTGTCTTTCTTAGAAACAAGTTCCCACAGCAGCAGTATAATCTCTCTTTCTTTTAGTCCACTGGTCTGAATGTCATCTCCACATCTCTCTGCAGGTGTGATCCGTGAGAGCTACCAGAAAGGTCATGACCAGCTCGTTCCCGTGACCTTGTTGGCCATCGCTGTCATCCTAGCTTTTGCCATGGGCGCCATCTTTTCTGGCATCATTGTCTACTGTGTCTGTGACCACCGGCGGCGAGACATAGACCTGACAAGCCGCAAGGAAAAGGACAACCACCACCTCCACTCCCGTCGCGGCTCCATGAACAGTGTGACCAAGCTGACGGGCCTGTTTGAGACTCAGGCCAAGGACGGCCGCCCAGAGGCAATCCTCACCCCTTTGATGCACAATGGGAGACTGACACCAAATGGGAAGATGTTGATAAAAGCAGACCAGCATCACCTGGACCTCGCTGCTCTGCCAACGCCTGAATCCACCCCCATGCAGCCGCGACGTAAGCCCAGCCGTGGCAGCCGGGAGTGGGAGAGGAACCAGAACATCATCAACGCTTGCACCAAGGACATGCCACCGATGGGCTCCCCTGTTATCTCTACAGACCTGCCCCTGAGGGCCTCACCGGGCCACATCCCCAGCGTGGTTGTCCTCCCTCTGCCACAGCATCAGCACCAGCTCCAGCCTCACCTACAGCAGCACCAGCAGTCCTACCAGCATGAGTACGTGGAGCAGCCTCACCATAGTGACCTCGGCATGGGCCACAGCGTCATGGACGACCAGGGAGCCACCCTGGAGTACAAGACAGTCAAGAGCCCCTGTCACAATCTCACCATGGTGGATCCAGATGGGGTGCTGCCACCACGTGTGCCCCAACGAGAGGCCTCTCTAACTATCCCTCCAGCCGTCCCACAGATGGGCAAACGCCTGGAGGTCCACTCGTCAGTCTATGGGCTCCGGAAAGGATCAGCATCCGGAGCGTCCGGATCCTCCGTCCTCAAGAAACACAACACCAACTCATCTAACTCCTCCCATTTGGCGAGACATCACAGCTTCAACCGTGTGGAGACGCCACCCCCTGCACCTCAGAGGGTGGACTCCATACAAATGACAGCACAGGGCATATCTTTGTCACGGCAGCCAGGAATGAGCTCCTACGGTTCACTGCCTCGAACGGGCATCAAATATCTCAAGCCTGATGTCCCCCCCAAACCCTCCGTAGTCTCACTCCTGACAAAAGTCAAGTCCAGTGACTCCTGCACATAGTCAGCTTGCTATTCAGTCAG
Source organism: Synanceia verrucosa (assembly GCA_029721515.1). Taxonomy (NCBI): domain Eukaryota; kingdom Metazoa; phylum Chordata; class Actinopteri; order Perciformes; family Synanceiidae; genus Synanceia; species Synanceia verrucosa. The sequence continues at coordinate 17,896,605 of CM056551.1, read as the reverse complement.
TCCAATGTGAATGGACAGTTGTGAAAGTTTTTTTTTCTGAAAGGGAGAAAAAACAGGGAATACTGTACAACTTGCATCTCCTTTTAGTGTTTTTTTTTCTGTTTGATTGTTTTTGGTGTACAGTACAGTGCAACACAGTTTTTTTTAAGAAAACACTTTCTTTTTATATAAATATGTAAATATTATACAAATGGTTGTCGTCATTTATTGCCATCATGGAGCTCATGCTCATGTGGGCTCCCAGTTATTCTGTAAACACACATGGGAACATGTGCTACTGAAACAGAAGAAGACGATGCTGTCCTGAATATTTCATCCAACGCCGTCCTGTAGCATCCATGACGGTGGCTCTCTTGTTTGTGGTGTCTTTGACCACCGGGACTTGATACTTAATCACGCTGGTAAGAAAAAGCACACAAGAAGACAGCGCAGTGGGTTTGGAGGATAATCGTTGTACAGTACCATGAGGACTGGGGAATCTGAGTGAACTCGGACTGAAAGGACAGATGGTTTCTCTGAGTTCTGTCAGAAACTGAAAAAGCCTCTCAGTGTTACAGCAATCAAGTCCCACCTGGGTTTGACTGAAAGCCTTGGCCAGAGGAATCTTCTACTGTACTGGTTAACACATGACTGTTAATACTAATAGCTTGTTGTATTTATTTTTATTAAGTGCTTTTGGAAAAAAACGACTGACTTTCTAGGCTTGGAGAGAGGGAGAGGACAGAGAAGAGATCTATTAATATTAATTAATCAAGTGTGAAAAAAAGTATTTAAAGTCATTAAACTGGAGCCCGTAGAACTTTCTTGATGACTAAAGGTCCACTAGGTCTTACTGAGCGCTGTAGCTTGACATATATGTGACATCTGTGAAGAGCAGGAGATATTTATTTAAACTGTGCCAGACAGGGACTTTTACCTTCATGGACCAGAATTTCCATTGTTTTAGACCAATCATAAAAAAGACTCCCCGAATCTCACCCTTTCACTCCTCCAATGAGCATCCCCAACCCCACCCCCAATCAGCACTGTGGTTTTGTGTGAGTCAGTAACATTTGCCCTGATTGGTTGCTGGCTTACCGGTGCCATCAAAGCTCACTGTTGCATGATGCAAATATAAGAAAAGCAGCTGCAGCAACAGTGTGGGAATCAAACAAAAATAAGCTGCAAGTGACGCTGTAAGCAAACGGAACGACGTCTCCACCGTGAGCGTGCTGTCTATTTCTCTTCGGCGCCACGCAGACGAGCAGGTGACAATGAAAAGTACAAAAACATCTGTATTGCCTGCTTCTTTTTCCACATGTAAATTTGTGCCTTACACCCCAACGTAGTGACAATGTTTTCTTTAATAGCTGTTAACTTCGTCTCCTTGTAGTATTTTTTTTCCTTACGTCATGATATTTCCCTGGTTTGATAAAAAATGCAATTAAAGAATGTAGGTGTTACTGTTGTAATTCTGGTCCCTAGATATGACACACTTAGAGAGGGAAAAGAGGAGGGAGGATTCCCTTTCACTCTTTCTCTTTCTGTCACGCACACACACACACACGCACACACACACACACACACACACACACACACACACACACACACACACACATCTTTGTGGTTCATTTCTGATTGTGCCATTAATGCGCTGAAAGCAACCCTTTATGTTGTGCTGGCAGTGAGTGTTTTTGATTATATCATTTTATACGATTTAAAAGTCCTGGTATTTTTTTTTTTTTTTTTTTGCCGTCTGTTGGTTTGGAGTGATGGTTGATTGACTGATTAACTGAACAATTATTACCGTTTGTTACTCAAGAAGGCCAGTGTATTGGTATCTTTCTGGTGTACTGCAATAATAATGCAACACTAGCAAACGCACAGTGTGAGATACACCTAAGCAGCCAGTATACTAACACAGCTCTAGGCTCCTTGTGTGCATAGCAACACTCAGTTGTTAGGCTGTTGCATAAACAGGCTGGTTCCTGTGAAGAAAGTTGACATTTTAAAACCACAATATTAAAAAAGTACCTTATTTAACCCCCTTTTTGTAAGAGAAAACTGTTTTTATTTTGCTTCACTAACTCTCCTTATCAAAGCCTTATGAATGGCTGAGAGTTTGACTAATCTGACCTTTTTCTGCTTTCACTTCCTTTCTACTTGACAATTTTTATTGATCACGCCCCATCACTTAAATCAACGGAGCACTCCCTTAGTGTTGTATTTGTAGATAGGTTAAAGTTTCCTTGATATCAAGCAATTTTCTGTTTCTCAATGGAGGAAAAGCCAACTATGTCTCAGTCCACAGCTAATATGAGCGTGTGGGATCTGTGTACATAGGGTCGGTTGCAAATGACGGGGTCATTGGCAACAGATTAGGTCAAAGTAAGAAAAGGACGCCCCTTCAGAAACATGTTCTAGGGTCAGTTGAGACAGTTATCCCAGTGATTACTTAAAGTTATGATCTTCAAAGTGCAAATGACTCAACCCGAGAGTATGAAGGGATGTGTTTACTTCAGAATACCACGGCATTGTTGACTGGTTACTGGGCACTACAAGGCCCTGTTTACACCCTCCAGAGTGTTGAGGAGTACATGACCCAGCAACCTTCCCAGGCCTGAAAAAAATGCTGATCTATGACGAAATATTTCTTGTCTTGAAATGTTTTGTTGTGGTGTCGCTCACCTTGGAGATCTGTTGTGTCCACACAGAATGTGAACAAGAAAAATCTGTCTAGGTCTGAAGGTTAGACGAGTCCAATTTAGCTGCAGGTGCATTTAAGATCCTGTAAGATCAGAACATTTGATGTCAGTGGGATTTGAACATATTTAAGACTGGGTTGGGTTTGTCTGTGAAGGCTGCTGTGGACAGTGAGGTTCTTTAGTGTGTGCCTTTTTCGTCTTTCACCCTTGTTCTAATACACTGCTAATAGATGCAAATCGACTCTTCTCAACTTCTCAACCTTTTGAACTTTGTAAGCTTGTAAGATATTGTGACGTCACAAAGTTTTTTGCCCTACTCTCCACTTCCTTAACATCTGATTCACAGCTTAATGTATGTTGTAAAGAAAAAAACTCTTTAATTTAATGCAAAATGTAATAAAAAAAAATAAAATTCTTGTCATGAAGACTGTGATATCTTTGACTTTTTCCACTGATTTCTCCACCTGAGGTGGTTATCTTTATAAGGAACTTCTTCAATTGTTTTAACACAGTCCAATTCAGGAGGATACATTTTAAGGAAAATATTTTTACTTTTTTGACCTTAAGTATTCTTCTTTGCTTGTAAAACCTTTGCCAACCCCTCGAGATCTGAGAAACTTTACTTCAGAATAAAATTCTGCTTCTGATACAGAGCACGTCTAAGAAAGAAGAAAATATTTTAAACTGAAGTGAAAATGATGTCTTTAACTTCATATCTAATAAATGAAAATATGACTATGTGCAGAGGGAAGAGGTCTCTATTGTACTATCCATCCTGTCTGTTAAATGAGGCAAACAGTATGATGGAGCTTGGGGCAGCTCTCTGTTGGCAGACTGGTACAGGAGGAACCCTAAATCACCTTTTAAATTATAATACTTGTCCACAGAGGCATTAGGAGACGTGTAGTGAACGTCCAGGGGAATCCATTTAATCCCATATAGGAAATCAATAAACTATTCAGAAGGCAATTGCAAGACAAAGGAGGGATTCGTAATAGTTTATTTTCTTTTAGTTCAATTTTAAAGTTAACAAGCAACAGTTTGCTAACAAGTTTGGCACTTTATACAGTGATAGTACATCAGTGTCCTGTTAACAATTTGTTTCTGCTTACCCCAGATATAGTGTCATTTACTGTAAGAGCCAAACCAATATTCTGGCAGAGGGAAAGTGATCAGACACTATAGTTATTTTCATTTCTTCTCCTCATAGAGCTGACAGAAAAACCATAAAGCTGATAGCAGTGAATGCAAAGATTACACGTAGGATTTGGCAGAAGGAGGAAATAAATTACCTGGTTAAATATGAAAAGTGATACCATGGTCTTGCGTTACTATGCTATGACTGGATGTCTGGTTTCACAAAGACTGTGAAAACAGATCTCATCACCTGCAGTGCTGACTAACGCTGACCAGAACAGCTCCTGGATCAAATGAAGGGCTCCAGTTTCATACGGTAACACATCCTCGGTGTCATCTTGTCAGGAAATGTGACTTTGGCAGGTAGTTTGACAATCCGTGTCTTTGATCCACAAAGTGAGTCATGAGTTACGAGCATTGGTACAAGTCAAGCTGTGCGTGGAGATCAGATAACCAGGATGTGGTGCAGCTAATGAGGCCTGTCGCTGCCTTCACAATGCTGCATTGTGCAGGCTCCATTCAGGCATCGCTGTGTTGTTGTACGAGTCAGAGATCAAGATTCAAATATTCACCACTAAATCTTTTCCAACATGACAAGAGCACAATCATATCTATTGGTGACTAGTGTGAGCTGATTTTATCAGAGTTAGTCAGAGACCTTCATGACCTCAAAAGTCTGTATTTAAGGGGTTATAACAGGTGAATCTTTGTGTGTGGGGGTTTGATAGAAACACAGATAAAGACACCATGTCACAATCAGGACAGCTATAATAGATGTGATGCACATGCAAGTAACTGCCAAGGAAATTAATGTGTATCTATACTAATGTAAAATATATAAACTTGATGTGTGGATACAGAACAGTACGTCACCACAGTGTCTGTTTTGTGTTGTTTAAGCCTGACCTGTTTAGGTGGCAGGGAGTTTCACATTATGTATTATATTTATTACATCTTATGTGAATGTGCCCTGTGATGAGGTGGCGAATTGTCAGTCAGAGATGCAACCAGAGAGAGGGAAACCTGTCTATGAAGGATTACTGACTAACTGTCCCGGCACATTTGCTGTGTCTTGTGACTTCACACACTAATAGTTTAATGCATCTAGTAATCTAGAAGAAAGTATCAGTTGCTTTTTGATTAGCAGTTGCTGTAGAGACATTGGATGCTGCAGATCTTTCCAGTGTAAATCGGTAGCAGTCGCTCTGACTCATAAGCTGACATTATGACCTCTCGATCCAAGAGCTCAATGGCTCTTTTCGCTGTCAGCGTCAGCCACAGAGGGCAGCCTGCCAGACTTTCAACAATCTGAACAGCCAACCAGACAGTAGACCAGCTAACCAGGCAGCAAGACATTAAATCCTGCAGCCAGCCTTTAAGTAAACCAGGAAGTTGTTTATGCAACCCCTGCCCCCACCAGTCCAGCACCACTTTATAATCCACCCTGGCTGTGGCCCGGCAGCGTTCAGTTCGAGTGCCCCGCAATCTGTGGTCACAACAAGCTTAGCCATGCGCTAATCCTCACAGTCCCATCCAGCAATCATTATCCCCACATTGATACCGATACTGCTGCTGCTTTTAATGGCACTCATCCTGGGGATTTTTTTGTGCTTTTTTTCTGTCCAAATATCTGCAGCAGTAACAATGACACAGACAAAAGACAGAGATACAAAAGCACAAAAGATAAACAAACAGAAGCGATAATTATCTCTTTTGTAAAAAAAAAAAAAAATAACAACGTGGATGGATTCAAATGAAAATTACACAGGGAGACACACATGTGAGCAAACACACATCAACACACTCCTATGTAATGTGTCCCCTGTGAATTAATATGGCTATGAGTCATAAATGGAGGTCAACAGGCCCCCTAATGGCCGTTCTCCATGTTGGTTGGTTTGTCGTTAATGTGTCATGGGATAAGAACATGTGAGCTTCATAGTGGAGTCTGTGTGTCTGTTTTATGATACTGTGTGTGTGTGTGTGTGTGTGTGTGTGTGTGTGTGTGTGTGTGTGTGTGTGTGTGTGTGTGTGTGTGTGTGTGTTGTTCAGTCTGTACAGTGGGCGGGGTCACCGCTACCAGACTTTTTTTGTTTTGGATTATTTTTTTTTTCTGGGAGAAACCTGGCACACATATATATATATATATATATATATATATATATATATATATACGTATATATATATACGTATATATCGATATCTATATCTATATGACTATTACTATTACTATAAGGTCCATTATGTGTAGTGCTGGGATAGAAAGCTTGACAGGCATAGCAACAGTAACTATGGGAGGACGAGGCTTTGTTAAGGGTCAAATGGAGAACTTGACCTCAGTATCTCAGCATTACTAACACCCTGACTATGTCTGTCACAGTGTCTGTCAGGTTTTCCCTATTAGTGCGTGCGTGCGTGTGCGTGTGTGTGCATGGTCACTGGTTCTCTCCATGAATGCCTCCATGAAAACAATCTTCCAGCGGAGATGCACAGCTTACTGATGCTCTAAACTTGCCCTGACAGACTGCTCTTCACAACAAGTTATAATAAAATACAATTAAAAAAAACAACCCACTGGTTTAAATTTGGCCAGCCATTGTATCTGCACTTTTGTATTATAATAAGTATTATAATCATATATAATACCAAACTGTTGCATTTTGCTGTTACATACTAAGTGTGTTTTTTAATATTGTTTTAGTGTAAGTGGTCAGAAAGCATCTCGGTGGAAATCACTGCTTTGCTGAGGATCCTTGTGGTTTATCGTCCACCAACAATCATTCACACTGCTCCCTCCAGTATGTCCACAGTATCTGCTTCACTTCATATTAAGCTGATTAGGGCTTGCAGTAATCTGGACGTTGGCCAAAATTCAGTGCAGAGCAGACAGTATTGCCGTCAAATACATGAAATGTCTCCAGTGTGCTTTTATCCTTGTAGGAAGCACATTAACACAGTCCAAGCACTTAAACTGCACTAAATGTACCCTTAAGGCATTTAGGTGGCCTTGTTGTGAAGTGAAGGTGTAAACAATGAAACAAGCCTCCATGCTGCTGCTGTCGAGTCTGGCAGCCACAGAGCGCACAGACAGATTCAGGAGAGGGACTTAAATTATGACATTATCCTGATATACTGAGTAACATTGAGCAGATAAAGTCAATCATGTGTATGCCAAGTGTACCTAAAGTATGTCTTTCTGAGAAATATAATGCACACACAGTCACACAAAATTCAAAATGTGTGTCCCTTCTAACATTTTATCAGTAGTAAATCAGCATTTGTTCCGTGAACTTTAACTAGGAACCCATTAACCTTTCCTTGAATAGTTCTGATATGATGGCGCACCGAACACTACTGTGAAGAAAGAAACTATTCTGGTATGATTTCCAGCAGCTCAAACTTCTCAGAACCTGAGAAGAATCCAGCAGAAGATTCTCAGCGAGGATTCACATGAATGAGGGCGGAAGCAACCAGCTCTCATACTTTGAAAAAAAGCCTTGGGCTGTGAAGAAGCAGCAAGGAAAGAATACCTCTGAGACTTCTGATGGCAGAGCGAGCAGCAGAAAGAGCCAGGCCTTGTTCTGCCGTTATAAACCCTGCGCTGCATACATAGACGAACGAGCAGGGGAGAAATTGGCAGTGGGAATAAGGGCAAGACGGTGTAAATTTGGAGCACAAAAGGCTTAAGGGGGCACTGTGCATGCATCCCTGTGGCCCCCCCCCCACCACACACACACACACACACACACACACACACAGAGTACAATATGCACGGGGCTTAAGAGGTGGCTGAGGAGAATGACTGGCGAGAGGATCAAAACAAAGCCCATGGGTGATGTCGGAGGGGAGCTTGGGCTCTTGGGATGGAAATTTGTTCCTCATCTGCTGGTCACATGCACATTTAGTCGTGCACACACTGAAACACATACACAAGATGTCAAGGAGGCATAATGACCATAAGAGAAGGAGAGATAACTCCCCAAAAATGACACATTACCAAGACAGAAAAGTCAAACCCACATGCATTCATGCACATACACACAGCATACAGCTCTAACTGGCTGATATTGCCAAGAGGGCGAGGATAATCCTGTGAAACTGTGTTTGTGGGGAGAAACTTAGTTTTAGTGGCCAGGAGAAAACACTCTTCCAAAAGTTGAGAGAAGATGCCAATCAACTTCACACCATCATAATCTGTGACCTGGTTTCTCAATGCTGTCAGCTTCTTTGAGGAGTGGAAGTCACAACAACAGCTACATCCAATTACCTTCGTTTCAGGGCATTTCTATATTTTCTGTAAACACGGCTGTTATTTTCATAGTCACAGTTCAAAACTATGATTTGTCTGATCAGAACAGCATATGGGTGTGTGTGTGTGTGTACATATATATATATATATATATATATATATATATATATATATATATATATATATATATAGTGTGGAGTGGAACAAATAGTGTGAGTTGTGTCTGAAAAAGTGTGATATAGCCTTTCTCCAGCAGCGTAGGAGCAGCGAGTCGCAGGGAAATGTGGTGATGATATACGGAGCACCAAAAAGTCATAATTTATTGGAGTGCAGCTCCCATTAATGCTGTCATTTTGTGAGGAGCCCAGAGTCAAAACTGGGCTGACAAAGATATAAATGGGAAATGCTATCTGATTTATTATTTTGCATATGCTGTTAATTTTGTAGAGGACAGACTAATCAGTGCATTTGGGAATAAACAACTCCCTCCCAAAGCTGTAAACCCAAGCAGCTATACTGTTTTCTGTTGCTGTGGGCTGCCTGATTTTTTTTAACTATACTATACTATCTATCTATCTATGTATCTATCTAGCCATCCATCCATCCATCCATCCGAGAGTCACCCCATGTCATGCAAACTTCTTGTCTTCATATTTGGTTCAACCATAAACACTGTGGTCTGAACGGTGCAGTGTGTTAATAGTATCTTCCATTTCTGCCAATAAATCCCCCTAAATGCTAAACACTGTATCTTTAAAAAGACATGGTTTGAGTAATCAGAATACATTATTGAGCTTGACTATTCCCTGAGATCTAAAATGTTAAATTTTAAACAAGTAAATAAAACATTATCATCCAATAAATACTTAAAACATAACTTTATTTCATTCTGTTTCTTTTCATAACAAGAGTTTGCTCTAGGTCAGCACTATCTCAATTCAGCAGCTTTTATTTCCATTTGTTCTGTTTTTGATTGACAGTAAGATGTTTATCTCCACATTTTGAACAGAGAAGACATTTTTCAGGCTCACATAATAATTACACATTGCTGCAGCTTAAATTTCAATTGGCGTATAGCTGTGTGCTGTCCTCTTGCATGAAGACATAGTTATAAGTGGAACCTCCATGATGGTCCTTGACCCAGAACTTGCTTCAGTGTCCCTGCAGTTATTAAAACGTGAGAAGAAGAGGGGGTCTAAAGTATCACCTCCCTCCTACCATCTCAAGCCAATGTGACAGGGGACAGCAGCGAAAACATACATGTGTGAAAGCTGCCTTATAGTTGTTAATTCGCTGACAGGGTTTCATCCATCCACTCTGAAAGAGAGAGCCCACTGTCCTGTTGTTTTGCTTTTCCACCCAGTGGAAATGTAACATCTTTCTTCACTTAACAACAGTGCAGCTTTTAATGCTTTGACTGGGTTTAATTTTGTCTCCTCATTTCTCTATATTTTATATAATCTTTCATTGTAAATTTAGTACAGCCCCTCACTGTTGCATCAAAAAGCCTTCAGATTAGCACAGAAGCATGGAAAATTCATGAGCATGACGTCAGCAAAAGACATCCATGCTTGCTTTTTACTTTTCTCCCAAAGTGACTGCTTTTTTCTGCTGCAAAACACAATCTCAATGGACAAATGAACTATCCCAACAATTTAATACAAATTCATATATAAAATATTTACATTCTAAAATTATGGTAACCTGACTTAAGACAGACAGATAGAAATGTAGATATGTAGATGGATGGATAGAGGCTATAGAGGAAAAGTCATTAGATTTTGTCCTTCAGTGACCATGAATGTCTGTATAACAATGGATGCCACTAGAGAGTATAGAGACATTTCAGGACTAAAATTGTGGACAGACAGATCCTAGTGCGAGTCTAAAACATTTTTTTCTTTCTGTTTTCTGGTGCAGGATTTTAAAAAAAAAATGCCAGTGATAGGAAATGATAGAGGCAGAGGAATTAATTCCACTTGTGATAATGAAAAATGGACCCACATTAGAAAATGAAAACATGTCAACTTCACATTAAAGATAACCATCATCCATCCATCTCACATGCTGGTCATTCAGTCAGGACCTAAACTGTGAAGATGTGGCGCCTGATGGCTGCAGATAACTGTCGTCTTGGAGGATTGTTTGGACTTGTCGGACACAGAAGGAAGGAGAAGCACTAGCTGAGTGGATTTTTAGACACTTCTATTTAACTGATTATCATCTGGTTTACTTATAAAATAGCCCAAAATATGATGTCAAAATCCCTAATAATAGAATTATTTTTTGTTCTGTGGAATGAATGGACCCAGGAGGTTGAAGTCTTTTTAGTTCACATTAGGGAAGCAAAAATGGAATTAGAGCTAATGGAAGAGACGAGCTGTGTATAAGAGAAACCGGAACAGGAATGAAAAAGTTGCAATACGTGGGAAGAACGACTGCTTGTGTAACATCCTTGGCTCGGACACAGTCGAGTGAGTCAACCTTGGACTGAAACACGCCTACAAAACTGCACTGATTTTAATGCACGGAGAGGTCACCGGATGCTACTGGATGTGGCTCAAAGAATCTCGAGGTGAGCATCTGCAAGAGAAGTGTGAACTCAAGTAGATAGATGTGATATTATCACAAATAATGCACAAAGATGCACAGTACTGATAAAAGTATACATCACTAGGATGCAGATTACCCAGAGTTAGTTTGTTGCCATCACCAGCAAATACTGTATGTACATCCATCCATTATCTACCTCTTATCCTCATTTAGGGTCGTGGGGGGGCTGGAGCCTATCCCAGCTGTCTTAGGGTGAAAGGCAGGGTACACCCCCCTGGACAAGTCTCCAGTTCATCACAGGACACACACAGGCAGACAACCACTCACACTCACCTTCACACCTACGGACAATTTCAATTAGCCATTTAACCTAATCCCCACAAATGTTTTTGGATGGTGGGAGGAACCCGGAGAGAACATGCAAGCTCCACACAGAAAGGCCCCAGGCCGGGAACCGAACCTGGTACCTTCTTGCTGTGAGGTGACATTGCTAACCATTACACCACCGTATGTACATAAAAAAGAGAATTTCATTGCTCAGATTTACTGTGCAAAAATGTTAGAATACAAGATGATTGTCTCCACATTTCAAATTATGGATGCCCTAAAAGATGATACACTCAAAATTCCACCATTTTACATCCTTTCTAAGTACAGTGGGACAGTTTTAGCCTATGTCAGTCAACAGTTTTCCTGATCCTCAGACCTGTATAAGCACTCTACCAGATGAGCCACCTCCCATATCTTCACACATTACATCCTCTGTGGTGATGTGAATGCAGGCGTAGCTGTGTGTGTAGCAGTGGCTATCATCCTAAACTGCAGTTTTGATATGAAAAAAGAGGATATCTTAGTGAGCCACAGATGTAGCCACTGAAAGCAGGCTCGCTGCTCCCCAGAGGAATAGTTTTTAGAAAATCCTGCAGAAGTTACTGCAGCACAAAGAAATGTGAGAAGGAGCTGGCTAAGCAGTTGATAGCAGGTGTAGAGAGTATAGAGAGGTTACAGACAGACCCATTTAACAAGAAATCACTGAGCTTCCCAGTACAATAAACATTAATAATGATCTTTATCACACCTTTTCTGAAAAAAAAATAGTTTTAAGTGTTTCTGGTAAAGGGATTAGATGGTGACTAAAAGGGAGCCACAAATTTTAACCCATTTGGAATGGGTTCCTATATAGTATAGCAGTATAAGAACAAAGTTACTCCATAAAAGGGTGCTGCTGTTGTCAAGCTCTGGGCTTTGCTTTAAAATCCTAATCTGTAGCAGGTATACTACACAGTAGGTATAACAGCTCAGGTGCATTACATTAAAAGTGCAATTTAATGGCCCATTAGGGACAGGCATCACATACTAGCAAAGGCTATACATGCTGTGGTATATGGCATTGGTTCATGCTATATGTTCATCTTTAGACAGAGAAATAAACATTTTACAAATACAGCTCTTTTTAGACCATTGTTCAGAACATGTGTACTGGATGTACTTTATGTACTGTATACACTCTACCAGTATTTACTCTCATCCATCATCTCCATCATTGTTACAGACATCAAGAAAGTTTAATATTACGAGTTAGATGATTATTAAGAAGTCGTTAAAGAAGTGTATACAGCACTGTAAGATCCTCTACAGTGTTAGTTTTGCCTCTGCATCACGGATAATTTTGCTGTCTTACAGTCTTTGCTGATTGGTTGTGTGTGTGTGTGTGTGTGTGTGTGTGTGTGTGTGTGTGTGTGTGTGTGTGTGTGTGTGTGTGTCACCATGTCTGAGCTGGCTAAGTGTCATCTGCTCTCATATCAGCTGGGATGAAGCGCTGTGTGCAATCCATCAGCTCACAGCTGTGACTTACAGCCTGGTGGTTGGTCAAGGTCGCCGCATGCACGCTGCCCTTGCATACTGTATACTGGACATTTTCATGACACAAACAGCATGTCTGCAACAACTGCACATCACTGAATCCTGGGATGTCCCACTGGAAAGTTGAGGTGCACAAATCACATTAAAGGTCATGAGTTCAAATGTGTAATGATTCATTTCTCTCCTCATTTCCCAAGTGTGTGCTCGTTCTCCACCATATGTTGTCTAACAAAGCATTAAAATAGATGTGGAAAAGTGGATGAACGTGTCCTACTTTGAAACAGCTGCACGCTGTTGGGCTGTGAGTGCGTTCACTGTGGACTACGCTGTCTTACATGGAACTATCCAGGCCCCTAAAGATAAGATAAGAAAAAGTTTATTGTCTGTCACAAGTGGCAAAAATTGTCTTTAACAGGCTCGACAATAAATAGACACACACACACACACACACACACACGCACACACACACACTCAACTCAGTAGCCAGTGTTACACAGTCAACATAATGCACAATATCTGATAACAACAGTAACAACTGTGTGTGAACAGACTGGAGTTAAGTTGTCTGTTTTAGACTGTTCAAAGTGGTGATGTCAGTGGGGATGAAAGTGATCTCAGTGAAATAGGCTGATATTCAATCAGAGCAGATATTTCCATGACATAACAACAGAGAAGTGGCTCAACATATTTTGAAGATGCACCCAGTCTGAACAAATTGATTGCTTGTCGTAATGTGTGTCTAATTAATTTACCTTTTGCAGCTGAGGTTTTGTGAAGAGGTCGGCTAATTGCTGCTGGCTCCCTCAGAGCCACCGCAGCCCTCTGCAGAGAAATAAGCCAAACACTGAGCCAGAGGAGGACCGGCCATCTGGAGGGACTTTTACTGACAGCCTGGTCAAATAGTCGGACACAAACACTGATATGAAATAAATCCTCCTCAATAATTTGGCTGGAGGCCTCCTCTCAAGAGGCCGACATCATATGTTCCCGCACAAATTTAGCCCTTTTTAAAGATTCGTGCGTGGAAATTTCAACAACATGAAAAGCTGAATGAAAAAAGAAAAGACAAAAGAAAGAAACACAGCATGAATTGCACATGGACTGTAGTAAACATCAACTGATTTAACTGGTTTGATACATCTAAGCTGTTCTAATTGTCTGGTTTGATCGTCACTTTACTTAAATATATTTGTGAACACCTGGATTGTGAGAGCAGTTTAAATATATTCTACTTTGAGATTCAAACACATTATGAGGCATGCTGTGAAAATAAAACTAGCGCTATTTTCCATCACACGCAGGTTGACCTTTGCCCCTGCCCTAGCCGACGCTGTGTGGTCCTTAGTGGGACACACACACACCCTGCTGTTGTTGCCATGACGCTGTGTCTCTATATTTAATTCAGACCACACAACTCTTGTGTTGATAATAACTGCACGGATTACCTGGAGCCATAATCACATGATGTGTGACGAGGAGAAGGTAGAGTACAGGCCATCTGGTCTGCCTGGGTGCAGCTGAGCCAACACACACACACACACACACACACACACACACACACACACACACAGAGTCAAAGAATAAAAAAGGAACGCACATTTAGAAGAAACCTGATTTAATCCATACCTGTACTTTAATTAACCCGTAAATGAACCTGTTAAAACCTTTAAATGGCACAGCATATGCCAATAAATGTGGATGTTGCCAGTTTTTTTTCTATTAAATCTTGGCTGCTGTTCATTCAGTGTCATGTAGTAAAATCTCAAATCCACTGACTAATTATGTCCTGACTCTATGAATATCTCTATATCTCTCTAAGTGTTGTCTTTGGATGCTTATGTGTTATACCGTGATTCTTTTTCATATCAGACACTGCATACTTCATCCTTTTGGATGTGGAAAGAATGATTATTATAGAAACATCAAGTGCCATGTTCTTGGGAAACGCCCACGCTATATGAACGACCTAGGATTGAAGCCTAAAATGCTGAGTGGTTAAAATACATATCGATATATACTGAGTTACATATCAACATTCATGGACTGAAATAGCACACAGGCCTGTGTCTGTCCTTCAGTGATCCTTTTTCTAACAGTATCTATATCCATTGTTTCTTCCTCACCTTCCCCCACCATTGTTGCATCATGTCATCTTTTCTCGTCTCCACGCCCCTCATCCTGCTATCAGATTCCTCCATCTCTCCTGCCTCCTCCTGCCTATCAGCTGGGCGGCCAACCTGTCACGTCAACCTCAGCACTGCGAGACACAGCTGCCGGATATCTGTAACCTCTATTCATACATGGCCACTAGCACACACACATGATGGTCCCCTGTCGCCTCTCTGGACTATAATCAGTGAGGTCTCAGCTGGTCTGGCCACCTCTTCTCTGAGGGTAACAGAGATCAGTCAGTCCTCCAGGGGAATGAGCTTTTACCATGTTTTTTTCAGAATTTCCAAACATTTAGGAACAAATTTTGAATTTAAACCACCTGATAAAGGACAGCTAATTCTGGACAAAACAAGTGCCTTCAATTTGTTGTCAGTGTGAGCCAAAACTGGGTCATATTGTCCGTTGACCTGAGCGACATCAGCCAGTCCAGAGGTAGCTGAAGAAAAATAAATCAAAACAATGTGCCATGATGTTTGATCCCACATCAGACTGCCCAGCTGACTCAGTGTGTGTGTGTGTGTGTGTGTGTGTGTGTGTGTGTGTGTGTGTGTGTGTGTGTGTGTGTGTGTGTGTGTGGTAGGCGAAAACATCTCACGAATTTGCCATGCCGAATTTACGCACATTTAACTTATACAAAACAGATGCACATAAAGATCGTCCTACAAAAATCACACCTTAAATAATGTTAACTTATTGTATAAATTCATGGATGATTTTTTTTTATTTTTTTTTTACTAAAAACAGCTGCCTGCTGCAGCACAAAAATACACTACAAGAGCAGTGAGCAGTGCTGAAAGATGCTGAAATGCTCCATGAAGTATATTTGGATGAAAATCTGTGGTTTCATCACCAGGAGGCCTCTCTCATACAAGTAGAGATGTGATTGTTTGTTCATATTATGTATTAAAAAAATAGGCTTTTGTGTTATACAAATGTGTCATCTTGTGAGAAGGAGGGTATAATGGGACTATGTATCATTCATGAACTAGGTAGTGTTTTTCCCATTCCTCCACTGACATTGTCTATGTTCTGTATGTAATGGTTAAATCCACAGGGAATTAATGTATAAGTCAGTGCATTGCCCCCGAAGGAGACTTAAACTAACAGTATGTGTCTATCTTTATGACTGTGTGTGAGAGAGCTCAATAATCTGTGTTTGTTCAGCCATCATATGTGTGTACAGTACATGTGCCAGGTTTTGTGCACATGTAGAACTGTGTGTGTGTGTGTGTGTGTGTGTGTGTGTGTGTGTGTGTGTGTGTGTGTGTGCTCTGAAGCCTTGAAGGTCACTGGTGAGGTGATTATACTTCAGCTACATCCAGGTTCGGAGCACAATCTGCTGCACTTCCATATTGATTTCCTGTCACTCCAGATGGAAATTCATACTGTACACCAGGTTTGGACCAACACCCACTCTTCTCTCTCTATTTATCTCTCTCTCTCTCACACACACACACACACACACGCAGACTAATCATCGTCAAACTGATGAATGATTCCAAAGTTGGCGGGTAAAAGGTGAGGGATCAGGCTGTGTTTTTGACAGGTCACTGATGGTTTCAGTGAACGGCTGGAAATGTATTCTCTGGGATCTGGATGAACTGTCAAGAGAGGTTATAAAAGGTTTCATCTGGAATTTTAATTCTCAAATTTAAAACGGTTGACATGTTATTGAAATTCAAATGACCATCTCCCCTTTCTCAATCTTACCACATGAATATGAATGGAGTGATCTGATTCTTCCTCAATATGCATGAGAGGAGAAGATTTGATGAATTGCTCAAATCCGTGTACTAATTCCCATTTGCGATTACTGGACCAAGAAACCAATTGTTCTATAATGAGAAGCATTTACACCCACACTGGATGGACTTTTAATGTTATTTGGGTCTGGCCTTGTTACTCGAGGGGTCAAGGATCGTACACCTCGTGAAGGGAGCATCCGTCACACTTGACATTTGGTATTGACCTCTGCAGAGAGTGGAAGCTGTGAGGTGCTGACAGTTCATCAGCAAAGGTGCAGCGAATGGAAAAGCACAGAAACACAAGCAGGGAGGCATGTTATGAGGACACACACACACACACACGTTCCAATTTCACCCCACTCTTCCCCCCCGTCCCACACACACATTTAAAAAGCTTTTTATCTCAGACAGTGATTGCTGGCTGTAAACATTACTTGTGAATGGGGACTACCATTAAGGCTCGTTCATTGCTGTGCTAACAGCCCCGCTCCCAGTGACAGGTCAGGACTGCCTAAGTGGAGCCACATGAGTGATGACATCAATGGCTGGTATTTATGCAAAGAGCAGCTGCAAATGAAAACCATAATCTGGCATCATGCCATGATTGGCCTGTTCTTTACATTTATTTTTTTACTATTGACTTCAGTCTTTTTTTCAGTCAATTTCTCAGAATCTTGGCAAGCAGCTTAGAAATTTGGGATTTGACAAAGTCTTGGAAAAATCAGTGGTGTAAAACTGTATTTTTGTCTAGTTCAAAGTTGTTTATATTTTACTTGGGTATTTTATTTTGTTACTTTGTCCACTATAACTCAGGAAAACAATATTGTAAGTTTTATTTTATTATTATTATTATTAATCTTTATAAATATTTGATAGCTACAGACACTAGTCAAAGTACATTCAAAAAACATATATTTAGGCTTTATAAACACTAAGTACGAAGAACAAAATTGAATGAAAGTATAAAAAGCAACTCAATACAGGATGCATTATGTTACTTTATATTTTCATCAATAATGCATTAACTTATACATCTATATCTGACATGCATATAATGTTGTATGATGTAAAACCTACAGTCAAATATACAACTGTCACATATGTATATATATATATATATATATATATATATATATATAATATATATGTGTATGTATGTATACATACACGTATATATACATATACATACATATATATATGTATATATATATATAAATATATACATACACGTATATATGTATACATATATATACATAGATATATATATATACACATATATATGTACATATACGTATATATATATATATATATATATATATATATATATATACACGTATATATATATATATGTGTGCTATGTGCTATATACACATATACATTCTCACGCGCACACACACACACACACACACACACACACACACACACACACACAGAGTTCTTCCATAATTGATGTGGGAGATGAGACTCCCCAGGGTTCATCTCCTCTCCCTTCATCCCTCCCATTCTCCCCAGCTGTTCTTAACCACCTCCTGCTCACCTTCTCCTCTTCTTCTCCTTCATCGGCTTTCATTTCAACCCTCCATCACCTGTCTTTCATCTTGTCCACCCATTTACATGCCTGCTGGCCCACATCCTTTCAATGCGCTGATGGTGCTGGGGGTTACCAGCTCAGCTCCAGCAAAGCACTCATGGCACCATGCCTTTCTTTTTCACCTCCTCTCCATTTGCCCTCCTCCTGTGTGTCTCTGCATCTAAGTCTGTACCTTGGTTCAAATCCACCCTCCCCCACACAAAAAAAAGCTCACTGCAATTTGCGTGCGCGCACACACACACACACACACACACACACAGTGTCGAGTCTCTCTTCCCTGAGGCTTTTATCACAAGGTACCTGCATATCCCTCTCCAGACATTGAGTGTCTTCCTGGCTGGTGGTGAGAGTAAGGGGAACACGCCCGCCCGCACGCACACGCTGGTCACCCTTTGCTAACCTTATATTCTAATATACAGCGCAGGCAATATATCTCACCTCACCTAATGAATTTACATACAGTGTGACTCAATTTATCAAACATGACACTCGTAAATTTTTTCTAGGTAATTGTGGCATGATGTGGCTTTATGTTGCATTAAATTCATTTTCATTGGATTTATCATCAGGGTTACTGAAATGGAACATGTTTTATTACTACGTTTAAAAAAAAAATTGTAAAATTACCTCAAAAAGAGAAGGTTTTTAATACTCTCTGCTATTCAGACATTGTTAAAATATCCTGTTTTACAGCCCTCGCACAGACACTAATCAAAAATTTCCTGATAAAGGAAATTGCATGACAACTGAAATAAGTTTTGAGAAAATGAATGGGATCAAATTCCAAAATAAATTGATCAGTTTGCAGGGGATGAGAATCATGCTATCATTCATTTTATGAAATTACTTTTAAAGGTGTCCCAATATTAAAAGCATGCTTGGTAAAGTTCATAATAATGAGCAAACACTAAAATCACAGCTACTGCTGAAGGTTACTCCTGTAGATGATGGCGCCTGATTGGCCCAGGGTATTATGGGTCACGCTGTAGCCTGTGGAGGCTGTCTGGTGGCTCTGTCTGGTTAGGGTGCCTCGCAGGCAGGCCTGGAGCCCAGAGAGGTCCCCTGCTCCTTGGGGAACATCTGACCATCCTCCAATTTCCAAACTAGCAGATGGCGAAGGACTAAGGACTGATTGGCATGGACCACTCTAAAATGTTCTCTGAAAACAGCAGCGATACAAGTGAAAACACAACCATATAGAGGAGCCACAATGAATAAAACATAGCGCCATGACTCTTATTTGACTCCTCCGTGTTGACATTATTTTCTGTTTAAAAAAGAACAGCTCTTCGGCACATGAATCACGGCCTGCAAATAAAGAATAAACTGGATGGATTTACATGCAGCGGATATGCTGAACTGATGTTATGTGGCAAGATAGACTATTTTGAGACATCTCCGCTTAAACAGACAGCATGGGGGGAGAGTGATGGGAAGATGGGCAGAGGGAGACATGAAACAAGGTCTGTGGGCTGGAATCAAACCTGCAGCACCCAAGAGAAAACATCTTTATGTCGTACACAGAAAACAGCTCTAATCTGATGAGGTCTGCTCTGTCAAAACAGGAAAAAATCATTCTGAGGCGAACAGGAAATGTTTACTTTTACCATCAGAATGAGGGTGTTGTCTTCATAGAATGATGTGAATTAATGTGATGTGTTTTGTCATAACAATAAAAACGAGCACTTCTGATCATGCTTTATTGCTTAACTGCATGTGAATTATCAACACAGCTGGAGCACATCTGACGCCAGTCTTGATGGGATATATGGTGAAGAATGAGACGGTGAGGCTTATAGTATTGAGAGTGTGATGGGTTTCAAATGGCTACATGAACTGGGCTGATTTCAGAAATGCAAAACAGTTCCTCCATTCTCTCCCCCTCACTTTTTTATTCTTTATTAGGCCTATCCTCCAGCTATTCTGGATGTGTTTATGGGTGATTTGGAGCAGCAAATTGTGTTCAGCTGTGCCCATTTTACCAGCATCATACCCATCATTGACACAAACAAAATGATTTTGGTTGTGTTTTTAAGAATTATAATGAACACTGAATCAGAACTATAAGACACAATGCCATGATTACACAACTGTGATAGCTTTGCTGCAGGCAAAACAAAGGAAAGAGTGGGGGCGAACACAAATCACCTCAGAGGAGTGCACTATCAAAACTGCATCTTGCTGTGCTGTTGGCTGTCAGAATCGATATTGCATACATTTGAGTTGACAAACTGTGATGCCAGCTACACTATCAGTGAAGCATTTCGGCAATGGAACAAAAATGACTGCCTAAATCTTTTGTCTTGCCACCATCTTCATATCCAAGCTGTTCTTGGAATTCTGCATCATTTTTATTTCTTGTTAAGTTCTTTGCTGGGAGACATAACATAAAGAACGGTGGCTCTAAGTGGTCAAACAATTCTCTTATGTCTTTTAACAGATGCATAAAACACTGAAAATAGAACCTGTTCCGAAGATGATGGACAAAAGTAAACTAGTCGACACAACGGGAGGTTGTAATTTCAGTTGAAAATACAGGGTTGTGTTTCCTTTGCTTTTACAGATATTCTACTCCAAAAAGACCAGCATTTAAGTGCAGAAAACACTTTCGACAGAGTCAAAAGCCAGGTATCTTCTGGTTTGTGGTAGAGGCTTTTTGAAGGGTTCAATCCAGCAACAGTTCATTCCAGCAAGCTCAAGAAGAGGAAAGTTTATCTTGTCACAACAGCAGACTTTTGAAACTCATACAAACAACAAAGTAATTACCTGCAACAACTTATATAGACTAATTCCAACAAGTTACTCTGTCATCTAAATAAGAAAGACCAGAAAAACAAATGAACATTGCCTTCAGGGTGCTCCTAGAGTAAATCAGCATCCCAGTCTGGGAAGCAATCAACAGAATATCTGGTGCTATTAGTTATGACCTGCTCAAGACATTAAATCTGAAAAGTACAAACTGACTTGAATGTATATCTAAAAATAGTTTTACTTTCAAGTAACTCATGGGTCATTGTTATTAAAAAAATGAAAAATCATCAGTATATAAATGAACTGTTGTTAATGTTTCCAGTAATGAATCTGCATGTCTGTGAACAGATTCACCTTGCAGGCTGACAGCTAGAAGCTCCTCAACAGCATAAACAGCTGAGAGCAGAGTAAAACATCTTGCAGACGTATAGCGTCACACCAGCATGTGTTCCCCCTGGGTTCAACACATGGCTTCAGCACATGCTGCTACACATTCGTCGATGGATCACACGATTACAGCAGTTCACATCGGTTGAACGGGTGGTAATCATGCATGTTGAGTGTTTTTCATCATCATGAACCCTGTATTACTAGCACGGCACGCATCTGCTAAGCCTGAGAGAACAAATAGCTCCGTCTGAAACATTCGATCAGACATGAAGACGCACACGCACACACAGAGTTATGTTTACTCCTCAGAGACAAGCTCATTTACAACAAGCGCAAAGCAGCTTTTACCATCTCTCACATAATTCATGATCATCTAAATATTGTGACAAGTGTGTGAAGAAGACCACAGCACAGTAGCCCTGATGGATGAGGTGAAGCTCAGAGAACACTACTTCATCGTATTTGATTAAGACAAACACACACACAGCTTCTCCAACTACTGAATGGTGTTTTCACATGTGATAAGTCTGTAACAGCCAAATGCAAAGGAAGTGATGACTTGATTATAGCTGACAACAGGGAGCGCGGCTTTGATCCATTGATGGAGTGGCGAAGTCGGCTTGATATAATTTAGCTCAAACGGCCATTTATCGTCCTCAATTTACCACCAGTTATCAGTGAGGCTTTTGTACCTCCATCTCTGCTGCCATGCACCCAATTAATTAATTTTGCAGAGGTCGATATTTTTAGCTTCAACCATTTAGTATGCTAAACTCTTTCCGAGACTCAACCCTGCCCTGCAGGGTGATGCCAAGATGAAAACTGTTGCACATTTTTATCTGAGACCTCTGAATGAAAACAGATTAAGGAGATCAGACATGTTGATGAAGGAGGAATGACGAATGTGTCAGTGTGTGTGTGTGTGTGTCCTCACATATTAAAAATCCTTTCTTTTGTCCCCCTCATCTTAACAGTTTCACTTTCAATCACTAAACTGTATGCTCTAACCGCTTAGCTGCCAAAATCCAGATGGGAGAGACACATAAATACTCAAAATGTCAGAATGCTAATGTCAGTTATTACAGTGTGCAGACAGTATTTAGGCTTCACAATCAGTGGAGAGCGACTTCAAGACCTTTTTGTCCCAGAACTTGCCTCTCAGGCCGCACACAAGATGCAATACAGCAGACACAAAGCTGGAAAAACACAATTTATCTGATTTTATTTACAGATTATTCTCCAAAAACAGACACCAGGACTGATCATCTAAGCTAATGCAGTACAGAACTCTTTGTGAAGCTGTTTGTAACAAAGTAAATAAAATATTATTGAGCAAAAAATTTCAATCACGATCATGGAAAAAAGGCAGTTTGAATTATTTCGTTAATAATTTTTTGTATATAATTTCCTAAGTACCAAGTCTTGGTTTGTTTTTGCATACTAACATGATTTTTTAAAGCATGACTACCAATTTAATCCTAATCCATTATTTGTAAGATGAGTTACATCTGTATAAAAGAAGACCACAGCATGTGTACAACTCTGTGACAACTGTGTGACTCTGTCATCCTTGTGTGTGGATGCCATGCTAGCTGGGTCAGTGTGCAGCAGCATGGGTCCTAGCTAGTGTTGTTGTGAATCTCATTAGAGCACACTTTTGCAAACACACACCTCTTTAATCTGCCCCTCTGCCCATAGGAGCGTCTCTGCCATATCCATCCACACACACACACTCACACACACACACACACACACATCACCTCACCGACTACAGGCAGCTATAGGCTGCCAGAGACAGATGGGTAATTGCGAGCACATGACTAAACATGCAACCTTACTGAAATCCCACGATGCCACTAAAGCACTTACAGGTATTCAGTTGAGCATAGAGCACAGGAGATCCATCACACACTCTCAGTTACACACAGGCACGCAGACACACAACTTAATCCATGCTGTTGGCACAGGAGTTTGGAGCATCTGCCATCCTACACACGATGAAGTAGGCATCATCTGGCTGCTGAGAAAAGCCTGTCAGATATCACACATTTGGACAGACGTACGGTACAATCCTCCACTTACACACACACACCAACTCTCACAAGAACACACGTCATACAATTAATTATAAAGTGAGCCATACAGATTGAATGGCGGTGATCCCACAGCCACAGCCTCTCCTCCCCATGAGTAACAAACACTCAAGTTTCACTGCAAAGAATACGGCCTCATGAATTGTTAACTTTAACTCTATCAATAAACAAAAAGAGCAATAAATAAACCACTAAGTTAGTTACAGCAAAACAACAGACTGGCAGGCAAGCGGGCCAACAAAGACAGCGAGTGTCCCCTTTGTCTGTGTGTTTTTGTGTCTGCCTGAGATATTCTGCACAATAGTGTGTGCTATAATAATCTTGAGACATTGTTGATTATGGATGGGGTGCAGGGATTTAGAGGGTAATTTACAGAAGAAAACATCAGGAAGGCAGGCTTGGAGGAGACAAAGGCAGACTGGAGGAGTCCTGTACGCTAAAGCGTATGGAGAAATGTGCAGCACCAATAGGATTTTCGCAGTGGAGTCCAAGGTACTGGGATTTGGGAAACAGGATTAGCTGCTGTGTAATAATGTGGATGTGATGGGGGCAGCGTGCTCAGAAGAGTCAGCCCATGTGGTGGTGGTGGTGGTGGTGGGGTGTGTGTGTGTGTGTGTGTGTGTGTGTGTGTGTGTGTGTGTGGTGGGGGGTTGATGGGAGCAGTCAAAGGGATTAAGAAGTTCCCAAGAATGAGATGTTTCTCTTCGCTCTGTCTTTCTGAGTATAACAATTAGATTCTTAATATTCTAATCAAAACTTAAATTCACCTGTAATTAAAAAAAAATCCTCTTTTTAAAAGACTTTACATCTGATAAAATGTTGATAAAGTCTGAAAACACCGATAAGGGCTGAAGACTCCAAGTTTAAACACAAAAACACAATGTGTGGGTGTGGATTTAGAAAGACGAGAGCTGACCAGACCACTGGAGCCAGCTCCTCATCCCTGCTGGTGGCTAGCATTAGCCACTTTTAGCACAACAGTTACAGGACACCAAAATTAGTAGAGCGACTCTTTCAAGACAACCTGTTTATGATCCCAGTAGCAGAAATTTGGTCACCAACCATAAACCCTGATTCAACTGGAAATGTTAAATCCTGGAATAAATGGAAGCAATACGCCATGGACAACCTGTTCCTTTTCTACTTTAAGTGCACTTCTAGATAATTAGAGACATTAGGAGCGATTGGATCCTTCGCTGGTGAGTGGCATTCAAAGAACACTGGACACTCTGAATACATTAATTCACTAAACACATCACTGCTTCATAGTGGCACGTCTGCACCCATCTATTTACATTTTAATTGAATCTAATAATTATAGGGTACAAATTAGATTTTCTTGTTCCACTCATTGGCATAATTGGCATATTGTGACAGTTTAAAAACCTGGGTGATTTTTTTTAAATGATTTTTCTAAATATATGTCCTATCCATATACCTCCTCACACTTGCTTATTTAATTATTTTAATGTAAAATGGAGGTTGAACCAACAAACTGTGATTACTGAATGGAGTGGAGACAAATAAATACAGGCAGACATCAAATTCAAAGACCTCATGCACATTGTCTGAATCATCACAGCCATGCCAGAAAAAAAAACTTTTAAATAACAAGCTATGCTTTCTGCTCTCCGCATGACAAGCTAATAATAACAATATTAATAATAAGAATAAAAATAATAGTAATAATAATAATAATAGTGATAATAATCTGTCATGGAAAAAAACAAGCAGATTTAGTGGGCGTAAATGACGCTGCAAGCTTACCCCAACAGCACTGTCTGCAGTGCCTTCCCTCAATATTAGAGTCATTTCAGAAACTGTTGTCCCTCTTCGTCAGACAGACACAAAAACCATGGGGAAAAAGGGTCCATATCAAAAAATACTGAATACATTAATAAAAAAAAAATACATTAACTCTCTTCCTCCATATTCCTGTTGACCATTCTTTGACCAAAAAGTCATGAAATAAGAGCAGTAGTACAGATGGAATTTGATATTACTACATTTGCACCCCAAGATACCTGCAGATAAACAAATGCAGGCACAATGAAAATAAAACTTGATGAATGGGAAGTAATAAATAAAGGCCCATTTGTCAGTTTGTGTCACTGTAATAACATGCTTGTCCCTGAGTCTACCTCATCTCATCTGTACTTCACTTCATGTCACTGCTGATGAAATACAGAACACTTTTTTCAGACTGTAGAATTTGGCAGCTGGAGTATTGCCAGGCTGAAGCAAACATATCTGGACTGACAGGTTAGGAGGTGAATAGTTCTTTGTTTTTGCTTACAGCCCTGACCTCTGATCTCACATCTACAGTATTGTTGCCTGGACATGCCTGATGCTGTTCCACATCACATCCAGTAAAACTGGTAAAACAGCCAAGAAATATTTCAGTATTATGTGTTTTATAAATACATTTCTTCATAGACATTATGAACACACTACATCAGTCTATATCAGTACTTCTTGAAGAAGGTGACTTAAAAATAGTATGTTTCAGTATTTTCCTAATACATAGAGAATGAGGCAACACATACATTAACATCATTGTTATATTATGTTTTCAAAGAAGTAAACATGTACTGCTTATCCTCACATAGGGTCTGGGGGGACTGGAGCCTATCCCAGCTGTCTTAGGGTGAAAGGCAGGGTACACCCTGGACGAGTCTCCAGTTCATCACAGGACACATATAGACAGACAACCACTCACATTCACACCTACGTTCAATTTAAATTAGCCAATTAACCTAATCCCCATGCATGTTTTTGGATGGTGGGAGGAAGCGGAGTACCCGGAGAGAACCCACGCAGAGAACATACAAACTCCACACAGAAAGGCCCCGGGTCGGGAATCAAACCCTGTACCTTCTTGCTGTGAGGCCACAGTGCTAACCACTGCACCACTCTGCCACCCGATCATAATTATTTGAATCATAAATTAGTCTATTGACTTTCCAGATATAAAACAGACTGATTCAAAAAGCCCTCACATGTGAGAGGCTGGAATCAATTATCAAAACTATTGTCAGCTGCTTTTCTGTCGGTTGTGTCCGTTCAGTGGTGAATTGGGTCTTCATGTCAGGAGCAGAAATACTTTGTTCAAAACAAGGCTCTTAAATCAATACAGACTGTTCACAGAATGATGATTCAGTGCTTTGGATGTAGCGCTGATACATTTCCTGCTTATAAATAACCGCCAGGTTATCTTATTTCTTATTCCCTTTGGTAGACCTGAGACCAAGGTCAAGTGTTTGCTGATGTGTGTTGAGCTCTCTGTGTTCACCGGGCAGTGAAAACCTGACCTATTACATAATCCATCCAGAGAGGATTCATTTCAACATTCCAGTTATCCTTACTGAAGAGTAAAGCAAAAAAAAACAAAAAACATCTGTCTTGACAGCATCTAATCAGACTTGGCAAGTTCTGCTGGAAGAGAATTCATCACTTGACAGAAACGTAATTCCCTGTCCATAACTGCAAGACATCTGTGTTGAATTGGCTGAATTGGTTTGTAACACACCGTGATCACTGAACTGGTGCAGAACTTCCCCATCAGGTCCAACATAAGACCAGCTCTGGCTACAAGCTACCCAGAGGGCTGCAACAGTCAGTCATCGCTCTGTCCTACTTTCCATCTTTTCATCCTCCTCCTCCTCACATATCTTCCCACCCTCGAACTCCATCCCTCCATTTCACTCCTCCATCGCAGAAAGGGAGCAGCAGTACTGGTTTGATTGCTTTAAAGTGCTATCGATAAAAATGAAAACACCACTTTCTGGATGTATCTGGGAAAATTCAGCTGAAGATTGAAAGCTGCTCTGGCAGACTTGGATCTTTGGATTTCATAAATTATAGCTCAACCTTGACAGGACAGACATTTATTGCGCTATCCATATGATTCCTGAGTTTCCATTTCACATTTGAATAGGCAAAATCAAATGAAATATAAACACCTGTAAGGTATAACCAAACAGTATAAGAAACAGCCTCCCTAAAATTGATAGATGTGAGGCTGAACATGCTGTAAAAGCAAACAAGCTTCCATTATTTTCAATTTTCTCATTTCATTTTTCCATCACAGACCAAAGAGACAAAAGGGCAGGAAAGCCAATAAAGGCAGTGGGTGTTCTCCTCAGGCCTGCAAGCTGCGAAATATACTCATATTGCAGATTTCATCTGATTCGTGCCTTCACAGGACTGGCTCATGTTTGACACTCACACTTAATTTACAGGCAGCTGGATGAAGGTTACAAAGAGAAACAGGTGAATGATTTAAAAAGATCCCACTCACTCACTCACTCAATCTATTGCCAAGTCACAAAGTGCAGTCTACTGTATAAGAGCAGCTAAAGCACTTATAGACTTCCATACAATTATGTTGAGACACTTGGCTAAGATTAGAGAATGATTGTGTTCTTGATTAAATGTCTGAAAAAGTACATTGAAGCACACTTTGTATTTAAATTTTAAACATGCAAATGGAACCATACCCTAACTAAAGTATTGCCGAAACCTCACCACACACATCGCATTGTACATGCATCAGTAGACCCCGACAGACTCCCTACGACCCATACACGGTACAAATGTGAATAAATATTCCTCCCTTCACTGAATAAAGTGAAAATAATTCAGGCTGCAATAACACTTAATTAGTAATAATTAGTGGTTATCATAATTCCAACACTTTAGGTGCATTTGCCCTTGATTTTAAAGTGTAACTACAGTGGTAGCAATGCTGCTGTGTGTTCTGATCTCAACGAACACTTGGTACATCTCGTAACAGGTAGAAATGGTGACCAAAACTCTGAAACTAAGATCGAAGTGGTAATGAACTGGAATTATCCTTAAGTGTACTTCGTCTGCAGGACTGGTGAGCAGCACTGAGCAGCACTCACACATAAAGACATACAGACAGACACACAGACAGCAAAGCAGACCTATAGAGATGGGTGCAGAAGGCCGAACGAAACCAAGCCAGTGACAGACACAGACAGACACAGGAGAGAGCGAGAGGGAGGAACGCAGGAGTACGATGAGCTCCCCGGGCTGTGAACCTGCCATGTGTGGAGGCATGCTGCACCATCTGTGTTGAGACTGTTTACGCAACCCACTGCTGCTGCAGATGCGCTGCAGATACACTCTCCGCACCACCTTGCCCAGGACATCACAGGGCAGGACAGCAGCGTGCTTCACTTAAAATGAAAACTGCAACAAAGATAACCATAAAAACAGGATGACAACAGAAGAAAGTTAGGGTCAACACTAACATCAAACACAGCAATTATAAAGATTTACATTAAAGAACAATGAACTGTCAATTACAAGAAAGGTAGGAATAATAGCATGGGGCAGAATAGAGGAATAAAAATCAAAAGCTGCCTGTTCCCCTGCAACACAACATGACACAACCTTAAGCAGCACTGACAGTCAGTGACTGTTCCCTGTCATGAGGCCCAGAATCACATGCAAACACTAATCATAGCAAATTTAAATTTATCAGAATCTCAAACAATGAACCACGACACAGCCAGCAGTGTCTACCGCAGCTACACACAGTGAGAACAAAGAGAGGCAAGACTGAGAAAGAAAGGACAAGACAGAACAAACAACAGAAGTGATGTCACATGTGTTGACGGAGAAGGCAAGACATGAGGAGGTTTGTTGGAAGAGAGGATAACAAGAGTGAGAGAAAGAGGCAGAGCAAGAAAGAACGACCAGTGCAGTGTGTGGGGACAGTGCTGTCGTGTCGTGGCAGTGCCAGCTAGACTCAGATGTCTTCAGCAGACACTGGCTGCACCAAACGTGACCTCTTTGTGTGGAACCAGAACAGAGCAAGCGTCCAGAGAGAGGTGGTGGCGAACAATAAAGGCATGAGTATTCCCAAACCAGCTGTATCAACAGAGTATGCACGAGTACACAGTGTGTCTGACTCCTTTAACCCAACCTGCGAACAAGCTTGTTACCAGCAGAAGTTACAGTTGTCCTGCTGCAAACTGGATTTAGGGAATAATTGTATACTTCATTTGACTTTGCCACACTAATCTCATCTTTATCCTAAAATCCCTTTTTATTCACAAGCAAAATATTCTGTTTGAAAATACTAGCAATGATTCATACATTTACTCCTTCTGTGGGCTAATCTTACAACAGCTGTGTCTTTATTTTTATGTCCTCTACATGGATCATTGCCCGGTGGCTGTGAGATATCATGTACTGTAGCAAAGGGTCTATTAGCACAAGAAAAATGGGAGGAATGCAACAACACAACCTCAATGCATGCATAGAGAATGAAACTAAAGATAAATCTTCACTTAAATCAAAGGGGCCACGATAAATCAAGGCATCAGTGACTGATGCCAACCACAGTATGTCAGACCAACCAGCTCCAACAGTATATATCATACATCAGAGACAAAACTAACATTTTTGTGTGGCACAGTAGCAAAAAGTTCATTTGGGCCAGGTGCACTCAAACTGCGCCATGGTCGACTCAATAATATCATAACGCAAGATCAAAACCACAAACTTGTTTATTGGAAAATCTGCCCATCTGGCTGAGCATCTCAGCTGGCAGCAGGATGAAAAGATGACTCAAAGAAATAATGTTGGGGAACGAGGGGAAAGTAAGCGATGTGAATCAAGGCCTGGCAGGTCCCAATTGGCTCCACAGTGGAAACCAGACCAGACTGAGCCAGACTAGGCAGGGTGCCCAGCGCTACCACCTAGGGCAATGGACCAACAGAGAGGCGCTAGTTGAATGAGTATGCCCATTCATTCTGCCAACTGTGCAGTCAGCTATAGGCAGGGCATGGAAGCAGAAGGAGACAAAGAAAGATGAGAGGTTTAGGAAGACATCATGGCCATGGCTGGGAGGGTTTGGAAGAGCAAAGGCTTTGAAAAAAAAATAAATAAAAGTAGATATGGAGAGGAGGACAAGAAGAGACAATGATGAATCTGCTTTTCACAGTGGGGACAGCAGCTGTGTATATCCTCTAAATGACAAAGTTTGCATGTAGTTTACATGCAAACAGTATTTACAACAAATGCAATGATTGTGAGACTTACAGTGTAGATAAAAGACAAATACCATACACAAAAAGTAGATCAATAAATACATTCTTACACTTGGAAACTACTGTATATGATAGAAGACTTGATATCCCCAGACCTAAATTATGGCAATATTTACAACCTAAATACTTTGTAGCACAAGTCTTTGTTTCACCCTGAAATATGCTCCAAAATTCTGATATTCTTTATGGCAACACTATGGTATATGGAACAGGCCACAAGGCTTTGCTTTATTGTTCAAAGACCTTCGATAGGACCATCACAGTACCCAGCGCTCTGAAGATAGCCTGGGAAAGGAAACTTTCACTGAGAGGGAGCTCTATGAAAATGTCAAGGGGTATTAGAATTAGACTTATCCAATTCAGAATTCTCAACCAATTTTAGTCGACACCTTGACTACACAGACGAGGACTCAGCAGAGTGGTGGAGGTGTCAGGCCCCAGATACAGAGGGCACTTTATTTCAAAACCTGTGGGAGTGCATGAGGATCCAAGACTTTCTGAAGGAAGTGCACAAAATTACAACTTTGACTAGGGTAAGTTTATACGTACAGCACTGGAGGGATCCTTTACAAGTTGCATCTACAACACAATAAATGGAATAATAAAGTGAGCAAAATACACAAGCAAGCCTAATTCAACAGTTACTTAGAGTGATGTCAGCATCACCTGAGCCTCAGACAGCTAGTGCACTAAACTGATCACAGAAAAACTAAATTAAAAAAACAGCTATAACTTTATAGCTGATCTATCAGTTAAGTTACTATAGAAGTGTGTCAGCGACAAAATGTTCAACTGAAACCAAGTGTTTGTGGCACTGTGTGCTAGATCCATGGATGCTCTGAGTGTATCAAATCTACATCATACTTTATTTAAGTTCACTTCAGAGTGATTTATTGAAACTAGTCCTAAAGAATGCAGGGCTTGGCTGCTTCCTCTAAAATGTAATATGTAATGTAATGCCTTGACAGCATCACATCGATAGTTTAAAACCTCTATGAGCCTTCATTTTCATATTGCACTCTTCATTAAAATAAATAGTTACCTGGAGGTTGAAAACAAGTCAATGAATTTGTGCTGTGGAAAATGTTTCGCAGTAAGTAGACGTGATTTGTAGTTAATGGACTAAAACAGGCTTTCCACTGCAGACAAACAACCCCTTTAGCTCCTGAACTCTTGCAACATGTTGCATAGATTGTAGTTACACTCACATCAATTTGTTAGCTTTTTATTGACATACACATATCCATAATGCTCCTGTATGTATGAATGCTGTACACCGTTTCTGCAGCATATCTGTAGATGGACAAGCAGCTCCTAGCATCACTGAAACTCAGAAGCAAGCTTGTGCTTATTGACATGATGTCTGATGCTGGAGACATGCTTTGTAATTCAGTTGAATAGATTTGTAAAATCCCGGCAGATGTCTCATGTAGGAAGTCACAGCTCGGATGATAAAGCAAACTAACTAAAAAGACAAAACTAAAATTTTTATGTCAGAACAATTTAGAGCATGTTTTGTAAGGGTTTCAGTTTAGTTAGTAATAAAGTGTGCAAAGCATGCCTGAAAAGGACAGAGGCATTATAACAGTTATAATAACAGCTGTCCGGAGGAACACTTTGGACCTGGAGATAGAGAGGAGAAAAGAAGCTTTAAGGACTGGGGTTAAAGTGCCTTTATCTATACAGGAACCCGAGGCTGCTGGGTCAAGTGGGGCTCGTGGCTGGGTAGAGCAGATAGTGAAGTCTGAAAGTGTTGGTAGGATCAGGAGGCTGTGAGGAAAAGAAGGAAAGTTTCAGGGAGAGGCAAGGTGTCCCTGTTCATTTCAAAAATATCAAATGAAATTCCATTCAAGTCAAGCAACCTTTATATAACCATGCAGAGAAGACACTGGGGTTATGGCTTGTTCTGTCTGTGCCCTGCAGCAAGATGCAGCTCTACAAGGATAACAACAGGAGGGTAAAAACAGGCAGAAACACATGGTTGAAAAGAATACAAGTTCAGAATAGAAAGGGAAAACTGATAATTTATGAAAGGTTTGTTTGTGTGGTGGACTGGCCACAGGTGGGTTATTGGGGCTGAAAGCAGAATGGTCATTTCGGCAAGAAAACAAATAAAGAGTAGCGCTGAATATTCACTGCAGCTATTCTGTTGGAAGTAAACCATGACACATCAAGATGAAAGCCAGAGGAATGATATGTGACCACTTTAGCCACTATCAAAACAGAAAGAAAAACAATTGTACTATAAGTGGATGAACACACTTCTGCGTGCAGTGCCATAGTGTGGCTGGTGCTCCAGAGACAGTGTGTATGATAAGAAGTGTGAATGACAAGGAGGAATCCCACAGAAAGGAAGTGTCATTGAGAAGCTAACAACTGCAGAGCAACACAAGCGACTGAAATGCTAAGTTCAAAGGATATATGAACAATATTCCATGAAAAACTACCAACCTGCAACACAAAAATAAGAGAGAGAATCAATCTTTTGAGTGAAATCTTGACAAAGCAAGGCCCTAAAGACAACACAATCAAACAACTGGAAAAGAAAATTTGTTCAGCTGTAAACAGGTTGTTGGGTTACAGCCACAAATATACAATACCGTACATCTACGTCACAAATAAATTGGCCTCCATTCACATTAATACTAATGTATATCAATATTAGCAATACCTCAATTTCTATACTTTATGTATTTTTCATTATTTATATTATTTCCAAACAGGGTTGGACTCATGTTAAAGGCTGTTTCAAAAATTCATATTTAAAAAGTACTGCACACAGCTTCTGTAATATACAAATAATACACATAACTAGGTTACTGTAGTCAAATTTAAATTGAGCCCGTAAAACGTGTTTAACGAGCATGGCTTTTAAATTACAGAGGCAAGCAGACTGTAGAGGTTTTCTGCTTATCTCTGTCATGTGCTGAATGAAGCACAGCTCTGTTTCTATACACTTTCCTGTAGGTGACCAGATGTGCTTTTGGACATTAACTCAACTGTCAAACAATCATATTAACTGGGAATACTGGGGAAATTGGGTTCTGGGAACCCCAGAAATATGAAAATGTTTTAACTGAAGTGTCACCTATATCTGTTATTCATAGTAGTAAATGACAGTTTTGGAAATGTGGGCCATACTGACAAAGGTTTAGCAGGCTGGTCACGTTTTCATTCAGACAGTGTCCTGTTATAGCATCACTTTCTGCTACAGAGCACAGTGATAAATATTTTAATTACTAGGCACACAGAAGAGGCAATGGCACGCAAAGCAGATTGTTCTTGACACAACACAGATTTATCGTGACTGCCGCTCTGCTATTGTTCACTTTTTATTTGCTGATCTTTGCTTGCTTTCCATTGTGAAGGGTTATTCCTCTATAAAAGCAGACTGGTGCTATCTCTGCAGCTTAATAATGTTGTTGTGATGCTCAGCTGTTGTTCATCCTTTACAAAAGATGCTCATGACTGTTTTGAGACAAGCATAGCAACACAGATAGAAACACACCACAGTATTTGGTCTATAGTCTACAGTTATGAATGTACTCAGAAATGAGGCCAGGTCCACAGTTATGTGGCTACAAAAGTGTTCAGGTACGAATGAGTGTTCAATAACAAATCTGACTGAGTGCCACTGATGTCATTTAAAATCCAATGTTTGAGTGCCATTGATGTATAGGTGTGTGTGTGTGTGTGTGTGTGTGTGTGTGTGAGAGTGTGCGCGCGCACGCACTGTCGCCTCACAGCAAGAAGGTACTGGGTTTGATTCCCAGCACGGAGCCTTTCTGTATGGAGCTTGCATGTTCTCCCCATGTCTGTGTGGGTTCTCTCCGGGTACTCCGGCTTCCTCCCACCATCCAAAAACATGCACGGGGATTAGGTTAATTGGCTAATTTAAATTGTCCGTAGGTGTGAATGTGAGTGTGAGTGGTTGTCTGTCTCTATGTGTCCTGCGATGAGGTGGTGACTTGTCCAGGGTGTACCCTGCCTTCCACCCTAAGACAGCTGAGATAGGCTCCAGCTCCCTCGCGACCCTATGAGGATAAGCGGTAGGAAATGGATGGATGGATGGATGGATGTGTGTGTCTGTGTGTCAAAGTGTTTTTGTTTTTTTTTTGGCAGCAGGTTCAAGAGGGCGCTCTCACACAGCCTTTCAGTAATATTAGGGGTTCTGGGATTTGTAGTCGGGACATATAGAGACGGTATACGCCACAGAGATCAAAGCAGGAAGTGAAGACGATCGTGTTTAGAGAGCAGAACAAACTGAATCTGGACAAAAAGTGGTGATTTTGGTGAAACTGGCATCTGCTGTTCAGATAACCTCCTCCACCGGGCTGGTGGGAGTCGCAGAGGGGGCCCTGCCAAACAAAGACCCTGGACAGCGAGGCGGCAGCGGCGACGGCGCACATCCATACGGGGGGGGGGGTACCTGGTCGATACTGCCAGTAGCATATGCTTGTCTCAAAGATTAAGCCATGCAAGCCTAAGTACACATGGCTGGTACAGTGAAACTGCGAATGGCTCATTAAATCAGTTATGGTTCCTTAAACTTCAACATGCTGTGCCTCAATAGTCCTGATTCACCTTGTCTTCTAACACCTGGAGCACTGCGCTCACACCAGCGTCATATCCTTGCATTGTTTTTTTGAATATTTTTGGTTTGGAGGACAGCTTTCTAATGAAATACATACAAGGCTGGAACAAGGTAAAAACAAACATTTTGTTTCATGATGAAATAGAGAGTCTCTTCTTTCATTTGAGATATTCAGTGTTTTCAGAGTCATAGTACAAAATATTCTGTGGGTCTTAAAATATGACTCAAAATGGGCAAAAGGCACTTCCTATTTTATAAAACGGCTGGCACTCAATGGGTTAAAAGCCTAAAAGACAACAAGGGCACAGAAACAATCATAATCATGAAGCTACTAACCTTATACTGTATGCAGTGAACTTATAGGTCAGCTTTGTACTGAATTGAGTGTGAAAGGAAGTAATGCACTTCATAGGCTACTAATGTCTGTGACCTGAACTGAATGAAATTTTTAGAATCAGCAAGTGATGTGTGATTTCAAGTGGTTGCACACATGGTTACTGTGCTTGGTTTTAGGTTTTGGAAATCAATTCACTTCAACAGAATTTCCCTGTGGCGGTAAAATACATTTATGTGCTGCTTTCACATGGTCGTAAACTGAGGTAACATGCAAATCATTGCTGGTAACCAGCTTTCCTCAAAGCAGACCACAGAGTCTAAAATTGAGGTAGCATTCAATTCCATCTGAAGAGGAAGCACTGTCAACTTGTCAGTCATTCAGTCCATTTTGCCCGAAATAAAACTGTCCACATTCAGTCAAATCCAATGGTGGCCCAGTGTCAGTCACTCTGTGGCTGAATTCAGAATTTTACATTTTCTGGTGTGACCAAGCGCTTAACAGGGTAAAGCGATGTTATGTTGCCTCTGAATAAATTGGGGTTTCTGTTTGGCTTTACAACAGGTGTTATCACGGATACAGCTTACTCTTAAATAGCTTCCCCCATCTACAATTCATCAAGAGACCCTGCAGGGGAGGGTTACAAAAATCAATCTTCAGTGGTGGAAAACACCTGCTTTAACACAGAAAGCCAGAGGGAGCTAAAAACAAAAAGACGCTTGTGTGCAGTGAACACTGGATTAAACTGTTTGCTTACTTTTGTGCATGCAAGACGTCGGCTATGAGTGTGTGTCATCTGTGGCCAAGCTCTGTCAGCCCTGAAGGACCGCAGCCACACACTGAGGTGAGTCCATTAGGCACTTCTTAGGTCTAGAAAAGCACAGCAACCCCGACCAGAGCTTGCAAACAGCTTGGACAAGAACATGCAGAGACACAACTCAGCAGAAACACTCACACTCACACACACACACACACACCCTCCTCCATAGCTCTCGTTGGGACTCTGCGATCTGCTGGATTTCAGTGAGTCTCAGTGTGTTCTGTTTTTTTTTTCCAGACGGCCATCTCTGCTCGGCGCCGCCATCTGTTCTCCATGCTGTGGAACACGGCGCTCCCTCTGGCTGCAGGTGTTTTCACATGGTGGCAAAAAGGATCATTGGTGTAAAAATACATATTCAGTACAGATGTGGTTCATAATGTTGCTGTTTTTTGGGACAGTAAACTCACCCAATGAGTCGTTTTCCTGTAGTGTTTTTCAAATCTAGTGTGTTAAAACTCTTCAGGACACAGTGCAGCAAACGCATCTCTTCACTTATGCAGTTTATTAGATATAAATATGTTGACAACAGTCACTATGATTATGATAGAGAATATTCTTTAATAGTTTACTACAGCAGCGTTTTTGGCCAAATTTGTTAAGTTTGTGAGTTACCATAATGCACCAGAAAGCAAGAGTTTTTCTTGCACTTCCTCTGGATATTTGATGGTAAATGGTGAATTCACCCATTTAACAAGGCAATGCCGAAGTAATTTTCTTCTGTGGTTGAGTCTGTATTTGAATTTTTATGTCCTCTCTGCATGCCACTTATGCTATTAACGGAGCTTGCCACCTGCTATGGTTAGACACTAAAACCAACAGACCCGCGTGGGAAAGTTGTCTGCAATGACTCAGCTGAGTGAGGGATGAGTTTTTGAAATGAAAATTTAGTTTGAGAAGCAGTGCTTCAATCATACAGAAGCTGAATCAGTATAATCTCATATTCCTTTGATCCATCCTTCCCTTCTCCACTGCTAAAAGGTAGCCTAAATGTCCTTCACCATAACCTTCAGCTCGCCCTGGGGGATATAATAATCTCACTGTGTTCTGCTTCTGGACGTGTCACGTATACCTCCAAAATGACACAGCCAGGAAGCATCCTGATCAGATACCCAAACCACATCAGCTGGCTCCTCTCTCTGCCTAAAAATGAAACCATTTTGCTTCATCCAAGATCTAAATTCTTGGAATCAGTAATCGTGACCGTACTGTGCAGAGTTGAAGGTCATCTTCACCACGACAAGTCAGTAAAACACCTGTGTCTGCCAACACAGCAACAAACCACCCACCTGTTGATGCTCCTCTCGCGGATGAACAACGCCTTGAGATTACATGTACTCAGGGGAGCAACTTGTTCCAAAACCAAAGCAGGTTATCTGCTGTTTTTCTGCAGAGATCCACGGCGTCAGACTTTGAGGGGCTGATGCTCATTTCATCGTCTTCATGAATCCATCCTTGAGATCAGAACCAGTACATCAGGCCAACAGAACTACATCAGAAAAACAGACATGACAATCCTGGCACAGTCATGACAAGGTACAATCATGCACTATTTATTGCACACTAAACTACCTAACTAAATTAACATGTTACAAAAAGACATAATATGAAAGCCATGTGACAAATAGTAAGTATACGGAAGTGTTCTCCTCCTGATTTGTTAGCTCTTAACATTGTTTTTATAAATTCTTTATTTTGATAAAAAAAAAAGCTTAACATGTCAGTAAACAAAGAGCAGAGCTGCTGATGGCATCAATAGATCTGGATGGAAGAACACCTGGGAATGTGGGAATGTGTGAAGTGAGGATTCAAAGAGAGGAAGAGAGGAATTATGCGCACACACACACACACACACACAGTAAGGACAGATGCATTAACAAGGGTATACTCTCTCTCTCTCTCTCTCTTTCCCTCTCTCACACACACACCCACCCCCACACACCCACCCACACACACACACACACACACACACACACACACACACACACACACACACACACACACACAGGTCCGCTGTGCCTCCCAGAACTCCCATCTGTTGAACCAGCAGTCCAGGTTGGCCTTAATGAGAAATAATGAGCCTTCACTAAATAACAACAGCTTGGATGGATTTCACCTCCACTTCAGATTTTATTAGAATGGCATGAACACTAGTTCCCTCTCCAAGTTACAAAATCCGTTTGATTCAGCTCAAAATAACATTTAGTTTCCTTTAATGTTCTAAGAGTACAGATGATTTTTTTAAAAGATAATTGCACTGATTCAAAGGGCAATCAAGCATTAAGATTGTTTGATATAGAAAATGCTACCAAGTATTTATTTGCAAAAGGTGTAATCTTCTCATCATCATTTTAATGAAGTAAAAACATCAAACTTTTCACACTGGCCTCTCTGAATTATGAGCTTAAACCTGGATTAAAAGGAAGAAGGGAGAGAAACTCCTTCAAAGGTTGACATTTTTCTCTAATAAATCAGAGCGAAGAATGGAAAAGCTAGACCTCTAACAGCTGGCATAGCTGTCAGCAAAGTGTGTATGTGTGTGTGCGTGTGAGCGTGTGTGAGTGTGCGTGTGGTTGTACAAAGCGCACTAGGCATCAAGTCAGGGAATCCAATTGGCCTTGCACGATTTCAAGCTGGAAGAAAGAGGAGAAAAGGTTGAGTGTTTGGGAAGAGACAAGAAGAAAAACAAACACACACACACACACACACACAAAAAGGTAGTAAAAGTCAGAAAGAGGAAAAAAAGGATTGAGGCTACAAAAAAAATATATACATGTAAGTATGAGGTGGTAACAGGCAGGCAGATAGATTTTGCAACATGGAAAAAACAAAGATAAATATTATATACATTTTACATGCAACATGCCATGAAAGAGGATACACGCGCACACACACACACACACACACACACACACACACACACAGTAGCAGACCTTGTTGTAGAAGTCAAGCAGCTCCTGGTGGTTAAAATCAAGAAAGACATTGTCCTGAACCTGGAGAGAGACAGAGAAGCACAGACACAGGGAAGGTTAGAGAGGAGACATAATAAGAAAAATAAATTCAGAAAAATACAAAAAAAGCAGAGGATAAAAAGCAGCAATAACAGCACAGGCATAAGAGTAATGACCAAGACTTCTTCAGTTGGCTTTGTTTTGCTTTCTACAAAAAAGCTTCATTAATTATTACTGCTCTCTGGCCGTCTAAGTCATATCCATCAGTGTTTAAAAATACACTGAAGCCAAAGTCACTGTCCACAAAACCCATCACTCTTCCTCCATTCTGCTTTGCTTCATTTTTAAAAAGAAACTGTAGCATGATGGACAACATGTTGTCTGATGTCACAACAAACACATGCAGCGGGTTTGCAAAGCATGCAATAAATAGCAATATAGGAAATTAGGTTCATCCTTGGGACAATATGGAATCTATTTTACTGCTGTTCACTTTTTAGTGACTCATTTTAAACCCACAGTCCAGCTCATCTGGTAAAGCAGACATTCATTTAGAATGCAATGGAAAGCACAAGCTAACAAGTTTCTCATGAGGATTTCTGAATCTGACTTTGAGTCAGAATGAGTGGGGGAAAAAGAAACCATTGAAAATAAGGTTAAAAATGTTATGGTCATTACTTTGTGTTTAGGATTTTTTTTTTAAATGTGATCCAGAGAAAATTTGAAACCCTTTCTTTTTCCTCCTTTTCCATTAATTTAAGGGCTGCAAAAATTAAAACACTGTTGAAACTTTATCATTTGAAAGCAGCAACATGTATTTCAGAGGAGTGAAAGGAGAATAGAAAATAGTTCCTTTCAGAAAATCAGGAATTAAATCAATAGTAATACAACGGTTTTAGCAGGAAAATACAAAAAGCTAGAATGTGTGATGAAGATTTGTGAACACTGTTTCAATATTTTTGAGTGAATTATTCTGTTTTTATGCTGTTTCATTTCTCAAACAACAATTTACTGTACGATGATACAGGTTGTGTCGTTAAGTGCTAACTCTTGCGGTTCACCTGAGGGCATTACTCTCTCCTTCTGAGAAGACTGAAAGGAGGGAGGCGAGGTTCTGCAGAAAAACCTTAAACACCAAGGAAATCACAGGACTATCATCATTATTGTCACTCCATCACACATGACGGCTGAACAATAATCCACCACTGTGAGTAGGCGTAATGACAAGACACTTTATCAAACCCATCATTGAGAAAATAGCTATAATGTTTGAAATGCTTTCTGGGTAACACAGAATGAGAAGGGCAGTCAACTAAAAGTGCACTCGGTGTTGATGACGGTACTCCTGACACCAACTGAGAGGAAGGTG
Organism: Synanceia verrucosa; assembly: GCA_029721515.1. NCBI lineage: Eukaryota > Metazoa > Chordata > Actinopteri > Perciformes > Synanceiidae > Synanceia > Synanceia verrucosa. Next base: position 17,856,227 of record CM056551.1, on the reverse strand, counting down.
AGAGAGAATGAACAAAAGACAGACACAAACAAACAAACACAAAAGAAAGTACAACGTAAATTCCAATCTACAGCTCTCATTCCTGTCGTTTGGTGCTCAGAAACTAAAGACTGCAACTGGCTGCTTGCCTGGTTGGGTGGGTGAATGGACTGGGAGCACATGTGTCACTACAAATTAATGACAGAGATATTAATTAGAAGCGACGTTAAAAGTCCATAAAGGAAAGCACGGGGGAAAATGTTATCTCTCTTCAACAAAGCACAGAAAATGTAGGACAGCACTGAATTTAGAGCGCTGCATTACGACAGGTAATACAACAACTGATTAAAATGTTGTTGCCAAGGGAGATGCAATGTAAAGAAGATCAAAAAAACAAAATGATGAATGATTTCTCAGCGTAAACAAGGATGTTGTTAGGAAATGACTTGATTTGAAATATAAATTGGGCGTGCAGTTAAATTAGTTGAATGATGAACATGCCGGCACTGATCTCAGTCTTAGTTCACACCACTCCACTGCTTTCCACTGTGGAAAACATATCATAATGAGGAGGAACCAGCGCTGCATGCATTACTTTGGATTGATGGTCTTTGGTGTGCTTGGAGGTCGCAGTAACAAACACCAGCTGAGTTGGAAAGAAAGAAATAAACACTCCTCAGCAAACTGAGCTGACTCTATCATTGCCTGACAGAGGTGAGACAGGGGGCGACTGAAAATGCAGCTTGATGGTGTGAAATGTGATGTTGATCACAACTATGCCACAATAAAGACAACAAACCTGCTGTAACACTTCCTGTCTGGTACACAGGGGCTGAGGATGAAAGTGTGTGTATGTTTGAGTGCGTGTGCTTATGTGAATGTGAGACTGACAGTGCGTTCTGATGAGAATTTCCAGGAGAAACGCTGATTTGTCTTAAGAACATATGCACAAGGGTGCGTGCGTGCGTGCGTAGGCATGTGGCCTGCCTTATGTGAGGACAGCATGTGCAATTAGGCACAAATGCCTAAATACCCCAAAGGTGACTTAAACCAACGTGTGTGTGTGTGTGTGTGTGTGTGTGTGTTTTGGTCCCTCCCATTGTTCCTCAGGGTTGAGATTTTACCAGGCAGTAACCCAACAAGGCTCTGACAGATCTAGGCTAACACTAATGGGGATAGGATGCATCATCCTCATCATCACAGCCCTATACTATCAGTGCAAGCACGCACGCGCACACACACACACACACACACACACACACACACACACACACACACACACACACACACACACACACACACACACACACATCTTATCTGTCTCAGTGCCAAAATCTTATGTGTCAGGATAGAGAAAACAGGATTAAGTCATGAAGATAATCATGAATTCACTTGCATCTTGCGCTCCATACATGTCGGTGTATGTTATTACCATATAGGCTACATACTAAGGGAGATGCAGCATCATCAGAGGGAATAAACCAACCAAAGGAAAATAAACTAACAAACAAATTTCTTCAAAAGTATCCTTCACTATCTGCAGAAATGTGGGACTTCATATTCTGCCACAGCTCTGGGAACAAGCCTAACAGCTTTCGACAAGGTTACTTGTACAATTCCCTCAACGAGCCAACAAAGTCATGGAGGGATAATTGAGAAAGGAGCTCTATATGGATTACAGCATAAGCCCCCAGACTCAAGCTGAGGATACCCCAATGTTAAAATTCTAGTATAGTTACATAGTGGCCAATTTCAACCTTCACTTTCCATCAGTAATAACATTGTACTTCTCAACCTATTTCAAATAGTTTCTATGACAACATAATCAACATGGGTGGTCTGGCTTTAAACAAATTAGTCAAACTTCTTCAGAAGAGGAAACTTTTTTCTCTTACTCAGAGCACACTGAGAACAAAAAACATTAGCTTATGCTGAAATTTGTGAGATTGACCCACATTTCTGGGTAAAATGCCTGTACTATACAGCATTATGACATTTCAGGTGCACTCACTTTGGGTTTTACACCTGTTGGGTTTTTCTTTTTTAATTTCCAGGTTTCAGAAGTTGCCGCAGTGAATATATTGATACTGACATCTGGACAACTGCTGCACTGATGTAAAGAGGGGACCAATTTTATGACTTTAAGCTTTGAAAGATTTCTAGCAGGAACCAATTCCAACTGATAAAAAAGAAACATTCAACACATGGTGCTTTTATCCTATCAAGTGATTACTGGTGTCAGTGATGTGAGTTTATATTAGACCACATGTGTACGGCATCTAGCACTGATATTTTCATACCACAGGGAGTCTGTGTAAATGGACACAAAAAGGCTCTCTTCATCAATTATTTGGCTCAGTGCAATACAGAACAGCTTGGATATATTTTTTTTCTTGCCTTACAGGAACGGCTTTAAAAAAGGAAGGAAGGGAATAAAAAGGAGAGGCAGTAAAAGATCACAAGGAAGAGAGAAAAAAAAGGGGAGTGAAGAAATAGGTACGAGAGAAATGAATGACAAATTACAGCTTGGGCTAAAAAATGAAAAAAACTGTGATATCCCAAGAGAACTTTCATTGTAACAAACAACCAAAAGCACCTCAAACATCGAGCTGACATAAATATTTCATCTTATATGCAGAGATTTGACTTAAAACTTACTATAACAAACAATGCTGCCTATAAATTCAAAGATATATATATATATATATATATATATATATATATATATATATATATATATATAAAGAACAAACAGAGCAGCTCCATGTCTCATTTTTAGGCTTTACTATATAACCACTTGGCATCATTCCTAAATGTAGCAAATATGCATTGATTCTGACAGTATTTAAAATTAAATGTATATTTATGCTACCACAAGTAGCACTTTTCCCAAAAATGCATTTCACTTTATCATTCCTCAACCAAACTGAATAAATATGAACATGCTTGAGTGTGAAAGTTATAGAATATAAATGTATTGTCCCACTTTTCTGCTTATTTCTATGTGACACCAGCAGCATTAAATCAGCATCAAAGACAGGGTTACTGTATTTCTTGCCAGTTCCAGACCTCTGCAGAAAGTTACATCGTAGGTCCCCTGTGACTTCGCTGCATCATGTGTCTTCTGTGACTATGAGCTCCTTGACAGTTTGTCCAATTGGAGCTCCCTGTCGCTGCCTGGCCGTTGACGTTTGCCTGACAGAGAGAAATCTTGACAGTGAAAGACAAAGAGGCAGAAAGAGAGGCGGCATGCACAGGAGGCTGAGCTGTCGGATTTTGGCAACCCTTTATCTCTCAACACACTCATAACAAATACTCTTCCTTTTCCTGGCTGCTTTGCTGTAATTTACACTCAAGAACACACTCTCCTTTGTTTTTTGGCTTCACCACGCATCCTGTTCATCATTAATCAGAAAAAGTACAATCCTTTCTGTTAACTGTTATGTTGCCATGGGTACACACATCTCAACAAAGGCCTGATGACTGAGTAACTGTTGGTCTACCTCTCTATCTGGTCCATCAACTTGTCGGCATGCTTGATTGCTTCTCCGTCTCTGTCTGTCGCTCAGCTTACAGCAATCACAATATAGAGTATGTGTCATTACTGTTTGTCAGTTAGCTTACAATACATGCATGTCTGCCAACCTATCTGCCTGTCCTCCTCCCTGTGCCAGCCTACATTCACAAGCTTCCCTGGCTGTCTGGGCTGTATGCTGCCATCTTGCTGAAGGATGATCAGCAGGGGTTATTTTATGAAGACATGAGGAGGGTTGTTCCTGTTGGCACTGGGCGTGCACACATGTGACAGCGCTAATAAATCTGTGGCCTTAAGATGCAGGGTAATAAACTCCATAAACTTCATTGTCACTAATATATATATATATATATATATATATATATATATATATATAGATATTAGTGCGTTAACACAGTTTAATCCATCATCATAATTGATAGATAGAAAATTAATGGTATTTAATGGTAAATGATCAACATTAATCCACAAAAACCTGTGATTAACCGATTAAAAATTTTAATCGTTTGACAGCCCCAATTTGTTTTTTCTTCCTAACAACATGAGAATCAAAACTACTGTAGCTTTGCTGTAAAAAAGAACAACTTATAGAAAATAAAGCAAACGTGGTCACACACACACACACACACACACACACACACGTGAGAGAAGAGTGTCTGTTCAGCCGCATAGCTGTCTGTCGCTAAAAACATATACACTAACAAACGCAGCTGTGCTGTCAAAACACAGTCTTTTAATGTCTCAATAAAGATTTTTGTTGTTTGTGTCACTGCTACAGGTGTGCTGCTTCCTCTTTTATGATGAGAGTGCCTCTGTCCATCTGTCTGTAGCTCATCAAGACTGATGAGGGTTGTCTAGTTCATAGACACCTGATTCTCTGAGGAGGAGGAGGAAAAACAAATCATCATCTGGGGAGAATCACGGACACCAAATTGGCATAAGCATTATGCTGAGTTTAATTAATAGCTTTCCAGTCATTAGGGCACACTAATCAAACTAAATGCAATATATAATACATCTAATATGTCCTCCTACTATGTCTTATAAACAAGAGGAGGATGGCATAATAAGGCAATTACAGTACGGTGACTATTGACCCCCAAAATGTTCAAAATGACACGATCTATTAGAAGCAGCATTTCTCAAACTGAGGCATGCTGCTGGGTATTCCTTCAGCCAATCAGCTGACAGCCTATTACCAGTGTACATTGTATATATACATGGTATATAATATTAGCATTTGGACTGGATTCAGTGTAAACTGTGATAAATATGCATGGGTTAGGGTGGTCGTCAGTGGTATAATGAGACTTCTTCAATGCCCCTGATAATAAACCTTGATATTTATTTGAAAACCTCTACTGTGCAGTCACATTTTTCTCATGCAGCCAAACTACAGAGGAGGTTCATTGAGCAAAACAGCTTATTTTTCCAAAGTAACACCATGAAATATTGTGCAATAACACTGTTGGTGATGGTGCATGAATAGAAAACATTGTTCTTTTTGGTTGACACACTTTTTTCTCAACTTTTATTGATTGCATCAATTTCACTTTTAATTTCCTACAATTTGATACACCTGAATAAACAATCCTACCTGAAGACCCAATCATACCACAGAAATGACAAAATAGCAAACATAATCTTCTGAAGAAGAACTCCAGATATGGTTGAAAGTCCAAGAGCTGAATGGAACTTGGAGTGAGATTTAAGCTCAATTTTTCTGTTAAATTACTATTATTTTGAGGTTAGGCTATGTCAATTCCCAGAATGTGTTGCAACCCCAGAAAACAGGAATGAACTTGCTGCATTTAACTTTAAGTATACAGTAGGTGGAGAGAGAAGTAGCAACAGCCAGACTTCCAATCAACAGAAAGTGACTCTCACTCCAAACCTTTGTTGTCTGCTGAAACTCCAGATACTAGAGAAACAACTTTCTCAGCCTGTGGCATTGTGGTTTTCTCACATGTGATTGACATAATTAAGCGTCTGAAACTCTGAAACCTTGTGTTCACAGCTGGTGTTTTAGGTGTGTGTCACATTCTGCTACTTACCTCAGTTGTAAAGTCGCTGATCCAGTTTGGTCTGGTCTCCATTTGGATGATAAAACAAATGCCCTGAAGCTCAATGAACATCTTCAGTATCTTTGGGTTTTAATTCAAGTACACCCAACCAAAACATCCAACTCCTGCTATACAGTACGTAATAGAAGCGTTCCACAAAATGTGTCAGTCAGTGACAACAAAACGAAACCAGTAGCTCAGAAAACAACCATGTTTAATCTTCCCATGACCTTTTAAGCCTGGAGCCATTCGGGAAAAAAAACAGCCTGTAGGAGCCACATATGCACTGTGCGTTGATGCTGAAAGAGGGGCACCATGGTCTTGTATCCACTTCCACAGCCGTGCCCTGTAGGCATCGCACAGTGACAGACATGGAACCTCAAAACGTCAGCTATTCACTAAAAAGCCTGTCGACTACAACAAATAAGAGCTGTCAAGGCCAAACACTGGAAACTGTCAATCACCTCTGGTATTTATAACAGAAATGAGCACAGGCAGATATGTGCACACAAACATATAGACAGGCACAGTCCTATTCTACTAATATATTAAGAAGAGGAGATATTTTACACACCTCTGTCAGATTTACGACACAGAAGAGATGACATGATGGAGAGCCCTTCCTGTACAGCGAGGGGCCAGCATGTCACTCAGTCTGTCTAATTTCTATGATGTAGAGAAAACACTTGGGCCCAGTACATTCCTTCAGTCTGAATGTTTCATTCCTCTTAACTTTGCCTCCTTTTTCAGCAGGCCTTTTGATAACACGCTCATTCAATCTAAACTCTGAAAGCCACAGGGAGTAAATAATAGCATAGAGGAGTGGAGTGTTTGCCGCTACCCAAGTGGGAACTTTGACAACAATCAAACGAAAAACAAGGCAGGCAAAACAATAAACAAACTGTGCTTTTGCTTTGTTTTGTGTGGAGACAGCAGGTTCCAGGCCTGACAGGATGAATTCCTGAAAACACACTCAAAAGGCTGCACACATACTGTACACGAGTGGGAACGTGCATACACAAGAACGCATGGGAACCATGGAAACAAAAGCCCACACACCCAACAACACAAACAATAATCACACACACTGGACATTTCAACCATTTAGTGAAGCTTTTAGCTTCTTACACCCATTATTTTCCCTGCTCAATTGTTTTAATGCACTCTCAGTGGCAACATGTACAATGTCACGTGTGATGTTAATATGTTAATAGATGACAGGACGATACTGGTTACTGGTTAAACAGCTGAGCTTTCTAGAGACACATACACATACACACACACACACACACACACACACACACAGATATTCATTACTGCCTGTCTGTAGCCTCCTCACACACTGTGCTCAGTGTCTCTTCCTGTTGAGGTGATTCTTCCTGTTCATCTGGTCTCCATCTCTCATTGGCCAAGATGCATCTCTCCCTCTCTGGATTTATTCCTTTCCTTTATCTCTGCTCCGGCATGTCTCCCCTCACATTAAGTGACACCTTGTTATAAACAGCCCATCAGTGAGATGTCCATCTGTGGCCCGGCTGCAGACTGACATTTATTAAGAGTCGGCTTTGCCTGCAGTCTCCCTGCCTCTCTCAGCATCCCCATATGAATACACAGAACCAATTAGAGGAGGAACAGGGCATATGTCTACATGCTCGGAGAGGATAGGCCACAAACACAAACAAACACCTAAACAGATATGGCAGACAGATGGAGGAAGTGAGGGAGACCAAAGAAGAAACAGGACAGGGTCTGAATATATCTCCCTAATAGCTAAGCTACTGAAAAGAAGCTCTCTTGAGGAACAGCTTTAAATTAACACTGAGCTTTCAATGAAAGGGGAACACTACCTACTGTGCTAAATAGGTGCTATAACAAAGGCAAAGTCAATAAGTATGTTATGAATAAAAGACACACATAACCAGTTTGCCTAATACACACAGTCAAGGCATAAAACACACAGGGACACACTACACAGACCTGTGCAGCAAACTCTCATTCAACAATGATGAGGCTTGACATTTATGAGCAGCAGGAGTTTGCTACCGGGGCTAAACAAATAACATCCTCCGTGGTGGGCTAAATAGGACGATGGCTATTTTGCCTATTGGTTTTGTCTCACGCAGATGAAGTCAGCTGCGTCCTGTCTGTGCAGTGTGTGTGTGTGTGTGTGTGTGTGTGTGTGTGTGTGTGTGTGTGTGTGCGCTTGAACATTTGTTTGTGTTTGTGTGTATTGTCCATCCACCTCCGCACTTCATCCTGTGTTGTGGTTGGGGACAATGGGAACATAACTAGGCTTCCACCAAAGCGTTTTGCTCCCACATCCGCCTCCTGAATCTTCACATGCTATGCAGCACAAACACCAGTGACACATACTGCTGATCTACACGTGAAGGATCCATTTATATATTAATCACTGGGAGGAGACAGGAAGACAGGGAGAGTTGTTTTTTGCCTTCCATACAGAAGCCTTCATTGTAGAGAAATTCCATGTTGACTTAACTGTTTTCAATAGAGCTACAATGTTGGCATGTTACGTGGCATCTGGCACGCAAGACTACAGTAGGCGATACAGGAAGTTAACTGCATGAACAAGGTGATAGACTGATTGCCAAAACATACCATTCAGCTGTCATGTTATCTCGCCCTCAACAAGGAAGAAACTCTCCATCGTCGACACCATGTGCAGTCATTTCTACCTTCAGAGTCACCGCTCATGCTTCATAGCACAGCTTTTATTTCCTCATCTCTCGTGGCTGGTTTGCACGCTACATAATATTGTATACACACATATTGTAATCTTGTGCTTGTCTTTACTGACAGTTTGATTTCAGTCACACTTATGTAGAAAATGCTAAATTAAAAAAAATGATTGAGTCCTAAATTTCAGCAGAAATTCTGGGTTTGTAGCTGTGACAACAGGACGACTGTCCCCAACTGCCATCTTCCTCATGCTCCTATTATTTTGTTGCTTACAGGGGCGGGACAGTACAAAGTTATCAGTGGTATTTCGAGTTTATAGACTTTGGTTGGCTAATCAACCAGAGAAATTAAAAACACAGTGGGGATAATAAAAAAAACTGTATGTACAAATGAGTGATGGCAAGCATCTTTGTATCTTGAACAGGTTTCATTCAGGCCATCAATGGTTAACTGGAACTAATAGCATTATATATTAGACATTATACGTATACTCAGCAACAAAAGAAATGCAGGATTTTTTTTAAACTACCTATAAAAGGAGCAGGAATGTGACTCGTCTGAAAACAGAACATCCAACCACTGTTGATGTGTCGAGTAACGATGGACGTTAGCCCATTCGCAGTGGGGAGGGCGGCGTATTGGAGTTAGCGGTGGACCAAAGTATGGCCTGCATATGCGAAGGTCAGCCTCTCTGAGCCGCCTATGCACTGTTTGAGCACTGATACGGGGTTGGTGATGTCCAGGTGTCTCAACAGCAGTAACGGTGGCGGGAAGTGTCCGGCCTCTGAGATGGCGAAGACGGATATGGCAATCCTGAATGTTGGTCGTCACACGTGGTCTGCCGCTTCTTGAACGATCTGAAGTGCTGTTCGTGGTTTGGAATCTGTTTCTGAGACGACTAATTATTGATTCATGAACGTTCATTGCCCTTGCAACATCTGGCGCACTCATGTCGAAACTCAGCATTCCAATAGCACGTTCACGCTGGATTTCAATCAGTCGCAGCATCATTATAAAAGCACTTAAGGCTGGAATATACTTCTCCGACTACATAATACGTTATCCGACTCCGTAGCTACGGAGACCCCTCGAGCCCTCGCAGTTCTCCGTCGTGATGCGTGTTGTGCAGGGGAAAATAGTATTTTATGATTTAATTATTTGTGAGGGAGATAGAAGAGAACAACATCGATTGCTTTCAGTCTTTAAAACTCCTCTTCCTCTTTCTTTTCAACACAAAATCGGATAATAGCGAACGCAAACCAACAACTTTCGGTATGTTCTGTGGAAATATACCCCAGCCATAATTACTGAATGAATTAAATGGATTTTTTGAGCAAGTTGAATGTGTCTGACTTGCCTTTCACAAGGATAATCGATACTTTAATTCCTGTCCTGTCTGCGCTGCTGCAGAGGCGACCTGTCTGTCTGTTTCTGTGTAGGGAGAGAGGCTGCATTTCACAACAGGGTGTAACTAGAGGACCAATCACAGCCCTTGTCGTCTCCCTCTTCCCTTGACAGATTGACGGACAGTTAAAAAAAAATCCTGCGCCCGGAGAGGACGGAGAGTCTCTCCGGCGACGCAGAGGGCTCTCCGTCTCTACGTACGGCACTTTACGGAGTACTATGAATTGGCCTTTAGAGAAAAGAATTTTTCCCATTTTATGCAGGTTGGGTAGACAAACAAAAGTGCCGATCCCATTTTCATACGGCAGTGCTCTAGTGGTCTGGGTCGACCGCACCTCCGTTAATCTGGCCATCGGAATACGGCGTCACAACACACACTTATTGCATTTTTGGCAAGTTATCATTCATGTGCAACATTTTGTCCAAACAAGCATTTTCACAACACTGTGAGAGTCATAAATTTAATGTTACTATAATTGAGGTTATTATTTACACTTGTACATTTCTGGTTATGTTAAATTTCCTGCTGTGAAAATGGTCTAAAGGCATTTACACATTATAAAACATGCTGAAATGGGATTGAGGAGGACACATGGACAAAGAAGAAGAGACAGACAGGCAGCGACAGTGGTGCTGGGAGAACAGAGTGGCCTCTGCTGGTCATTTGTCAGGTCATTAGGTTTCACAGTCAATGAAATAATAGAATAATAAAGAATCTCTCTGTACCGTCCAACACACAGAGAGCGGTTGTTTCTGAGTGGAGGCTCTCTTTCACCACCACTTCCCACCGTACACACATGAACACACACAAGCACTCCTTTTCTCTCTGAGTCTGTCTTTCTCTTATATATACACACACACACACACACACACACACACACACACACAGCTGACAGTCTCTAGGTGGGCAAGGGTGGGATTTTCACACGCCTCACTCCCCAGAGCCCATTCAGTACAGTACGCAGCATGGCAGCAGGACACACACACAAAGCCTGGGATTGTCTGCACCCAGTGGGCCACTCACTGAACTAGAATGACAGAAACACACTGAAGCACGGATGCAGATACAAACACAGGCTCACTGCAGACATGTGTGAACACACAGACTCACACACTGCATTCACAGAAGCCTGTACAGAGCTAACGCTTTTTGAAGACCACAATGAGAGAGAGAAAAAAAACATGGTTGGACGGGGTCACTGATTAACTAACGTCTTGACTTTCTGACTAATCAGAAAAACTAAATGACTACGAACCTGAAAAACAACCAACATGCAACATCACCCTTGGCAGGCTAAGATACATCAACATGATCTGAGTTTGTTCCTGATTCAAACAGAAACATCACTGCATAAATATGACTTTTATCAACTCATAATCAAGCTTTTGCTTAGTTAAATGCTGAGCTGTTCCACTTTCATGGCCCTCCTGCTGAGTCATAAAGAGATTTTTGAGGCATTTTTAGCAGTTAATTCATAAATAATGGCCAAAGCCACTGCAGAGGGACTTTACTGAAATAAACATTTGAATGCCACTTACTGTTCTCTTAATAAAATATTCCGTCCTGCTTGTTTTATCTGGCATGGTGATGATAAAAATATCTCTCATCTAAATATTGTTTCAGGACTCTGTGCTCAAATGTATGCAGTAGCCCAGCGAGGCATACAGTATGAGTTACATAGTCATTAATTATTCTAATTCAGTTTTTTATGAGAGTTACATGCTTTATTTCCTTTTAATATGTGCACATACTACACTTTTAAGTGTTTGATTTGTGCAGCATGTTTTTACGAAAAAGGCTCCTTTTTCTTTTTTTAACCATACAAGGTCTCGCTCTTTCTCATTCCCTCTGTTTCCTCTTTTCTCTTTCAAGTCCTCTGTCAGCCAACAGCAGTATTTCCATCTTAAAACACAGCCTTTGTCAAGTATCTTCGCTTCTGTCCTCACTATGTATATCGGTGCGCAGCTATGCAACAAAATACACACACTTCCAATAAAGGTTGGAGATAGTTGGCCTTTGAAGTTTTTACCGGAAGCAAAGTCAAACTGCAGAAACTGTAATGGGAAATTTCAATGATTGTCATGACGAATCAGAAAGAACAGGAGTTGCATCAAATATATCGCCAAAGGGAATTAACCGTCAAATTAGTTCCACTGTCACTCATGCAATAAAAGAAACACCAGTGAAAGACCAACATTAAGTTACAGGAAGTGCAACACAGTCATTAATCTAGTAAAACACACAAAGATTTTACAGAGATTCTTTACTCCAACTAGTCCAGTGTTAATACTCATCACTGTGGACAGATGCAGTGAAATTTACTTAAATAAAGACAAAAAATGAAGGGATAAATATGCTGAGTTCTAATTGGTGGGGTGATGAAACAGTTTTGGATAAACAAAACAAAAAGTTAACTAAATGAACCATTGTTTGAACACCAAAGCTGCTATCTAACACTGGGTCCTGTGAGAAATCTTTTCATGGCAGATTATCACTGGGTCTTCCCGAGTTGTGTGTAATGATTTCATCGCAAAGCAAAGCTATCCTTAATGACAGTCAGCATTTCCTTAAATGAGTCACAGCTGTAGCTTGTGGTTTGTGGATGTGACACCAGATAAATACAAGCTAAAAGAGACATTTGTTGGATAGTGATATGGGCTTCCACTGGATATAAAAGAATACTAAACAAACCACCAGGCAGTAGAGACGTTATTGTCACTGCTTCCACACATTTAAATATAGTGTTATTCAAGATGAGTGTCAAACTACAATTTGGGATAAATCTGGTTCACATCTTGCAGGGTGCGTGCATTCGTGGTGCTTCAGAGGCAGAATGCTAACATCTGTGCTCATCAGTGGGCTCAGACTTAACTGGCGATGACTGGGACTACCGCACCACTGCCACATCCTTCATGCTAGCCTCTCGCTGCTTAGCTGCCCAGCTTTAATGAAAAACACTTTCATGTGAGCATGGAGCAGAAAAACATGCATGCACACATGCACACATGCCCACACACAACCATATTTCATGGGGTTGAAGGCACTGGAGTGTTTTTTGTGGTGCCAGTGACACTTCTGAACTCCTTTGACAAATGTTCTATGACCAACTCTTCTTCTACCGCCGCCTGCTCTCTAGTGAGGTAGAGCCATATTATTATTCAACCACATGGGAATCTCTCTCTTCCCGAGGGAAATCTGACAGCTCCTCCACCCTTCTATTCCCAGCGTGGTCAGCGGTGAATAGAAACAGCCTGGTTCTGATCAGCCCTCTATTCGGCACGTTGGGAGTGCGTCATCTGCCATATGCTGCGGTTGCTGGTTTCTGCTGGCCTTCCAGTTTATTTGCCTAAACCAATATAAGACGAAGATGTGCGCCTCAAATCATAAGAGAAATAAGTGCATCTCTCATTGTTTTGATGCATTGCCATTGTCTCATGTCAGTAAGTCGTTCTGGTGCCTGAAGATTATGACAGAAATCAATCATTCAAGGTTTCTATCATGAGCACTGACCTTTACAAAAACATCAGTATATCTGTTTCAATTGGCTGATTCTTTTTCTGCTTGGCCATTTTTTTTCTACTAATAACTGCCATGTACAAAAGGTTTAGTAAGTGAATCCTGGGCTCTTTCTTCTTCTCTTATAGGACTCAGATACTTATTGACATCTATGACATCCCAAACCACAGTATATACAACACATCTTCATTCTGCATATTTTAATTATGTTCCTGACTCACAGAGTATAGCAGAGAACCTTTTGAAGCCCAGCACATGATGCATGACTGATACCTACTCATAATAAAGGAGAAGTCATGCAGAGGTCATTTTTGGTTTTCTGATTAAATCTCTCCATGTGGGGCGGATGAAGGAAGCTGTGCAAGCCATTAAGCTTTGCCGACATCAAACCAGTCCCCCAACCACCTGAACTTGACAATCTTAATCTGACAAACTGCCGCGCTTCATGACTATTGCATTGAAGTATGAACTTGAAAACTTGTAACAAAACCCTCCAGAGAGTCTTTAAATTCAAGCACGCCCTTAAAGACTCATCTGAGACAAGGCCCAGACATCTTTTCATCATCTTAAGAGGAATCCTAAGGTTTCAGCCCCTGTGGTGAATTTGTGTAATGTGAGCGGCAGAGTGCAAGATTTTTCTTTTTGATACACCTCTCTCCCAACATCCCTCCAAACCTCCCACTCGTATTTTACACATTTTCACTTCATTCTCCATTGTTTCTCTCAAGAGAAACATCTCTTAAGCTTCTACCACTCAGTCGTGCTGTTCTATTACTGTTGCTCTAGATAAGAAAGTCAGCTCAATGCCAGCTTAGCATGAGTGTAATCTCAGTTTTCAGCATCAGGTGGTGTCTTTGACTGGTAGGGAGGACAACTGCAGACGAGTCTGTTATCTGCACCTGACCTTCATTTCCAATGTTTACTCAACAAAGTGACTCACAAATGACAGACTAGAGTAAATGAATCTTGTACACAACATTAAACACTGAAAGACAAAGACGGAGCGAGAGGGAGGAAGGAAAATAAAATAAAGAAGATGTGAGATGGGAGAACAAAGAGAGAAGCGTAAAGATGAGCAATTTTGAGAGTGAATCAAGCGAGAGAAGTTAATCCATTTTTTCATAGCCATGCATGTGGTCTGTGGGAGTGGCAGGGGCTGGGCTGGCCTAGATACATGCCAAATGAATAAAGCCATAATATCCTTTGATACGAGTCTTTGAAAACATGTTGAGCTCCGAGCAGCATCTGTTCCTACTTTTAATCTGGTTAGGGTGTTTCTCCAATTCCAGCGGAGTATTATCGTCATCAGCAGGCGTTATGGATAGGAGGATGTGACATGATCAATGGAATGCCCTAATGTGGTGGAAAATAATGTCAATAATCTCTGTGAATTTGATTTCTCCGTGTGCATTTTTAACTCTGTAAGAGACTTTGAAACGCATACAGCTGCACCTGAAAACAAAATACAATAAGAACAATGATGCTGATAAACAGTGCTGTAAAAAAGTGCTGTAAACAGTGCCCCAAAGCTTTATATGTTATTTCACCATATATTTGACCATAAATTCATTAAATTGATACTCTGATGTATTAAAACATTATGTAAACTAAACATTCAGACCAAAAACTCATATTTATAGTGTTTACAGTGGTAATACAGCAGGAGAGAAAATGGTAATTTTCCCATAGACTTCAATGTAAACGGACTTCTTTTTGAAACCACCAGTATCGCCCCCTGTTGGCTGTTGGAGAGAATACAAGTATCGGCTTCATTGTCGTTAATAAACCAGCGGTTGATGTCACAAAATATCTCAGTCCACTCTTTATATACAGTCTGTGTGCAAGAAATTCTCAGTAATGTGCATATTTCCACCCCTCAAAGTACATCTTAAGCTCAAGCTCTAAAGTCCTGCCACATCATGATGATTGTTGTACAAATGCGCGGGACGTCTGATTTGCTTTTCTGTCCTCTTGTTGTGCATATATACATATATATATATATATATATATATATATATATATATATATATATATATATATATATATAAGTAATGACCAGATTTTATTTTTTTATTATGAGTAACTGTAATGATTTCTTAAGTTAACAACAGTAACGAGTCAGATTACTGAGTTACACAGAAATATAATTAACACTGATTAAGACTACTTTGTAAAATGTTACCCCCAAAACTGTTGATAAATAATAAAGCAGCTGATTTAGTGTAGGCCTGAATCTAAGAAAGCAGAGGTTTTATACTTGGCTCTCTCTCCAACAATCTGTCCAATGTGGCCTATTTAGCTCAACATCCAGCATCTGAAAACGAGCAGACCTCAAAGTGTGTGAAGCCTCTCCCTGTGCTCGTCATTACCATGTTTGTTTATCTAGTTGCTCCCTCAGAGGAACAACCAGCCTTGTTAAGGAAGGAGAAGAAAGCTTTAAAAGTGGAAATAAGGCATACATTTCAGTCCGGTCCCAGGACGATTCGCTACCAAGCTATTTCCATAATGGTAGCTTAACGGGAGCTAGCCGGCTGAGCGTGGGGCACGTCGCCCTCATTAAGGCACTCGCTCAGGAACAGATTAGCGCTTCATTAACATACAGAGAGAAGCGGAGGAAATTACCACTCTCCATTTCACAGTCTAAAAGGCAGGCAAAGACCAGAGTTAGAGATAAGTGGTGGGGAAAAGATGGACTCAATTTGGGCACAGATAAAAATCGATGTACAGTATAAAATGTGCTATTAAGGCATCCTGAATTGCGAGAAAGGGTTACCACTGTCTGTACCCATAGTTCTTTCAGTCTCTGTCAATAACGCTGCCTTCTTCACCTGTGTCACTCTCTGACATCCTTGTCACCCCTTACTCTGCAGAAAGAGGCCTGACTGGGCTTCATTATATCTAACTATAAAGCCAGAAGTCTTAGATGTTTGTGTCCAATCTACTTCACTCTCGGCAGGTGTATTGCTGGAGAAATTTGGAAACGTGACTCGTTCAACATTGATACACTTTGAATAAACAAACAAGAGCGCTCTGTGCAGAGACAGAAGTGATGCTTTATGGCTCCATGAACTAAGTCAAGTGTGTAGTCCACAGTGGGCCTTTACAAGCCATGGCTCATTGACTGCAGTTCAATTTACTACTGGATGTACTTACATAACAAACAAATGCTTCTTCACTTCCCTGGAGTCAACGAGCGATGAGCTGGGGGCCAAGCAATCGAACAGCCATGTCCTAAACGAGCAATAGTTAGTTAAATGAGAATGAGAGTGAGTTTCCTGGCCTGTATTGGTCCTTTTTGTAATATCATGAGTCCCTGCACCAACAGTATCAACAAAGCCAGAACTTTCTCATGGTGAACAACGCACTGGCTTTCAAAGAAGTCATCCTGTTCATGTTTTTTTTTTTTTTTATGATAAGGTCCTTAAAGTACATCAAGAAGTACTTCACAGGATGGTTTAATGTTCACTGCACTTGGAAGACTTGCTGGCTGTAATGTGAAAGCAGCAGCTCCTCTCTATCTGGTCTGATTCAAGAGTCAAAATCAGGAGGCAAGTTCTGCAGGAAAGATTAATTAGGCCTTTCACAGCAACAAATTAGTTTTTTTAGACCAAAGTGGTCAAACAAAGCCTTTGAAAAACTGAAAAACTGAGATTAGGGTTTGTCAAGCTCATTCTCCAAATGCATGCAGACATTGTGTGCAACTATTTCCTACAAACCTACTATTAGCCTCTCCTTCACCTCTTCATGCCCTCATCTTTAAGTCAGAGTTTCCACTTAAGTGTTTTTAACCTTTAGATTTATTGGGCCTAATTAGTACAACTACCTGTCCAAAGAAGGCAGAAATATCCTGACTCGTACCAGACAAAACAGAGCTTGAAGAAGTGTCTAATTAGGAAAGCTACCTGCAATAGGACACTTCCATATGGAGAAATGATCTTCCCTAAACTCTAACTTTGTTTTGTGACTTTTATACTAAATGTGTTGGAATGTTTCTGACCGCCACTACTTATCTAAATATTTTAACCTTTCGAGATGGTTAATTGGGGAGAAACCTGCCATCACAGTCTGCTCCCTTAACATTTAACATTAGGGAGATTTGAACTCTTTCTACCTCTCTCTGTATCCTGAATGATCCACATGCAAACTGTCACAAAAACATCTTGACATTTACTTGGATCTGATTTGTGAAACAACTGACAAACTTGATAAAAACAAACAAAGGGAACCTATACATTAGTCCCTCCTCCTCTGCTGTTATAAACAGACGTTTCCTACCTAGTCATACAATACATTGTCCTTTTTTCCCCTCTGTATGCTGCTGACACCTTGTCTTTCTCTTTCCTGGGCTCTTATGGAAAGCTGATTATCTAAAGGTTGGCAGGGTTATTATTACCTGACTTCAGCCAGGAAGCACTTAGGCTGAACAATGTGCTCTAGGCTAATGAGCTATGCTTCATTCTATAAAGAAAAGAGTATGCGTCAAACCTCTATGAACTCAAGCTTATTGAAGCCACATTAACCTTAAGGGACAGTCATTTTACATTGGAAAGTCTCTGGAGTCACACTTTCATCTGTTTTTCCCACAGAAATGTATCCTTTGACACAGGTTTTACTTAGGCCTATACTACGAGGAAAGGTTAAACATTAGACAAACACT
Organism: Synanceia verrucosa; assembly: GCA_029721515.1. Taxonomy (NCBI): domain Eukaryota; kingdom Metazoa; phylum Chordata; class Actinopteri; order Perciformes; family Synanceiidae; genus Synanceia; species Synanceia verrucosa. The sequence goes on along the minus strand of CM056551.1, from coordinate 17,838,372 downwards.
TAGATGTAAATTTATAGATTTTCTGGAGTGCAATCTGTGTCAGAGTCACTATCAAGGATCCCCTCTGTGTGGTCCTTATAAGTCTATGGAATTGTACCATTTCATTGACAATCAAGGAACCAATCCACTAATATAACACACTGCTTTTGGTAGTTTACATCAAAACGAAAAGCAAATAAAAGGAAAAGATTTGGAGAGAACCAAGATGTCCCTCATTACCTCCGCCAAGGAGGTTATGTTTTCACTGAGGTTTGTTTATTTGTTGGTTTGCAAAATAACTCAAAAAATTGTGGATGGATTTTGACAAAATTTTCAGGGTTGGTCGGAAGTGGCCTAACTAAAACTGATAAATTTTTGGTGGTGATCGGATCCGATTCAACAGCACCACCAAAAATTAATCAGTTTTAAGTTAGACCACGGGTGGCATGGTGGTGTAGTGGTTAGCACTGTCGCCTCACAGGTACCAGGTTCGAATCCCGGCCCGGGGCCTTTCTGTGTGGAGTTTGCATGTTCTCCCCGTGTCTGCGTGGGTTCTCTCCGAGTACTCCGGCTTCCTCCCACCATCCAAAAATATGCATGGGGATTAGGTTAACTGGCTAATTTAAATTGACCGTAGGTGTGAATGTGAGTGTGAGTGGTTGTCTGTCTCTATGTGTCCTGCGATGAGGTGGCGACTTGTCCAGGGTGTACCCTGCCTTCCGCCCTAAGATAGCTGGGATAGGCTCCAGCCCCCCCACGACCCTATGAGTATAAGCGGTAGATAATGAATGGATGGAAGTTAGACCACTTCCGGCCAATCCTGAAAATGTCCATGTCCATAACTTTTTCAGTTACTTTGCAAACTGACAAACCAACAAACAAACAAACAAGCCCCGGTGAAAACATAACCTCCTTGGCAGCGGGAGTAATTTTAAATAAAAAAATCGCCACCACCGCAGCAGAGGTCTGCGCTCTCTGAGTGCTTTTCTAGTTAAAAATGCATTAAATTGTGAAATTACAAAACCTTTTTCACTGAAAAAGAAAAGTCAGATTCCCCTCAAGAATTTTTACCAGTGAGACTAATCTAAATGACCAATCAGACACCAAGATTGGCCACAGAAATCCAGAAATGACACAGAAATAACACTTCTGCTGATGTGCAGTATACTAAATTAAATAACTAAATACAACCCACTGGAAGAGTGTGGTAACTCACATGGCCATAAAGTATAATATGTCATTTGTGTAGTATGTTCTGCTTCGAGTGAATTAATTAACCACTGTGCTGCTCTCCTAAAACACCTGTACAGTATGTCAGTGTGGCTGCAGATAGGATTAAATAATTAATGAACCATACAGGGGCATTACTGGTAGTGGGAACATTGAATTACAGCATAATGAGCTCAACTGTGAGGTTCAGTCACATGTGAAACAATCACCTCTTATTAGCCCACAGTATACCTCCGGTGTCAGAGTCAGCCACCGAGCCGTAAATTGAAGCGAAAGCAAGGAATCACTCTGACTTGTGACCTTGTGTAATATTAAAGGCACAGTAGGACATTTTGGGAAATACGCTTCATTTTAATTGCAGCTGATATGTACTTTTACTATGTACATTTTATCCATCCATATGGCAGTGTTTCTGGTCAACAACAAGATTTGATTATAGCCGACTATAGCACATAACTAAGATAGATAGATAGATAGATAGCTAGCATGTTGAGCAACATGCTGGTATAAGCAGTTGTTTTTTCACTTTGGATAGAGCCAGACTATAGTCCCCCATACTTCAAGTCTTTATGCTAAGCTAGGCTAACTACCTTTAGCTTCAAATTTAACGCACAGATATGAGAGCGCTAACGATCTTTTCATCTAACTCTCAGCTAGAAAGCACGTTAAGTATTGATTGGAAGCTAAAACAATTTAAAACAAAATTAATGGGTATCTGAAGTTTTAGTTTTGACTGTGTAAGAATGTTGTCTAACGTTTCGCAGTGGAGCCACATTAAACATTGACATTGATAGACACGCTCACCTCAGGGAATGTACTGGAGTTTTCGATCGTATCACACAGCCTTCCTCAGCCGATGGAGTTGATGCAATTGAATTAATTGTCTTTCAAATTTTATACCAACATGGTCCTCAAAGAGCTTGACAATTTAACCTTTCAACATGTCAAAATCTCTGTCTGTGCTATATTTTTTATTGTATGTATGTTATTGCATGTAATAACACTTTAAAATGAAGAAAAACAGAAAAAAATTTGAATTTTTGGGAAAAAAACAATGAAATTGAACATGACATCTTTAAGTTGAAACTTGAAAAGTTCTTTTTACCACAGGAAACAAATGGCGCTTTTCCACTACACAGTAACGGCACGGCACGGCCCAGTTTTGTTGCTTTTCCATTACAACTGAGTACCTCCTCGGCGTGGGCGGGGTCGTTAAACGTCAGCGCGAAACTGCCGTAACTTCATTGCATGCGACACAGACAACTGGGAATAAGAAGAACAACAACACAAACAATGCAGGACAAGGAAGCGGTCATGTATTTGTTGCTCACTCTGTGAAGAGAGACAGAGAAGACTCCAGGAAGTGTAAAAATAGCAAAGCAGTTGCCGGTTTTAAAAATGGCGGAGTCGAGTTGTGTTTGGTTTTTACAGTCCAATCAGACGTCCCGTATCCAATGACGCTTCCAATGACGACACTTGTTGGCCAATCAGTGGCAGTTGGCTGACGTTGCGTTTTAGTATCACTTCGGCTCGCTTGGAACCAGGACTGAAGAGGTACGAAAAAAGTACCTAGTACCAGGTACCAGGTACTAGTGGAAAAGCGCCACAACCTTGTAGAGCCGTGCCGTACTGTACCGTACGACGTCTGTGGAAAACGGGCTGCTTCCAGGAAAGACATGAGGGAAATTACCGTAATGACACCATATTGGCTGTAAAGCACAATGTCTCAGCTTTCAGAAACCGTTGGAACCGTTGGAACATACGGAACGTACGGAATTACTGTAATCCAAAGTGTGCAAGTGGAATGTGTCACTGGCATCAAGTTGGTGTTAAAGGGTTTACAGACATATGCTGATCCTGATGTAGATCCATATCCTGTGATGAGATTGTTTCCAAGTTTAAGATATCGTGATATGAACATAACATTCTTATTAATATCGTGATAATGATTTGAAGCGTCTTACCCAGAATTAGAGTAAACATGAGTTCCATCATTCAGACGTCACATTTTTGCAATAGAAATAATAACTCAATGCTATGAAGCAATGCATTCCTGAAATATAATCCAACCCTGCAAAATAACATCACAGACCTAACTGATCCTAATGCAGTAGCCTAGATTCTTTTTTCTCTTTCAACATCTCACAGAGGAGGAAAAAAACTGATATGAAAGCTTTGACTCTACTTTATCCTTGAAGTGTGAAAAAGTAAACGAAGCCCAAGCAAAGAGAGGGGGAAAAAATAGGTGGAAAAGAAGCTTCAGGTGTCATCCAGATTCCACACCTGTCCTTTAGTCTTTCATGACCAAATCAAAACATACCGGTGTGTCTCGTCTTCACTGTCAACCCCTTTAATGTCTCTCCCCCATGCCAGCTGCTCCATCCATCCATCAATCCATGTTTTTCTAAACTGAAAGCATACACAGTTATACAATACACACCACGACCAGCCCATTCACCTCCTGCTACGTCCGCACTCTGCATTACACAAATACTACACACACCTGCATGCTCGCACACACACTGACACACGCTCCAGCAGCCAGGCGCACATCATCACCACCTTTAACCCTTCCTGTCTGCACACTCAAGGCGTGATATCCTCCAAGATGTGAGAGACAGTAGAAATGCAGCCTCTGCCGAGCCTTGAGTTGTTTTTATGGCACGCTTCCTCTAGCTCAGGTCAAAATGCTTTCTGCTGGAAGAAGCTCATCATCTCGCAAACTTTGGAAAGGGCTATGAAAGGTTTTCCGATGTTTCATATCGAAGTGCTGTCTTTCTCAAAAATGGGTGACTTGTGTTGACTTGAGTGTCTCGCTAAAAACGCACTTCCAAGCTAAACTTCGCCATTTACCCATGAGGTGCCATCTAACTTTAAATCTCTTAGCGGTGCCTGTGTTAAAGGGCAACTTCTGCATTTTTCAACCTGGTCCCCATTTTCCCATGTTTTTTCTGTCTGACTAAAACTCTTACTGGTACAGGTTTTTTGTCTGAGACCATCTGTTACAAGTGGTGTTGGTCTGGCTCTTTGGTCGATTATGCGATTACTGCGTTCATTACCTCACAAACAACACACATCAGAGTTTGATTAAAACAGACTAAATGATAGTTTGTGAAAATGTAAGCCACTAGGGTCAAATATCTGGAAACTTGTCCAGTATTGATGGATAAGCTGTAACCTATAGTCACAAAATGAGCTGTGAGGCCAAGAGAGCAGCATTAATACAACACTACGTTCATTAAAAGTGCTGATTTTTGCCAGTGACAGGCTCAGAATGGTATTACAGGTTTAAGAAATAATCATGTCCCACTGAAGGGGAGGTCACTGTGAAATCTCAATTTCTGTGTACGCTAACATAATATAAACATGGGCTATCATGGAATTCAAAGACCTTATCCACAAAATATTCAGTCATGGCATTGAAAATATTTCTAGACAACATTATATAGTATCCACAGTCAAAAATCTTTCCATAAAGTTTCATCAGAGCCTGTTAGACAAAGATTATTACAGTGAACGTACTGTAATGGTGCCAGTTTACCCCAATAGCATCATATTGTAGCTTGTGTGCGGCTGCCGTCGACAGCGTTCTCCTTCAACAATGGACCAATTTCAGAAATTGTTGCTTTTAGTCAGACACAAAAACATGGTTAGCACTGTCGCCTCACAGCAAGAAGGTGCCAAGTTCAATTCCCGGCACGGGGCCTTTCTGTGTGGAGTTTGCATGTTCTCCCAGTGTCTGCGTGGGTTCTCTTCGGGTACTCCGGCTTCCTCCCACCATCCAAAAACATGCATGGGGATTAGGTTAATTGGCTAATTTAAATTGCGCGTAGGTGTGAATGTGAATGTGAGTGGTTGTCTGTCTCTATGTGTCCTGTGATGAACTGGAGACTTGTCCAGGGTGTACCCTGCCTTTCACCCTAAGACAGCTGGGATAGACTCCAGCCCCCATGAGCCATGTGAGCATAAGCGGCAGAAAATGGATGGATGGACAAAAACATAGATAAACTGTGTCCTGGTTGAAAAATATATATGTTACCGTGTAATAATAACTCCACTTCATGTTTCAAGTAGACAAACCAAAACCAGCCTAAAAGCTACAGACACCTAATTTGGGATATTCAAGCTATCTTTAAGAGTTTTAAAACTTTATGAGCAAATCTGCTTCTGACAAGACTGAAATATGCCTTCAGATAGAATTAGCTAAGTTTCAAACCACTGAGAAAGATGAAGCCTTAAAAAGTGGTGTGTGTGTGTGTGTGTGTGTGTGTGCGTGTGTGTGTGTGTGTGTGTTGGGGGGGGGGTAAACTGACTCCCTTTGAGGGCTTCTCCCATCTCTGGTGTGACTAAAAGGATTGTGGGATTTTTGACGTAATGGCAGGGAGAGAAAACCTCATTGGGAGGCACTGCCAAAAGGCAGAGGAGGATTTCTTTTCTTTCTTTCTTTTTTTTTTTTTTTTTTTTTTACATCCCTACCCCACCTTCCTCCCTTCTTCTTGTCCTTTTGCGTCTCACTTCCCTATCTCTTCATTCTGCACTCCACACCAATGTGTCTTTTTAGAGGCTTCAGAGCCTGGTGTCTTATCGAGGCTTCCCAGGTCTACAGGCAAGGCTGAGGAGAAGCTATACCGTCAACCCACTCTGTGCTATCAGCCCCATGGCAGTCACAATGAGGCTGACATTCATACTCAACCCTCCACATTCACACCCAAACACCCATGGAAATAAATGAACACACACACACACACACAGGTTTATCAAACCCAAACAAACGTCTTGTTTAGAACAGAGTCAGTTTTCTTACAGGGCTTCAGCGAAAAGAAAAATTATGCTTAATGGACATAATTGTAAAAATATTTCATGAAAACTGTCAAGAGGAACCAGACCAGTAAATAGAGACAGGGTGAGGAGCTGACAGCATATTATAATAAGATGCTGAACACATCTAAATCCTATCCAGGCAGTGAAAGGCAATGCATATGAAATGCATTATTGCCAATGTGATTTTAAGGCATAAATGATGATAGCATTGAGGTTGGCTTTCTGCTATTCTCTCTTTTTAAAATGTGCTTTTAATTTTGTCGGTCACAGAAACAATCATAATATTTCTATTTATCACCAACTGTTTCAGAACTGTCAATCAGCTATTTGTTTCCCACGTTTCCCTCCTGCTTTTCACGGCCAACTGTCAGGTTTATCACTCTTAGACGAGAATCCTCATTGGCTAAGTGAGATGGTGTCTATTGTTGTAGAGCGGTTAACCTAGAATGTGTGATAAGTCATGTCATAAGAGAGGTGTCGAAAAAAAATTCCAGCAAATCACATTTATGTAAGATCTGTGACAGGACAGAGAGAGGGAGAGAAGTGACATGAAAAAACATGCAGGCTGTTTAGTTCTTTGTCCTTTGTTTTCTCAGTCTCTGCAGGTGTGATAAGTAGAAAGCAATATGAATCACCCCGATTGTTTTAATTGGTGACCTGGCAGAAAGCATGCTCTCTCACAAGCAGAAAGTAAGCTGAAATAATTTGTTTGGAGGTGAAAATATATTTGCAAACCACAGAAAAGTGTGGTTGTTTGCATTTGTGTGTCCGTGGATGGAAGGAGAGTTGGAAGGAGGAAAGAGTGTGTGTGAGCTGAAGTATGACGGAGAAACACATTTCTGCATATTAAAATTATTACACCCAAATGAGCCTCAGTTAGCACAAGGCATCTAAAAATGAACAGGCATGCCAGGAGGATCTGTATATCTTACTGACATTAAAAGTATACTGAGAGTATACTCAGTATACTGTCATTAGCATTAACACAGAGACACTTAAGATAAGAATCCTTATTAGTCCCACAAATGGGGATATTTGCAACACTACAGCAGCAAAGTGGATGGTTAAGTTAACATTTATATGATATATGAAATCATTATAGGCTAAGGCCTTGGAAACTCTGTAAGTAGTGTTAGATATGTTACACTTCCCCTTGAGGAAACTCTTCATTTGACCCTTCTCAACTAATTAGAAGCAGTAGGCACCAAGTGATCAGTTGCACTTCCTTAGCCAAGGGCAACAGCAGGAGCATTACAACTATCTAACATTTTGGATTGGAAGATATATACCACACTTGGAGCAAATGCAGACAGAACAAGATTCATCCTTTGTCTTCAGCTCTTTATCCATCTTGTATGATCGATAATCTCTGAGTCTTCTCTACATGTTTAAAGTGGGAATATGAAAATTGGGGCGGCAGTAGAAGAAGAAGAAGAATCCCTTTATTAATCCCTCAATGAGGGAAATTACATTTAGCTCAGTCTGTAGTGACTTGGGCTGGGAATCGGAGGGTCGCCAGTTCAAGTCCAGGTCGGACCAAAATGTGGAGAGTGGACTGGTAGCTGGAGAGGTGCCAGTTCCTCCTCCTGGGCACTGCCGAGGTGCCCTTGAGCAAGGCACCGAACCCCCAACTGCTCGGAGCGCCTGGATAAGGGGCAGCCCCCTCACTCTGACACCTCTCCTCTAATGCATGTGTTTGTTTCATGACTTGTGTGTGTAATGTGCAATTGAAAAATATATATATACTAACAGAGTGAAAAAATGTAATTTCCCTCATTGAGGGATTAATAAAGGAATTCTTCTTCTTCTTCTAAACAGCAGACACTTTACAGCTTCAGGATTACTTTGCAGATGAAAATCAAAAAAATAAGTAATATCCACTATGCCCAAAACAAGAAAAATAATGCCTTGGAGAGACGGAGCGTGTGACATTTAGTCCTGTTAACCTTTGTTTTCTGTGGATTTTCTCTCACAGCTGTGGGCAAAGTTAATCCCAGCTGTGTTGAATTACGTAGAGTGCAGGTGTCATGACACATGCAACAGGATGGAAATCACCTGAGGGGATGCATTTTGTTGCTACAGTCTGTGGAGATGTTTGTGGGAAAACAGAGTGAGAGCACCGATATAATCCATGTGTTCCAGAAAGAGTGTGCATTAGTATTTGCACACCCTCACATACAGAATGTGTACAATGGGGCCAAAACCTCTGAAACATTGAGGCAGAAGACACCTACATAAACAAGTGGGTTCTGACACTTGCACTAGCCTATGAACAATGAGGATTATTTCTCTACACCCACCACCACTGGTGCATTCTGGCCAAGATGACAAGCTGTCATCTTCAGCATTGTTCCCTCTGTGCTATTGCATGGTAACAAATGGTGCGAACAAAACCATTTGTGTAGGAAAACAGCACAGATTTGAGAAAAAAAAAAAAAATCATACCGCAGTATATAATCTCTGCCATCGGCATTCATTTGAATAGCCAAGCAACAACCATTTGTTTTGAGTCTACTGACATGGATGTTACTTCATCAAATATAGCGCTGAATGCCTCATCAGATATCTTAAATGCTACTCCGTCACCATTCACATCAGATGTACAATGCTAATGCTAAAATTCAAAAGCAGTACCAGCAGCTACCACCCTTCTCAAAACAATAAATCGGTTGTTTTTAATGTGACAGTTTTATTTGGCTCTCAACACCACTCATTATTCAGACTGAAAATGAATGCAACCTTCAAGCTGTTGAACCACCTCTAAGTCACAGCTGGGAGCAACTTGGAAGGTTTTTAAGTTAGTTTAGGGATGAATTCAGATCACTGGGGAGGTAATGATGGAACTACAGCTGAGTGTGTGCGTATTCATACCTGTTTGTGCGTGTAGCATCATTAGAGGAAGGTCAGTGTGACACTAGAAACACTACTTCATAAATAATGTAAAGCGATACAGGAATTAGACTTTGTAATTATACCTCTCCACGGCACTATGGGTGCCGTTTGCATGTAAGTGTGTGTGTGTACATTTGTATGATCTTTAATTAGCTCCAAGAGAATACCAGTGGCTATTAAAATGTTGCATTAGTTAGAGCTGGGAAAGAAGGCAGCACAGGGCTCAAAAGGCCTCAGTTCATTAGAATTTGTGTTCTGTTAATGTGTGCATGTGAATAAACACAGTCAGGAAAGGAATATGTGTGAAAGTTGGGGGGAAAAGATGACAACATTTAGAAATATTTGTGCTCTACATTTGTATGAATGAGCACGAGTGAATGGCTCATGTGCGTCTGGCAGTGAGTGTTGCAATCATATTCATCCCTGTCGGTCGGCCACAGTTTACGCCACTTCCAGTCTGTGACTTAGCCTCAAACAGCAAATGGTATTTGGCCGCTATTCTAATGACATTTAGCACTGACCGATAGGGACCACATGTCACTCCAATTAATGGAAACACTCCTTGTGTGTGTCAGACAAACCCTGACTCCTCCCTGCAAATTTGGGGATGAATTATTGAAAAGGGCAAAGCTGAGCACCTTGATGAGGCTGGCACGTTTGGCTGGCTGAATTGTCAAACTGACACAGCTTGAGGAGAGAGGAGAAAGGCCAGTGCTATCTCAGCAGCTCAGCGCATAGCTGGTTTGGTGGCTTTGTCTGGAGGCTGAGCCTTATCACACAACCTTCTGGGCTTTCACCCAGCTTACACCAAGACGACTCAAGTTAACATAGTGCAGGTTGTAGCATCAAGATGCCCACAACCGTCCTCATTGTAGTCATTTATCAGATACAAAAACGAAAAAATGATTTAGTATTCTGAATGTAAAATGGGAGCCCACTTTACCCCCAAGAACGGTCCAGAGCAGGGAACACTTCAGGCAGATAACTGTCTTCTGTAGACATTGAGAAACATTTACTCTCATTAAATATAGTAGAAAATTAGAAATGTTTAACAGCTCAAGAAGACAGTGAAAAGGCCATGGGTATCCCAGCTGCTCTGCAGAAATGATTCCTCAGCAAATCTGTCTCCGTCTTTTTCTTCATGATTCTTTGTCACAGTCACTTTTTGTTTGAGCCTGTCACATGGATTGTTACTCATAACCATCGTCATTGGAAACAGTTTGGAAAGGGGAGACGCTTTCAAAAAATGTTTGACAGGTGATTCAATGAACCATCTGTCAATTAAACTCTTACCTGGAAGAATAGAGAAAACATCATCTTTAGTGCTGCTCTTTGCTCCTCTTTCAGTGAAGAAATACTCTCCAGTTCTCATATAACTGAACCTACTGCATCTACACCAATCTACACTAAGCTCTTCCGAAGGCACCGCTGTTGTTTACGTCCAACGGCAGAATATGGATTCTTGATCTGGTGACATTCGAGAAACCAGCTAGCAGGTTATTAACTTTTTGTTTGTCTGAAAAAGCAGCAATTAATGCATTCAGAAACAGGACTGTCTTTCCAGTATTATCATTCAAATATTTACATAAGATTAAGGTTATTACTGAGAAATTGTATGATGATGTGAATTGAAATGATAGGCTTCACAGTTCAGTGTCACTGCATGAAAGTTGACTACTTGGTGTACTGAGATACTGAAGAAAAGGGCAGCCCAGAAAAATACCCGACTACCTCAAAGAAATGTCAGCGGTGCCATCGTGAAAGCACAGCTGATCAACTGTGCATTAGAGTATTGAATATATGTATTTCTTATTGTCTTCAACAGCAGACACAAGAAAACAAAACTGCATTATATCAAACCATTCTTGAATGTTTCTTGATTTTGTTTTCATAGATATTTTCAGTGCACAGCTGACTGAAAGCTAATTTACATTTCACTTTTTGTTCCATTTCAAGAGCTTTCATACAATTCACTTGACAGCTGAATGGAGACGCAGTTACAGAGTCACCCAGATGACTAAACTGTTCACTGCTGTTGTACTTCCTGAAAGTGTGTATAAAGCCCTTTCATGTGTTGAGAAATACAGAGTGTGTTAGCTGTCCCTGAGTGTTGATTGAAGCTGCTGCTGATGATGACAGAACGGTGGCACTCGACTCTTTTCTGTCTTACTCCCCAGGCCCCTGACCCACCTAATTGGTTTTCAGTGTTTAAAAGACCAAACCAGCAAAAACTCGACTGACAGTTTGACTGATATCGCTTTCACATTCAGCTCTCTTTATTATTTATAACTGACAAGCAAAACTTTTTGAAATACACCCTCAAATATACAGATGAGAATCAAGACATGCATGCCTGCAGAGATCTGTAGACTGGGTAGAGGAGCACTTTTACACTTTTTCACACGAACTCACTTCAGCTTCCTGTGCACATATTGACGCAGACATGCACCTCACACATGCACAGTGTAAGTGCATTAAGTCAGCCAGTACACACTGACACAGCAAAGAGAATATACGACCAAAGAGGGCTGCAGCTGTGTGTCTGGACATTTGTGGATGTGTGTCTTTGAGAAAGAAGAGGGAGATGGACAGTGTGTGTTCGCATGCACTTCAGATGGAGGCTGACAGGTTTTATGCGTGAGTGTGTGCATGTTCAAAGCCTTCATATCTTGCCTCTGCACAGACTCTGCAGAACTGTTCTGACAGTGCAGAAGTACAAACACTGACACAAGTTCTGTGGGAGTTTTTGCTCCAAACAATACAGAAAAAAAGCTCCCGCTCATGATCAAAGTTGGAGAATAACCCAAGGAAACATCACTGCATAATCCCAGCCAATAAAAATAGGTTCATAAATTCTTGTTAAACTCTGTTGTGCATGAAAATAAATGTCAAACACATAATGGACTCGGAGGTTTAAATGTTAAATTTAAATCACATAAGCGTTTGACACAAAGCCTAAAACAAAACAAAAAAAATATGTTGCCGAGCTCTCAGTTGCATCAAAATGACTTTTCCAGCTCCACAAATAGGACAAACTTCATAGCTAAACAAACAGCCTGCTGCCCAGCCTCTTTCACATCAAGATGTCAGCTAACATCTGAAGAAAAGAACTGAAACCACAACAAACAAGGAGCTTTTCCTTCCTTCCATGCATGCATCTGTAGCCATCTTTCATCACACCCCGAGTTTTGTTTTGACCAAACATTTCTTCATCGTCACCCAGCTAATATCTGCCCTACCTCGCCATCAAAGCTACACCAGATATCGAGACCTTGATGCAGAAAAGCTATCTGCTGCAATCTGAACTCGTTTTTTTTCTTTTCTGATAGGACTCCATCTCTACCAGACTAACACTACCTGATGCAGAGACCCTGGCTCCACCCACATGTGCTCCACACTACAAAGACTACAAACAAACACACACACACACACACACACACACACACACACACACACACACACAGACCATGATTTCTCTTTAAAGTGCCAATCAAAACATTTATAACAACTTGACAACATCTTTCACTACCTGTTTCCTTTCTTCTTCACAATATTCACAATAAAAAAAAGAACCACAATATGTTTTGTCAATATCTCACAGTAACCTCTTTCACTCTCCTCTGTCTTTACTACTGTGATAGTGCTCTAAGCGATAAAGCCTGCCTCTATTAATAGCAGTGTAATAGAGGGCTGTGGTTGTGAAGATCTGACAAGGAGATGATAACAAAAGTGCTTACTCCTCCGTTCTCTCTGCACTCCTCCTATATCATTTCGAAAACAGTCGCAGTGCAGCAGCAGATCACGTCCAGCTAATGGCCATAGAATATTACTGCTGCCATAGTAAGCAACACTTACCATTACTCAATTTGTACAGACATTAAAGAGAACATTATTAAATTTGAGAATTTATCTGTTATTCCACTGCTCTACCATGCTAGTAAATATTTCTGATCATGCACAACAGCCAGATGCCAAATTAAAAAGAGAAATGAAGAAGGAGTTGGACTTGTCAGAGGTGCAGAGAACCAGAGCTCTTCTCACGACTGAGCTTCTTATTATGGACTCACAGATGCTTTGTTGGAGATTTCATACCTAGAGGTTTTTGGCATTTGCAACCATAACACATATCTGTATTCCCAGAAAATGTCCCAGGGTGCTTTTCCAAACACATTTATCATCTTCCATCAATTAATATCTTTGGAGACGCTCCAGATTAGACACCTGGTGACATCATGGAGTTGAGGCTAAGTTCAGCCAGTTAAGGAGAAGTGGCAACAAAACTCAAGAAAGCTGCAAAAAAGCAAGAGGATAATGTGAACTATCTATAATAATCCATTATTACACATGGAAACTGTGTGAGTTCAGCTAAAGCAACTAGGTCAAAGTTGATCCAGGACATTGTTTCCTAAAATGTGATGGACATTTAAAAAGGACAATTTGAGAAATAATTTCCTCAGTTTTAAAAACAAGTTGACAAATCAATTAGTCAATCAACAAAAAATTAATCTGGATCCATTTTAACGAATGTGACTATTTGCTATTTGTCTTTGTAGAAAGTTAATCTTAAGAGTTTGAAATGTAAGCATACAAGCAAACCGAAGACATCATTCAAATACATTCGGCTAACCTGGAGTTAGTTTAAAACCTGTCAGATCAAGTGTTCGCTCGTTCATCACCTGCAGTGGTGCCACATCTCAGTTATTAACTTGCCGAGTTGGACAAAACTACAAAACATGACGAAAGCTGTGTGTTGTAGGACCAAAATCGACACCCCCACACAGAAAAACAGTGCAGTAGTACGACAGGGGAGAGACAGAATGAACAGTGACCAATTAACATCTTAGCAGCTACCGAAGCAGCGCCTTAGCCCAGTTTGTGAATAGGATGTGTGTGAAAACCTCCTGCTGAGAAAGTGTTTGAGCTTTCTCTATTGTGATGAGTAAAAAAAAAAAAAAAGCACAAGAAACAAGATGGCACATGCGTATCCCTATAGGCTGATGTGACAACATGATTATTATACTGCGTATAAGTGTGCTTGTTCTTGTTCTGGATTTCCAGGGTTGTGTGTATTTGGAGCAGCTGAAAAGCCTATAGAATTGAAAGACAAGAAATGTTTCCCAGGATGCCACCTGATGTATGTGAATCCTCGATTTGTAAAGATTTACATGAAAATGTAAATGTACCTTTCAGTTAGCATGTGTGTGTGCAGTGTGTCTGGCATTCTGTAGTGTGTGTATGTGTGTGTGTGTGTGTGTGTGTTCTGCCAAGCCTAAGAAAGTGACATATCGGAGCAGCTTCCTGTATCTATAATTCATAGCGTATGGCTCTAAACAAAGACCAGAATGTTCGACTCCCATCAGACAGGCTGCAGGGTGAAACGACACGGTTGCTAAAGCTGCAAACAAAATATAGCTGGATAGCAAAGACCTGGAGCTAATAAGAGGCATTACAGACTGTGATAGTAGAAAAGTAGAAAAGAGCACACAGTCTGACAGCCTGGCAGGATGACAGCCACATGTGGAATAATAGTATTTTCTCTCTCCGCCCTGATGGATTTTCTCTGACCCACATTATCAGGAAACAGACAGGCAGACATGTAAAGAGGTTCGAATATGACTCACTGTGCTGTCTACTCTGAAACAAAGACTCTTTCAACACCGTCCTCTTTTACTTTTGTTGTGACAGACACCTGTAATCAACCTACACCCACCAGGAGGACAATCATGAAATATTTAGAAGCTCTGGCTCTAATCACTCAGAGGAAAGATGTAACCTGTTGTCTGTTGAGGTTTAGCTCGTCTGCTACATGAGCTGAAGGTTGTCCAAGTAGTCATAAAAACCACTCACAGCCAAATTAAGCATTTCTGTACTGGTTACTTTCAAATATAATGGGGATGGTAATTTTCAAATCAGTGAATGGCCACTCTTTCAAAGCTCGGATTCAGGAATTATCGATTCATTGATGAGTCGCAGGGATTTGTGTTATCAATTAATCATTTAATTCTCCATTAACTTCATTTCTCTTTCAAACACCTTTTAAATAACTGTCATGGAGTTGTCTCACTGGAAGAAATCCAATATTCACTCTCTTTTAGCTTTGTTTTTGGGTCTACTCTCAACTCAACTCAACTCTGATCTCTTGAGGGAAATATGTGCCTTCTAAGCCACAGTCACAATCTGATGGTTTGTCATTTGGTGCTGAGCAGGTAGTGCACAGAGGGGATTTGCAGTCTATTAGATAAAGACAGCAGTGTGGTGTGGCCGAAAACAATGATTTCAGAGCAGTGAGCCAAAACAGTTAAGTCGTGAGCTAAACAATGAGCTAAAACTCACTATAAAGCTGCAGATTCTTTGTTGATTCATCACTGTCAACAGCTGCTCTCACATTACAGATACACTATGTGATACGCTACTATAAAAATACTAATTTCCTCACATTCCTCTGAGTCAGTTGTATATAATATTTTGATGATCTGATAACCCGCCAGTCAGCAAACATGTCTTCTGATTGATTTACTTTTCTGAAAAATGTTGGAGTCACAAAAATGAGGAGTCACAACAGTCATAAAGTCAGTTGCACAGCAATGCAATTCCCATCGAAGGTTCACTAACATTATGGTACTACCAGAGCACCAGCAAAACCCGACTCTGCTGTATGACTATAAGCAAAGGTGTGTTTTTTTTACTTCAGAGTTCAGCTTTTAATTTGCACATGGAAGATTTGCTTAGCAAAAATATCAAACATTTGCTGCTTATGGCTCCTAAAATGTGAGGATTTGCTGCTTGTTTTGCTTAGCGTTGTTACAGTTTACAAACAAAATATCTTTTGGATTGTTCAGGGCAAACCAATCAGTTTTGTCAGGAAATAATGGTAATGGCATTTCACTATTTTCTGACATCTTACATACTAAACATGAGGTCAATTAATTGGAAAAAATTGCCAATTCATTTAGAAATAAAAAATAATAATCTGAGCTGCATCCTTAAACTCTGTACAGTATATAGGCCTTTAAATTGATGTTAGGTATGTAAATCCACCAGTGCTCGTAAAAAAAAAAGAAAAGAAAAGCACATCTAATTCCCACATTTACTAAATAATATTGCTGCTGCTCTAAGGTTGACAGTTTCATGTCATATATCATACTTGATGACACAACTGGGACATTGCATTGAGATGTTATGATGTCTCCACAGAGCCCTCCTTGCATCTGCTCCTGTGAGCCTCAGTTTCAGTAGCTCCACAAACAGTGGCACGTGTATAATTAAAACCCTACATATTCTTAATAGCAGGTGACATATGTGTTGTGGCGCTGTAAACACCCAAATTGTCATGGGCTTTAACTATCAACGTGATGCTTGCTCCAATTATCACAAAGACAAATAAGCCTAGCAGATTCTGGTGGGTGTTCATTAAGGTGTGAAGAAAAAAAGGTAGTTAAATATTGAGGGAAAAAAAAAAAGAAAGATGAGCGATTGCAGCAATGGCAAGGTAACGACACAGAGGAATGGTACGGATGTGGCAATGATGGAGTGGGAAAAGTGGTCTTTCGTAACTGATGGAGGGATCATATCTTATCTATTCATAATGTCAGTGTGACTCATCCTTTACAGCAGCCAAAAATAGCTTCCTCACCAACTGCACAGGCACTGAGTCTCTCCTCTCATTCATTCCCTTCAACTCAAACACTGAGAAACTATCAGATGCAGCAGAGGGGAGCGAGGGAAAGTTGGGAGTGTGAAAGCACACAGGAAATAATGTGTAAGTATGTTTAATAAATGTTCAGTGTCAAAATATCATATTTGTAATAGAGGCCTGACTGAAAGCTTGGTATAAGAGCCATAATTATATATATATATATATATATATATATATATATATATATATATATATATATATATATATATATGCAAACACATATACATAAGAGGAAAAACATGATCACAAATATTAGTGAAGAGATAGAGTCTAAAATAAGCAACAGTCCAATAGAGACACTGATCAGTAAGGACTGATCAGTAAAATAAGGCTCAGGGATAAAATTAGGGCTTATCAGAGATAAGCAGAGGAATACATAAAGGTTTTAGGGCAAGGTGTACAGTATATATATTCCATTCATTCACACATTCGAAGCTTCAGAGCTACAATCGATTTATAACCGAAGCTTCGATGGCCGAAGGGGGGGACGACTACAATGCAGCCCCAATCTCCCGCTAATCAGTGCAGAAATACAATAAATAAACAAAACGGTAACACGATAGTAAACACCGCCAGTAAACGTACAGGTGTCACCTGTACGGCGCCTATATTTTTGAAAGGGCTCGCCTGTGCCGCCAGTGGAGCGAAGTTGCCATTTAGCCCAATTTAGCTTGCGGCTACATATTAAATCCCTGGTCATAACCCCACATACAGTCAACACACACAGTAACAATAACGTGGCACATTTTAACGGGCTTCCCTGAACGTGACTAGACCGCCGTCAGAACTTGCGAGAGACTGACGGTGACAGAGAAGCCAGCACGAGCATGCTAGCTAGCTGATTACTGAATACAGATTACTCATTTACCAAGTAACTTTGTTATTTTACCGATTACTTGATTTTAAAAGTAACCAAGTTAGATTACAAGTTACTTTTTAAGTTACATTCAGCAGCCTTTTTGAAACAGGATAACACTTTGTCACCAGCACAGAGTCTAAAGCGAACTTTATTGTTGTCTTCAGCTGACACAAAGCCAAAGTGGCTGTATTTCCAGCTTGAGAACACGCTTCCCTTCTGTTCCCTCCATTGCTGATGTTCGTTTTGCTTCAGGTGTTGTGCCACAGTAAGCACCGCTGGGGTCTCCGCGGCTACAGAGCTGGATAATTAAGCACTGGAGAAGTATATTTTCTCTTTTTTTTTTAAGGAAAATTAGACAAATTAACACGCACAGTGACTTAAAAAAATCTAATTACTGGTTTGGAAATAGTAACGCGTTAGATTACTCATTACTGATAAAAGTGGATTTATTCCAGTAAGGCGTTAGTGGCATCACTGGCCAGAACATTATAAACATCACACCATCAAATAACATATAACACTTTAACATATAACTTTGTGGCTTTTTCTACAAATACCTTTATCCATTTCAAATAATCACTTCTTGGACATGTTTGCTCTTGTCTGTAGCTAGTGAAACTGAAACCATAGAGAAAAAGGCTGAAGCTTCAAATTAATTTTTTTTTAATTAGAATCCCGTGCCAAGCTTCGAAGCTTCAAATTTTTTGGGTCAGCCCTAGAAAAAAGAAATGTCTGGAAATAACCTGCTATTTCCACTTGTTTGTTCACACCTCCCACACTTCCTCGATGGAGGGATGCAAACACTGAATGGAAACAAATCACATTAAGCACCTTAAAAACTGAGGAACCCTGAATTGGACTGACTAGCGCTGTCAGTTTATCAGTGGGCAGAGGGAGCTCTGCCTCTGCAGACTATTTATCCAGGGCTTACTGTTTACAACACTTTCAGATCAACCCTCAAGCCTTTCAACCCATAAATTTAGGCCATGCCCACACCAAAGAGGACGCATCGGAAAATTCCCTAAACATGAAAAGTGGCACAGTGACTAAACATATTGTAGTCATTCTGTAAAACCTTATCCACATTAAAACTTGGTAAAATCTTAGGAAAATATTAGACTAAAGTTTTACAAATAAAACAAGTATTCTGATTTCTAAGTTGCTGGTTGTCATCAACCACTAAGAGCTGCCATGCACTGCAATGAATATCTAATCATATTTCCACCCATGACCAGATCTAAGATTACCAAACATTTTATAAAATTTGTCCCAGGTCTCTTTTAAAACCCCAAATAAATCTTTATGTTAAAGGGACACTATGTAATTTTTTAGGTATTTTATTACCTCAAATCAACGTCTTCATTCATAAATAGATCCTCTTTGGTGTAAAATAACCTATGCCAACAATCTGACTTATCCTCCTGGGGGAAGAATCAGTTATCTGTCTTTACATAGAGCGGGTCGCTCATACAGAGGCTTCCATGTCTTTCCAGTCTATCAAAATAAAGCACTATCTGCTAGTACCCATAGGGCAAAATGCATTTCCACATTTAGTGATTCACTTTTCACAGAGAAGCAAGGTGGAGACGCCGGTTTTACTTACCCAGCACTAAACTAAAACCTGCACTGCACTTTTGGTCATAATACAAGACCATACTTATGCCGCGCCGAATCCTCATTGCCAAAAAGTGTAAAAGGGCCATAAAATGACCGGAACTCTGAGCCGGGGATCCACGGTGAGTGGCCGCCCAGGAGCACCCCATGACCAGCCCACCGGGAAGTCCTCGGGACAGGAGGAGGGCTGTGGAGGTCCAGAGAAAAATGACTGGAGCTCCGAGCCGGAGGCTGGGGATCCGCGCTGATAGTGGCCACCTGGGGGTTGACCCATTCCACTTATCGTAGTGTCAACCATGCAATGCATGCAAAGTCAAATTTAACCACTAGATGGGAGAAAAAATTACACAGTGTCCGTTTAAAGAGCCTCTAAATAAGGATGCTTGACGCAGCAGAGCCAGGGAAAAGGAGACACTCCACAGCTTCAGCAGCACCACAAAATAAACAGGCCAGGACACACAAGCCGTGTGTGAGCCATAAGATGATTATGGTGGTGGGAGCCAGTTACCGTTGCCTGATACGGAGAGAGAGGAAGGTGCCATGTCACAGCAGCCTCTGCTGCCAAACTAAGCCCATAAACTCTGTCTATTAACCAACAGAGCTGGGAGATGATGTCTTAGCTGAAGAGCAGCTGCCATGGGAAAGCCGGGAGGTATTGAACGCAGCACTGGGCGATGAGAACTTATACTAGAGACATCCATTTTGCATTCTGGCCGACCAACAAGTTTTACGGTTGAAAGTTTCTTCCTTCAAGCTTCATGTTCACCTCTGGATCTGCCCACTGCAACGGAACTCTAAGAAAGCAACCAAAAAAGCTGTGTCAACTCTTAATCTTCTAAATGTGTGTGGAGTGGCTTAAATAAGCACAGAAACTATAGCCAACATGTTGTAGCGCAAGCCTTAACAAACCGTCGGTGTGCCAGGTTCTGGGATAAGTGGCACTCAACCCCTTCAGCCAAGGGCTCCATTTTGAAACAGTATGCATTTTAATGTATTAGGTTGGCAAAGGTTGAAGCAGGGGGTCATGGGCAACCGAGCTGTGCGTAGGTTTGAAACCACGTGTGTGTGTGTGTGTGTGTGTGTGTGTGTGTGTGTGTGTGTGTGTGTGTGTGTGTTTAGGAGAGAGAGAGAGAGAGAGCGCTCACACAGGACGAGTAACGTCTCCTATTCACAACTGTAAGGCCCGTTTTGTGTGGCAGAGCTTGAAGATTGCCAAGGCAGCCAGCCTGTGCCCCCATGGTATGTAGACACTGTCGCTCTCATACACAAGGACAGAGAGGGGGCTGTGTGTGTGTGTGTGTGTGTGTGAGTGAGCGAGAGAGAGAGAGAGAGAGAGAGAGAGAGAGCAAGTTAGCGTTACTGTGTGCAGGAGATGCTTCGCCAATAAAGCCACAGCATTTTATCACTAACTGACACCACAAAGCCAGATATACATATGGTATCAACAAACACACTGTGGTGTGGTTACAACAACATATTTTTACATTTCTTTGCAGTGATATTCAAAGGCAGTCTACTGAGCACTGTTGGTTGGAAAAGACAAAGTTATCTAGTCACCTTTGATATTAACTGATGTAATCTGAATTTGACAGGAAAGGTAATATACGGTTTGTAGAAAACAATGTTCATAATCCCCACCACCATAACCCTATAGACACAATATTTGGCATTTTACTCTGCTCACATCTGCAACCCAAATCACATTTTTTGCTTCAAGACTATTTTCTTCACCTTCTTGCATGTAACTTGATTGTGTATTCTGCTCTGAGTGCTGCAACCTACTGCACTGTGGACTGAAGCTGTAATGTTGTAATGCATTGAAACACGCAGTGTAATGTATTGAAAGGTATCAGCACCAAAAACAGATCAATAATAAGCCCTTTCCCCATGTGGCAGGTACCAAACACTTACCACTTTGATCCTGGAGACCATTTTCTAAAGCAATACTTCACCTTTCAACAAAGCTGGCAGACACCTGTGTAGCATCAAAGAGGTTGGGTGTTCAGTAAGACACTGGTGACAGTTTGCTGATATAGAAGAAGGAGGAAGCGCTCTGTGCCCTATCATTGCATGTTGGATGACAACAGTGCCAGGCTCCAACCCATCATTATAATCATTATTTCAGGGAAGGGAAGAGGCCTAAAGCTCATATCTTTCATAGCCATTACATCCCGTCACAGTGCGGCGCAAGCAGACGAAGATAACTGTTGTCAACATGAAATGCAGCATAATTCAGAAAACAAAAGATCATTACAATACAATCTAAACCACATGAATAAATCCCAGACCTGTTCATGATGTGATAATATTCATCATTATTAAAAATGTTTGGTATTTGAATATATAAAAAAAATCCAGCCTTTTTACCCCACGTATGCCTATCAGCCCACTTTCACTGGAATGAATGGATGTGATTTGGCTCTGTGCTTCTGCAATCAGTGTGCCTTGTTTAAACTGAAATAGATTTTTCACCCCAGCATAGTTCAGCCAAGAGGCAGAGCAGCCTCTCTAAAATAAACTAAAAGAAAGAAAGAAAAAAAAAAACACACATGCACATCTGAAAATCTCGCTACTGGCTATGGCAAAATGGCACCACATTATCAGGGGGATTAATGATTACTTCACAAACTGGGTGTGAAACAAAACAGGCTGAATAACCGGAGAGAAATAAAAGCTGATCACAGGATTGGGAGATGTGAGAATAAAAGAGGGATGTTAAATCATTGAGATTTAAATGGGAGTTGCAGTTGGATTTGTGGGGTTGATGGCTTCCCTATCTGGGTGTCAAGGATGTATCGTGGGTGTGCTAAACAACATCCAAACATCCCCAAATCCCCCAGGCGCCTTTTGAGAGGCAAAAGAATCTGGGGAAAGGGACTGGCTGAGGAAAACAGGAGAGGTGGTTGAGGGGGGTGGAAGAGGGAGATATAGAGAGTGTGTAATAGGGAGAGAGAATCAATGGGTACCCCCGGAGAAAATAAAAGCCATGACATCATCGCATGGCAAGGAGCATGGAGTGGGGTGGTGAGGAGTAGGGGAGGAGAGAGAGGGAGAAGGGAGAGACAAGGGCACCCACAGTCACCCATTCTGCCTCTCGGGGCCCATCCTCTGGAAGGGATAAGAGCTGAACAATGTGCTCTCAATGAATGGGATCCCAAATCCCAGAAGAGAAAAACAAATCACCAGTGGGAAAGGGGGGCAAGGGAGAGATGGAGAAAGAGACAGAGAGAGAGAGGGATGGAGAGAGAGAAAGGGAGACCCTTAAAAAGATGTGCACACAAAGCTACAAAGCGTCTCTGGACATGTAGAGCAAGGCAAGTAGAGACTGAGACAAAGCTGCCTTTGTCCCTCCTGGCTGGTGGGTGGTTTGGTGCGAAGCATTGGAACGTGGATCCATTTACATCAGAGCTCTCCAATATATTGATCGGGCCATGTAATCCCTCAAACGATCAATGAAAAGGTTGGATCAACTCTGGCTGTGTTGTTTGTCGGGTTTACATGACAAGAGCATGTAGGAGGCAGGAGCAGGGCTTTGTGTAACTCATCTGGGGAGCCGCGAGCTGCGTTCAAAGTTTGGCCCGCTGCTCGTGATGCCACTTTGACAGAGACACATGAGACAGGAAGGGATGTTCAGGAACCCTCTGATCAGCGCACCTCCTCACAGAAGTCAAAATGGGATGCTTAATTGCATTCCTCATCACACAGTGTTAATAAATAAAGTCACGGCTTTCAATGGGAGGGCTTAATTTGTGAGTGCCAGTGTGTATGCCTGCGTGTTTTCATGCAAGTGTGCGTGCCTTCCAACAAAGAGCTTCCGTTCCTCCGTGATTACAGCAGCAGTACTGTAAGCCAAAACAGAGGAAATAAATTAGAATCACAAGGAGAAAAGTCTTTCATGTCTGATGCTTTGATAACAAAAACAAGCAGCTTCCCACAAACTAGAATAAGTTGCCTTATAATTTGAAGCTTGCCAGGGACAACTTGACACAAACTGGAAGACTTGCTCATGAATAAGTCACAAATAAAAGAAAAGAAAGGAACATTTGCGTTATGACATTTATTTTTGGGATCAATAAAAAAGGAAGATGCCTGAAAAACAAGCAGCGCGTGTGATGGGTAGAATAACGCAACGGTGAGAGAGGCAAAGAAGCTGACTCTGATCTGGAAGAAATAAGATCATTTTTGACAGTTCAGACGCACTTGTATATGAATGAGCACAATTAACAGCAGGGCTTCTAAGATGTGTACAGACACTCCTCCTATGAGAAAATACACTGTGAAACTATGAAACAAGATACAGTTTTTTACATTAGCTATTTTATATTATTGTATGCCCCACATTTTACTGAAAGCATGCTTGGCATCATATCCACTATGATCAGTGAGGGAAAGAAACATTTTCTTCACGGGCTACAAGAAATAAAATACATTGATTTGGTTGGACAATGTGACATTTAACAAAGAAATGTGTGCAGTTAAGATGCAAGAAAGTCTACTTTTTTAATTTCATTTCTGTTGGAAAAAAAGTAGAGACATTGACCAGAAGTTCAAGAAACAACCATCTTAGTGAAAAAATCATCTACGAGCTTAGAGGTGCTGACCCTGACCTTTAACCCCTGACCTCCATGTAAAGGGTTGAGAAAGGCTGCAGCTAACATATAAACATGTGTTGCTAATGAGAAATGAATCAAATAGTCCATAGAAGACGGGAGAAACAACCTAAAATTTAATATAAGTCTTTAAACTGCTTGTTTTGTCTGGCTAAACCCAAACATGTTCAATTTCAAACACATAAAACAGGCAGAAACAGTGACTCGTCACATTCAAAAAGCTAGAAACTGAAGGACTGGGCATGAAACAAGTGTCTACAAAGTCTGACTCAAGTTCATTATCAACTACCATCAACTTTAGCGTCCTCTCTCACATTTTGAATTTGAATTAAAGCTCAAGGGCCACAGGAGAATCAGAATGTGTTTGGGATTTTGTCTTCCAGCTGTATTTAGATCATTTTCTCCCTTTGCGGTTCAAAACTCAAAAGGCTTTGCTGTATCAATTCTCATCAAGTCTCTCTCCAGCTATCAGTTAAACATATCCTTTGAAGTCTGTGCCAGCATGTGGAAGCTACATTAGCTCACTAGCTCTTACTCCGTGCCTCAGTCGCATGTCCACGATAAATATTGAAATCGGCAGCGGCTGCCTTGCAAGTGGATGCTCTGTATTATAAATGTCACCCTATTCTAGGTCGCCAGAGCAGTGGCTCATTCTAATGCTACAGGACAGAAAGACAGACACCATGACTGGCAAGAGACCTCAACTCTCATCAAAGAGACGTCACAGTGTCTACTTGCATGTTTATGAATTAAAAATAAGATGGAAAAAAACAAGGGCTAAAACGATAGCACGAGAGGGACACAAAAGGAAAGAGGGAGAGACAGTACTCTGTTTCACCACACAATCCAGGAGCCCTAAACTCATCACAAGGAGTCACAAGATGAACACATGAGGCCACACAGGAAGAAAAACAAGGCTTGCTCCTTTTTTTTCTAGATATATGAAAGGAAGCCAACAAAACACAACAATTATTGTTTTTGGGTGATTATATACTAATAAAACCATAGTTATATTCCATTTTTGATAGTATAGTCACCAAAATATTAAAACTGGTCCTTTAAGTTACTCAAAGTTAGAACCAAGTTCCCTCTGACGAGGGCTTTTGTCTTGTTTATACGTCAAAACGGTTGGCAACCACATGACAGGTTTTTGCAGCCCAATGATGACCCCTCCAATGTACTTCCCTCCACATGATTAAGGGATGTTGCACATTTTTAGAACAAGGTAGCTCTTGCAGTATAATGTCAACTGTCAACTGTCAACTGCCCACAACCATATCCCCATAAAGTCAATGCTCGGCAGCATTTTAAGACAACAGAGGCAGGCTGTGCTAGCTGTTATGAATACTGCAAAGAATATAGTATCCACTCATTAAACACCTCCTCATTATCTCTACATCAAACATTGAATCTGTTCTTTTCTGCCTGACATAAACCATACCTAGAGCTCTCTACTGCACAAATGAATGGTGCAACTGAATGTATTATTAATGTTTGGCTGCTGATTCTGTGGTTGAATATTTTTAAATATGACTAATGCCCCTCTCACTTTGTGTGGTTTATTTTAGCTACTATTTGATGTATGTTTATAATGTTCCGGAAAACAAAAATGACCACACAAAAAAGGACAATAAACGTCTTATAGCACTAAATGCACATTTGCTAAATTGCTCATTCATCTAAAAATGCAAAAGTAATAGCAGTGAATTGTGGTGTATGTGGGTATGTGTGTTTTTCTGTAACAGAAGCAAACAAATAAACATAAAAAAAAATTTCCTCATACTTTATCACTTGCATTATCTTGGACACACACACATATGTATGTGTATATGTATGTGTGTGTATATATATATATATATATATATATATATATATATATATATATATATATATATATATATACACACACACACACACACACGTATACATATATACATATATATATGTATACATATGTGTGTATATATATATATATACATATATGTGTGTGTGTATATATATATACACATATATATATACATATGTGTGTGTGTATATATATATATGGTTCACAGATACCAGGTAGCAGACAAGAAGCCATGTGTTTTTGACTTGCTTTTCTTCAAGCACAGCCTTATTCCACAACGACCAAACCTCTGCAGACAGCACACCATTAAAATGGGTAAATTGTGTAATTCTATTTCAAGGTCTGTGCAGTTGAAAAATAACTCAAACTAGAGTGTGGATACAAGCACAGATACTTGGAGCTTCTTTGTGTGGTAACAAAACTCTGCACACTATTTACGACAACTATAACTGCCTGAGGTGAGGAGACATCCCATACTAATATACTGCCATTAATCCATAGTTCATGTGAACCATTACGAAGGACATTGCAAACAAATCCTCCTCTCCACTCTGTACGCTTCATCCTTTCCCACTTGTACCTCTCTGCTGTCCTGGTTTTCCTCATCCTCTTTCCTCTATCCATCCCTCCTATCACCTTCCCATGCATCCTCACATTCTTCCTTTCATCCTCTACTCAGCTCCTTCTTCCCTTCTGGCAGCAGATCACGTTCTGTTTCAGCTGCTTCTGCACTGAGATGAAAAACAAGCTATGCAACAGGTCTTATGAGAATAACCTAGAGATCTCACACTTGAAATGTTACCAGGTGGATGTGAGGACATTTACCAGCTCGCAGATGTGCTGCAGTGCTTCCTCAGTACACCAACTTTCCATTGAAGCCAATATAAATTCAGTTAAGGGAAACAGCAGCTCCCCTGGGTGGGGTGCTACACTGACTAATGCTTGGAAGCAGCGACAGTGATCTATAATTTCAATACATGTTGTTTTGGAGGCAGAGTGGGGAACTGTTATGAAAGAAATCCTCCTGACAATAAATGAGTCAAAAAAAAAAAAAAACAGAAAAAAAATCTAAATATCCTAAAAAGCAGTCCCCTCATTTGTCCAAACACATCTTTTAACATCTCCTCCACTGTACTGATGTACTGTGTGTCACATATTGTTTGGTGAAGGAGATGTGAAGCTCCCTGACAGTCGTCCTCCTCCTCCTCCTCCTCCTCCTCCTCCCCCTCAGGGAGAGTGTTAATGAAGCAGGAGGCTGGTCAGATGGGACAGTCTCTGACTCTCCACTTAGGTTCCGAGCAATCAATAATATACAGA
Source organism: Synanceia verrucosa (assembly GCA_029721515.1). Taxonomy (NCBI): domain Eukaryota; kingdom Metazoa; phylum Chordata; class Actinopteri; order Perciformes; family Synanceiidae; genus Synanceia; species Synanceia verrucosa. The sequence goes on along the minus strand of CM056551.1, from coordinate 17,811,508 downwards.
CGGCCACCCTCTCCTTCCTCTCCTTCTCTTTCATTTTCTGTCCTTTCTCCTCTTCATCTTCATTATTTTACTCCCTATGTGTTTTGGTATTTGTTTTCACCTCCTCTCCCTCCCTCTCATATCTCCCCTTCCTCCTCTCTGCCGACCCCGATCACCTTTAATCCCCTATTTTCTCCTATTAATGACTATGCCTTTCCTTCTCATTTAGATAGTTAGTAGTGGGGATGTTATAAATCTGCCTTCTAATTAGTATGACACTTGCAAATGAATTTCACTTCTATTCGCAACTCATTTACTTCTCCGTCATCGCAGTGTTTTGACATTTCACAAGTTGCACTGCAAGAAAACAAACTTATTGTGAGGAAAATATAATCCAAAACACAGATGGAAATTTTAAAAGAAAACTGCGCACACTCAAACTGCTTTAATACAAAGTTAAACGAGCTGTCCTATCCATCTCTCAGATACTTTACAGCCCTGGAGGGATGCTTTCCTACCTGTGAGGCAACAGTGCCCCCTGCAGTTCACCAGAGGATATGCACCTCAGTCATGTTCAGAGAAGTTGGTCCCTGTACACTTCTAAACAGCCTTGTTTTAGCCCCCCCAGCTACATCCTCTCACAAGAGGAATTGTGTAAGTGGATTTAAATAAATTAATGCCTCTTCTGCTAGCCTAGGGAAAACACAGCAGAAAATAGTACAAAACAAAAAAAAATCCTGCTGCTGTCACATTCGCAAAGATAAAGAAAAACATTTTTTTCTAGCTTACGCCTATAGGTCCACTTTTTCAATGGATGCAATTTGAATACGTCATGCCTAATTCCACGTTTAGGCAGAACCGGCATTCTCTAGGGACAGAATACAAAGCAGCGTGCAAGAAAGACACTTGACTAGTCAGCTGGAACAACACTATCCAGGCTCCAGGGATAATCAGTTTCACCATTTTAAAACCAAAACTGCTTTAAAAAGAAACCAGTCAACTAAAATTTCCAGTATCCATGACAATAAACAGCAGCCCTGCACATTTAGAATTTGCAGAATATATTTTGAATATGTGTGAAGGCATTCGCAGCACTTGATGAGATTTACCTCACATAGTATGAAGGCATATGTGAGGCTATTCGAAGAATCAAAACATTAAGTCTGGATAAAAGATTCCAAAACAATCAAATACTTCAAAGGCTGAAAATGATTTAATGTGAAAGAGATGCAGCTTGTACCGAGTTCTCACTTAATTTGCTAGAGCAACAGAGCAATCCCCCTCCCAGTGGAAAAGAAAGAAATGAGTGAGGGAGGCTCAGGAGGTATTGGCTATTAGAGTAACTACATAGTGTTAGCTAATTGGGATCCAAACAAACGTTGAATACAAATGAATGGGAACATGGAAGTGCTGCAGTAGATAATCTAAAGTCAAAACCATATTTGTATCATGTTCCTTTGTGCTTCCCTTTATACACACACTTATTCAGGGCAAGGCTTCATTAGGATGCAGCACCAAATCCTTTATGTAATATGTTGTTTCAAATATAGACCAAAAGCAAAGAAGGTATTATGAATATAAATAAGGAAACCATATCTGAGAATTGCTAATGGCCTATATAATGCAGAAATCTAGGCTAAATTTAAAAACAGAGTGTAAATAAGCTATGATACTGTGCATAAAAGGACACAGTTCAATAATACAACTCTCCAATAAACGCACATACAGTCCAATCGTAGCTACAGAGAAAGTCTCTCAAGAGAACAAAGACACCCTGGAGGTTTTCGATAACAAGCTCCCTGATTTCTGGTCTTTACACTACAGTTACTCTGGAGCCAGATGAACGTCTACCTCTGGGTCAAGACCGACACCAGTGGGAGTCCCAGCGATTAGCGAACAAAGAGGGGCAGACTGGAGACGCTTCTAATTTAAATAAACACAGAACAGATCTGTGCCATTACAGTGGATACTAATAATAATGTTTTTTTAAGCAGTTAGTGTGAGTGTTAAGAGAAGACAGGCGTGAACACTGTGTGTGTCGGCAGACTTCATGTTTGTGTGGGTTCACACCTCAGAGTCTTCACTGCGGAGCCCCAGCTGGAGGACAGCACTGGGAGACTTCAGTCTGGCTTGGCTGGACTGGGCCATCTGCAGGTTCAGCTGCCAGCCGACATACTCCAGCTGCAACACACAAATGGAGTCAGTCAGTCTTTAACACTAGCATATAGTTACAACAAGTTGTCTTCTGTTGCACGCCTCCAGGACCCTGAACCTCGCCTCTGACAGGAGGCTGCACTCCATCAGGACCAGAAGAACAGTTTACCCCCTGTGTACAGTTTTTGTCTCTGCTTATATCTGCCATATTGCACTGTATTGTCTCTGTTTTGATCACATAAGCAGCACCCCATATTTATTCTAAGTCACTTTAATATATTTTGGTTCTTATCTCCGCACTGCATTTATATGTTTATACATTTATATGTCATGCACTAAGATACCAAGTTAAATCCCTTGTTTATGCAGACTTACTTGGCAATAAACTTTCTGATTCTGATAAAAGCCCTAGACACTTCTTGCACCGTTTCATATAAAATCCATCCATCCATTATCTACCGCTTATCCTCTCATAGGGTTGCGGGGGGCTGGAGCCTATTCCAGCTGTCTTAGAGTGAAAGGCAGGGTACACCTTGGACAAGTCTCCAGTTCATCACAGGACACATAGAGACAGACAACCACTCACACTCACATTCACACCTACGGTCACCTTAAATTAGCCAATTAACCTAATCCCCATGCATGTTTTTGGATGGTGGGAGAAACATATGAAATGTGTTCCAAATATATTTTATCCTGTTGGGTCAGACCACTGTAAAATGGTTTATGCTGTTGTGACTCTGCTCTTTTGTTATGGTTGCCTTTCTTTGTTTTTTCTTGCTGTAGTTCATCACTTTTTTTTTATTTTTTTTTAAAGAAACTCAAAGTAACAGTAGAAGTTATATTGATATTTTAGATTGGATTTTTCACCTTTACTTGATTATTCATATTATAGTTAAATAGATGTTATATTAATTAAATTTATTATAATATAATTTTCAGGAAATGAAATTATGCAAGTAGAAAACAGTTCCAATGAAACTGTCACTCCATTACCAGTTAATCTACAGATTATTTTAGCAATTAATCAATTAATCATTTAGCCTACAACACATCAATTTCATGCCCAAAACTCTAAAGCTTGAAAATTTTAAACAATTATCCATTATCACAATAATGTGAGATTATTTTTTTTTATTTATATACCAATAGGTTGTTTTGCACATATAAGTCAGATTTTCTAATTTATGGCAAAGATGGGACTGCAAACCATGTTATATATAACACATTTCTTTGGTTGAAAATGGAGTGTGCACCAGTTATTAATGATTTGTTTGCTGACTAAATGACATAATGCTAAAATTATCACAAGCAGTCACTGTATTATTTCACTTATGAATATGGTAATTATCATAGACATTAAGATTTACTTGTAAAACTCTCTTCAAAGTTTCAGGTATCTTGTTTCCAAGCTGCATGTTGTCAGACTATAACTCTCCGCCTCAGTCAGCTGCAGCAGTGAGATAGATTAGCAGCACTGAGTCGAGGCAGAGCAGTTAAGTGTTTTATGATGCAGAGAGAGGCCATAATAATAAAGCATGTGTGACTTATTGGGTCTGGATGCTTCCACAGCATCAGAGGACAGGTGTGAGGTGGGAAGGGTCACATTATTCACAACTGGCACAGCATCCATATTAGCATGAATAAACTTCGCAACTCTCACTTCTTACTTATTTTTCATGCAAATACACACATTTCAAGAAATGACTCAAAATAAATTAACTGAAATAAATACATGTGCTATATTCTAATATCACTACTACTAATAGCTACTACAGAAATGACTAAATAAATGACTAATCATAAACACAGTGCATTTATTATCATTTATGTATTTCAGGTCTTGTGGACTGTAGTGTGTTTTTCTGTATTTCCTCCTCCATCATGTTAATATTTTTGGTAACTGCGTTGTTTGGGACCACCCAAGTAGGCCTTGACTCATTTCAAAAGGAAAAGCTGGTAATTAAATGTAGAATCACTGACAAAGAAATCTCTTAATATTCTGGAAACAACATTGTTGATTAAAAGTGCAACTAATCAGCCAGATAACTGGTATTAACCAACATGAAGACCAAGGTCAAGTCGAGCTGATGATGAGCAGTGCACCTCACCAACGATGGACACATATTAATCTCATTAATCTTTGCTGAACTTGCAAACTAGATAATGGTGCCTTGTTAGAATTGACACACATGAACACACCCACTGCTTGACTGCACCTTTGTCAATTATCCAGTGCCACTCTGATTCAAATACCTGCCAGTTGACACCAGGCTTGGTATATCAGAAAGATGCCATTTGTTCTTAGATGCCCTGATAGTTAAAATGTGCTGAAATTCTTGTTTGATTTGTGGAAATTATTTTGGCAAAAAACATCAATTTGTCACATATGGAAAGCTATTAGAGTATTGAATGTTCTTCAATGGCAACGGTATAATTCCTGTAAAAGAAAACAAAACTCGGTGTTCTATTCAATAGGAAAAGTGGGTAGGGAAACATTCTATTTAAGTTATAAAGTTATAAAGTCAAAGCAATAGCAAAGGTCGTCTCAAGGATAAATAGCTGCAACAAATTCCTGGTGAGAGAGAAAGATGGCTTGTGAAACGCAGGCAGAAAAGACATCTCTGTGTATGAAAGCAGCAACAGTTTGAGCCTAATGTGGCGTACATGCTGTGTATTTACTGTGTGTTAGATCTGAATTCCCTTGCCTTTGTAAAGAACGCTGTTTGAAGTGTCAATGCTAAATCATCTTACAGTGAGGAACACATTTTTAAAATTTATGTGACGACTTTTAGAGAGCTGTCAAAGAACTCTTTGTAATCCAAATCCTGGAACGTACTCAAACAAAAGCAGGTCAGTCTTAATTTGGATAGTTGGATGCTGACTCTCAGTTTAGTATCAAGTGATTTCTAATGTACTTACTAATTGTGCCAACATCAAAGTGGTAAATGTGAGAAAAGTATGCTGTAATTACAGTGTTTGGCAGGGGGTTACTGTTAATAAATATGTTAGGTTAAATTGTGGTAGTAGGTGTAGACAGAGATCAGAGTCTGATGGTAACAAGAACAGCTCATCAGCCTTACCTTCTTCACCGCAAATATATTGTGCTTTAGATTCTCCACCAGCTCAGGTCCAGCCATGGCCCATGTCTGAGAGAACACCTCAGCCTTGTCTGGGTTTAGATGAACTGCCTCCAGCTGTTGCTTTAGAGAGGCCGACTTTACATTATGATACACTGCCTAAAGAGGAGAGGACACATGGGTTAGAGTGGCAATTTTTTTCTACTATTTTTAACTTTTACAGGTGTCTTAGAACCCAATTTACACCCAAGGTTGCTACAATAGAACAATTCATGATACAACAGTGACCCCTGCTGGAGAAATGGGTTCACAACATGATCCACATTAGAACATAAAAGCTCCATGACAATAAATTCTTAGACTGAGGCTCTTATCAGATGACACATTGAGTTAGTGAAATCATGCACTTTAGCAAAGTATAATCACCCAGAGATTTGGCTGACTGTGGTCTATTTACATATGAATGACAAGCACACTTACATGGTTGTGATTTTGTGTAATGTAAAGAAACGGATGTAAATGGAGGTAAATGTAGAATAAGAGCACAGAAGTTTCTGTGTGCACTGAAATAACATATTTAAACATAAATTCATGCATAACATTTGTCTTCCTCCTCCATCACACCTAATGTTGAACCTTTAGAAATATTGAATACTCTTAAAGAATAAAGAGTTATCAAACTCCAACCTGTGTCACAATTACAATATAAACAGAAACCAGGTAAAACCCTTTTATTGTCAGATTACTACCCCTCACCTGCTCTAGTATAAAGGCAACTGTTTCCAGGACCAGACTGAGAGTCTGTTTGTCCAATGAGAGCGCAGCCTGCAGTTTTTCTTCCTCCTCTTCACTGAACGTCCGCTCTCCCTGTATAGAAAACATAATGTACTGTGTTGATTTGAAAAAAAATCCTCAAAAGAATCACTGTTTGAAAAAGCTGAAAAAAATAAAATCTGTTTTCTGATTGAGAATCAATCATGTTTGCAAAATATAAATATGAAACAGCTTTAGAGTAGATTGTGCGGATGTCAGAGCCAACCGTGCAACTTCAACCTAATCTGACATTTAGAGGGGATTTATAGCCAGCCTGAACAGATCTTTACACAATAGATATTTTTTGCTTATCAAAAGCTGCAAAAGTGCAGATTAAAAAAAAAAACATCGACAATGGCTCTATTCTCAAGAATTTTAACAGGAAGTCACGAGCAATCATGTACAACAGTGAGTATTAATCATATTAATTTACACCTGTGCCTCTCATGCTATGTCAAAATGTCAATTACATCATATATTATAATTTAACAAAGGTGTATTACTTTCGCTGAGCAAATTCAAAAATATGACTAAACAGGCACATTGTTCTTGGAGTGAATGACTGACACCTTGACAGCCAGCTGCAAGTCTTGTGAAAAAAACAGCATGATCAACAAGCCTGGCATGTGTGTGCATTCATTAGAGTCAAGTGTGACTGAGGCTCCAGTAAGTCATTATGCATGCACTGCTCTCTCTCTGGCACTACAGCTTTGCAGCAAAAGCCTCAAAAGCCTCTTGTCTTTGGCACGGATAACAGTATGCCGTCTCTGTACCTTCAGATGAAGCTTCTGTATGATGCGGGAGATCAGCCTGGAAAACTTGTTCACATCAATTGCGTTGATGAAAGACACTGCCTCCTTTATGCTGCTTGGAAAGAAGGGCCGAGAGTGTTAATGACAGCGGTGTAGAAAGCACTCAAGCTTTTAGCTAAGAAAAAGACTCAAAGTATGATGTCATACATGAAAGGCATGTCACACTGGCTGTCAAGTGAATCTCAAAGGAACCTCTATACATTGACAACACACAAACATAAACAACCATAAACTTACAGCTCTGACATGATCCACCATCATTTAACAGTACTGTCCTAGAAACAGTGGTGTCTAATAAGAACATCAGCACAAGTGTGGAGAGATTTTCTCTCTCTCACACACACACACACACACACACACACACACACACACATGCACACATAAGCTACTGCAGATAGTGCAGAGTAAGTATGCTGTACACACAAATATTTCACTTTCAGTGCATTTGTATTAAAACTAAGTAACAATGCTAATACAGTACTCCATCAAAAAGGAGCATTCAAAATGTTATTCAAGTCATAGTTCTACCAATACTGCCTTATTTGAAATGACCTGTGCTGAAAAATGGTTGACTTAAGGCCCAGTCTGTTCATTTTACATGACGATACTGCTTGAAGTTTTGAGACTTTAGGCCTACTTCAGTTATAATAAACATAACAATTATCCACAGGACACAAAGACATAAAAATATTACATATTTATATTAACCCCATATTGTGACTCTTGCTGCATATCAATTAGTCTAACTAACTAACAAGTCTAACTTGGAGACAAAGCTCAAGAGAACTGACAATGCTTCCCAATGAGACCAGCGTTGCAGTACTCAGTGCTATCCTGTCCACCACAATGCCTGCTAGTTGCTACAAAAAAAGACAAAAGTGGCGTAAAGCAGCTTGTAAAAAGCTCTCCCTCAAAAAAAGGACAAAAAAACAAATAAAGACAGTTTAATGATGACTGTAGCAATATCAATCAGCTCCTCTAAGCTAGTGTAACATGTTTGCTAACGTCCTTTTAAGGTAGCTATCTCAACGTTAGCACACGTTAGTGGAAGAATTTATTTTCTCAGAATCAAAAAATAAATACTGCCCACCTTTGTGTTTCTTTTATAAGAGACGTCATTATCGTCCGTCACTTTTACGCGAATAAAAAAATGAAGAGTTAGAAAGTGTGAAAAGTGTCAAAGCAGCTCTGCTGCATCCCTGTTGTTATTCCTTTTTCCTGTTGTCACGAGACGACTCACGTGACAGTCAAAGCTGCGCGAGAAATGCGCAGAGATGCGCGGGATAGACACGGATACTTACATCATAGACGTGAATAAATGAAAATTTGAATTTGTCATTGGTGTGACATCATACAACAATATTATAATCAGTTAAAGCAACTGTGGCTGTGGCGTGGAATTGGTTGGGGTGTAGTTTGCATAAAAGCTGCGCAAAATAAAAAATGTCTACTGCAAGAGTCACTACGGAGCGAGCGATGGACAAACAGAGCCGGGAACGCGACAACAGAAGCATCACTATTACAGCCATGATTTCATAAAAAATAAAATACCAATACAAAATGTTACTGTACTTAAATGAAAGTACATAAGTATTATCAACAGATGTATTCATTTTGCAAAACAGATCATTTTAAAATACATATAAGTACATTTACAGTATTTCAAAGTAAATATGATAAAATTAGTAGTAGTAGTCTTTTTTTTATCACTAATAGGCAACATTTAAGAGTGTTTTTCATGATGTACTTCATCAGTGTGCAGCCAATTTTAGATATTTTACCTCTGAGAATTAGTAGGATAGCACTGCATCATATCACATAAGCACAGTTTTTGTCTTTATGATATATTCAAGCGAGAACTAGTGATTAAAAATGTCAAACAAATATAGTACTATAAATGTTTGCAAGTACAAGTATAAACAAGCATCGTGCCACTTCCTTACAAGTGACCCATTATAAAGGGTTTATGTCATAATTAATGCTTTATCTATGGTTCATAAATCATTTATGTATGCCTGCTGACAGTTGGTTAACTCATTAATAAAAACTAATTCTGGGTTGCCAGGTTACTACAAAGACCCATTCGTAGGTAGGTGGTTTTATTTTTGTAACAATAGAGTTACAAATATGTTGTTATCCAGTACCAAATGCTCATGGACTTTTCACTCTCTAATCATTAATCTGTAAATCAAGTCCACAACTGAACGTGTTTATGAGGCGTTAACAAACATAGTTCAAAATGGTTGACCAGAAGAGTTTTTGCCACCCAAATGTGTTGTTATTAACAGTTTATAACAGATCAAAACTTAAGCGGCCACATCAACAATTGTATAATAATTTCTAACAAGTGGACAGTGGTGGAAGAAGTACTAACAATACTACAGTGTAATACTCTGTTACAAGTTAAAATCCTTCATTCAAAATTGTACTCAGCAAACAGTATCTAAGTATTGACATTAAAAAAAAACATATACTATAGATCTAAAACAACAAGTACACATTATGCATTATAATTAGTTATGAATTAGTGTTATTTCACTCATACTTTAGTGTTCCATGGTAATAAATAATAATTTCTTGGTTGATTTGTATTTGGTTTTAATGATCTGAATGTGCAAAGTAACTTGTAATTAGTGTTGTCAACTAAGAAGAGTAAAATGTGGTGGAGTAGAAGTATAAAGAATCAGAAAATAGAAGTACTCACAGTAAGTACAAGTACCTCAAAGTACAGTTGTCTCAGTAATTAGCTCTTAGTTACATTCCACTATTCCACGTTGTAAAATTACACCTACGGGCAGTTTAAGGTAACAGTCCTGATTAAATAAAGCACAACACAAAGTTTTGACAGTTTATTATGTTGAAAAAGAAGAGCAAAAATAAGTCATGCACAGATTAAAATTAAGATGTTATTAAGACATGATAAAAATATTTTGCATACAAATAAGAAAAGAGTAAATAATTTCAGCATATATATATATATATATCCATATTTCGATCACACATCATATCTGTAATATAATCATATTCTTTGCACTGACTTTACAAACAAGCTGTAATGTATGATTTTCAATACTGTAGCAAATCTGTTACAATTTGGTATTCGAAATAGTTTCGTGATCCTTCCTCCAGACACTGATTGAGTATGGAATAACCAAACCGATAAGACTGTACTGAAACATCACTGCCTGCCACATCCTCTTTCAAGTAAACACTTGAGTCAGTGAAATAATTTCAGTTACAAACTGACACAGATCTGCACTGTAGCAGCTGAGCGTCACAGGCCAACCTCAACGGGGCAGAAGGAAATGTACCACAAATAAATAAATACTTAGTTTTTTCCTTCCAACAGAAAAAAAGAAACACATAAAACATTTTTCTTTAATAGGAAAAACAAAGAGATAACACCAACACAAGGAGTGTCAAATCACACAGTACCTTCAAAATGTATCGTTTTGATCAAAGTTAGTAATTTGAGGTTTTGGTAAACAGATTGCATCACGGTAAATATTGGCTGACATCCGCAGGTTCACCATCTCACTGCCACTATTTGAAGGAGGGTAAATTTGGCACTTTTATGCTGATGTCACCAATGTTGATGTTTCTGGGCATTTCCGGGAGGTTCATGTTCTTTACAGCTGATACGGCACGAGCAGGCGCTCCTGCAATACCGGCCTACACACACACATACACACACACAGAACACACATATGGAGGGTTGATAAGATACAGTGAATCAAACAAAAAAAAGCATGCTGTACACAACAACACATTGAAGGTGAACACTAGACGCACACACACATACTGTGCTAAACAAAGTACTGGACAAAATGCAAAAGCACCAACAGCTACTGGGACAGACAACATGTGCAAATGTACATTCAGATGTCATAGCTTCATATGCACATGCATTATTCAGTTCAGTAAAGATTATCACAACCAGAGCCAATTATGAATCAACTGTGAGACTAGACACACTGGACTAGACCATTCACTAATTTGTACTGAGCAGTACTGGACATTCATCAAATGGACAAAAGGCAGCATTGCTTGGAAAGTGGACCCACTGGACTCTCGAGGACCATTAAGGGCAAAAATGCAAGGAGAGAATTGGGTAAAGCAGAAAAAAATGGATTTGGATATGAAGACGGAAATGATGTTTGAATAGTGGTTTCAGTATGTATAGAATTTTGATATTAGCCATAATAATACTGGCGTTAATTGTGCTTCTCGTGGGTTGAATTATTTTTGGGAAGACTGCACATGATTGTAGCGATCTAAATACATATATGTGAATAGAGGAAGGAAAATATTGTGCCATTTCCATCTCTATAGCGTTAACTACTGATGACATGAGTAGATTGTAAGTCTGCTAGTACTAAACTACAATGGGAGATCTATTCTCAGGGACGGAGGAGGCACTTCACTCTAACACAGTGAATCTCAATGTGGGACTGCGTACGAGCAATTGTAGTTTATAAAAGGTAAGCATTAAGGCAGATTAGCTTTTGGAGTAATAAAACATCCATGAAGAGTGATTGATTTGATGTTTTCATCTCCAGTGTGAGCAGTCATTTGAGAATCAGTGCAATTAGAGATCCCCAAAGTGCATCTTTAGCAGACAGACCCAAAAATGACCAAAAGGCTTAAACCACCACAGAGAACTGGATGTTCTCACTGCCTCTGTACCAGTAGCCTCGTAAAGCATTTCCAAAGTAAGAAAGTACGTCTGGAATGTAGATTTATCCGCATCACTTATTTCCACAAGGTTATCTCAATGGACCGTTTGTCTCATGGGGATTCCTCCTTCTGCCAAGAATCAAGGAGACTTGTGTTGGACGGAAAGATGACCGTGGTGTTAACTGAGAGGAATGCTGATGCAGCACATGGGCTCAGTATTCAGGAGTTACACTCGAAATATTTTTTTGCTCACAGTGGGAAGCCTGGAGACCCATTGTGCAAGTCCATAATAGTGGGTTATTAATCAAACGCTGTGTGACTAATATGAACAGAAATAGAAAAACCAGCTGTGTAACAAAACAGTGGTTTGACTCTCTGGTCAGAGACAGAGAGTCTTATTAAGGCTCAAGCAGCACCTCATTTCTTGTCTGTGCTGAACAGAAACAGCACAGAAAGACTAATAGAGACGGGTTTTATTGTTGGTTTAAGACAAACTACATGTCGCTGAAGTGATTTTTTTTAAAGAGTAACTTGAGGCCTACTCTGGTGTCGGTACAGTAGATATGAAGTTACAGTTAGCTCGTCTTAGCTTGGCAAAAAGACTGGAAATAGCTAGCCTGGCCCTGTCCAAAAATGTCAAATAAAAACTCACAGATAAAGCTCACTAATCAACAGATTATCTTATCTTATAACTCACTGTTCCACCTGTGCAAAAAAAAAAAAAAAAAAAATTGCCAGAAGCAGTAACTTCCTGTTTCCACCGGTTGCCACCTGGCAACTGGGTTTCAGCTAACAATACCTCCTGAAAAGTACTTTTAAAACTTTTCTGTACAGATGAGACAAAAAATTGAAATAAGTGATGTTCTGAGGTGATGATAGGCTTTTAATCCTAAACTAAGCGACACAGCTGCTCGCTGTAGCAGCATATCTACCAGGTTACCTCATTAAATGATTCACATAATTTCTAAAAATGGGTTGACTCACAAGGTAATTTAAAAACAAGATGTTTAAATTAAAAGGAAAAGAAAAAAACAAGCGATACAAAGAGTTTGGTAGCCTCTCTAACTTGTTAGATTTATATTTATTTAAACTACAGTGGGTGAACAACATAGCAGGTACAGCTGGCGTTATGTATAACAAGTTAGAGCCTCAGAAATGATGTCAGAGCTGAACACTCTCTCAACATTACAAACTTTAAAAAGATATATATCTCTTGCAATGGATGGTGTTAAAGCATCAGCTGATCCTATTATCTAGTCCACTCCCTGTGCATTCCCCAGAGGCACATTTTCGGGTCTGCCATGAAAGATTGCTATTGTATGTTAGTGGCGTCAGTTTGCTATTACATGGAGGGCCATATGGTGAGACTCAGGGACGGTGGGGGAGTATACTTCAGTTAAGGTTACAGTACTTGGTTGTAAATTTGCCAGTACCTGTGTCTACCTGTCCTGCCTGGTAGACTGAAAGATAAACGTCTGTAAAAAGAGAGAAGAATGGAAAGAACTAGACAGGGTCAGGAAAAAGAGGAATGAGGAATGTTAAAGCAGATTAAACTAATTACAGTTTTTCTCCACAGAAAAAAAAGTGATAGGACCTATCATAAACCACATTTTTTACAGCAGAAAATGACCATAGCTTTTCCCATTATTCATTTTATGGCAAAAAAAAAAATAACTGAGAATGTTTGATGAATAAAAAACCCACAAATGCCACTTAATTATTCTTTGCTGGTCTGCAAGGAGAACAGCTCATTCCTTGTTCCTCAGAGATTGCCCTATAAATAAAAAATGTCATGTCGAATTAGCATCAGTGTGAAAAACACACTGCGGTCTATGGTAGGTCCAAAAGAGGGAAGACAGAGCAGCTCAGTAAACGACTGTGCTTACACAACATCAATCAAAAAGGAGATTTTGTCTCATTAACAGCAACAATTCAGGTCAGATGATTAGAAAAAAAATGTTGTTAACAGTAGATCATAGGTTAAGTTAAAGAATGTTAGAGCACACAATTGAGGTCAGCCAGTTTAAAAAAAAAAACAAAAAAACCCTGTAAACCCTTCGTTGTGTGTGCAATGAAATACAACAAGTTTGCACAATGTTGTGTCAGCATCACTGCAAAAAAAAACTGCCTCAATGTTTAGAGTTCATTCTGGTGCACTGTAAGCAATTTGAAGTCAATTAATTAATGCTGTCAACTTTTTATACTATCAGAGGCTAAAATCCACATTATGCAAAATGATTTCACGAAATTGTCTCTGGCTGTCTGATTAAAACGTTCAATAAGTAAATGAATGTTTATCTGCTCGCAGAAGCTATATGGAAAGCAAAGCAGTGTCCTTGCATGGAGAAAATATCTAAGCAAGGACACTGGCTTACAGATGTAACAAAAACACTGCTTTTAGAAAAGTGCTTGCTTACTCCAACAATAAATAAAATTCACTCTAGAATAAGATTAACATAAAAAAACAGCCTACAACCAGCCTGTTTTATGAACATAATGTCAAATATAAAATGGTGATTGAGAGATTCAATGGTCACAGATTCTGGAGATGCACTGGACAATGGTAAGCCCCCATAAAAATGACAAAAGTGATGACTATGTATGTTGAGTCTTGACCTGTGTTGACAGCAGTGCAGCAGCAAGATGGGAGGCCAAAAAAAAGAGCACTAACACTGAAGAAGAGAAGGTAGGGAGCATTCTCAAGGTCACTGGAGAGGAGCATGCAGGGTGCAGCACACTCACATGCCTGCATACCGCAGAGAGTACTGGAGCTAGGATCAGACATACAGTGGACAGGACTGGGTCACCCTTACCTCAGACTTCTCCATCTTGTTCTGGGCGTCTACCTGCGTGATGATTTCGTTCATGTTCGTCTCCAGGACCATCCCACCCATCACCATCTCTGCCAGAATGTTGTGGACCTGCGAGAAATAACAAGTGAATCATCTGTTCTGTTACTGAACTAATGTTTTTATCAATAATATCCATGTGCTTCCTGCATTTAGAAGGTGCAAACAAGCATTTAATAATGATGTTGTAAAGGACATGTAAGTGTTTATGACCTCCGCCAAGGAGGTTATGTCGTCACCACGGTTTGTTTGATTGCTTGCAAAATAACTCAAAAAGTCACGGACAGATTTTGCCGAAATCTTCTGGATTGATCAGAAGTGGCCTAACTTAAAACTGATTAATTTTGGGTGGTGATCGGATCCGATTCAAGGTCATCAAGGTCAAACAAAATGTCACGCTGTAGTATGGTTTGGGAGATTTCGCATATTTCTGAACGCTCCAGGGCGTACAATTTTCAGCCAATCACCTAATTTGGTATATAAACTAATATAGGAATCCAGAAGTCACCGCTTCAGTTTGGTCGAGATCAGTAAAAGGTCAAGGTCACCAAGGTTGTTTTTAACCATAACTTCATGTGGGAAGAGTTAGAGCAATGCAACTGGTCTTAAAATATCTGGACTTCTCAAATTGTATTTGCAAAGTTTTACTGGTATAGTGGTCTTTCATGTGGCAAAACATGAAACAGAGAAAAAATAAATAAAAAAGACATGATATTAATGATGTTCTCCCCGTGTCTGCGTGGGTTCTCTCCGGGTACTCCGGCTTCCTCCCACCATCCAAAAACATGCATGGGGATTAGGTTAATTGGCTAATTTAAATTGACCGTAGGTGTGAATGTGAGTGTGAGTATTCGTCTGTCTCTATGTGTCCTGTGATGAGGTGGACACTTGTCCAGGGTGTACCCTGCCTTCCACCCTAAGACAGCTGGGATAGGCTCCAGCCCCCCCCATGACTCTATGTGAGTATAAGCGGTAGATAATGGATGGATGGATGATATTAATGTGAATGTTAAATGTGGGTTTTAAGGTGCGTCAAAACACATTCACTCTTAGATGCTGTGGGCTTGCAGGAGTATACACTCTCTCAGAATTCTGCCTTGCCGGAGGTCTGCGCTCTCTGAGTGCTTTGCTAGTTAATATATTGATACTGTTATAACTGGGTTTTACTATTCATTTTCTATTTACTGTATATACCCACAGGTGGAGTTACAGTTGCTGACAAATGCGTTAATAATCATTTATATCTGCTTATAACCACATGATAGTGTGCTACAAACCATTCATTAAATATCAGCTTATAAATATATTTTTTCAATAACAATAGTATTCAATGTTCTTAGTAAAATATTCAAGAATGTGAAGTGACATATTTAGATTGCTTATTTTGTCAGAGCAGCAGCCTAAAATCCAGAGATACTGATGAAATCACAGAAGACAGAAAAGCAGTGATTGAAAAATTACCAAAAAAATGAAGTGATTAACAAAGTGACTGCTTACTGAGTCTCTGATAATCAGTAAATTGGCTTATCATTTTAGCTCGAATAACATGTATTCAACTATTTTTAATAAGTTGCCCGTAACACCAAACAGCCATTTGACAAACCAATGATGACTTTACAAATTGCTCAACTACAAAATGTGAGAAGTCACTGAGAATCTGTTAATGTCACAACAGGTCATCTGTTGCAGCGCCAGACACACATCACCAGATGAGGCCAACACTGATCAAACATATGTAACACCATTAAGTATTTCCTACCTTGTCGACATGGAAAATTAAGTCAAGCTCACAGACATTCTCAAAGCATTTGTCCAGCGTCTCCACAAATACCTGAAAATAGAGAGAATTGAATGTGTAAATAAATAACAATAAATTTATTGTAACACTTATACAAACAGACACAAACATAACAGACACACTGTGGCTTCCTGGGCTTTTACCTGAATTAAGTCTAAAATTCCTAGTTCGCTCTCTGAGGAGTCGACACAGAACACAAAGTAGAGCGTGGCGTAGTGTCTGTAGATGAGCTTGTAGTCTGATCCTCCGATCAACCTGAACACAGGGGGATAAGGACACATTACACCTGTCCATTCATCATGTCAAACAGATCCTACCAAGCTGTAAACAAGACACATGGACAAACAAGAGGATGTTTTCAGTCAGTTAAGACAGGACACACTGACATGAGAGGATATGAGAGTTAATGCATATCCAGTCTGTTACTGGGTTTGATAAGACCACAGTGATCAATAGTTTGAGCTACATCCTGTGGTTTACATGATAAGAGTTGTTCTAACGCTTAATGTAAACTATAAACTCATCATTTAAGCCCACAAAGGGAGGAAAAAGTGCGAGCAGTGAAGATCCCCACTGTAAAACAACACCTACTTTGTTCCTGACTCCTGAATCATAGATGAACTTTAAACAGACACTGCTACTATCGACTGTCATTCATGAAGCCCTCTCTGCTTTCCTTTATTGTCTGAAATCATCTACTTGATCATTTGGACACACTGTCATTGTTCTCACACTATACTGCATATACTTACATTCCCCCTTCTAGAAAATTACAGACGTTCTCGTCTCTTTTCGAGACCAAGTGGAAGGTTTCCCTGATGATCTGCTGCTCTGTGTCTTCATTCTGCATGAAGAAAGAGGAAACAGAGGCAGTTAAACAAAGAGAAGAAGGAAAATGTGTTGTTTGTGCACTTAATTGCTTCCAGTGAACCATGTCATTATCTGGAAGGCTCGGTTGGCAGATAAATTACCGGGTCAACTCACTTCTTTTTCTTGAATGTATGTATTAGTTCTGAGTGAAAAAACATGATCTATACATTAAGCACTCTCTTTGTCATATCTAAACCTACACTATAGTGCCCACAGGCTATATGATGTCATTGTACAAAGCAGACTCATCTTATTGTTTGATAATGGAGGAGATTCAGTTTAAAACCTCAAACAGCCCCGGGCACAAAAAGCTTTAAAGAGTGGACTCACAGTTGAAGATTAGTGGTTCAAAGTCTCATGGCCCAAACATCAGATTCAAGTTTCATTTGGTTTCTAAAACAACATACTTCTGCATTGGTTGTTTCAGGAATTCAACATTGTAGCTGATAAAAATTTAAATGCACACTCAAGAAATAAGAGGAAGCATCTGAAAGCATATGGTCTGCGGTTTTTAATCTAACCTTAAAACCTCAGAGGTGGTAAAAATCTTGTTGTGTGAAGCTCTAACCCTGAGCCGGCCTCACTAAAAGGTGCTAACGTCCTATCAGGGTGCAGAACAGGTCAGAGCTGAAGGAGAGAAGAGGCTGTCCAGCTGGCTGGGAGGCGAGAAACAGCATGTTTCCTGGTTTTTAATCAATGGACTCTGGTTCCTCCTCTAAATGTTGGCTAACAATGAACAGCAGCACTCCTCTTCCCTGCTTTTATTATGGGAAATTTAAGGGCATACATAAGAAGCACATATAAAGACTTTTTAGGTGTTTATTAATGTACAGTATGGGAAGATGTATTTTATATTATTACATCTGCCTCCACTCACAGGTGACCACAGGAGCTGCCTACGACTGCATTACAGTGACTTATAAATGCATATAAACATTCATAGACCGCTACTGAAAGTATAACCACAAATGCAAAGCATTTGATTACATAAGCAGGCACAAATATCTGCAGTGCAAACATTGTCACATATTGAGTATATATTAGATTTGAATACAATGAAGCACTGTAGCCGAAACAACACGAGAGATAATAAACATAAACATAATGTGAATTCACTCACTTTTTTCAGAGCTACCAGTATGTGTGATATATTAGAGGCTGCCAGCCGGTAAGCTGACACCTCAGCATTTAATATAACAGATGGTGTCTACATAGCCCTCTTATAATCCAATCAATTTCAAGTTAGCCTCCTGAAATACAAATTCATCCATGTGTCTCTCAGTAAATAGATACTGTTAATGTGTTAAATGAGGCAGAGCTGTTCTGAGAGTTGTTTTTAAGTGCAGGGGGTAGACATGCTCTTCATTCATCATTGCTTCATAATAATTTGTCCTTAAAATATAAAATAAAATTGAACTTTGAACTTGAAACTTGAAATTTAAAACTGTTTCCCTGTTTGTTCTTGATCTGAAACCTTTAGTCAATAATCCATTAACTGTTTCAGATTTTTTTTTTTCCCCCAAGTGTCACCACCAAACTCTTCCAGATGCTCATGTGTGAAGATGTGCTGCTTTTCTTTGACTTATAATGACAGTAAACTCAATATTTTAAACATTTTACGGTGATGGGTGGACATGGAAAAACACAATTTGATGATGTCACAGTGGGCTCTGAGAAATGTTTCTGACATTTTACAGTCCAAGTGAAAATAAATCAAGAAAATAATCAGAACATGAACTGATAATTAAGAAAAATGCTTGTTAGTTGCATCCCTTCATCTATATTAGGCTAACACCCACTAGTGAAAGAAGTATATCAGTGCTTCACAGGAAGTAGCTAGGCTACCACAGCATTTAAGTAAAAAATGTATTAGCATCAAAATATACTTGAAGTACCAGAAGTACTCATTGTCCAGAATGGTGCATTTAAAATGAATATATATCATAGTTATTGCATTAATAGATAATATCTTTACCTATAACAACACATTATAAAGTATTTTCTGGTTATATTTTGCATTCAAAGTATTACAATGAAATGTGGTAGAGTGGGAGTACAATGTAGCAAAATATGGAAATACTCAAGTACTTAAGATGAGCTGAAGTAAAAGTACTGAATAACTTCCCACCACAAACATCCATCACTCCTCACATGTGGAGCTCCCCTGCAGATGTTTGTTCCGGAATGACATCACGTGATTTACTGAGCTGCCAGTTGATGACGTTTTTTGGTCTAAGGGGGGGGGGGGGTCACCTTTCTATTGTATAAAGCTTTATTAAAGAAAGGGCAAGCAGCCAACCTTGAGACAGAAATCCAATTATGAGAACAAGCCGGCCCAGCTCACCCAACAAAGGATCTTACATAAGCTGTGAGCTGCTACCTGTGTGCAGCTCAGTGGTAGGGGTCCTGGCACAGCAGCTCAGACATTTAAGACAATAAATAAGTAAATAAGGACAATAAAGCTAATTTAAAGGCTGGGGTGAGCACGAGACACTCACGAGGGCCGTCATTACAGTCATGTGACTCCAACACAGTGAAGTCACATGAAAACAGCTGGACTGAACATGATCAGAGGTTCTGTCGGCCTCTTTAATAATTCACATCTAGACTGACATCCTATCCTGCAGGGTCAGTGTGTGAACAGCAGCGCACACACACCTTCCACACCACAGTAAAGACACGTTAAGAAACACGAAGCACACCAGCAAACACTTCCGCGATATGTCAATAAAAGCACGTCACTCACATAATGCTCGTAGAATTTAGAAAGTCGTGGTTTTCCGTGGTTGTTGAATATTAAAATGGCTCTTATCATGGTTGTAGCTGAGCGGAGGGAGGCGGAGGAGCAGAGAGGAGTCAGTCCGGAGGAGACTGCAGTCTGTCCCGGACCAGAGCCAGAGCTAAAGACCCGGCTCGATTTAACGTTAAAGCGGGATAGCTTGGAGACACACGATGCTGCTACTCCTCCATCGTCTCGTTACGGAAATATTCCACGTCAAAGGACCAGTCATGCTCTCCTCTTCTTCCTCCTCCTCCTCCTCTTGATACGGCAGCTGCAAAGTGTCAAACATCTACCGTTCTGCGCTGCGAAAGTGAATATTTCTAACAGCTTTTTAAGAGCATCCATGCAGAGGCATGACACTGAAACAATATCAGTGATTATTTATATTTTTAACAGATATAAAGATCATTCATGCAGGGATGAAATACTGAAAAGTACCAATGATTATTTATTTCTAACAGAGCTATTGAGATCATCCAGGGAGGGGCGTAACACTGAAGTATCAATGCTTATTTATTTGACTTTAAATATTTCAATTTATTTTAATTTTGTTTGCCATTCCTTTGTACCTCTCTCTGTTTTGATGTGTATTCATTTTTATGGTTATTTTGTGGCTTGGTGTTGTTTATTTTAGTTCGGATCTTTATATTGTTACTGAGTGATTTGAATGTAATTGTTCCTACAGTAAAGTTCAAGTAAGGTCAAATAAAGGGAAATAACAAATACTAACTAATAATAATAGTAAATTCACAAATCCACAGTTCACTCCTTGCTTCTGAGTAACCTGTATTCTGTAAAGTGAAAGATGTTATTCTATATTCATTTATGTTGTTTTATTGTCTGTCACTATTATATATATATCAACTTTATTTCAGACTCAAGGTCCAATAGGCAAGACAGACACAACCACAGACATAAAACCATATACTATACAAGAGAACAAGGCTAAAAATACAAGCTACATAAAGGTTAAAAAGAGACATCTGTACCAGTGTCTCCAGAACAGAGACTGATACCTGATGGAGCTACACTTAATGTGGGTCAGTGTGTTAATTATTTGATTAGCTAAGGCATCAATCCGACACATAAATCTATACATGAGGTTTCTGAGTACAGCGTTGAGAGTGTTAACACCTGCAGGTACAAACATTTTACTCAGCCATCAAGGTCTTTTAATAAGATTCTTAATGCACCAAGGCTTTGGAGGCATCAGTAAAACACAGGAGAACTGACGAGTTCTGATTTTTATATTTGGGAACAATTTCTTTTAAAGCATATACACAAGTCAGTGCCATGGTTACGCTTAAAGCCAAATTGATTTTCTGAAGAATTAACCACTTTAATTAATCTATCAAGCAGTATAGTCTCCAGCATTTTAGAGCGTATGCTGGCTAAGGCTATAGGCCTGTAATTGTCCATATTACCTAGCTTGCCAGCTTTGTCTTTAATAACTGGAGCCAGCACAGAATCAGGTAAGATCCTGTGTGTCATGAAGCCTGTGAAACAAACTGGAAGAACAGGAAGAATCTTTGGACTAGCTGTAATTTGGTCCAAGCCACTAGTATTGTTATTGGATAGCTTTATAACAGCTTCACAGACATATATGGAGTAACCCCCACAAACTCAACACTACCTACTCTGTACACATCACGTTTAATGGTATTGAACAACACATTATAATGCTGTCTCCATAGTTGACTCCATAGTAAAGATGTTTTGGAATTATTGAGGGCTCTCACCTCCTTCCAGAACCCAGTAACATTATGTGACAGTTTCTCAGTGAGTGAATCAGCTCTCATTGCCTGCTCGTTTTTGCAAATAAAGCATATAGTATACTTATATCTCGCAGTAGTAGACTTTTTATGCTCGAAAACTGGACCTTGTTTTGGTCGGCCTGCAGCTACCCAGGTTTTAAATGCCTCATGTGCCTCATCATGGTGCATGGCTACATAGTGATTCCATCCTGGTCTCATGTAAGGTACCCTTTGTTTGCAGAAAAGCTTAGTGCCCTGGTGCAGTGATCCTACTATGGAGTCATACACAGAGCACAGGGCTCCACACTGGTACAGTTAGCATCATTACATATAACAGCATCTCTTGGAATGTGAATGGCATTAGTTGATCCTGTTTGATAGAAGCTGTTTTCAGAGAAAATTCAACAAATCAACAATCCAAATGTTTTTCAAGCAGATCAAAACTGAAGAATATAAACACACTGAAACATACTGAGGTGAAGTCAAACATACATATTACACATGCATGAAGTGTAGTCTTAGTTTTGTTTTATATTTTTTCTGCAGTGTAGGTGATTTTGTGCTAATGTGGGGGAACTGCATAAAGGAATGTAAACAGTACGTAGATATGTGTATGGTCATTTCTGTATTACTGTATACAACTGCATGTCACTCATTCAATATATTTGGGGCAATTCATAGACAAATATTGTGTTTGTGCATTTTTTGCCTCTTGTCAGAGGTTCAAAATTTGCATTCAAAATAAACTCATAGCTCACATCCAGAACTTTGAACTATAGTTAAATGTAATAAAGAAACATTTGTGCTCAATTTTGGGAGTTCCATCAATTGGAAAAAACAGGTGTAATATTGCTTCAGTTTCAGATTTACAAATCCACTGGGGATTCCTGGATCTTGCATATGAGTCAGTGCAGTTTGAGTGGGAAAGATTTACTTGTATGACATAAATATGGAGAGGATTTAAGGCACCTATAAAGTAACCTTGCTACTTTAAAAGCCACACAAATGTGATATTGAAATTGCTGATTTACAAAACTAACAGAGCAGCTCAAATCTAATTTTTCAATCAAAGGTCAGTTAAAATCTGTCTTAAGAAAGCATCAGTTTAATATTCCCTTACCACTGGTGCTTGCAGAGTAATGAGGATTTCAGCCACAAGGTGGAGCCTCGGTATATCTGGTAATGATGATGTGGCATCCTGGAGGAAAACTGGCCTCAACCTCTGATGCAAAGCAAACAGTCTCCACTGCCTGTGCTCCATGTTATCATGACGGCCTGAATATGTTCTACTTTTCCTCTGACAGTCGACGTCATGTTGAGTTCCCCTGCTGGAATAGCACGGTTTAAACCCTGGTATCCATTTCTGGAAAAAAAAAATGTGGAAAAGTGTTTGATTTCTCAAACACTTGTTTTTTATCTACACATTATTACCCAAAATAACCTAAAAGAATTTGGAGCACTTTGAAGCGTGAGTGACCCATATATTCAACTGAAGGAATGTGGTGTGCCGAGGACATGCCGATAAAAAGAAGTGGCATGTGATATAAAAACATTTACAAGAACATCTCTCCTTGTATCTGTCTGTGTCTGATTATGTACGTACATTTATCTCAGAGATTTTTTTGAACCACTGTCAATCACTCTCACAGATTTTAGTTTGTCTCCTGTTGTTTACTGAAAGTGAAACTCTTGATGAGATGCAGCAGCTGACATTTACTTTTTCTTTTATTTTCACATTTGTTTTTACTCATGTGGTATTTTTCCACTCATAGATACATAGTCTATATTGGTAGACTATTCTCCACACCCTTCACCTGCATGTCTTTATATTATCTTGTTTGACAAGATTCCTCAAGTAAGGCGACAAGGACATGCTGGCTAATGCTTCCTTGAATTTAAGTAAACCATTAAGCATCTGCGGGTGTTAATGAATCACCACCCCTTTGTCCTCTTCATCCCTTTAGATAATTTAATAATTAGCATTTTCATTAATTTGAATAACCCCCATGAGCGTATAAATTCTCATAAAGATTTGGACTACTCAGTGCATCTATTTGTATCACAATCTATTGATTTAATACCAACAAAATGTCCATTAAAGGTCTCAAAAAACAACTGTACATTCAACCAGACAGTGCAAACAAGTGCTTGTGTTACAACAAAAATGTTTCTTGACAACATTCAGCCTTATTGTTTTTATTTCCTTTTCCATCCTCACTTGTCTGCACACACATCAGGCAGTAAATTTCTGAGGAGAGGAGCGACAAAACAAGGCTGGACATCTATTGTCCAAATGAAAAAGAGGGAGAGAAAAAGGGGGAGGTTGTGTTTGTGGCAACGTGGTGGAACTGGAGTCAGAGAGGATTAGTCCAAGTTATAAATGCGTGACGTGATGCCGTTTTTTGATGAAAACATGGAAAATGAAGTTATATCTGTTCTATTGAAGTATGATTTGGATAGATTTTTTTTTTTCAAAATTTCACTATGAGCACGCAACACAATTTATTTGTTGGAGACTATGTGCTGTGGGCGGACCTTTTTTTCCCCATCATGGTACAGTCCAGCAACAGCTCGCCTCCAAATTGCAGCGTATAAAACGACGCCTGAGCAAAGTTGTTAGAGGAATAGCTGCTGTTTTAAGTGAGGAGAGCTGAAATAAAGACGCCCCTGCAGAGAGATGGAGCACACCGAGGTGGTGAAGCCACAGTCCCTGGACGAGCTCATCAGGATCCTGCACAAGATCTTCGAGAGTGACAGCATCAATGTTGATGAGGTCCAGGCTGTAATGGAAGCTTATGAGAGCAATCCTCAGGAGTGGAAGAAGTTTGCCAAGTTTGACCAGTACAGGTAAAAAGAAATACGTTTGCTTCCTTTTTCTTCTGGTGTTTTACTGCAACTAACTAATAAGATATAACTCATTTATTATGCTGCACTCTTGCTCTGCAGCCTAGTATGTCACTTTTTTAACTAGAGACATTTTTTTTCATTCATATTTTTTCCTTTTGTTCATATTGTATCTTATAGAAGTTTATATCTGCTTCTCTCACATGTTATTGCAAAAATCTCTTGTGATGACTGCCCCATAAAGTCAAACTGCTTTTGAAAAAAAAAAAGTGGTGAATGGAATGAACTTAGGATTTTATAAAATTATTAAATTCATTTAAAAAAAAAATGCACAGTCAGTGTGTTAGATGTGTATCTATTGGAATGAAAACAAACTGCAGCCCAAAGAAGAACAACTGAATTCTTTTGAATGAAGTGTATTTATAATAGAGAGAGGTAGTTTTCTCACAGAAAGTAAAAACACAGTTTATTCCAAATGTTTATCACTGCAGTGGAGCTCCTCACTACAGACTACTGACTCTCTATTGAACCCTTTTCAATAGCTCTAGTGTTTTGATTTGGTTGATGGAGGGAGGGTGAGGAGAGATCCAATCAGCACTGAGGATGGTCACACACCCGGCTGGCTGACTGGCTGTCTGCTGTCCACCAGGGAGCTGCAGCTGCCTCACAAATATTTAGAAGCTGACGGAAGTGCACAGAGCCAGAAAACAGCCAGAATATCGACAATATTTACAGACAAAGCAAGGACGCAGGATGTCCAATGACATGAGCAGATCATCTGCACACATGGAAATATAATAAACAACCTCTAATAAGCATCAGGGATCCCTATGAGTCAACTTTAAATCAAATAAACCCCATAATCATTGAATAAATGACTAGAATTAGTGTGAAGCAGCACATGTCTCTACTGGTTTGTCAATTTTAAAACTTTTATGTTTATGTACATTGGATTTAAAATTTGTATCAACAGCCTGTCTTTCCCTCTGATTGTTTCAAAAATTGTCCTCTTATCCAGGTACACAAGGAACTTGATTGATGAGGGTAACGGGAAGTTCAATCTCATTATCCTGTGCTGGGGAGAAGGCCATGGCAGGTGAGATGCTTCTACATTCAAAATAATAGGCATAAACTTAGTGTGGATTATGTATTAATGCATAATGCTAGTGACGCTGGTGAATATTCAAATGATTTTCTGTGTCAATTATTGCATCAAGTTAATAGAGATAAGAGAGTCCAATGTTCTACTGACAGACAGACAGAAAGGTTGTGTCAATAGGCGTTTGATGATATTTATCTATCACGTCTCTCTGTGTCAGCAAGTGTCACCTGAACCACAAGTGTATGGAAGTTGAAAGGGTCACTTGCTATGGGATGATATTATCAGTGCCTTCATATATCTGGGTAGCAGCACTAAGGCACAGTAAGATTTGTCGTAGACTTACTTGACTGTCAGGGCTTACAAGATTTTAATGGCATTAGATCATAATATGCATGGAGGATTTGTCAAAACTTTAACCTTTCAATCCTTTCAAACCAGTCCCAGAAATTCTTGACATGCAGGAGATAAATTTTGCTTAATTGATTATTTATTATATGTCTGTTCTGGGTGGTGTAGTGGTTAGCACAGTCGCCTCACAGCTAGAAGGTGTTGGGTTCGATTCCCAGCCCGGGCCCTTTGTGGAGTTTGCATGTTCTCCCGTGTCTGCATGGGTTCTCTCCGGGTACTGCGGCTTCCTCCCACCATCCAAAAACATTCTTGGGGATTAGGTTAATTGGCTAATTTAAATTGCCCGTAGGTGTGAATGTGAGTGGCTGTCTGTCTCTGTGTGTCCTGTGATGAACTAGAGACTTGTCCAGGGTGTACCCTAAGACAGCTGGGATAGGCTCCAGCCCCGCCATGACCCTACTTGAGTATCAGTGGTAGATAATGAATGGATGTCTATTCTGACATATTCTATGTGCTTGTCTGCCTCCTTGCCACTTGCAGTAGCATCCATGACCACACAAACTCCCATTGCTTCATGAAGCTGCTGCAGGGTCAGCTGAAGGAGACGCAGTTTGAATGGCCAGACAGTAAATCACAAGGAGATATGGTCCAGAAGTCACAACGGATTCTCCAGGAAAACAAGGTTGCTTACATAAATGGTGAGAAACCAGACTGTATGCCTTCTTTTTATTTGTTTACTGGGAGTCTGCATTCACTCTTTGGCAGCATAATCCCTCTTATTATTATTAATAGTTGTGAAACTGGTTCTTGATGCTGTAAAACACACATTGTTATATTGTGCTCAGTACGATAGAACAAATGTCTTATGTGTTTTGTCCCGCATAAGATAATGCGTGTTACTGCTGAAATGAGTCTGTGCAGCTATGTGCCACGTTTGCAGCAGAGAGTAACATACAGTAAAGTCAAACCAGTCTTATAGAAATGACACATCCAGTTCTGCAGGAAACCATGTTCTAGTCTCTCCTAAAATCTCTGCTGACTGAGTATTTCCCCAAAGCCAGCAGAGCCCTGGTGTGATATTTGGTCTTGCTGCCAGGAAATGCCTGTGAGGCCCATTTCATAGCATTCCAGTGGCAAACACTGCCTAAATGTATGTTTTTCATTTGTGTGTGTGTTTGTGCATATATTTTAGACTCCATTGGCCTGCATCGTGTGGAAAATGGCAGCCATACTGAGGGTGCAGTCAGCTTGCACCTGTACAGCCCCCCTTTCCAGACCTGCCAGACCTTTGACCAGCGGACGGGGCACAGAAACACTGTCAAGATGACCTTCTGGAGCAAATATGGAGAGAGGACTCCATTTGTAAGGGACTTTTTATGGCTTTAATACATGTAGATAGCAGCATCTGAACAGAGACAAAATTATTTTGTTCAAACCTCTCATACTGGATGTACAGAATATAGAATTGTTTATATAAATGCATAATTGCAATATAGTTATATTCAGATATACACATATTGCCAACCACACACAGGATCACTAAGCGGACTGCCTTATGGGCAGGAAGTGGGAGGATTTATAGTGTCTTCTTGCCCTCATTCAGCCTACTGGGCCAACTATATACAAGCAATTAAAGCAGCACCCCTTCAAGATTCAGGGATTTATTAAGTTTCCATTTGTAATCCAATGTATGTGTTTCTGCTGTTTCAACAAATATGTTGGTTTAACAGACAAGAGCAGTTTTTTTTAATGTTCAGGGAGAACTTGAAAATCTAATGCTTCCTTTAAAATTATCATCCAATGTCTTGAACATAATGCAATAAATAACAGACAAATGAAAACAGCACAAATATATAGGACCTCTGCATGCTACGGCCACCCTGCCAACAACAGTGGCCTTATCTCAAATCTACGAGTTGTATAAGCATACCTTGACCATAACACTGTTAAGTTACTGCATTAGGTTGCAACACCAAACCGTGGAGATAAGATAATAGAAGCACGTAAGTGTGAGTACACAATGATCTTAACTCACTATATGCCTAGAGAAAAGTTGCCGTGGTCTGAGCTTGTTTGTTTTTGGATGGATGACCAATTAGGTGCTGTTGGCAAACTCCAAATTAGGAGCCTGTCTTTGAATTATCCTGTTTTAGCTGTGGGTTAAAGTGATATGTGTAGTTCACTGACCCCTCCGTCTAACTTGCTCTGTTTTCCACTCTTTTTCTTTTCTTAGGAGACCACGGCCTCACAAGAGAACAACTAATAGTCACCAAAGGAGGCTCTGGGTGATGCTGCATTTAAAATGACAATGTTGTGAAAATTGATTCAGGGCAGACTGTTGGGGAAGTAAACTGTGGAGCTACTATGACTAAGCAACCCATTTAAAAATCAGGAGCAGGCTGGTTCAAAAGGACAGCCCAGTAATTAGAATGGCTTTATCGCTGCGCAGTGTGAGCTTGGCAAATACTGATGAGCACAGGACGAATGCATGAATAGCCTTGGACGTGGAATGAATCTGCCTTTTGTTTGCTGGGCCTGAGGAGACCCTTTCCCAATAACAACATTCCTGTCCATCACGACCTGTGTAACCACACGTTTGTAAAGTTGTGGCCCATAGTCAAAGTGTACAGCTTTAGCATTTAAAAAGGCAAGTGGACATATTGCTGTTTTGGTGTTTAAATTATATATCTCTAGGAAAGGAAAACAACAGTTCTGTTATCGATGGAGCACTTTTATAGCTGTATTTAATGTCAGTTTATACCACTTAAAACACCTGTTGAAAAGTGAAATGTGTAACATTTGTTTTGTATAATCTAATTACAAAAAAAGTGTGTCAAATTTGCATTTGGTAAAAAGAAATGTCAAGCCTGAGAGTTGTGTTGTTTTTAAAAGTGTTGGTTGGTAAATGGTTGTAATTTATTTTGGCGAGGAAGAGAATGTTTAAATGAGCAAGCTTCTCAGGATTTTGGCCTATTTTAATTATAGCTATATTTATGTAGTGTGTATATTTTACAGCACGGTCACATGCATGGATGATTTCTGTGATGCAGTAAATGACAAATCTGGCCTTAACTGTACACCATTAAACACCATTATCCTTTCACAGAACTTCATTTGGTGTTGTCTTCATTTTTGGTATTGTGTGTTTTCCTAATTAGCTGCCTTACACTGTTTGCAACAAGCACATAGAATTTGTTTGGTGATGTCGGAGACAAAGGTGTGCCATTTGGTGTGGGATGCTGGCTATAAAACAATTATTCTTCACTGCCTCTTACTGATATAAGGTCAGTGCTGGTAGCAACCCTTAATGATTCATTAATAGTCACATAAAAGAACATTATAGTAAGTGTGCGACAACTAACATCCTGTTCAGTATCAACCTGGCAAGCAAACTAGTGTGTGTGTTGCCCTCTGTACTTTGATATGAGGGGAATATTATTTGGTCAATTACTTGACCAATAAACAGATTACTGATTAAAGTAGCTATTCTGTTCGATGCCTGTACACAATACAATAACTCAAATGTATTAACTTTCCATGGGTTGTTTGAAATTGAAAGATAACATGCAAAGATGAGCGAACGAGGTGTGTACTGTATATGCAGAGCTCCATTTCTCTTGAGGCGACAGTGTTTACAAGAATTGGTATTTATCACCTTGTCTGTTGTCAGTTTCACATATCTAGCTCTAATGTTGCACAGTTAGAGCCCAGAGAAAGAGAAAGTACACAATCCACTTACTTTATATTGTATTTTAGAGTTTCCACTGATAAATCAATGTATTTTGACCACTTCCATTAGAGGTTTTGTACTGTCTTTATGCAATTTATACATTACAAAAAGGGGTGGTCATGCATGGTTTATTCTGTGATTTTCACACATGCTCGAAAAAGTAACTGTGTAGACAGGAAAGTCAGTAAAATGGTTGCTCATCAGAGTCATTCATCATTGCTTCCAGCAATATCAAATAAAGTCTGCAGTGAGTGAAACTGATTCAGCCCATCTAAAAGTAGACAACAGGAACCATTCAAAATGAACTGCGTGTTAAAATGTATTTTAACTGTGGTTAAACTCTCTGTTTTTCACTGTTTGTTTAACATCCAACCTCTTGTTCAATCAGGCCACAAAATGGACAGTTTGGCCAAATAACAAACAGACGTCATTGGTCATATTTCATCATTATTTGCTGAGAGCACATAGTGTTTCAGAGAGGTGAGTTTGATGAATAAATTACCTCAGGTTTTCTCTGTGGCAGGTCAACCATGAGATGGCCTGCAGCCAGTGTTATGTAAGCAGCCTTGATTGCCCCAGCAGTGCACCTGTGTTATTAGAGGACATGACAGTCCCATGTCAGGCTGGATGGAGGCTCATCTGGAAGACCTTTATCTTGATGTGATGTGAAATTCTGGTAATGTGAAATAATGCCGCGTCTGTCAGAACATAACTAAGAGCTGACTCATTGGTGTGAAAAAGAATACAGGATGTTGAGCTTTCTGGATTGATACAAGGTGTGATACCACAGATTCTGCATATGTAGACTTGTGAACGCAGCATTTCTCTCAGTGCTACATTATGGAAGTATATCATCAGCATGTAAACTTCAACCTCATCATTGATGCTCCTCTAAATAAAATGCATTCTTCATAATCTTTATATTTCAGAGAGATGTGATCTGATGAACCTCAGCTGAGCTATACCTCCGCCAAGGAGGTTATGTTTTCACCGGGGACTGTTTATTTGTATGTTGGTTTGTCGGTTCGCAAAATAACAAAAAAGTTGGTCAGAAGTGGCCTAACTTAAAACTGATTAAGTTTCGGTGGTAATCGGATCCGATTCAAAGGCACCACCAAAAATTAATCAGTGTTAGGCCACTTCTGACCAACCCTGAAAATTTCGTCAAAAACAGTCCCTAACTTTTTGAGTTATTTTGCAAAGCAACAAAAACAAACAAACAAACAAATAAACAAGCCCCGGTGAAAACATAACCTCCTTGGAGGCAGGGGTAACTTTAAATAAATAAATAAAAGTCGTCGTGCCTTGACGGAGGTCTGCGCTCTCTGGGTGCTTTTTTAGTATGTACGTGTTTTAGCAGTGATGATTGTGGTCGGTATTTAAAACTGCTATCTGTGTGTTTTGCTGCGTTTACTTACTAACAAATTTGTTATAGTTCATTTGTTAAGTATAAAAGATGGCTGTTGTTCGGCAGCATTTCTTCCAGGTGTGATACTTGCTTTATAATGCACATGAAAACAGTTAGTGCACTTCACACCAACTGGTATGAGCAAATACAATTTTCATGTGTGAGTGACTTATTTCTTTTAAGTAATGGCTGTTATCTGAACAATACTCATGCAGTTCAATGCACTGATCATTTGGCACCACTGGGGCTCACACTGAGTAGACCTCTTAAATTCATACAGTACTGATAACTCACCTGTGTATGTGGTTTTTCCACCTATCTGTCAGAGTTTGAATGCACCTACTGTAAAACACTTTCAGTAACAGTTTTGTATGTTGACCTCTGATGACACCGCTGGCCCAGACAAAAAGCTTGGTGTGAAGTAGCAACAGTGGTCTGCTGATTTTATCCCACAGAAATATTTGCACCTTCATGTACATTTTAGTAATTGTTTTGTTGTGTTGGGGTCAAAAAGGACTGAAGGTGTCGCATGCTGTACGGATTACAAAGACCCCTGAAATATCTGATATCGGGCTGTACAACTGAAACGGAGCAGATTTGTTAACGCTGTCACATTTGTCTTCATTATCTGTGGAGCAGCTATATTTATGGTAGAGATCATAAATCATAGCAGCAATTTTCACACCATTTCCCTAACCCCTTACTTTGTTCTGGCAGTACTGAGATTGAAAGTGCAAAGTAGAGTCTGGGAATGTGTCCTGTCATGATAACAATAAGCCACTGTAGTAGAATCTTCTAGGACACCGAAAGACGCGGAAGAGCTTTGATAATTTACTTATCGACTCAGTACATTGATAGCGAAACACTCGTTGATACAGCAAATGGTACATATGCTGTACTATCAACATCGTGTGGCTTGACAGCCTATTGTTTTATTACACCCGCTCTGTACCTTCAGGACCAATTTAGCTTTTCAGTTCTGTTAGCTATACGGTACCTTGACATTTAAATAATAAGCTGTTATATTTAAATATTTTCATTTGTGGTTGAGTGTTTAATTACTCTCACAGAAACAAAGTACGTCTGCAGACAAGTGCTCAACTCCGGTTTCCATAAAGCAGCCAAAGTCTGGTTCCTTTCACCACAATTCAAAAGTTTTGTTTTTTTGTTCTGACCCTTCCGTTGTTGTTGTTGTTCTTCTTATTATTATTATTATTATTTAACACCGCAAAACAACACACACAAAAAAATCACATACAATTAGAAATGCCATTAATTTCTTGGAATTTCATGCTTCAGCATGAAGTACAAATGTTGAAAAATATGAGTGTATAATTTAAATTCAATTTAAAAGTTGAATGTTGAAAACTTTAGAATTAATAGTGTCTCATTTCTTATAAATTTATCCATCCATCCATCCATCCATTATCTACCGCTTATCCTCATAGGGTCGTGGGGGGGCTGGAGCCTATCCCAGCTGTCTTAGGGCGGAAGGCAGGGTACACCCTGGACAAGTCTCCAGTTTATCACAGGACACATAGAGACAGACAACCACTCACACTCACATTCACACCTACGGTCAATTTAAATTAACCAATTAACCTAATCCAACTTTATTTATGTCATTTCTATTTTATATCTTTTTATACTTGTTTATTTCACTGAGCACCATGTGGAGCAGCGCTCTTAATTTCGTTGTATGCACCCTCATATAATGACAATAAAGGCTTTTGATTTTGATTTAAAAGTTGAATAGTATAGTTTTAAGATTAAAATTACAAACACACAGAAGCATGTGCCTGTCCCAGATTGATGTTGCATGAAGTGTGTGCTTGTTTCCGGTGAAGATTACATCAGAGTTTGGGGTTTTTATTTTGAAAAACAAGTCTGAGTCAGAGCTTTCTGTTAGGAAACAGTTACTCCTCTATTGTGTGTGTGAGATTGATAATGTCATCCACTCTTGTATGTGTTCATTGTATCATTGGCATTGACCAATCAGATGTCTGTATTATATCATCATCTACAATCCATGTGTCTATGTGGATAGCCCAACTTTGACACTTACAGACACGCACCAATATCCAATTAAAGGCAGGGTCACTGCAGTTCAACTGCCACACGCACCCAGCTAGGCCGTTTCCATGGAGACAGACCCTGTCAGCAGAGTTCTCTCATCCACTCCCATTCATTTGAGCTGAGTCAGGCCATGTCAAACTCCTCCTCAGAAATCAAAAACCGTAATGAGTGCAGCCTTGATTTTTGGACGTGAGGTGGCAGGAGCTCATGAGGGTCGCAGGGGTGAAAATTTTGTCTCTCTACTCCACTCAGAAACCTGCTGACGGCAGTTTTCCCAAAAGAGGATTTATTCCTTTTTCAGATTTTCTCTCTGAAAATTAACATTGGGCCCTATGGAGGGATTTTGGAAGTGTCGGCATAATTAGAACGGTGGAGTAAAAAGTACAAATCTCGCAGACATAAGACACACATACCGGGACGAAATTTCCAACGTTTTGCTGTAAAAAATATCGGTGGAGTGTACATAGCCCTCACAATCACGATTTCAAAATATTTTTTTCTGACATTTCTGAAACTGCTCTCCACTCTACCTCACCCTAGCCTAGCATGGTCTTACCAGACCCTCACACTATCAAAGAGAGGGTCTGGCATTTCACCATTGAGATTTCAGATGGGAGGCGTGAACTCTGTTCAAGTTTGAAATGACTGGATCTGATTTTACCCAATCACTAATGTTTGGTCGTGACGTATGTAATGCACCGCTAACATTCAGGCTAGCCAGCTCCTTCGCCACTAATGGAGCTAACTGAAAAATAAGACTTTTTCCAAACCCCTTGGGGAGTAAAGCCACAACATCTTTGCCAGCAATAAAACATTTTGGGGCCTAGCCAAAACGGATTGAATGACTTCCTTCACTTCCGTCTCCACCACCATTGCTAAACTACAACCTTCTCAGGATGATTTCCATCCTGGGAAATCATCCTGAGAAATCGAGTCCAAGAGGATCAAACTCAGACGTAACATGTAGGGAAATGATAGAAGAAATAGTGCAACACAATAGTGGGAATGCTGCTGATCAGGATTCCCACAATCTAAAGCAGTTTTATTTATTATGATACTGGCAAAAAAGTCTATTCTTAAGATGTGGAAAGAATAGTTGGTGCCCACTTTTGAGATGTAGCTCAGAGAACTGAGCAGTGTGTTACATCTGGAAGAACTCAGATATCACATCTCTGTCCACACGACAAGGGCATGATAACGCTTGTTACAATGTTGCCAAAAGTATTTCCGTCTACATGGCAACGCGATAACGAGTGACAAGGCTGTAATACATATGCCACGCCGATATTTGTCGCTGCAAAGAAACACAGAGCGACCCACGAAAAAGTACGAAAGAATGCAATGAGCATGCGCATGAAGGCACCGTATAAACACAACACGGAGAAGAAAAAAGAAAAATGCTAATAAACTTAACAGTGCCCGTATCACATATGCTACTCTGTAATCCGCCATCATTTTTGAACAAGTTGTTGTGGCAGGCTGATGCGCTCTGGATCTAATCCAATTCTGGTCAGTTGATGATGTGACATCATCGTTAGAAACAACGCCGGGTACACACAGCAACCCCGAAACTGTGTTGTCAGATCTTCTCACTCTGGAACCCATTGTCAGGAAATACCATTTTGGGTCACCAACGCCGGAGTCGTCTGTACGCAAGGCAGAATCAGTATTAAAGTTTGTTGGATTTACAGAATTCCGTTGTCGTGTGGACGGCACCTCAAACAAGAAGCCTGACCTATTTACAAAACATTGGAATCCAATCAGAACTTTTATGACTAACAATGTGTGATAATCTTATAGTTCACCACTTATTTATGTTTTCCTAGTATAATATAACATAATACTATCAGGATGAGCCTTCTGTATGCCTTTGCCCCAAGTCCCTAAATGCTTAAGTGCCATTGTTCTTTAAACATGACCAATTTGTTTTGTCTGACATCCAATACCAAAACATCCTCTTGGTTTCTTTTTTTTCTTTGTGACTTTGGCGTCAGTGGCTGATATGTTTATGTGTGTGTTTATTTTTTATGGTATTTTCTGTTAACTTACAACAGTATCAGAGGAATTGGCAGTAATGGAATGGCACGGTACGACATGGTACAGCCCAGTTTTGGTGCTTTTCAGTACAACTGTGTACCTCATAGTACCTCCTCGACGTGGGTGGGGTTGTCATACAGCAGTGTGAACCTGCCATGACCTGATTTACATCCCGACAGAAAACCAGGAAGAAAAACAAGAACAACAACACTATGATCACAATGGAGCACACCGAAGCGATCATGTATTTGTTGCTCACTCTGTGGTCTTTTGTCCTTGACCGACCATGGCATTGTTTTCTGAGATGCTATTTTCTCGTGTAACAATAGCGAAGCAGTTGCCGGTTTTAAATATGGTGGGGTCGAGTTGAGTTTGGCTTTTTAAGTCTAGTTGTACATCATGAATCCAATGACGCTTCAGTGGAAGGCAGTCGGCTGACGTCACGTTTTAGTATCACTTCGCTCGCTTGGAACCAGGGCTGAAGAAGTACAGAAAAAGTACCTAGTACCAGGTACCAGGTACTAGTGGAAAAGCACCACAACCGTGTAGAGTCGTGGCATACTGTACGCTACCACGCCTGTGGAAAAGTGTCATTATACTCAGATGATAGGCTGATATGTTTGTCTACACAGGGATGGAAGGATGGGAGGTATCCTGCAAGCAAAATTTCTGCTGAATTTATACATATTTGTGTATTTTCCTCAGTTAAGTATAAAGTTGGTTGGTCAAATATCACTATATTTGAACTACAAATTACAGGTCCAGCCATATATGTTGGTTTGCGCTCCTGTGTTCCCTGTCGTTTGGTGTAAGGTCATTAATTAATTAATTAATCATTTTTGATCATCTCTTAAGGGTGGCACGGTTGTGTAGTGGTTAGCACTGTCGCCTCACAACAAGAAGGTACCGGGTTTAATTCCCGGCCCGGGGCCTTTCTGTGTGGAGTTTGCATGTTCTCCCCATGTCTGTGTGGGTTTTCTCCGGGTACTCGGCTTCCTCCCACCATCCAAAAACATGCATGGGGATTAGGTTAATTGGCCAATTTAAATTGTCCGTAGGCGTGAATGTGAGTGTGAGTGGTTGTCTGTCTCTATGTGCCCTGTGATGAACTGGAGACTTGTCCAGGATGTCCCCTACCTCTCACCCTAAGACAGCTGGATTAGGCTCCAGCCCCCCGTGACCCTATGAGGACAAGCGATAGAAAATAGATGAATGGATGGATATTCTCATAAATCTTAAGTCTTGTTGTATGTCACCATTACAACCAATGGCTGTGCTCTCTCAGCGCCAAACAGGAAGTAGGACAGACCTTGCTGCCCCCGTTCTCTCAAACAGGGCCGTGTCCACATTCTTGTCTTCTCTTCTTTTTGGATTTTTTTTTTAACAAATGTCTGCACACACAATAGTGGCTACTGCCAAAAGCTGCATCTATTCCTGCTCCATTTTTCTCTGCTCAAAAGTTGTTGTTGGAAATTTCCAAAGGGTGCATGAATGAAAAAACTATTCTATTCTATGGGAAATAATCTCAAGAGAATCTAGTTGTGGTCTTGTAATTAGTGACTCTGTAAGCTTCCCAGTCTTTGTAAAGTTTTGTCTGTGACTAAAAAGTCTTAAGATGTGAGAGGGCGTCAGATGACAGTCTTTTAAAAGTTTTAGCAAAGTCCCCTAGTGTATGGGAGGCATTATGGGTTACCTGTATCTA
Organism: Synanceia verrucosa; assembly: GCA_029721515.1. Lineage (NCBI taxonomy): Eukaryota > Metazoa > Chordata > Actinopteri > Perciformes > Synanceiidae > Synanceia > Synanceia verrucosa. The sequence goes on along the minus strand of CM056551.1, from coordinate 17,774,693 downwards.
ACCTGGAGACCTGTGATGATGTGATTTTGGACCATATGCCTGTTTTGTTTGAAGTTGCTTTCTCATGTGATGTTTAAATCTGGTGCTTCTGTTCAGAGTCATCAGATTTTTAACTCTTTAACTGCTGGTCAGTTCTCTTTGATCTGCCCTATCACTGCTAACACAGAGGAGCTCAGCTCCTGGTTTAACTCCTCCTGCCGAACCATACTGGACTCTGTGGCCCAAATAAAAACTGTGAAGCCCGTGTCTAAACCTGAGCCTTGGTTCAATGAGGAAACTCGTACAGTTAGATAGAGTGCCGCAAAGTTGAGCGGGGGTGGAAGAAGGACAAGCTGCAGGTGTCCTTCGAAATCTTCAAGGACTGTTGGCACTGCTACCAGGATACTGTCAAAGAAGCCAAAAGAAAATACTTGGCAAACCTCATTGAGTCAAATTACCATAACCCACGTCTATTATTCTTAATGCCCCACAGCATGTCAGCTTGGAAGCATCTCCTGAAACTTGCAATAGCTTCATAGACTTTTTATTGATAAAGTTGCTACTGCAAGGGCTGAACCCTCTGTCCCTGCTCCTTGCTCTGCAGCTTTTGAGAAGTTTGAGCCGGCATCTCTGTCGTTTTTTAGAAGACCTGATTAGCCACATTAAGCCATCAGGCTCTCCCTGTAACGTGGTCCCTCCTGGTTTCCTGAAAAGAGTTTTTCTTAGTATAGGGCAGTCGGTTCTTGCCATCGTCAACTGCAGTCTGTCCTCTGGTGTTGTCCCCCCTGAGTTTGAAATATGCCATGGTCCAACTCCTACTTAAAAAACCCAGCCTTGATGGCAGCATGCTGACCAATTTCAGGCCCATATCTAAGCTGCCTTTCATTTCTAAAATCCTAGGAAAAGTTGTACACACTTAAGTCATTTTTAGATGAACATGATGTCCTGGAGGTCTTCCAGTCAGGTTTTAAATGTCTGTATAGTACCGAGTCAGCTTTGCTAAGAGTGTTTAACGACATCCTCTTGGCAAATGACTCTGGTGAACACGTTATTCTTGTTTTATTAGACCTGATGGCAGCCTTTGACACTGTGGACCACAACACTCTGGTGGTTCGGCTACACCACCTAGTGGGTATATGTGGTACCGCACTAGCCTGGTTCAAGTCATATTTGGCCGATAGAACTATTGCTGTTTTCAGGCCAGCCAGAACAGTGCCGGTGCCGGTTCCCGCACCAGTTACACTGGGAACCAAAGTGCTTCGAGGTGAACAACCCACGTTCATACCGTTTAAGTGAACCCATGACGCGTGATCAACAGAGGGTGTTGATTTGCCACCAAATAAAAACAAGGCTATACGAAAGCGGATGTCACAGCAAGGAAAATAGTTATGGAGCGCATCATCAATTACCAGCGAGCTATGCTACAACATCTGCTGGCGCCATATTCCACACACATACACGTTTTCTTTGTTTTTTTTAGCCAGTGTGACCTGGATGAACCTGCTGATGTCTACTTTGTCATGACGGTTCGCTTAGCAAAACCAAGTTTTACTTTGTTACCGTTGGGAACCAACTTTTTGGATCCCGAACGCTCTGATTTTCGGCGTGAACACATCAGTCGAGATTCGAGATTAGGTGCAGGAACCGGCACCATTCTCAGTCGGCCTGAAAACGCCATAGGAGTGTGAGCCTCGGAGAGCTAAAATCCAGCTCCGCTCCATTGCCACATGGGGTTCCACAGGGATCTATTTTTGGGCCCCTGCGTTTCTCGTTATATTTACTGCCACTAGGATCCATCCTGAGAAGGCATGGCATTTCCTTCCATTTTTATACTGACGACAGTCAGATTTATGTGCCACTAAAAAAGAAAAAAGCCTTCTTTCTCACACCACTTCTGGCATGTCTTGAGGACATCAAAGCTTGGATGGCTCTATACGTTTTAAATTTTAATTAAAAAAACAGAGGTGATGGTGTTTGGTCCCAGTGGCCTCTGTGACCCCCCCCATCATCTCCAACCAGTCTGTCCAATCTACTGTGACCCAGAGAACTGCTGCTCACTAGATATTTTCTCTCTTTGGACCATTCTTTGTAAACACTATAGATGATAATCACAGTAGATCAGCAGTTTTTAAAATACTCGGACCAACTAAATCACCAAATAAATCATCTTCCTTCTCCATTCTGATGCTCGGCTTGAACTTCAGCAGGCCGTCTTGACCTGCAGCAATGTCTACATGCCTAAATGTATTGAGTTGCTGCTTTGTGACCGACTCATCAGATATTTGCATTAATGAACAGTTGAACAGGTATAAGAGGGAAAGTGCTACAGCATTAAGAGAGGGTCATTCCTAGCCACAGTGACATACTGGAGATAGCTTTAGCACTGGGCATTAGCTGGAAAGTGTCTTATCATGAACATCACATCACAGACAGTCACACATTGTCCAAGGACAATGCAGTCCAGCCCTGAGTGTTGTACACTCAAGTACACAACTGTTTTTTCCCATTATGTTCCTTGCTGTTGCATTGTATATCAACTACACATAAACAAAACTAAATCAGATAAGAAATGCAACACATTTCAGCCTCCCTCATCTAGAACTACTGTATGTTTGTGCTACAAATCTCCAGATCAGAAATATCACATATTTTGCAAACCTGGCGTCCCAGGAAAAAAGTACCAGAAAAGACAACCGTAACAAGAATACAAGATGAAGTAACAATCGGAAATTATTACAAATGAAAACACTTGGTGCGCCCCTTTTTGACTTTTACTGGTGTTTGGTGCTCACGTAATGGAAAACTTTCACATAACTTTTTCTTTTATCTAACAGAACACTGGGTCTTACTTCAACCCACAGAAATCATACTTGGTCACATTTCCTCGTGCCTCAGGACACTAAAGAAGATCGTAAACAAAATGAACAGATTTTGGTCCTGTTACGGGAGGTGGTGTACATTCTCCATTAACAGTGACAGCATCTTGAAACCTTGTAGACACGCATCCAAAATGCCACAATGGATTGGACAAGCAACAGTGGGAATGGGGACATTCTAGCAATACAGGGTTTATGGCACAACACAACAGCAATTTTAGCTGTGATCATGTACTTTAATATTAGTTCTCAGTGTTGCAAGTTATTTTTGAAACTGCAAACATGTATATTTTTATTTTTTATTAATTTTAGGCAAATGTAGAAGAACATCCTAACAGAAACAACAAATGACACAATGCTACAAAACAGGATAATTGGAACATGATTTGCAGATTTGAAGTGAGACTAAATTGACATGGGGTTAGCTTGGAAACCCTTATATCTACTGTCACAATTTATTGAATTAATCTGCTTCACTGTGCATATCCCTGAGTGCAAACGGAATCTGCGCAAAAAAACTGTACTATGTACAGTACATACAAACACACACATTGCATTGCGTTTTTGACATTTGCTCAATCCGTAACTAAAATTTTCTGGGACGTTCAAGTCCAACTGCTTTAACTTCAATGCAACAAAATGGAAATGGACATGGCATGCTCTCTCCCTAAAATGAACTCAGATAACTGAGATTGGAGATGTACACCTTACTTGGGTCTTCTTCTAAAGATTTAAAAATAAATCTATACTTAAAATAGATGCATAGAATTTACATCATATAAAAGAAGTAACAGAGGGAAAGGACACTGAGGTGAGATGCAAATAGACAATGCTTTTCATTTTTCTCTGGTCAGTGGGTCAGAAGGACTCATCATTTGACATCCCTCCCAGACTGCCTAGAGACCTGATCTGGTCTAGGGTCTCCCTCCCAGGAGAGGCTCTTCCCTCTGACCCTTCTGACCCGGACTGGCCTACCGTCACTAGCTTTCCCTTTCGCCTGTTCCTTGACCCTACTGATGCCACAGACTCTGCCTTGTCACTAATAATGTCATAAACACTTGATCTTACAGAAAATCCACCACGAGACCCGTTGCTATGGGAAGAATGACTGTGAGTGTAGCTGTTTCCATTGGAGCCGTCGCTTCTGTGAGAGCTGCTGTTTTTGCTCCTGGGGTAACTTGACTGTAACGTCTTACTAACCTTATCAAAAGATTTTTGGCTGCAGAGACTGTTCGCAGAACCTGAGGCATGCTGGGTATCAGGCTTTGAATATTTATCTGGTTCCTCTTCTCCACCTACACCAGGGTCTACTACAGTCTGTGAGGCCTGACTGAAGGTCACATCTAGTAGCCTGTCTTCATGGAAAGCCTCCCTGACAGGGAATGGAGATCCAGGAGGGGTGGTGTCAGCTGGTCTACCAGGGGGAGCAGGCAGGAAGTGGCCAACCTATAGACAGGCATTAGAGCTTTACTGAGAAACACTGTGTGACAGACAAATAAAGTTAACCTTTTCAAGTTACAGCCATCGTCATGATGTCACCCATTGGTTTGTGGATCTTGCCGCCATTAAATAAACATCATGCTCCATTGCGTAAGACTTAAAACTAGCAAACTCAACATTAACTTGTATTTACAGTGTTTACCAGAGTAACAGATAAAATGACAAGTAGGGGTGATTTTCTCATAGACCTTTAGCCTACAGTACATACACTAATCAGATATAACATTATGACCACCTGCCTTATATTGTGATGGTTCCCCTTTTTCTGCCAAAACACTCTGCCAAACACAACCCTGCTCTGTGTGTCCTGACTTCTCTCTATCTTCAGCAGCATTAACCTCTCTGGTCTGTTGGATCAGACCACCAGGACCAACCTTCACTCCCCTCCTGCTTCAATGATCCTTGTCCTCTCATGACCCTGTCTCTGGTTCACCACTGGTCCTTCCTTGGGCCACTTTTGATAGATCCTGACCACTGCAGACCAGGAGCAGCCCACCAGAGCTGCAGTTCTCGAGATGCTCTGACCCAGTCCTCTAGACATCACTGTTTGGTTCTTGATGTCAAACTCACTCAAATCATGATACTTGAACATTCTTCCTGCTTCTAACATCAACTTTGAGGACAAAATGCTCATTTGATGCCTTATACTGTATGTCTCAGGTACCATGATGAAGAGATAATCAGTGTTATTCACTTCTCCTGGCAGTGGTCATAATGTTATGCTTGATCAGTGTATATCAGACTTCTTTTGCAACCAGAGACTGTGCTGATTATGAGAAATAATGTACATTTGAGGCACTCCAGCATTGGCTCCACTCCTCAGGCTGTAGAGATGGTGCAACTGGTGCAGCCTGTGGATTTAATCTACGACCACAGACAAAGAGAAACCTAACAAGAACTATATCAAGTCAACAGAGGACAGGATAACATTAACAACACTCTGTAACATGAGTGACATGAATCACGCATGAAATGTAAAAATGAAACTAAAATACTCAGTGCAGGTATGACTGTACAACCACTTACCAAAGATGAAGTATCAATCTTTGCAGGAACTTCCCGATACTCCGACCCAGTCAGCGATACAGCAGCATCTAAAAATGGTCCTACTGTAGATGAGAGCTGAGGTCTTCCCAGAGGGTGGAAGTCTGACTTGTCAATTCCAGCCATTGACGCAAGCTGACCGAGGCTTCAAGAAAAAGAAAGATGAACTCAGTTAGAGAATGAGTAAAGGTCCCATGCATTTCATTCATACACTACTGAAGATAAAGCTAAAGTTAGCAAGTGCTACTTTACATAAAGTTTACCTTTTTCCAAAGCAAATGTAAAAATAATGCCAAGAGATGTCACATCCATTAACATGATGAATTATTTGAAGACGTAATTAACTGGTAGAAGGTGCACTGAATGTCATCCATAACTGTTTTGTGCATGGCTTTGTCATACATACATATTCCATTATTATAAAGAAATATGCTACAAATATTTTTAAGAAAGCACAAAGGGCAAAGCAAGGATACTGCTTTGATACTATCCACTAATGAGGGATAATAATACAATGATAATAATAATAATAATAATAATAATAATAAGTGAGTCACAAAAGGTGAACTCAACTTTAAAAAAGCCCCAAAAGACGACAAAAATGCTGGTGTTCTTTCACTGATGTAAAGTAAATGCAGGTAACAAGTAACAGGTAACACTGGCAGCAATGACATAACTCTACACTGAGTACATACTGGTCCCTGTCTATTTATTGCATGGTCCTGATTTGAAAACAACTCAGCATCCTTCGGATGAATCACTTGCAAATTAATTTATGTAAACAACCAAAAGATAAATTCAAACCAAAAGTAGATAAGGCTCAAATAAATGAAAGTAAACTGGTGGTGCACTCACAGTGAAACTCTTTTGAGCTGGAGTCAGCATCATGTTTATAAATAGAAGGTGGCTATGGTTACCAAAATGGGCATCTCAGAACGAAACAGAAATTCAACACCACATCACCGGTAAAAAGTCAATTTACAAAAAGTCTCTCAGCCTTTTGCCATTTACTCTAAGTCACATGAAAGGATGTCCTTTTTTACTTTATGGAAACATAAAAGGATATAAAACAGACTGATACTTTATTAATCCCGAGGGAAATTCAACTATTCAAATTAAAATACTTCTTGGTGTGATTTTCCATACATGAGCAAACTTCATGATATCACGTGTCATTGTCAGGTCTTTTTTCTATATCACTCAGTGCTAGTTTGGGATGAATATTAGAAAATCTATTGATGCACCATCATATTTTAACTAAAATGATACAAAACTATAATTTATTATGTAGTTGATCAACCAGCATTACAGCAGCATTAAGTGTTCTGTCAGCTTGCACAGAGACAGGGAGCAGCATGACAAGTCCTCCAATACATCATGCTGTAGCTCTGGTTTGGGTCATTGAAAGTACCTGGGTCTCTTTGTTGATGTTAAACTCTCATCCGTCACTCATATAATGCTGTGCTGGTAGCCCATATATGGCTTTTTAACCATACGCTAACAATAAATAACATTTTTTTTTGCTACTTCTTTGATGCAAATTACATAGCAGACCATTTGTTAAAAAAAAATCATGTTTAACTGAAATGAAATAATAAATACACTGGTGTATTGTAAGTATTAATTGTTACTGTAGTCCTAAAAGAAATAAAGTGAAAACAGGATTACATAAATGAAAATATGACAAGGGGAAACATCGCAAAAGCACCTTCAAAGGGATGCTATCAGAATGAAACTGAATTTTAAACCAAGCTGTGGTCATCCACATCAATATCTGGTGTCTGAATCAACTTGACAGCAAAAACAGAGAGACACATACTGAAACTGAAAGCTGAATAGCTGAAATGGCAAGGCCCAAGTCAAAAGAGAAATATTGTACTGGTCAGTTTTAAGAAAACCCACCCAGCATCCTTGAGGAGATCCAGGAAAGCATGGAACTTGGAAAATGAGCTCTCAATGCTCTCAAGGATGGCTTCATCTTCTAGAGCACTGAGAGCAGGTGGTGCTGACGCAGAGCCCATGGTTGCAAGCGCCTCTGACAGGGAGACGTTGTTGTCACGAAGACGAGCATTTTCCAGTTCACACTGAAAAGAAATGAGAAAATTTACAAAACCATTTTATGAACACAATACAGCACTGTCACGTAGACACCTCACAATTAAAATATATATATGTGTGTGTGTGCATGTGTGTGTACACACATATATAGACGTGTGTGTGTGTATATAAATATATATATATATACACACACACACACACAAGTATATATGTGTATGTGTATATATATATATATACACACACAGACACATATATGTGTATATATATATATATATATATACACACACACACACACACACACACACACACACACAAGTGTACATATATATATGTATACACACACATACACACGTGTGTATACATATATATATATATATATATATATGTATACACACGTGTGTATGTGTGTGTATATATATATATATATATGTTGTGTATACATATATATATACACGTGTATATATATATATACACACACACACACTACATATATATATGTTGTGTGTGTATATACAGTCATGGAAAAAATTATTAGACCACCCTTGTTTTCTTCAATTTCTTGTTAATTTTAATGCCTGGCTCAACTAAAGGTACATTTGTTTGGACAATTATAATGATAACAACAAAAATAGCTCATGAGAGTTTAATTTAAGAACTAAGGATTATTCATTTTCCATGGTTTTCTTGATAATAACCAAAATTACTTAAATTCTTACATCAATAGCTATGGCATTGTACCGCCAAAAACACTACTTTTAAGCATTCCATGTTTTCTTTTCTGTTTGCTTTAAACACATGATACACACAAGAGTTAATACTTGATTGCATAACCATTGTTTTTGATCTGGTACCACTAAACGTATAATACAATGAACACAACAAAAAATGCAGCTGGTCACATAATACTTTATGTCCTATTTGACATTCTTAAGCTTAATTGATTCCCAGGGTATATAAGAGGCCATTTCATGTCACAAGCAGCACTGCACATGCAAAGGCCTAGAGTGGTTTCCTGCTTACATTCAAGCTGTAGCACAACTCAGAAGTTGTCAGCTCTCACATAATGCCTAAAACAAAAGAATTATGTGAAGCAACAAAGGCAGCCATCTTGGCACTGCTGGAAATTGCCATGAGTGAGAGACAGGTAGCGAAAAAACTGAAGATCTCCAAGACAGCCGTTCATTCCAAGAAAAAAAAACAAGCTGAACATGGCACTACCAAATTGCTACCTGGCCGTGGCAGGAAACGTCTTTCTACCCCACGAGATGACCGTGCACTCATCCGTTCCTGTGTCAGGAATCGTCGTCAGACCTCCAGGGACCTTAAAAATGAGTGGGCACTGTCGAGAAATGTGACTTGCTCGGCAAGGACAGTTCGAAACCGACTTGTTGAAGCTGGTTTGAAGTCACACAGAGCACGCAAGAAGCCCTTCATCAATGAAAGGCAGAGGAAGGCCCGGTTACTCTTTGCTCGAGACCACAAGGATTGGACTGTTGATGATTGGGCTATGGTTCTCTTCAGTGATGAATCCAATTTTGAATTGATGCCCACTCCAGCCAACTTACTGGTTAGGAGGAAGCCTGGAGAAGCTTACAACCCAGACTGTCTTGCCCCTACAATAAAACATGGGGGTGGATCAGTCATGATCTGGGGTTGTTTCAGTCTGAGTGGAACAGGGCAAATGCAATTGTGTGAAGGCCGAATGAACCAGGTCAAGTACAGGACTACCCTTGAAAACAGTCTTCTTCCATCAGCTGGAAAACTCTTTCCTGCCTCGAATGACTGGATTTTCCAACAAGACAATGCCCCTTGCCACACGGCAAGGTCAGTTAAAGCCTGGATGGAGAACCACAACATTCGCACCATGCCTTGGCCTGCTCAATCACCAGATCTTAATCCAATTGAAAACCTGTGGAAAATCATCAAACTCAAAATGGAGAACCACAAGCCCAAAAACAAAGAAAATTTGTTTGAATTTGTCCAACAGGAATGGGCTGCTGTGACAGCAGAACAATGTCAGAAGCTGGTGGAGAGCATGCCAAGACGCATGGCTGCAGTCATCAAAAACAATGGTTATGCAATCAAGTATTAACTCTTGTGTGTATCATGTGTTTAAAACAAACAGAAAAGAAAACATGGAATGCTTAAAAGTAGTGTTTTTGGCGGTACAATGCCATAGCTATTGATGTAAGAATTTAAGTAATTTTGGTTATTATCAAGAAAACCATGGAAAATGAATAATCCTTAGTTCTTAAATTAAACTCTCATGAGCTATTTTTGTTGTTATCATTATAATTGTCCAAACAAATGTACCTTTAGTTGAGCCAGGCATTAAAATTAACAAGAAATTGAAGAAAACAAGGGTGGTCTAATAATTTTTTCCATGACTGTATATATACACACACACACACACACAACATATATATATGTTGTGTGTGTATATATATACACACACACACAACATATATATGTTGTGTGTGTGAATGTATGTATATGTTGTGTAGACATATATATATATATATATATATATATATATATATATACACATACATATATATATGTTGTGTATATACACACACACACACACATATATACACACATACATATTGTATGTTAAAATAACGTTATGTTTTTTGGATTATCATTACCTCCATGAGTCTTGACTCAGCTTTCAGTCTGGCTCTGCGCTCCTCTGCCAGCCTCAGGCGACACTCTTTTAGCTCCATCTGCAGGCCACACAAGAGCACATACACAAATAACACAGTATGCTCAAAGTATTTCAATGCAAATAACTCAGTTCTAAAGCTTTGTCTTTGTACTGTCCACAAGCCCTAAAACCCTTTCAGGTTGGTGGCCAGTCTGAGTGACTAACCTGAATATGTTCAATCTGACGCCCGGTGATCCTGTCCTGGAGATTAAGAGAAGGACTCTGCTCCACTTCCACCACCACTTCTTCCTCTTCATCATCCTCCTCTCCTTCTGAATCTGAGTCCACAGTAATCTTCACGGTAGCTGCACCCTGATAGAAACAAAAAAACAGTTTGACTGTGCTCGACAGGGTTCTGAGCCTTTTTACGTCTACAAAACACTGTGCATAACCAACAACAACTCACCTGAAATCTTTGATTCATCACACAAACTCCAGGAGGCATACCTCTGCAACACAGGCATCCATCAGCACAGTACTAATCTATGATTCACTGCGCACCATCCCAGCAAAGTGTAACTGAGTGGCATAAAACTCACAGTATGTTCTACTCTGGCTGGTCGAGGAGACATGTTCCATAAAAGGTTCCCATTATTAATAATAGAATGGGATAAAAGGATGTTTTGAATGTGTGTCAAATTTTGATTTTTTTTTGGTTTGTCATGTCCTCACCTTTGGCGTCCAGCTCGTGCAGCAGCACGCCAAGGCACATATCCACAGCGGGAATGGGGCTTCTGTGTCTGAGCAACGGCTGAACTCCGTCCTGAAGGAGATGTTCCTTTACGATTGGCTGCACCAGAAACAGAGAAACAGAGTATCATAGAGAACTGGAAATTCAGGAAAACTGAGCATTTAGCAACACAGGTTGTTTTTTCTGGGAACACAGACACAGCAAAAGAGAACACAAGCTGTTGGCTGAAAATTATTTTAGTGACTGCATCAGTTATGAGACAGCTATTTAAGACATCTAAAGTAAACATTTATTTGCACCAATAAGCAGAGTTGGAGTAACAGAGGGGGGAACAAGATCAAGGCCTTACCATGTCTGCACATGACTTAGAAAGCCAAAAGGTGAGCAGTCAGAAAGAGACAATATGAGTTTTTGAGATAATAGACACTGACTCAAAGTCACTCAAAGTGATCCAACACTGAAGGGTGCGCTCGCTTTTGCATAGGCTAGAGACTTGCAGATGTGCAAAAATAATGCCAAATTTGCAGTTTGGGAGTCTGAAACTCTGAATTTGTTTGAGGTTAGCAACTTGGACAGTTTAGGTGAGAACTGGAAAATGATCTAGTCGCTCACAGCCACAAGACAGGTGAAGACCTGAGGTCTTCCCAGTGTTAATAAGAGAGAGAAATTTAACTATACAAATATAGTATTTATATAGTTTTGGGGGGGTTACAATGATCTGAAGTGTTAGAAATCACATCCCATTTGTAGCATTGTGTGAAAACAAAAACAAATGTATACATATACCTATCCTAAATGTAGTTTTCCCTCTGACTGTGCTGGGCAGTGCTCGTCTCCTTGGACCAGAAGCTCTCTGTGGCTCTGAGTCTGCAGGTTTGATCCAGCAGTACTGCAGTACAAAACAAGCCAAGGGCACAGCTGTGTAAGAGATATAAATCAAGCATAAAAACACATCACTCATTCTTTTAGACTCTGAACAATGACACTGCTCACCTCTGGTGACTGTCCATCAGCATTCATCAGTACTTTCTCTAGCGTAGTTTTAATTAGGACCTTGTCTGTAAAGAAAATTATGATTCTGAACAATTGTGGTGTTAACGAAATTACAGCACTATAGATAAATTATGGCATTTTCCCCAGTTGAACACACTACATTCTCAAAACTTGGTTTGAATTAAAATGACTAGCACTAGCTCCGCCTAGAAGCTGCACTGTTAACGATACAAAGCACTGTGTGAAACAAACAACATACTAACAATTTATCTTACTGGCCAGAGTTCTCTGCAGTGAAAAAGTCTAGAAAATGTTATGATTTAGGTGGCTTCTTACCAACTAAAGGGTTACTGCGAATATCCAGAACGCAAAGAGCAGAATTAGTTTTCAAGGCTTCCAGCAAACGACGAGCTCCTTCGTTGGACAGACCACACCTCTGCAGGTCCACAGCTGTTCAAAAAATCATAAGAAGACACAGAAGAGCTCAGCAAAATTCCTCCCAAATAATCTCTTTGTCTTGTTGTATTTCTTTCAAATGAACACACCAACTAACCTTTAACCCAGAGGTCCTCTACAAGTTCACGCGCAAGAGCAGCAGCACCCCGGTCCCCAATCAAAGTGTTACAGTTCAGGGTGATGCGACGGAGTCCTCCCATGCTCTCAAACTGTGGCTGTCGATACCTCAGAGACTCTGCCCATGCCGTACCATGCCTCTGCATTCCCTGATGCTGAGAAAAATGCACATGTATTTTTAATACAGTTTAATTTTGTTATTATTTGATTTTAGAATTTCCGATTAAATATCGCAGTAGCTTGCCAATAATGCATAAAAAATGGGTAATGTCTAAAAAAAATGACATATTACACCTTGATAATATTGGCCATATGCTCTGCTCCTCTCCAGGTGAGATTGCATCCTGTGAAATCTCCCGTCCTGATGCTTGTAGAGTACTTCACACTTTGGCAAATGACTGAATCATATGAAAACAGAAGTTAGAAATTTACAAAAAGTGTGCTCACTTACAGTACAATCCTGTGAAAGGAAATAAAACTGTGTATTATTTAATATACACTATATTATATTATATAATATACATACTCTCTAAGCCCTCATCAGAGATGGGACAGTTAGCCAGAGATAAGTTGTCCAAGGAAACACTTTTTGAAATACCCTGAAACAAAAACAAAACATTTTTAGCTGTTACCATATTTCACTTTTGAACGGAGAAGAGGTTTGAATCAATATTATTCACTCAGTCTTCCTCAATGAGTATATAAACAACAATAAAGTGACTAAAACTTCCCTGTTTGAATCACTTTTATTTTATTCCATTTTTCATTGTTTAACGACAACAAGATCTGCTCTATTCTACTCTAATCTCAAGATCATTATTTCACCTTTGTCAAGGCGATGAGATCCCTCTCTCTCAGTGGAAGCCCATTCAGCTGCAGAGTCTTGAGGTTGGAAGAGACAGTCAGACAGTCGCTCAAGGCCTTGCACAACTTAAATGTCATGTCCTTAGAGCGAATGGCTGGGATCCTCTTCCTGAAGCTAGACTTACAGTACCTTCTATCTGAAATTCGTAGTGATGTGATTAATGTTTATATGCACAATCGCTAAGTCTGGACAAGTTTCAAGGTTGAAATTTCTAATTTAAACTTTCTGTACTTCTTTTAGGTACACATTATTATTTGATGTATCAGGATTATTTAAGGCTTACCTGCATCTCCAGAAGCTAAACTAGTTTGGTATGTGCTACTTATTGCAATGTGGTGGAGGTGTTTGTTGATGCAGATAGAGCTGAGAATAGGTGGCCAGTCTGTGAGTTTGACCCTGTCTCCATTAAAGTCCAGCATCCCTTTATCCAGGTTCATCTTAACAGCAGGCAGAGGGACTGACTCCTGTCTGGCACAGGCAAACTCATAGTATGCCATAAAGTCCTGGGCACCACGCCTTTGAATGTGAGCATTGTCTTGAACCATCTTTGACCTAAAACCAAAAAAAGAATTTTAAAAAGGCATTAAGCAAACATTTCACTTGTTGGTGTAATTTAAGGTTAATAAAACCATGTATTATATACTGTATGTATTGTATTAAAACAATTTTAGAAACAGTATGCAGTAACCAAAAATGGTATCCCCATCTACGGGTAGGGTAACACAAGGTGATTGGTATTACCTCCAATAATACACTATATTGCCAAAAATATTTGCTCACCCATCCAAATAATCAGAATCAGGTGTTTCAATCACTTCCATGGCCACAGGTGTATAAAATCAAGCACCTAGGCATGCAGACTGCTTTTACAAACAATTGTGAAAGAATGGGGCGCTCTAAGGAGCTCAGTGAATTCCAGCGTGGAACTGTGATAGGATGCCACCTGTGCAACAAATCCAGTCGGGAAATTTTCCCGCTCCTAAATATTTCACAGTCAACTGTCAGCTGTATTATAAGAACGTAGAAGTGTTTGGGAACGACAGCAACTCAGCCACAAAGTGGTAGACCACGTAAACTGATGGAGTGGGGTCAGTGGATGATGAGGAGCATAGTGCGAAGAGGTCGCCAACTTTCTGCAGAGTCATTCGCTACAGATCTCCAAACTTCATGTGACCTTCAGATTAGCTCAAGAACAGTGTGGAGAGAGCTTCATAGAATGGGTTTCCATGGCTGCATCCAAGCCATACATCACCAGGTGCAATGCAAAGCGTCGGATGCAGTGGTGTAAAGCACGCCGCTACTGGACTCTAGAGCAGTGGAGACGTGTTCTCTGGGGTGACGAATTACGCTTCTCCATCTGGCAATCTGATGGACGAGTCTGGGTTTGGCGGTTGCCAGGAGAACGATACTTGACGGACTGCATTGTGCCAAGTGTAAGGTTTGGTGGAGGGGGGATTATGGTGTGGGGTTGTTTTTCAGGAGCTGGGCTTGGCCCCTTAGTTCCAGTGAAAGGAACTCTGAATGCTTCAGCATACCAAGACATTTTGGACAATTCCATGCTCCCAACTTTGTGGGAACAGTTTGGAGCTGGCCTCTTCCTCTTCCAACATGACTGTGCACCAGTGCACAAAGCAAGGTCCATAAAGACATGGATGACAGAGTCTGGTGTGGATGAACTTGACTGGCCTGCACACGCTTCTGGAAGAATGATCAAAAATTCCCACAAACACGCTTCTAAACCTTGTGGACAGCCTTCCCAGAAGAGTTGAAGCTGTTATAGCTGCAAAGGGTGGACCGACGTCATACTGAACCCTATGGACTCATCCCTATGGGATGTCACTTAAGTTCATATGTGAGTCAAGGCAGGTGAGCGAATACTTTTGGCAATGTAGTGTATTTGTGTATGGCCAGTGATGAGTAGTTATGTCTGTGCTGGCTCTATTTCGTCCACAAACAGCATTTTCTTCATAGCTAACTTCTCGTTATATATTTTAGGGTAACACCATGTCAACGTTAAGTCTTACATTCACTTCTAAGCTCATAGGCAGTTTGGTATGTGCCGTTAACAGTGTAGTAGCTCAGGAGTAGACTCGGAGGCGTTAGCAAGCTAATCTCCTAGCGACCGTTGATAGTGAAGGAGAGTGGCAGAGTCTAGTCATTCTTACAAGGCGTCAAACGGTCATGTTGTATCTGTACTTTCAAACAAATGCACTAAAACACTATACTATACCTTCCACGTATACCTGAAAACTCTGTGGTCGAGCCACTGTTCTCTCGGTAGTCCTTAGTGATGTGACGTTCGGTACGGAGGCCTTGAATATCCCTTGTGTTCTTGTTCTTGTTCTTGTTTAGCTGGCGGGTCGCAAACAGCTTAAAGGTGCATACCGCCACCTACTGTACAAGAGTGTGTAGTATCACCTCACATTCCTCAGATTCTATCCCTTGTGTTGGTTCCATAGACTGTAAAAAGAATGGACGTAGCATCCGTGACGTCACCGATTGGTTTGGGGAGTCTGTTTTGTGCTTCTATTATGGGCATTTGAACTGCGCCATCTTGGATTTCAGTGGGCGTGTACTTTCTATATTTGGAGGAGAGGCGGTAACTTTACAGGTCAGCCGGCCGAGATCCCGCCCACTGAACTCAAGTTTTGTTTTGTTTTTTTTTTTTAATTTTATTAACATTCATCAAGTCACATGTACAAAAACAAACATCAACACGCACAAAACAAACATGGCAACATCATCATCAAATATGTAATATACATTACAAACACATTGCCAAGGGAACGACTCACTAAACTCAAGTTAACCTTGCCGAACTGAGCTAGCCTAAGGCTAATCAGCTAGGCTAGGCTAACAAGCAGCCACAGGCAGCAAAAACATATCGTAATGCAAACAATTCATTTGTACTATTTAACTGTGAATCGATCGTTTAACATGTTAGTTACCGTGTTTCAACACTGCCTCCATCCACTAACGTTTATCCAGCACAGCAGCCGCTTTCTGACGGAGCATCTCTGTGCAAGCAATGTCGGACTTTTTAAACAGAACAATGATACGAAATAAGGTTGTATTCCCGCACTAAACAGACTCAACATAATCTGGTTATCTATCTGAATCAGCAGGGATCATAAATCGGCAATAAAGTCTTTATAAGCCAGCGGCAAAATATGCCGACACATACCAATAAGTGGCAGCATCGAAGTAAACTGTATTTTACACAGCCTATGGGTATTGGGTAAAATAGTACTAGATATTTACACACCGAAAAAATGCAACACACAATCCTTTGACGGTCGATTAGTACAATCAACAATCCCCATGCATGTTTTTGGATGGTGGGAGGAAGCCGGAGTACCCGGAGAGAACCCACGCAAACACGGGGAAAACATGCAAACTCCACATCGGGAACCGGGTACCTTCTTGCTGTGAGGCGACAGTGCTAACCATTGCACCACCGTGCCGCCCACACACGGCCATATTGCCAGAAACAAACACAGACCCCTGGGTGTAGCTTAGCCCAGCTCAGACGACGCTTTAGCAAAGAGCTAACTGCCGGGAGCTGTCTGTGAACCTGTCACTCAACGTAACCACGCCCTAATTTATGCAAGAATTTTAAGCCGAAATAACACTAAAACGGTTGTGGTAAAAAAAAAATCACCCCCTCACAGTGTTCACAGAGGTGGAAACTATCGATAGAGACCAAAAAATTAAAATGTACCAGGCTGTAAATATGTTTTTTAAAGCTGTAAAGTCAGCTATTTTAACATGGCGGTCAATGGAGAATTGCTCACTTCCGGAGCCAGCCCCCAACGGCCGGACGGGAATCGCAGCTTTTTGAACGCGGAAGTGATCCTCACTTGTAGAACCCACAACTGCCCCATTGGTTGGTTCCAGAAGCCTGTGCAGTAAGGGAGGGGCGGGGGGTTTCCGGGATACGCGTCGTCGTCTTCTTCTTCTTCTTCTTCTTGTTTAACTGGCGGATCGCAAACAAGGGGGCAGTTGTAGGTTTTTACTTTATTTAGCAAGCTTATTTACAAACATTATGGCAAAATCCCCTGTTTTTTCCTTTTACAATCAGTGGAACAGGTGCATAAAATGCAACGGTACAACAAAAAGATGAATGCGACAGGACGTAAAAAAACAAAACAAAAAACAAAAGATAAAATAATAATTATAAAATAAATAAAATTAGCTCGGGTTTACTTCTAGCTAAAGGAGACAAGTTCATTATGAAACACATTAAACCTAGGTTTTACCTTCATGTGTTTCCATTTGTGTATATAAAATTTACCGAGGATGAGTATATTGTTTATCAGAAAGTCCAACTCCTTGTTGTCTGCAACAAGTCCATAGATGATGTCATTTTGAGAAAAGGGTTCAAGCCGAAGGGGCAGTTGTGGGTTCTACAAGTGAGGATCACTTCCGCGTTCAAAAAGCTGCGATTCCCGTCCGGCCGCTGGGGACTGGCTCCGGAAGTGAGCAATTCTCCATTGGCCGCCATGTTAAAATAGCTGACTTTACAGCTTTACAGCCTGGTACATTTTAATTTTTTGGTCTCTATCGATAGTTTCCACCTCTGTGAACACTGTGAGGGGGAGTGATTTTTTTTTTTTACCACAACCGTTTTAGTGTTATTTCGGCTTAAAATTCTTGCATAAATTAGGGCGGGGTTACGTTGAGTGACAGGTTCACAGACAGCTGCCGGCAGTTAGCTCTTTGTTAAAGCGTCGTCTGAGCTGGGCTAAGCTACACCCAGGGGTCTGTGTTTGTTTCTGGCAATATGGCGTGTGTGGGCGGCACGGTGGTGCAATGGTTAGCACTGTCGCCTCACAGCAAGAAGGTACCCGGTTCCCGATGTGGAATTTGCATGTTTTCCCCGTGTTTGCGTGGGTTCTCTCCGGGTACTCCGGCTTCCTCCCACCATCCAAAAACATGCATGGGGATTGTTGATTGTACTAATCGACCGTCAAAGGATTCTGTGTTGCATTTTTTCGGTGTGTAAATATCTAGTACTATTTTACCCAATACCCATAGGCTGTGTAAAATACAGTTTACCTGGATGCTGCCACTTATTGGTATGTGTCGGCATATTTTGCCGCTGGCTTATAGTGACTTTATTGCCGACTTACGATCCCTGCTGATTCAGATAGATAACCAGATTATGTTGAGTCTGTTTAGTGCGGGAATACAACCTTATTTCGTATCATTGTTCTGTTTAAAAAGTCCGAGAGGTGCAAGACTGGGACATAGACATCAGGTCTGGCCGGGAAGTGGACTGAACTTTGACTGTTGAAGCGCCATGGACAGTGTTAATTGGGTGAGGTTAAATATGCACTCATTACATTATTTTTCAATCGTGAGGTGGAGTTCTCCCTTGAGTGGAGTGAGGTGAGTAGTTATACACTAACGTGGGGTTTTTTCCGGCGCCTACGTTTAGTCTTGACTTTGTGTTTGGGGTATGGGAGCGTCGCTCGTGGGGTGTGTTTTCCCCCTATAGTGTGTTCGTGTTTTAGTTTAATGTTCCCCTTTTCTCAGCACATCTATATTTTTCGTCTAATGTACATTCCTTTTTGCTGTGGTCTTATTACACTTTAAGTACGATGGATGTCAGGGGAGCCAAGTAAGCACGGTGATGTTACATTAGTGAGCTGGAATGTAAGGGGTATGAATACTCCGCATAAGAGAGGAAAAGTATACGCACATTTACGTATGCTCAAAGCTGAAATTTGTTTCCTTCAAGAAACACATATTAAAAAAACAGCAGCAAAAATATTATGTCCCTCATGGGCATCACATGTATTCCAATCAAATTTTAGCACAAAAACCAGAGGAGTTGCGATTCTTATTAAGAAAAAAATACCTTTTGTTCATACACAAACCATTTATGATAACAGAGGTAGATACTTAATAGTTGGAGGGGAGCTAAACTCAGTACCGGTAACTTTGATAAATGTTTATGGGCCTAATTTTGATGATCCTGTTTTCTTTCAGAATCTTTTCAATAATGTATCGAGTGTGTCAAATACAAATATAATTTTAGGAGGAGATCTGAATTGTGTTTTGGACCCTGTTCTTGATAGACAACACTCTCAAATGAATCCAACTAAGAGCAGTATTAGCCTTAGTAATCTTATACAGTCTCATAACCTGGTGGATATTTGGAGGCTTCTTAACCCTACAGGGAGAGATTTCTCCTATTTTTCAGCAGTTCATAAGTCTTACTCAAGGATCGATTATTTCATATTGGATTCGAAATTATTGTCACAAATAGTAGACTGTACCTATCACAATATTCTCATATCAGATCATGCCCCAGTTTCTTTAAAGCTTAAACTGAATCACAAGCAGGGAGAATTTAACTGGCGCCTAAATAACACCTTATTGAAAGACAAGGAGTTTTGCTCCTATCTTTCAAGCAAAACAGATTTATATATAGATACTAACGATAATGGCGAAGTTGACGATTCCACGCTTTGGGAGGCCATGAAGGCTGTTCTTAGGGGTCACATTATTTCCTACGAAGCTGCAGAGAGAAAAAAGTCTACAGAAAAGTTAACTGAAATAGATAAACAACTGTTTGCTCTAGAAGCACAATACAAGGAAAGTAATAAACCTGAGGCAGCTAAGAAAGATCACTGCATTAAAGTATGGTTATAATTTTATAATGTCCAAGAATGTTTCACATTTGCTGGCCCAAGTAAGACAAAAGTATTTTGAATTCGGTGATAAACCCCATCGATTACTTGCCCGCCAGTTAAAAAAATCTCAGGCCTCCAGAGCTATACACTCTATCAGAGGCGAGTGACGGGGCTCTTTTGACGGATCCTGGAAAAATTAATAAGTGCTTTGCTAGTTTTTATGAATGTATCTATCAGTCACAGGGTGAACCTGATCTTGAAGCGATGGAGGATTTTTTTAAGAATCTAGGATTGCCTAGATTATCAGGAGAATCTTCTTCTTCTCTAGATGCAGATATTAATTTGGACGAGATTAAAAAAGTGATCTCCTCGCTCCCTAACAACAAGGCAGCAGGACCTGATGGCTTTAGTATTGAATTTTTTAAGGTATTCAGCTCTAAACTATCGCCTCTCATACTACGCATGTTAAACCACTCGATGCTGTGCTCTAGGTTACCTCCAACTCTATATAAGGCTAATATTTCACTTATCCCGAAACCTGGTCGCGACCCTAATTTGGTCTCTTCATATCGTCCTATTTCTTTGTTGCCTATTGAAACCAAAATCCTAGGAAAAATCTTAGCTGACAGATTAAAAGAGCACATGTGTTCTATAATCCATCCCGACCAAACAGGTTTTATACCAGGTAGGCATATGTATTTCAACTTACGCCGCTTATTCCACGTTTTATATACAGAACATACAAAGGAGGCTGTAGTGATCTCGCTAGATGCGCAGCGGGCATTTGACCAGGTGGAGTGGCCCTATATGCTGTTTACATTGAAAAAATTTGGATTTGGACCTTCTTTTATGAAGTGGATTGAGCTCATCTATTCACACCCTACTGCCTCTGTAATTACCAACCAAAATATTTCATGCCCTTTTGCAATTAATCGTGGGACCCGTCAGGGGTGTCCGCTCTCTCCTTTCTGTTCTCTATAATTATTGAACCACTAGCTACAAGCATCAGAAAAAGCCAAGTCATATCTCCTATTGACATGAATGGTCAGGAACATCGTATTTCGCTATATGCGGATGATATTCTTTTGTTCATATCTCGACCTCAAACATCGTTATCTCATCTTTTAACATTAATAAATAGCTTTGGTAAATTCTCTGGATTTTCTGTGAACTGGGACAAAAGTGAAATTATGCCAATTTCTAAAGAGGTTGATAAAACATATATACAGTCTACTCCCTTCAAAAAGGCTTTTGAGGATTTTTCATATCTGGGTATAACGGTGACAAAAAATCCAAAGGACCTTTTGCTGAAGAATTGGCAAAACAAGATTGAGCAACTTAAGCAAGGTATACATTTTTGGAAGACCCTTCCTATTTCTCTAGTAGGGAAGATTAATGCAATTAAGATGATTGTATTGCCACGCTTCTTGCATCTCTTTCAGTCTATTCCATGTTTTATCCCCCAGTCTTACTTTAAACAATTGGATTCAATTATTATACCTTTTATCTGGAACTACAAAGCCATTAGGATTTCCAAAAAACATCTATGTAAACCTAAAAATGCTGGAGGCTTTGCTCTTCCGAATTTCAAATTGTATTACTGGGCGGCTCATCTGTCTGTACTGGCTTGGTGGAGAAGAGGCCCCCCCTCTTCATCATATTGTTGCCCTGCGTGGCTACGTATAGAACGATTACTCTGTAAAAAGACCTCTTTGCTAGCACTGCTCAACAGCCCCACCAAAGTCAAGAAGCCATATTACAGCAACAGCTTTGTAATTAATGGCACTATATGCATATGGGAACAGATAAAAAAGCATATTAAGGCCCCAAATATATACATTGACACTCCAATTTGTGAAAATCATGCTTTTACACCTGGCCTGAACGATATAGTTTTTTCTGCTTGGAAACAGAGGGGCATTAGTAACGTGAGTGATTTGTATATTGAAGGGAACTTTGCCTCATTTACACAACTACAAACCATTTATAATATTTCTTCCTCAAGCTTTTTCAGATATTTACAGATAAGAGATTTCGTTAAGAAATATATACCAAACTTTGAAGTTTTGAACAAACATGATATTCTCGAGGCAATGAATAAATTTGACCCGGCCACACGTGGGGCAATTTCTCTTTTATGGAATCCTTCATGAGAGAGCTCTGCTGAGTACAGAGGTTTTTAAAAAGGCATGGGCAGACGAGTTGAATATGGAGCTGAGTGATGAGAATTGGGACGAATGTCTACGTAATGTACATGAATGTTCGGTTAATGTAAGACACAACCTTATACAATATAAAGTACTACACAGACTCCATTATTCACAGGAGAAATTACACAGATTTTACCCGAGCGTCTCACCCATGTGTAATAGATGCAAATCCATGATAAGCAATCTTGTACATTCCTTCTGGTCATGCAGCAAACTTCACTCATACTGGAAAAGCATTTTTACTGTTTCTCTGAGGCCTTTGGTAAGAGCTTGGTACCCAGCCCACTTGTAGCGGTTGTCGGAGCTACAAATATACTGTCTTCCACCAACAAATATGAAAAGAAGGCTATTCAATTTGGGATGGTGATTGAAAAACTGATTTTACGTATGTGGAAAAAAGACTTTGTGCCGACATTTGAACTGTGGCTGGGAGAAATGTCTAATACATTACACCTTGAGAGACTAAAGCTTTGTGATGAAGAGAGAGGAGAGGTATTCGATAAGATTTGGGGCCCTGTACTGAGCTACTTTAAGGGACAAGACCCACAAACTTAATGCTTCACTGTGCACAGATGTAACTTGGTGTATACTTTATTTTATTCATTTATTTCTCTATAGCTGTTTCTTTTTTCATTTGCCATTTGTCTAACTGTGACCACGGACTAATATCATATTTTTTGGTTGTGCTGTGTTCTGTATGTTGTATCTTTCTTTCCTATGTTCTCTTTTTGTTTTTGTTTTTTTTTGTCCTTTGGAAAATAATAAATATATTTGATAAAAAAAAAAAAAAAAAAAAAAAAAAAGTCCGACATTGCTTACACAGAGATGCTCCGTCAGAAAGCGGCTGCTGTGCTGGATAAACGTTAGTGGATGGAGGCAGTGTTGAAACACGGTAACTAACATGTTAAACATTCGTTTCACAGTTAAATAGTACAAATGAATCCCCCCCCCCAAGTCCACCAAGTCCACCAAACCCCGTAGCTCCACCTAAAAACTCTCAATCTGAAAAGGTGTTTTTTAAAACACAGCAGCAGCATTACGATATGTTTTTGCTGCTTGTTAGCCTAGCCTAGCTGATTAGCCTTAGGCTAGCTCAGTTCGGCGCGGTTAACTTGAGTTCAGTGGGCGGGATCTCGGCCGGCTGACCGGTAAAGTACCGCCTCTCCTCCAAATATGGAAAGTACACGCCCACTGAAATCCAAGATGGCGCAGTTCAAATGCCCATGATAGGAACACAAAAAGAACTCCCCCAAACCAATGACTGACGTCACGGATGCTACGTCCATTCTTTTTCCAGTCTATGATCGCAAACTGCTTCGGGGTGCGCGTGCCGAGGCTTGCTTCATTTAGGGGAGGAGCTGAAAATGTCCGGCTGTACCACGTGACTGATTCAGGGCGTGGTTCGGATTTTGCCGCGAGTTTTGACAGCGATATAAACCTTTCAGACTCCATTCAAAATGTGGGTGTTTGATGGACAGTTGAGGCCAGTGAGAGTTTGGAGACAGTTTGGAGAGAGTTAGAGATAGTTTGGAGAGAGTTAGAGATAGGTTGGAGAGAGTGGAGAAACTGTTGTTTTTAAATAAAAAACAATGATGTATCCCCTAAAACATAATCACTGGCCATACCTCAACGTTACAAAGCACAATCATTGTCCATACCCCAACCCAACCACCCTCACCTCACTGTAACTAACCATTTCCATTTTCATCATTTCCAAATAATCATTTTTCATACTGATAGTATATATACACATCACTACAATATACATGTTTGCATACTTCTTTATACATGTATGCATACATAATATATATCTTTATGCATGATATACATGTTTGCATACTTTTTTTTTTGCTGACAGTTTTAATCACAGGCTTTCTGCAAAATGCCACACAAATTCATGCCAACTGATATTTTTGCGTCCAGTAGATGTCCTACTAGAGCAAATGAAGCTTCAAGAAGCTTTGCACTGGAGTGAACCAATTGGATGAAAGGCTTCAGTGCTTCATGAAGCTTCATCTACCCATCACTAGTAGTCCTTGCTCGTGCCACTGTTTGACAACTTTTGTTGTTGTTGAAGGTGGAGAGCTCAAAAGTGGCGCTGCTGTGTCAGATGTTGCCCACACCCCTCTGTGTCCTTTGGGAGTCCTTCTGGATCACTGCTGCTATTTTCTGCTGTTACACTCTGCTGCCACCTACTGGATCACTGCTGCTACTCTCTGCTGTTACTCTCCCTGGTGAATCTGCCTTTAGTATCTGTGCTGACCACACCTGAGCATCTTTCAACAAACACATTGAAGGCATTTGTATCTAAAAGACAATTTCACACCATGACTAGAAACTACCCAATGTAACTGTTTTAACCATGTCCTGATAGTACGTGTGCATATGTGTGCTGAGTATATACATTCATATTATGTGTTTCACAAAATACATATGTATATGTATTTGTTTTGCTATGTATTGTGTGTCATTGTACTCTCAGTGTCATTGAAAATGAGGGAAGTCCCTCAATGAGCTCTTGAGAATTAATGAAGTTGAGAGATAAGATAAGATGGAACTTCATTCATCTCAAAGGAAAGTCTTTCCTTTGCAGTTGCAATACACAGTAGGAAAAAAGATTTAAAATATATATACTATATATACTGTATATAGTGTAAAAATGCAATATATTGCAAAACCAACAGTCTAAACAATACAACAATACACAAAAAATCTACAAAAAATGCAAGAATATAAGTATGTAATATGAAAGTATAAGTTTAAAAGTTTTAACGTTTAAAAGTGTCATGCTGATAAAGTGCCATGAAGTAACAAAATGACAGGATGTAATGATGATTAGTAATACAGTTGAGAGAGTCAGGTGGCTGAATTATAAAGTCCGATGGACGCAGGAAGGAAGGACGTCCTGTGGTGTTCTATTCCTCACCGTGGTGGAATCAGTCTGTGGCTGAAGGAGCTCTTGCAGGAGTGCAGTATGTGATGGAGAGAGTGCTCGTTGAAGCAGCCAACAACAGAGCAGCTGCTGTGCTTTGTTCCTAACTTTGTCAGGTTTGTTTGAGAAAGTTAGCGAAGAGAAATAATGACGGCCACTTGGTAACTTTAGAGGAGGTGGGAAATCCAGACAAAGGGGGTGGATACCTTTCCCTCCTTGACGTTGAAAAGGGAATATCCAATAGCGACACATTTGGGCTGTCTTTTTTCAAAAGTGGAAAAGTAGAGTACATTGCTTGGTTTACACATTTCGCCATTTCTAGCCATGTGCGGGGAATTGAGAAGGTTATGAAAAGTCATATTAATGTTAAAAAAAAACTAAGAAAGTGACAATTTCATGCCATGGCACCTTTAAAGTCCGTGGTGTCCCTGAGGGGCCCCTGTGCTGCTCACCATAGTGTCAGACATGCAGCCCGCAGTCTAATGTACTGTGGTCTACCACTCAAATAATCCACAATCAAGGACACCAGGGGAGTGTCCAACCTGCATCTCCGTCAGCTTCCTCCCCAACAGGGCAGGCCAGATGATGTTGAAAGCACTGGAGAAGTCAAAGAACATGACTGTCACAGTACTCCCAGGTCTGTCCTGGTGAGCGTAGGCATGGTGGAGCAGAAAGATAATGGTGTCTTCTACCCTTAGGTTTGGCTGGTAGGCAAACTGAAGAGGGTAGAGTGAAGTTTTAACCAGAGGTCGGAGGTATGACCAGGACCAGCCTCTCCATAGACTTCAACAGATGGGAGGTCAGTGCCAGTGGTCTGTAGTAACGCTGGAGGCACTGTGGTGTGCCTTCTTCGGTACAGGAACCAGGCAGCATGTCTTACACAGCACAGGGGCTTTCTGCAGACTCAGGCCCGGGTTGAAAATGTGCTGGAGGAAGTTTGAATGAATCAATGAAAAGTAAACTAAGTACGTAGAAAAACAGTAGAAAAATAAACATTCATCATGTCTTGCTATTACATTATAAACATTATGTGACATCCTAGAGGACACAGACAACAGGGCTTGACTATAGTGGGCTTCCTCTGCTCTGACGTTGTTGAGCTAAATTCAGTGTCTCTCTTTTATCCAGTGAACCCACACCACCCCATCATCCTGAAAAACAAGTCTTTCACCTTAGAGCCAGTGGGAGACACTATGATGGCCAACAGGAGCCTCTGAGGCAATGAATAAAAGCAGACACATGCAGACATATCTGTCACATCAAGAGAGTTCAGAAGACATGCTGCTATACTGAAATTGCACTGCATTTGTTGAGGAATAACCTAACTAAACTTATCTTGCAGAATCAATTATTCATTCACTCATTCATCGTCAACCGCTTATCTTACATAGGGGTCACGGGGGGTGGCAGGATCATATAGGGTGAAAGGCAAGATACACTGTTGACAACTGTCTATTTCATCACCGGGCACATGGAGACAGACTCTACAGAGACAGACAACCACTCACACTCACATTCACACCTACAGACAATTTAGATTAGTCAGCTGACCACAGAAAGGCCACAAACTCAAACATGGTACCTGCTTGCTGTGGTAAAACCAGTGTTGTGTTGGCGAACGGCTTCGTTCAAAAGAACGAATCTTTTGAGTGAACGAACTGAACTGAATCACTTCCTGAACTGATTCGTTCCTCGGTGATTCGGTGAACGAATCTTTTGAACGGATCTTTTTAATGAACGATTCGTACAGATTCAGTTCAGTCAAAACTGTTTTGCACATCTCTAGCTAAAACTGACTGAAAGCAAAAGTGAACAGTACTTTACTTTTAACATCAGTATTAATATTGTGACGTATTTGAACAAAACCAAATTATTGATTCCCTATTGCCTGACACAAATTCATCATCATGGTGTAATATATAAAACATCCCAATAAACTGACATCAATTCCAGCACATCCTGAATATTTTGGTTATAAAATGTTCAGATTTCTTCAATCATTATAAATGGCTTTTTGTGGTCAACATCCACGATGAGAAACGCATTTGTGTCTCAAAATAAATTCCTGTAAATTGTGCTTGCATAACATATTATGGTATGGAAAACTTTATATCACGTGTTTATTATTCAGGGGTTCATTTTGGAATGAGCATCCCTCCATCCCCGACTCCAGCGGTGTTCTGACAGGTTTTGATCCGGCGGTCGTCCTAACTTGAAGTATCGTCCCGTTTTTCTTGTGAATTTAACACAGCACGACAACGCCCTCTCCCCTGTGGAAGCAGTTTGTGGATCACTGTTGTTGAAGCTCATTGGTCAATGAAAGTGTCAATCAAACGCCCAGTTCGCTCTTTTCCAGTAATCCTAACCTCCTTCTCCAGGACTCATGGAAAAGGTCTAACGACACAACCCGGGAGATCAACACGGGGCAAGAATTTTAAGGAACTTTGGGATACATTCATCCGATATTTTTTAACAGCACCTAGAAGGATATCTTGCTACACCATAGGTAATGTGTGTGTGTTATTCACGAACATAAAATAACCGTTGATGTTAGTTGGTAGACGGCAGCTAACGTTACTGTAGCTAGCTCTGTTTTTCATCACATCAGTGGCCTCTACTGCCTGTGTGTGTGTGTGTGTGTGTGTGTGTGTGTGTGTGTGTGTGTGTGCTGGCTGACATGTTGAAAAAACGGCTAACTGAATGTGTAATGTGTAATCACTGTCGGACTTCGTTGAGTTAACGGTGCCCATCATGCTGCCCAGTTGCTAATGCTAATGCTAATGATGCAAACCGCCCAGTGCTTATGCTGTTTGGGATACCTGCTAAATTAGCCAATAGCTATCACACATGAACACCTACTAAGCGTTTACTGAGCAGGCGCATAAGTATTATTATTTCTGTGTAGCTGTGTCACCAGGTGGTTCACATGACATTATGAAGGTTGGTTTTGTTGACAGACTAATCAACCAATCTGTGATCATTTCTTAATATTTTAATTAGCTGCCAGGGTGTTACATTAACATTACAGGCTAACAATAAGAATCATGTTAAAGACCACCACATATTGCGAAGGAATATATAAATATGTTCAGATGAAGAGTTGTTTTTCTCAGACAGTGTCTCCTCCCACAGAAAACTGGACAGAAGATTGAATAATTTAAGAAGCCACCCCTCTGTAGTTGTCAGTCTGTACAAATACTGGTTATTATTACAAGTAACAGTGGATACTAATTATTATTTTAGAATAGCTTCAGGTTTTTTTGTAACGATTTTTGTGAAAAAAAAAATACAGAAAACAAATCAAAAGGCATCTCAACAATCACTCATTCACATGTTACAGTGATATTGCACCTGCATAAAGGAGACAGGTAAAATATACAGTACATGTATTTGTATTGTTTTAACTGGTCTGTTAGCCTTGATGCTTTCATGCTCCTCTTCCTCATGGTACAGTCTTCTTCAGTTTGGCATTGACAAGGACCAAGAGTTGTTGTATCTTGCTCCTAATGTTATGGAATAAATATGGAATATAAATAATATAAAGACCAATATGAAGGGTGAATGGTAAAAACACACTGTCATCCTTACATCACTTAAAACAAGAAACACTGAATATTAGTCACTATAACAAACTGTGATTACAAGGCACTTGCTTGTACCTGGCAGGACAGTATCTGCCCTTTTTGTGTGCTTTCTTTGTTACTAGTCACTCAATTGTGTCTGCGTTGGACTTGTATGCTTTTGACTCTCACTGTGTATGTTTAATCACCTTAAGGCAGTCTTTTAAAAGCAGCTATCTGGTGATCTAGTGACTTTTTGTACTTGCTTCCAAGATTTACTTTTACATTCATAAAGGATGAGTGGGAAAGGGAAGGAAGGAAGCAGTGTTTGGTCGAGGTCCAAAAGGTTCACACACAGGACTGAATGTCCCCTCTCCACTGAGGTCAGACCACCGACATTTCACACAAACACACTCATCTGTTAACTCGCTCTGTTTTTCACTTAATCACACTTGCATCCGGTCTTCCCCTCTTTCTCCTCGTCCCATTCAAAGGTCACACATAATTAGCAACTTTAGATCATGTTTCAGAATGTCACCACTTTTAGATAGTACACTGGAGGCTCTGTGTGCTTATTCTTTTGGTCCTGTTGGTCATCGTATGACAGCGTAATGACAGCGTTGCTGAAAGTAGGCCGAGAGCAAACACACAGGTTTGGCTTCAGCAGCTGCCCCACATTAGTAACGAAAATAGTATCCAAGGTTTTGTTCTTTGCTTTAAGAGGTGGTTGTGACAGTAAGGCTGTAAGTAATTATTAAAGATTAAATAACACTTACTGTATCTACACTTACTGACAATACACATGGAAAACACTACAACTCATACAAAATGTTTCATCAAAATCTAATGTTTATGTAGTGATGAAATCTGTCTGTGCTTGTTGAGTTTCCATGAGTAGTTTTCTCTTTCCAAGCTGGGGTAGTTTGGAGTAATTTTGGCTGTGGTTCTAACAGTGTTATTTTTGTCCTGGTTTTGGCTCTAGCCTGGATAACGTTCCACTTTATACTTAATTTTAGGATGCCTTTTACACTGACTCTAGTGTTGAAATGGTTGATATATCAATAAATAAGTTGACTAAATGTTAATAAGTGACTTTTCCCCCCTCAAAATTAACCACTAATCAAAGGCAGCTTTACATAAAACACATAAATATATCCCAGGCAACACAGTCAAAAGCCTGCATCATTATATGTCAGTTCCTGTTCATATTTTCTTGATCACTTGCACTATTCTTGGATTAATACTGGAAAGAAGTATGGAGCGTTAGATGTCCTGACTTTACTTAGCATTTTACCACCATCTTGTGTGACACTACTGTAGAAATAAGTGGGGACAAATAATGAGACCTTGATGGATTCTGAGAAATGATTGTGCCACAGCATGTTCAGTCCTATTTTTTTGTGTTTGAGTATACTTGGATATTTTCCATGGGTTACTCTAAAAGGCAGCTTTGCACAGCTGCACAACAGGCAAACAGGCAAACAGAACAGTGGCAAAGTCCAGCAAAGACAGGCCGTGTGTTTTAGGTGAGTCTGTCCTTTCCTAAAATAGATTATACTGCAGACATACAGATGAGGGTTAGGCTCGGTTTTTAAGTAAGAGCAATATCCTCGGGGTTTTTGTATTTTGTAGTCACATTTATTACCTTTGCAAGGACAAGTACCAGAGCCCAGCAGAGAAGTATTGATTAGTGTGCTGTGTGCATTTGTAGCTATCAGTTTCTTGGTCAGATTTCCAGAATCTATGGCTGTTTTTTCCTGCTTCCCATCAGTGCACTGTTTGTTTGGGGAGGGGGGGGGGGGGT
Source organism: Synanceia verrucosa (assembly GCA_029721515.1). Classification (NCBI taxonomy): domain Eukaryota; kingdom Metazoa; phylum Chordata; class Actinopteri; order Perciformes; family Synanceiidae; genus Synanceia; species Synanceia verrucosa. The sequence continues at coordinate 17,744,260 of CM056551.1, read as the reverse complement.
TCAGGGATCAGATGGTCATGGATATACTGGAGGTTGTAAATGTTTCAGCCTGACACGGATGGAAAAATCTTAAGGATGCACTCAGAATCTTAAACGTCGAGCTGTTCTTCTCGTGTGGGGACCCACCGGGGCCTGCTACCAGCTCAGGAACCATTTTGGTTTAAAGCACAGAAGTGTGTGAAATGTTGACTCCTCACAGCTGTATTTATATTGAGCCATGCCTCTGAATTTCATCTGGAGGTGATGTTTTTAAAGCCAGGAACACACTAGAAGTCTGTTAAAACCCTAGCCAACTGTGGAAAGACTCAGTAGCACAGCATGTTTATTATATCAGCACAAATGTTCAGATTTCCTTGTTAAACAGCCTAGTAGCAGCAGCAGGCCTCCAGCTGTTGCACTGCCATAAAAATGCATTCAGACTGGATGGATGTGACATTAAAGTTTATCCATACTGGTTCATGTCTGAATGGAAGGTATTTTTTTAAACCATATGTGAAACTACTTTAAGAACCTGCAGGAAAAATCACATTCCTGATTAGAAACTCCTGTTGTACTCATGCCGCTGCAAAGCACATCAATGATTGTCAGTATGTTCCGTATAGGTTTATTTGGACTTCATGACAGTTTTTTTAAGCACTTGTTTTTCAATTAACTGTTGTTTTGTACTATTTGGCATTTATAACATTTCCTGTACTAAAATGTTCTGAAAGCCTCTTTGATTTTTTTTGTTTCTGACAGCCACATAGGTTTTTTTTTCATATCCATTATTTCCAATATCCTTTTGTTTTCTTTTTTCCTTGTATTTTATCTCTGTATTTTATTGGTCACCACCAGTGGAATGAAACATTTAGCGGTTAGTTAGATAAGCAGGCTAAAAACATGCATCTGATCTGTCCTCCATCCCATAATGCGAGCTCTGTTTTCTCTGTAGTCAGTATTGTCTAGCCTCATGTACTTGACGTATTTGGCATCTTTAGCAGCTTGTTTCGCTCACTGCATCTGCCATGTGTTTGGGAGCAGGGTTGTGTTTTGTGTATTTCGTAAGTTACCTCTCAGGATGAAAGCTGTCTGTATGTCTGCTGTCTGTCCATGTTTTGTACTTTTTCTTTTTTTAAATCAATCTCTGATCATTGTTAGTTTTTTTCCACTTATCTATTTGCGGACCTGACACTGATGAGTTATGACACCAAATGCAGAAAAAAATGTCTGCTCATTTGTTTCAGTAATGGGCTTGGCAGTACTTTGTTGAAAGCTTTGTTTTTTCGAGCTACCAAGCTGTTTGAGGCCTGTCCAAACCTGTCTCAAGAGAAACCAGACAAACTGCGCAGCAGCTTGTTGGTGACAGTAATCACACAATAAGAAACACAAACAAGGCCGAGGCTCATAACACAATTATTGCAACATCTCTGTCTGTACATCTTAAATCAGGCGTTTTGATCTTGTCTTCCTATTTGTAGAGAAAACAATCACATAAATTACTGGCTAGGCCATGATCGTCTCCATCTTGTTTCTTGTTCCAGCCACTTTCTGTACCTGTTATTACTAATTACTTATGTGGTTTTATTGAGTCCATCCTTATTGCATAACAAGTACTTGACAATAGTCTTCTAATGATTATTAGAAGATTATTTTCATTGTAGATTAATCCGCTGATTACTTTTGGTCAATAAAATGTCAGAAAATTGGTGTTGTGTTGACATCATGAATTAATACACTCTTTCCATTCAGCATAAACAAGCTGATGCTAACAGATACATATTTAACTGGAAAAAAGAATTACCTAAGTTGTTCATGTATCTACAGCTCTATCATCACTGCTCTCAGCTGCTTTTATAGATGGAGATATAGTGTTTGTCTGTGGGTGCAATATCAGTATAAGCTCCACCTCCACCTTGTTTCTGCAGGTTTAGCAGCACCAATGATTTTCTGATGGAGAGATTAAGAACACAAATCATTCCTGTAGTGAGACAGAAATGACTGTGCTCTACTGATAAATGTTTGGCTGCATGTGTCTGATATAACACAACATTTTAAAATGGCTAAACTGAGATTAGTACAGGTGAAGTGTATACAATTTGGCTTTTCCTGACAGTGGTTTTTCTGACTTTGGCATCCATTCATACAACAAACACACTTGGCAGGGAGTGACTGCAGTAAACTGCTGCAGCTTTTCCCAGAACCTCATCAGTGTCAAGAGAAAACCAACCAAACTCTGGACATTTTATGAAATTAATGTGTGCATGCAGACATTTTACATAATTATAAATGTAGAAATCAGTGTGTTGACAGTCTTCGGGACAGTTCTAGTTAAACGAAACAGCTTTTCTGTTGCACTTTCTTAATTGCAAATAAGAGCCAATATTGCCACTGAAACCACAAAGCAATAAAAGATGGCTAATAAAAATCTCAACTTGAATTTACAGCTTCAGTGTTACCTTTCTTGATTTTATTATTTTTGTTTTTTTTGCCATGTTTCTATGTATTCGTCATTCATTTACCACTTGTTTCTCTCTTTTGCTCTCTTTTCCCACCCTGTGTCTGTGTCTTGCCTCTTAAATGTCTAGCATGCTGTAGCATGGTAGCTGCAGTCACCTCAGGATCTGCACACTGTGACTCGGGCCGTTGATCGCCATGCCTCGCTTAAATGTCAGACCGAACTCAGAGCCTAACTGCAACCCCGTCTGGCTCATCTGTGTCCTGCTGGGTGTCTCAGCTGCACACACTCATGCCAAGGATGGTAAGAACCAACTACATTAATAATCAAACATTTACAGACGTTCTGATAGATCAACGATATGAATTCTCAAAACATGGTGTGGAAGCTGAATATTGATGGTCCATATGGAAAGTTTGCTCTCTGGTTCTATGAGGCTGACACTAAAACAGTGTTTACTGATTTATGCTCATGATGAGTCTCTGTTTAATTGTTTATTTAAATTGGTTAACATTATCCCAATGTTCTTTTTCCAGTCATTACTGTCCCCCAGCAGGTGAGCCTGTCAGCCAACCTGACTACAAAACAGCTATCCATATCGTGGTTGGGAGGAGCAGCCACGACCTTTGACCTTATGATTCTCAGAACTGAACTCAATGAAACTGTCTTCTACGTAAGAACATTTCTTTTTGTTTACTGATTTTTCCTCATGCTTTTTTAATGATACAGTACATGAGTTATGTCGGTTATATTCTTTGTGAAAGAAGATAAATGTTCGAGTCTGATGAAGATGTTGATATGGGCAGAGTATTTTGCAGTTGGAAAATACACAGTTTGTATCATTTCTGGTGATCTAGTGGCAGAAATGGATTATAATATTTATAACTATGTTTTCATTAGTGTATAATTACCTGAAATTATGACCTGTTGCTCGAAAAGAAGCTTATTTGCTGTAATAATTCAGTGTAATAATTATCTTTTTCATGACAACAATCACATACCAGCATCACAGTCCTTCCCTCAGAGTGTTTTCTGTGTACTACTATCTGTAGGAGACGTTGTCTGTGGCGGTGGATCAGGTGAGTGGACGGCAGCAGTGGACTTGGACCTCCGCTGAACCTCTGGAATGTACTTCGCTGTCGATCAGAATCCGGTCAAGAGATGGACCGACAACAAGTGACTGGAGCAACACTCAGATACACCAAGGTCAGAGAGGCAATAATTACACACATACACATTATAGGACAAGCATTATTAGAGAAACATAAATGCTGTTTTTGCATGTATTCATTCAGGGGGAGTTAATGCCAGTTGTAATTCAAATTTGTTTTCTCTCTGAAATCTTTCTTAAGCCAAACAAATGTCTTTGCTTTATACTCTCCTTTTGTCTGCCATTTGACAATTTTAAACACTCCTGCTCACATTGCTGTCTTCCTCCTCCCTCACTCCTTCTTTTCAGGAAGCGATCTCCCCACCAACGAGAAATCCTCAATGTACCCCCAGGACAGAATTGTACCTGTGGGGTCAAACATCACCTTCTGTTGCATTGTGGAAGAGGGGAAGGTGTTTGGTAACATCCGCTACAACAACACAACGATGAACACAACACGATTAAGTAGGCGAAGTTACGCTACCACTGTGGTTAATCAGGGCCTCTCCGGCAAGACGGGAACCAACGTGCTCTGTTATGGCAACCCGAAGACGATATTGACCGGAGCAGTGGTGTTTGTCGGATGTAAGATGAATAACTGCTTGAATAAAAATGAACGAATAAGTCTTAGTGATTATGTGCATGCTATACTTATATAAGTTTATGATTAAGCAAGTTTCTGTGTGTTGTCTGCATCCCCAGATCCACCACAGCCCAGTGATTTTATGTGTGAGACCCGTGACTTAATCTCAGCTGTGTGCCAGTGGAAAGAAGGAAGAGACACAAACCTGTATGGCAAAAGAAGACAAACACGCTACATGCTGAACAACAGGTACCACAATCATAAACACATTACATTACTTTAAAAATAGCCACATAAATCATCTGGGTTCATACATGTACCCAACAAAATGGCTGTAACCTGACCTGAAACCTGATACTGGGTCAGGAACGGTAGTGCTGAGGGAACTGATCACACTCACTCCTTCACAGAAACACAGTGGACAAACTGTATGATGTATGATGGTGTGAAATCACCTTGAAATGTTGCCTTTGTTGTGGACACATTATAATAAATACATTAAACTCAAACCACTATAAAACAGGAAATAGTCAGGATGTGGTATAATGTTACTTTGTTTCTGAGAAATTATTATGCATCATTTATGCCTTTCAGTGTTTTCTGCCCAGAAAAATAACCAAGACAAAGAGGATGACAAGAGATATAAGGCACTTATAAGTCTAAGTAACCACTTGCTGCTTCTGTGTGTCCATCTAACATTGATAGTGTACTGGCTGTCTGCCAGACCTTTTACAGGAATCGCCTGAAGGCTGGTTTGAAGAGAATCTACATTAGGAATGTGTGTGGGCCTGTGTCTTCATGTGCATGTGTTGGATTGTGTATCTGATTGAATTTGGTTGTTTTGATTTTCATATTCTTAGCACATCTGCTCTGCATTATTTTCTTTGTAGGGACTGCATTTTGAGCACCCCACAGTTGAAGCAGAAAGAGTGCACTGTGGCCCAGTGGGAGGGTTCATGGACACTGGTAGCAACGAATCCACTCGGCCAGTACACCCTCACTGACTCTGCTGAGCTCAGTCACAGAGGTACGTGTGTCACCAAATTACCTTATCAAAACCAGTGGATACAGATTTCTTAAAGGTAAACATGCACATGAAATACAGTCATAATGGTTCCTTTTTTTGTTTCTGTTTCTTCAGTGCGTCCAGTAGCACCAGATAACCTGAGCTCTCTTGACAATGCCTGGAATGCCACTGTGCTGTGGCAGTGGAAATACGACAGCTATTCCTCCCTGGCTCTTGTCTGCCAGGTAGAGCTTGCCTCACAAGGGTACAAAACAAAGGTGAGTTCTTTGTTTGCATGCAAGCCTACTTGATTGTATTTGTTTATTACCTCCTCCAAAGAGGTTATGTTTTCACTGAGGTTTGTTTATTTGTATGTTGGTTTGCAAAATAACTTAAAGAATTGTGGATGGATTTTGAAAAATTTTCAGGGTTAGTCGGAAGTGGCCTAACTTAAAACTGATTCATTTTTGGTGTGCCGTTGAATCTGATCCGATCCCCACCAAAATTTAATCAGTTTTAAGTTAGGCCACTTCCGGCCAATCCTGAAAATTTTGTCAAAAACCGTCCACAACTTTTTGAGTTACAAGCCAACAAACAAACAAACAAGCTCTGGTGAAAACATAACCTCCTTTGCAGCGGGGGTAACTTTAATTAAAAAAGTCACCGCTGCCGCGGAGGTCTGCGCTCTCTGAGTGCTTTTCTAGTTTTGTCTGTCTCAATGTACAGAGCCTTCTTTCTGCTGCTTCTTAAATTGCTTGTGTATATGCTGTGTGCCAGACAGGCAGCTCACTTCCATTGTTTAACCACATTTCCATTACAACATGCTAATGACCGACCACATTTCTTTCTGCAAATGTAAGCTTGTATTGGCATGTTCTCTCCATTTGTGTGACAGTCAGTGCACCAGACAGGCAGTAATGTGGTCTAATGTGTGTGTTTTCAGCGAACCTTCTCTGGTGTGGGTCTGCGGTCGGTTGTTCTGTCGGACCTGTATCCTGATGAAGATTACAGTGTTCAAGTTCGCTGTGGTGTCCAGCAGAATTTTTGGAAGTGGGGAAACTGGAGCAAAATATATTCCTTCAAAACCAAGACTTTTGGTAAAGGGATTATTTGTGACATGACTTAATTTGCCTTTTTTTTTTATAAATGGTGTAGTTGATACAAGGTTTACAAATAGTTAAAATACATATCACAAGTGGTCAGAGCCCAGTGTGATGTTTTCAGATTCCTGGGTTTATTTGACCAAAAGTCCAAAACGGAAAGGTGATTTTAAAAAAAAAAAAACCCAAAAAAAAAAAAACCCAGGGAATTCTACACTTAACAAGCTGGAACTAGTTAATGACATTTGTATGTGATAGAAAACTTAAATTAAACTGATTATCAATTGTTGACAACATTTGTAATCTATTAATTTTCCACATGAATGGCCATCAGTCAAGTGCGTCACCAGAATGCCCTGAGCTGTTTGTGATTAATTACTTAGACCAAGTAGTTAATGTTGCTACACACTGACTTATTTTGATTAGTCATCTTTTTATCACTCTGTGATTTCAATAGCAGTATTGTCTTTCACTTGAAATTATGAAATAGCAGCAGTTGTGTCATTCATCTTCTTCTTTTTTGGCATCTCTCAGTTCCAGATGCTCCTGATGTGTGGATGAGAATGAACAAAGACTTAACTGGACAAGTCATATGGAAGGTATTGTTTTTTTTATATTCGATTTAATTATTTTAGATTTTAATTGTGTATTTAAAATTGACAATTTGCTATTTTTACTGCAGAGAGTACAGACTTGCAGCATGTTGACCTTTTGTAAATATATATCATTGAGGGGATTTAAAATGGTCTTTCACTTCATTTCCTCCAGCCTCTGACACGAAGGCAGAGCCATGGTCTGATCATAGCTTATGAAGTTACTCTCTGGAGCCCTGAAGAAAACGTCCAGCACACAGAAATCGTTTCACCGGACACTTCTGCTGTAAAACTCAACCTGACACAGATCACGAGCCTCAGCAGTGACAACAAGGTCGTGGCAACCGTTATTGCAAAGAATGCAGATTGGGTGTCTCAACCTGCAAGCGTACTTATACCTCTACATTTGACAGGTATGTGGAAATGAACTGTGTTTGGGTTGTTTCTAGTTAATATGAAGCCACTAAAAGGCAAAAATGATTAGTTTCTTTATTGTCTATTATGTTTCACTCATAAAAAACTCAAAAGCAGCAGTCACTTAAATACAAACATTTTTTTTCCAGATGTGGATAACCATGCTGTGTCCAGAGCAGTTTATACAGACAGAGGTTTCCCACTGTTCTGGCAGAGCGATGCCAACACCACCTGTTCTTATGTGGTTGAATGGTGCGATGCCTCCTGCAGGTGGGACTGCTCTGTGGATTGGATCAAGGTGGCTGCTGGAAACACTAATATCTCCATTGAGTCCGGTATGCCAGCCTTCATGCCTCCTTTTTAGAAAGAGTGTGTGTTTTCAGCAGATTTCAAGTGTACTCTATGTGTAAATATAGCCAGTGCAGGCTAAAAACTCCACTGTCTTTGTCCGTCTTTTCTTGGCCGTGGACGTCGTTGGGCCTTTTAAAGAGTAACATTTTTTTTTTGTCATCAGCTGACTTCCAGCCAGGTGTGAGGTACAATATTTCCCTGTACAGCAGCTCCTCAGAAGCACCAGAGCTGCTGCAGCGCTGGCAGGGATACATGCAGGAGCTGGGTAAGAATACTGATGTGACAAGCTTATCTTTTTTAGAACAAACAGTGACTTCAGAAATCCTGCCCTGCATTTTAATTGCTGACTTTGTGTTGTCCTTGTGTTTTCTCTCCTCACTTCTTTATGGCTTCTTCAGTCCCCTCCAGTTCTGTCCCTCTGTCAACCACTCAGCAGGGCTCTGATATTCTCCTTACCTGGGGAGAGATCCCACTGGTCAACAGAAGAGGTTTCCTCCTGGGCTACAACATTTACATCAGTAGTGGCTCCCAGTTCAGACTTCTAGGTGAACATATACAAAAGCATGCATCATTTACTACATTCATAAAATGATGGAAAGTGTATTTTGTTTAACACTTTCCTCCTCTTTTCTGCTTCTTTTCTTTCTGTGCCTCTTTTTACCCTGTCCTCTGAACAGCCAATCTGTCAGACCTAGACAGCAGGAGCTACACAGTAAAAGGTCTCTCTGAAGGCTCCTATAAATTTACTGTCAAGGCCTATACATCAGCAGGCGAAGACACGGGCTCCACTGCCTCCATAACGATGGAGCCATACAGTATGTGAATGTTCAGTTATACGTGTATGGCTATGAATGGTAATTGAAATTGGTAACAACTACAAAAGATGCATGTATGAGTAGCTTTAGTATAAATAAATCTTAATTTATTTACACTTCTTTCTCAAAGTCAAATGTACTATAACCTACTGCCTTGTCCTGACAGCTGATTGGCTGATCCTGGAAATCTTGGCCTCCCTGGGAATTACCACCTTATTTCTCATCATTTTCACCTTTGTTTGCTACAAGAAAAGGAAATGGTGAGAATGCTATTGTTATTATCTATCACACTACACTATCATTTTCATTTGTTGAGGCCTTTTGTGACCGTGTATCTGTTTTGCTTTGTCACCAGGGTGAAAAAGGCGTTCTATCCAGACATACCTGAGCCCAAGCTGCCTGGTGATTGGCCCAGGCCACAGGTACATTATCATTCTATTTTCTAGATTTCTAAATCTTGATAAATTCTAGATACAGAACATGGAGTTGACTATTCCCTATTGTTGTGCTTTTGATCAACCCCTGTCATAGGACAGTTGTCTCTTGTTAAAACTGACTCAGTGATGTGTTGTTGTGTGTCTTTCAGGGGCCGTTGGATGTGAAGCCTTCTCCCCATAGTTTGGTCCATATGGTAGAACGGCCTGAGTGGGATTCTAGTAAAGAAGTGCTTGTTGTCATTCCTGAAGAAGACGAGGATGAAGACGGGCAGGGGATAGGAAATGAGCCAGTCGACACAGATGAGCCAACGTCATTGCGTTACTACAACCAAGTGGTAGACGAGCGGCCCATAAGACCGCGTTATCCAGACTCCTCTGATTCTTCTGCCTCATCTTTGGATTCAGCACGCACCGACGTCACATACACAGGGATCCAGACCTCAGGGTCTTCTTTGGTTTTCCAGCTGGATCCGCAGGTGTCCTCTGAGGGCCACCAACCCCAAGCTGAGCTGTCTCTCCATGGAGGAGGAGGAGGAGGTTACCGGCCACAGATGCAGTCTAGGGTCCCAAGTGATGTCATGGGACTAGATTCAATCGAGCCCTTTGTAGAGCCCCAGGCTGCTAGTGCTGGGGGCTACAAACCCCAGACCTCCTGGCATTTGGACACCCCTGTGGATGCTGGGGAGAGCGGTAGCCTGGCACCCTCTGTTGGATCCCCAACCTCAGTTGCTTCCACTCAGTTCCTCCTCCCTGATGGAGAGGAACATGAAGAGGAGAAACGGCAGCTGTCATCATCGGCAGCAACCTGGTTCACCAACCTGCTGTCATCCACAAAACCATGATATAGATCGTCTCTCTCACGACTAGCAGCCAGGCCAGGGGGGGTTAGCATAAAACTCAGATCCATTACTGTTACCAGTGTCTTGCATAAACAAGCCTGACCCTCATGGTCGAGGCAAATGTCCCCTCTGATGTAGCACTACATTTGTAAGTTGCACCTTGACAGCTTAATAATGCTATTTAAGGCATTTTTTCCCAAACATACAGAAATACGTATATAGTTGATTTTATCTGTCATGCAAATATCATAAATCAAATCTGTATATTTATATATCAAAACATTTCTATTCTGACAACAAATATTGTCAAAAGATTTTTTTACCTCTTTTCAATCATTATTATTATTATTATTATTATTATTATTATTAGTATTATATTGCACCCCCTGGCAACCCAGTGGCTGTGACATCCCCTCGACTGCCTTTTATGTGACTCCCTGTAATGGGCATTTAGCAATGGCATATCCTGTTTCATTTGTGTATATGCAGTTTTTAGTTTGCATTTCAAATGTTTTTTTTTTATGTTTTGTGATGTGAACTGCACTAGAGAAGAAAACTGAGAGCAAGATGGTTTCAAACCGAACGACAGAACAGTAAGAGTAAAGGACACTTTTAGAAGAACACTACAAAAGAAGGTAGCTAAATAGACAGAAAACCTCTGTCTACAGTATCCATGTCTTCTGCTCTTCCAACATTCAGATAATCTAGCTTGTTCTATGACAGCTGATGAGCTACTGAGAGGAAAAGATGCAGTTGGCTGCAAATACAAATACAATTAAAGACATCAAGATGGCCCTCTCCTGGATCGATACCAAGTTACCTTCTATCCTTACAGGCCTATTTTTCACAAATTAATGTCTAAGCAGAGATGTTATATGAAAGATGCACTTGTGAATGAGAGCGGTCGTTATTCTACACAGATACAGGAGTGGTGCTTTCTGGAAAAGTGTGGATGATGAGTCCCATCAATATGTACACTGATATAAGCTAGAATTAATGTAATTTAATGAACAAACACACTATGATGTTACTTTTGGGTGTTTTTGTTGTGTTTGTATTGTGCTCTTTAACAAGTAGAGATTGTTTTTTAGCAGCATTTTGTTTTCTTTTTTTTAAAAAAAATGCATTTATCAGTCAGGCCAGTGTCCTTTTCTTAGAGTTGCTATGTGTTGTGTGTCATCCTCAAGGTTAGGATTGGTGTTGAACAAATTATGAGAATTATCTTGAATGGGTAACTTCAGTGTTACCCTAAATTGCCTTGATCAATGTAATGCTTCCAGTCAATTGCACCAGCTCACACAATGTCTTTCAATGTCAGTCACTTTCACACAATGCTTTGCTCCTCAGTGTTATGGATAATGGAAAGAAATATCTAACAATAATTCAGTTCAGAGCTCAGCACAGATAGGTTGTATTGGACAGATCCCACCACTACTTAGCGCAACGTACAAAGGATGTCATTTTAATCACTTTTAATATGAGCTGGAATTTCTAAATTTTTAGTAACATAATTACCTTCTCAGTATATATTTGTGTGGTTGTAAAGATTTTTTTGTCTGTTCACTTTATCTTCATGCTCAGAAGATGATCAAAAATTAATTTAGTGTTGATTTTCTGTGCTTAAAAGCTTGTTTATTTTAGCAGGATTTCTTGTTTTAGATGTGATTATTTATCTTTTCATTGCAGTTTTTTTTTTTTCTTGATGCATCCTTGTGGAGTTTGTGACTGGAAAAAAGGGACCATGGGGAAAGCATCTTGGCCATGGATGTCGTTGAGAAATGCTATCACCTGTTATTATTATTATTATTTTTTTTTACAAAAAATGTTGACCATGTGAATATCGGTTGCTTGACATCTCCATTAGGGTGTCAAACACAGGCCACTAATTGCTCAAGTAGACTCCACATACTGCTTTTGGTCTCCATTCATGTGTGGGTGTTAAGGAGGCATCAGTGGCTAGGCTTCCCCAAAATTAAGCAAAGATTATTTTAATCCAGTGGTAACCAGGATGTTTATCTTACTATTTTTTCAGAGCCAGGTACTTGCTTGCCTGTGTGGCAGCTTGTGCTCTATTGTTTCTCAGTGCCTCCAGCCAACAAGCTTTAAGTAAAACTACTGTGATGACTAAAACTAACTATAATGGATGGCTTCACTGATGACAGGCAGGCAGTCCTGTTTGACTACTGAGAAAAATATACTGCCTTTTCCCTTTGTCTTGTAATCCTGATCTAATTTTTAACTAAATTAATGGGAAAAAATGGGTGAAATTACATTAAGTTGCAGTGTGAGATCAGTGATCATTTCAAGGCAGTGTGAAAAGGTGGATATCGTTTTGAGTATTTAAATTTGGCTGCACATTGTTTTCCTTTGAAGTCTGCTTTCTCCCAAAAGCACGACTTTGGAGACTAACCTATGAACGCTATGTGTTACATGCTTTTACGTTGATTTGGATCAACAAAATGGCACCTTTTTATTTTTCCCTGAATGCTTGTTTTTATACAACTAATTGTACATAATTGTAATTTTCTTTCATTTGTGTCCTTACAATACAAAATTATCTTCCCTATACTACAACAGACCGTGAAACATTGACTAACCAGTTTTGTTGAAAGAATTAAGACAAATTGTTTGTGTTTATAACACCAGGGGCCGTATTCCTAAAGACTCTTAGTGCAAAGAGTTGCTCCTAGTGGCCAAATTCTAAGAAAATGTGAAGAGTCAATCCTAGTAAAGATAAAAGCTATTCCTAAATAACCCTAGCTCTTAAGAGTGCTCCTAAGGTGAGATCTGTTAAGAGCAGGGAAGAGGGCTTTTAAGCAGCTTCCCTAAGCAGAGGACAAAATGGCAGACAGAAGAGGCAGGAGAGATATTCTCCAAACACTGAATGACAGTGAATTAATCAAATGCAACAGATCATGCAGGAATCATGTTTGTGGTTGATCTCTGCATCTAGAGATGCACTTACTTTTCCAACCCAAACCACAATGCAATAACACCCAAAATGAAAGTCATCACAACACTGAGGTATTTGGCAACAATGCAGCAGTGATGACTTGGGTCTGTCACAACCCTCCATCAGCAGCGTCATCAACCAAACACTTACAGCATTGTTGAAAGTGCAAAAATTACCATCATGGCAATTAATATAAGCAAATAATATAACTATCACTATGAATACTGTGAAAGTGGGCCTAAGTTTTCACACACAATTTTAAAGTAGAGCTTCCTAGTCATTGAACAGATACTTTAATGTGAAATATAATTCATAAGATTAGATTCCATGGTTTATCGATTTGAGGGTCCATACCTTTCCCATTATCACCAAAGTATATTTTTTTTATCTCGCTTTTAGAACCAGCCAATCACAGCTTTTGAAATGATGACTCATACCTAGCAACGGGGTCAACCACACCTCTTCGCTAAGATAGGAGTTTCTGTCCATTCCTCGCTCAGAGTTCTCTGAGAATGTTCTGAAATCACTCCTAAGCTAAGACTCCTTGCTTGGAATTTTTAGCTTAATTTAGGAGCTTTCTGAGAAGATTCTTAGAATCTTTAGGAATACGGGCCCTGAAATGTAGGGGCTTCACACTGACTGCTTATTTGTTGTGTGCTTAAATTGTGGGTTTAACACCTGGAAACTTTTTTAAAATGTATCTAGAAACATCATGGAAACTGAAATATGAATTAGAATTGTGATCCTGTCTTATAGTTTAGTCTACTTTGTATTCCTATCATATCCCTGCAGTGTCGCTTTGCCACAGACATTAAGTAGGACTCCAGAGGTCACCATGCAGACTCGTACGTGGCACCTGCTGACATGTAGATTTCCTGACCTTTTTCGGTGTCCATCCACATTTTCAATTCGAGTACATGTTTACTCTTACATTAGGATTTTGTGCTTGATACAGCAGGGTAGCCTTGCTGCCTTACACATCTTCATCTCTAGCCTTTGATGTTTTTGCAAATTGATGCATGTTATATAAACTGTTAGTATGAAAATAGTGGCTCGTGAATACTTTAAATTCCATATTTATGTTACCTTATAGCTTTAAAACACTAACACAGACTAATGTTGTGCACGACAACATAACTGAAGTATTGTGTGCCTGTAAAAGGCTTTCATTTCTGAAAATGCTTTAAATTTCATGATATTTTGCAGAATGTTTTACTATTGATTGAATGGCAGTGAAGTGTCCCTGAATGAACAAATGAATGTTAACACCAATAACACAAACTGAAATGCTACTTGTTTAAAGGCAATAAAGTTATTTCTCTGGCCATCTATCATTTGTTGCTGTTTTCCATTTCCACACAGAGACCATAGTAAATAACATAATAATCCTCTGTTTTGGCCATTTGCCATAATCATTATGCTGAACAGAATAAGTTATTTTTTGTAGCGTTAGCATGAATGGAAATTTTTGTAGTGCATAAGATTGATTTTGAGTATTTGAAAAGACTGTTTCTTATTTAGTGACGTTAATTCTAAAGTTTAATTATATGTTAATTTGTTCATGACATCATGCATGACATCACTCTGATGAGGCACGAAGCCACGTGAGTGACGTAAAGGGTCAGAGCCCAGCAGTCTGACCGTGACTACGCGGAACTGAGTCCATACCCTATATAGATTTTTTGTACTTGTAATTTGAACATTTTGATTTAGTAAACTGTTGAAAGCTTAAACGATGTCAAATGTCAGTTTATGCCAACCTATAATTGTAGGAGGTGTACAGGTAGATTGTTGAAGATGACGGTTAGCAAAAAATGCTTTTTGATGTCTGAATGCTACGATGAACATGCTAATTCCTGCTGCTACGAGAAAAGCGCTGCTGAAAGCCGAAACCAGCGTTATTTGAATGCTTTGTTGCACTTTGTGTCTTTTCACAAGAGGATTTGTGAATATTTAGAAGACAGAGAGACTGTTGAAGTTCCAGTGAATTGAAATAGTTATGTGCACTAGCATAAAGGAGTAAAATGATTGATGACTCAGTAAGTGAAAGCATGGATTCTGCACGCCACAAGAGGGCGCCAAAGCCCACCGAAATAGCCATAGAAGTAGTGACGTGACGTTCCGCTTGCTTCATTTAGGGGAGGAGCTGAATATGATGACGACCGAAGCCTCGCTGTCCGGCTGTACCACGTGACTGACTGATTCAGGAAGTGGTTCGGATTTTGTCGCGAGTTTTGACAGCGATATAAATCCCTCAGGCTTCAACTGCCCCCTTGTTTGCGATCCGCCAATTAAACAAGAAGAAGAAGATGACGCGTATCCCGGAAACCCCCCGCCCCTCCCTTACTGCACATGCTTCTGGAACCAACCAAGGGGGCAGTTGTGGGTTCTACAAGTGAGGATCACTTCCGCGTTCAAAAAGCTGCGATTCCCGTCCGGCCGTTGGGGACTGGCTCCGGAAGTGAGCAATTCTCCATTGACCGCCATGTTAAAATAGCTGACTTTACAGCTTTAAAAAACATATTTACAGCCTGGTACATTTTAATTTTTTGGTCTCTATCGATAGTTTCCACCTCTGTGAACACTGTGAGGGGGAGTGATTTTTTTTTTTTTACCACAACCGTTTTAGTGTTATTTCGGCTTAAAATTCTTGCATAAATTAGGGCGTGGTTACGTTGAGTGACAGGTTCACAGACAGCTCCCGGCAGTTAGCTCTTTGCTAAAGCGTCGTCTGAGCTGGGCTAAGCTACACCCAGGGGTCTGTGTTTGTTTCTGGCAATATGGCGTGTGTGGGCGGCACGGTGGTGCAATGGTTAGCACTGTCGCCTCACAGCAAGAAGGTACCCGGTTCCCGATGTGGAGTTTGCATGTTTTCCCCGTGTTTGCGTGGGTTCTCTCCGGGTACTCCGGCTTCCTCCCACCATCCAAAAACATGCATGGGGATTGTTGATTGTACTAATCGACCGTCAAAGGATTGTGTGTTGCATTTTTTCGGTGTGTAAATATCTAGTACTATTTTACCCAATACCCATAGGCTGTGTAAAATACAGTTTACCTGGATGCTGCCACTTATTGGTATGTGTCGGCATATTTTGCCGCTGGCTTATAAAGACTTTATTGCCGACTTATGATCCCTGCTGATTCAGATAGATAACCAGATTATGTTGAGTCTGTTTAGTGCGGGAATACAACCTTATTTCGTATCATTGTTCTGTTTAAAAAGTCCGACATTGCTTACACAGAGATGCTCCGTCAGAAAGCGGCTGCTGTGCTGGATAAACGTTAGTGGATGGAGGCAGTGTTGAAACACGGTAACTAACATGTTAAACGATCGATTCACAGTTAAATAGTACAAATGAATCCCTCCCCCCAAGTCCACCAAACCCTGTAGCTCCACCTAAAAACTCTCAATCTGAAAAGGTGATTTTTAAAACACAGCAGCAGCATTACGATATGTTTTTGCTGCTTGTCAGCCTAGCCTAGCTGATTAGCCTTAGGCTAGCTCAGTTCGGCGCGGTTAACTTGAGTTCAGTGGGCGGGATCTCGGCCGGCTGACCGGTAAAGTTACCGCCTCTCCTCCAAATATGGAAAGTACACGCCCACTGAAATCCAAGATGGCGCAGTTCAAATGCCCATGATAGGAACACAAAAAGGACTCCCCCAAACCAATGAGTGACGTCACGGGTGCTACGTCCATTCTTTTTACAGTCGATGGTGTTTAATGGAAAGGTGCGGTAAGTGAGAGTGAGAGTAAGGTGGAGAAACTGTCCTTTTTTTTAAAAAAACAAAAAAAACAAAAAAAAACAATGATGTATCCCCTAAACCATAATCACTGGCCATACCTCAACGTTACAAAAGTTACAAAAGCACAATCATTGTCCATACTCCAACCCAACCACCCTCACCTCACTGTAAATAATCATTTCCATTTTCTTCATTTCCAAATAATCATTTTCCATACTGCCAGTATGTGTGTGTGTGTGTGTGTGTGTATATACATATATATATATATATATGTATATACACACACACAGTATACTGCCATCACTACAATATACATGTTCACAGGCTTTCTGCCAAATGCCACACTTCAAATTCATGCCAACTGATAGAGCAAATGAAGCTTTGCGATGGCGTGAACCAATTGGATGAAAGGCTTCAATGCTTCATAAAGCTTCATCGCCCCATCTCTACATAGAAGAGAAATTGAAGAGGCTGCGTAGTAGGAGACGAGGAAAATTGGCATTGCTCACTCGCAAAATGCATGACATTCAGCTAATGAAAGAAGTTTAAGATAATGTGGAAATAGAGTTGAATTGTCACATGGCTTTCATCGCATATTTTGTGAGTTTAAAGATGTCAGGGAAGAAATGGTTCAGAATTTACCAGAAGCAGAAGAGAAGATGGCCAGTCAAATCTGTTCCTGTTCAGTGGAGGTTGGCTGCAGTGCTGCCAAAAATACAATTTTGTCCCCGCTGACCTTAGGAAGCTCAGGACTGAAACAGGCTCTGGATCAGTTTGCCATCATTACATACTTATGTTTTACTTTGGGTTCAGAACAAAAAACTGATCCAGGGCCAGCTGGTCCCGCCCCTCTTCCCTGAGGGCCGTCTCAGAGGCTCTCTGGGAGACCCTGTTGACGTGTCACCATGGTAACGGTGCATCGCTGGGATTTCCTCCTCTCCTGTTTTTCAGCCGTTATTAGCGAGCTAAAGAGTCATGTTATTACCCACCAACATTTCAGTTATTTCTAGGTAGTGGCGTAATATAGTCTTAGTTGAACTTTAAAGAAATATGTCGGATATATTGTGCAGATGGCTAAACGAGGAGCTCCGGCTGTCAAAAGCTGTTGGTAAGTGTAACTGTAAGTTAGCTAGAGCCACGTTAGCTGGTTAGCTGCTAGCTTAATTGTGGCGACTTGGTGGTTTAGACACCGTCAGCTAACTACTTTGGCAGCGGACGAGGGGCTCAAACTACCGTAGTTCTGTTGAATATCTAATACTTTCTGTGAACTACACTGACAAATAATAACGTTGGAAATGTGTTGTACATACGCTGAGACAAAAAGACCTACAATGCCCACTACAAAAGGGCATTCAAATAGTCACACATGCCTGTTCGCCTTCACAGATCCAAGAACCTTTGCTAAGGATTTCTCCACTGGTTATCTAATTGGGGAGGTTCTGCATAAATATCAGTTGCAGAATGATTTCAGTTTGTTCATGAAGAAAGAGTAAGTTGTTCTCTATTTATCTGTCCACGATACTTTGCCTTTTGTTGCTGAAAAAATACATGTTGCTTAATTCTACCGCTAATTTAAAGTGCTGTTTATAATTATTAAAGTATATCACACTTTTTTTGTCACAGGACCTCTGTCTCCAGACTGAATAATTTTACCCGCATTGAACCAACTCTCCAGTTACTGGGGATCTCTTTCGACATAAACACAGCCCAGGATCTGATGCAGGAGAAGCAGGGTGTTGCCACATGCCTTCTTTACCAACTCTACGTCTTGCTGGGAAAGAAGAAGAAAGCAGAAATCAGCAGCACATTGATGGAAATCATGCCACCTGCAGACAATGCTGGTCTGCACAAAAAAGAGCATGAGATCCACTCTGATGTAAGGAGGGGCAATAGCTCATTTGTCTTGTTGGAACATATTGAGAGAGAGTAGAGTGTAGAAAGTGCACAGAGAGTAGTTTTGCTCTGTGCCAATACTGATGAACTGTAGTGAAAAGATTCTTTCTGACTTTCAATATTTTTATGTTAGTTAATAACTCGCATTACTTGTAACATCAATCTATGGTATTTTCAAGCATCCGACTGTCTTTCTTTTGACACAGCGACTGCATCAAATGGTAAAACATGATGCAGAGCTGAAGCTACAGAAGATTTCTCAGCACTATGAGGAAATATGCCAGCAAAGGGATGATAGGTTTGTGATGACCCATCTCATCCAGCAAAAGAAACAACTCAGAGTTCAAGATGAGAAGAGAATGAAGAATATCGAAAAGGTATTGGTGACCATTGAAAGTACTGATATACATTTCCCCTGTATTCATTTAACGTAACATAAAAATTCTCTAATGCAGTCTATTATTTGCCTCTTTAATGGCTTTTTACACAACATAAGCTCATGCTAATATGTGGGGAACTGTTTATTTTGCAGCTGCGGGTGTCTCGTCAGAAGCACAATGCCATCTTAACTTGTAACCAGACCATTGCCCAGGTGCCCAAGCCACCTCCCTACACTTCACAGCTCAACCTGAGGAAGAGACAGCAGCAGCAGCAACGCAGGGAACATGCGCAGGTGTGAATAAGACTGAATAATGATGTGATAATTTACTAACACACAGTGGAAATTCCATTTTTGGCTTGCTGACACAGGGTCAGCTATCCAGTAATGTACAGAAGAGTTTGTAGAGATCAGTGCTTGCTGACAATGGGCCTTACAGTAAATTTAAAAATCCTTTACACCATTTTCAGACGTCTAGTCAAATCAAATTTATTCGTATAGCCCTTTTCAATAACCAAAATGTACCCAGAGTGCTTTATAATAGCAATAAAACAATGTATAAAAGGCAATACATCAAAACAATACATAAAAATTGAACGGACAGGTCATACAGTGCTGCAGGGTTTAGAAGCCTTCCAGTAGTACATAACCTGAAACAGACAGAATCAATCTAAAAGTGATGTGAATGTCAAACACCAGGGGCCTCATATATCAACACTTGCATGGGTTCCACACTGAGAGCTGGGGTCTGAGGTATCAAAGTAGTGTACACCAGGAAATGTAGTGTACGCCAGGATCCACGCTCACGTTGTGATGTATCAACGGTGAACTGAGCGTGGGAACTGGTGCCGCTCCACACCAACTTCATAGCTGGTGTACGCCAGGTTCTGATGCTTTTGGTCCATTGGCAACACTTAGAGGGGATGCTGGGAAACTGTTGGTAAACAGGTGTGACCGGCCTTGGAGCACCACAGTCAGCAGCCTGGCGCTGCCAGAGCACACGCCGATGTTGACCACACTGGGCTTCTTGGGCATGGGAGCTGGCCGACCCTGAGCCGTGACATGCCACCTGTGTTGGACTGGATCATCCGCATGTTAGCCAGGTGTATAAAATTCCCATAAAATGCAGTTGAACAGGCCAAATATGCTCAATTTGGTAGAGATAGCTGGATTCCCTGATGTGATCCGCGTGATCGACTGCATTCATATTGCAATAAAACCATTATCTCAGTGTGCAGATTATTTGCAATGCGCTAATACATCTGACCAGCATCATTGTGAGGTGGTCTGGCTCAACGCGCGATTCATACATCCTAAATAAAAGCATGGTGGGAACAGGCTGTAGGTGGCATGGGGCAGGACGGCTGCTGTAAATATTGGTTGGTCATCAGTCTTCTCCCTGACTCATGGTTTGCATGTGTGTGTTCCCGATTATCATCTACACACATGTGTAAAGTCACAAATAGCTTCATCAGCATCTCTTCACTTTGGCCAAGAGACAAAGCTGAAAAAAAAGCTTTTCTAACCAACTGATCTGTGTATGAAATTTGAGCCCACTGTTGAATGTTAATTGTTACTTGTTAAAAAAGAAGGGGGCCAGAGTACCAGACTTTGCTGTGAAAGTATATGACGAAGGTGACTTGCCAAACAAAATGTATTATGTTTTGCTGTCATTCAAATGCATAAGAACTTTTGAATTGTACATATCTACCCAGGTCTTCTCAAAGGTTTATAGCATGGCGACTCATTCTGATAACATTTCTCTGCCAAGGTTTTATCCTTTTATTTTCCAGATTTCAGTTGAATTCAGTTGATTTCAGGGAATTTCAGTTGGTGACCCTCCATAATACTACAATACTATCTCTTAATCAGTTGTCATGCTACACGTTCAACAACAATTTATTGAATTTCTCATAGCACACACAGACAACAGTGGAGAAATATGGGTTTGTTTGTCTTTCTGGTATTATTGTAATTTTTGTTCATTTTGTCTGCAGACAGTTCAGACCGAAATTGCCCAGTTTGAGAAGAGGAAAAAAACAGTTACTTCTGACTTTGCTTCCTCTTTAAGGTGAGAACAAAGACAATAGTCCCTAAATGGATATTGTTTTTAGTATTATGTTATTTAAATGTTTGTAATGAAGTTTTATAGCAGATAATCATCATCATACATACATCATACACTCAAATATGATTTGAACCTTTGAACCTTTTCACATCCAGTGGTCAGCCATTCCCTGGAGTTTTTCTCAGTGGTAGCACCAACCAGAGCTGTGCAGTCCGTGGAAGTGGAACTAAGATGACTTTACAATCTAATAGCAAGTATATACAGGATATCCGACAGAGGCTGGAAGAGAACGCTGTAGCTCGCGAGCGCAGAGAGAAAAGACGAGACAGATTCCTGGTGGAGCAGCTCAAAGCCCACGAAGCTCAAGAGGTGAAACCATACGGCAAAACATGTTTTAAATACGTCTTACACCCTCATTGTCTTTGACCTCACAGTCTGTTCTGTGACATTTGCCATTTTAATCTTGCTTCAACCTGCAGGAGGCACAGCGAGAAGAGCAGCTGGTGAAGCGTATGACGCGTCAGACTCGGCAGGAGCAGCGCTTGGTGGCTCAGCTCCTCCAGATACGTATGCAGAAGGATGTGATCTGGCAGAACCGCCTGTTCAGAGAGCAGCAGTACCAGCAGCGGAGAGAGAGGGACTTCCAGGAAGCTCTGGAGAGGGAAGCGGTGAGATAGGATGAATAAGGAAGAAGAATAATCCTTTCTATTGTTGCTTTGTATTAGGCTGCATCAGAGCCAGCATGAGTGGTGTCATAGGGAGAGAGGGGAAAAGGTGGACTTTGTTAGTTTATCAGCAGAGTATTTGATATGAAGAGAAAGATAGTAACATCAGAGACAGTTAAACTGTTAAGTATTACTGTATGAATCATGACAAAAAAACTACAGTACAGGTTTAACTGTTATGTCCTTCAAGTGATCACACCTATACTGTATGTGACAGATTTAGTTGAATAGTTGTTGGATAAATAAATGCCTTGGAAAGCAACCATGGCCCAACATGGTTTCAGTGTTAAATATTCAGTATGTTGCAGAAAGCGCATGGTGTTATTACCCTAATTTATCAGACAATCCCAGAGCAATCACTATTATTTTCTGTGAATATTTACCATTTACTCTAAAGAGTGAGAGAATTTCTTTTAGGAGAAAAATATACGTTTAATTTCATTCATATGAAAGCTTTAATGGAGTATTTTCAATGATGTGTCTTTTGGCAAACTAGAAAGCTGTATTAATTGCTGCGTGCTATGTGTTCAGATATACTCCCCAATTTCCCTTTTTTTCTGCAGCCTCTAATATCAGTAATGTACAGATTAAAAAATAATTTTCTGTTAGATTATGTCTTTGTGAGGCTATTTTGCATGAAAAGTCTTAGTCAAGTGTGTTGCACAATAAATGACCTATGTAACTTCTTTCATCTTCCTTGATTACTTACGACTGTAGTGATAAGCAGAAATATTTATTTCATGCCTTCTCCACTCATTCCATCTTTCTGACTGGTGCCTGGTACAGGCTTTGGCTCAGCAGACTAAGTTGGACCTTGCCGAAGATATCAGAAAGGAGCTTGAATTCTGTAACAGGATTGCTGCTGACCGAGCTCAGAGCAGATACAAGAAGCACTTTAACATCTGCAAGGACATTTTGGAGCAGATAGTGGACTTGGCCACCAAGGTTGGAGAATATCGACTGGTCACTGGGAAGTACGTAACACATTTGCTTTAAGTGATGCTGTAGAAACATACACACAGTATTTGTGCTTAAATGCTCCAAACTTACTCTTCCTAATTTATCTCATTTTAAGAGTCTAATTTACTGTAGCTGTTAGGATAGTTAGACTTTGAGGGAGTGATAGGACAAATCCTCTGCTATATCTGCAAATTTATCTATTTATTTATGTTTAATCAAGTTCATATCCAAGCCAAATATCAAAGTATTTTTATTTTCAGAATATAAATATGGGGGGACACGGTGGTGTAGTGGTTAGCACTGTCGCCTCACAGCAAGAAGGTACTGGGTTTGCGTCCTGGCCCGGGGCCTTTCTGCGTGGAGTTTGCATGTTCTCCCTGTGTCTGCGTGGGTTCTCTCCAGGTACTCCGGCTTCCTCCCACCATCCAAAAACATGCATGGGGATTAGGTTAATTGGCTAAATTTAAATTGACTGTAGGTGTCAATGGTCGTCTATCTCTATGTGCCCTGTGATGAGGTGGCGACTTGTCCAGGGTGTACCCTGCCTTCCGCCCTAAGACAGCTGGGATAGGCTCCAGCCCCCCCGCGACCTTATGAGGATAAGCGGTAGAAAATGGATGGATGGATGAATACAAATATGCATTTTCTTGAAAAAAAAATAGAATTGGTACAATAAATGTCATCAAGTAGAAGGTAGCACAGGAAAGACATGAGACTCAAAGCCAAGCAAAAAAATCTAGTGCAGGTCAGGGAAAACAACTGAAAAATGCATGTGAATGAAACTGCGTATACGTACTGAGGGACTGATGAGTGAATGAGCTGCAGATGAGCAGGTGAAATGAAGGAGCTGATTGGAGGACAGGAGGGAGTGGTAGGGTCTGAAATGATGTGAGAGGTAGGGATATGGCATAAAAATAGAACCGATAAAGAAATTAAAGGAGTTGGTTGGGGTTGTGGCATAACATTCCCTTTACGTAGTGGTTTGCTGCTGTCTTTAATCATGGTTGTTGTTTTATATGGGAAAACATAAAATATATTTTGGAAAAGTATTGACTGAAAACTGAAATTTGAAGACTGAAATATTTTATGTAGAAATGAATGCATTGTTAATTCAGACGGGAATCAAAAAGCTGTGAAAACATTTCTAGAATTGAAAATGTTGTACAAGTGACCAGGAGATATCGTTCATTTCTCCTCATGTTCAAAGACAATTTCCACAGATATTAAGTGCTCATACATTCCTCCTTAGTATTTACTTTGCATCCTGCTGCCTATGTGTCACATATCCTTTATATCAGCTACATTAAACATTTCTCAGGCAATTTGAAAAGCCATTTGATTTATTTTGAATGCCTTTGCACTTATCAAATCTAGCTATTTTTTTTACTGTTTTGTCTAGTCTGTTTCCAGAGAAAGCGATGAGAGAGTGGAAGGAATTGCTGTTCAGGGGTCTGCCTCTCTATGAGCCGATAAAGTGCCAGCAGCCAGTGTTTGAGTTCCCTTTCGACCCCGTAATGATTAAGAAGCAGGAGATACTCAAAAACCAGGATTATGATGAATACACTGTGAGTTTGGAACACGTGTGCAGTGTGTTTTTAAATTGCGTGTGTGTGTGAATTGAAGCCCTGAGCTGTCTGAATGCTGTGTGTCATGTTTGTCAGAACATGGTAGGTGAGTGGGCATGGCCAGAGGAAGCAGGGGAGACCATTTCACCCCTGACCAACAACAACATTCTCGGACATGTTGTCAAGAGACTGAGGAGCATCGTTCATCGAGCCATCAGGGAACCCTCCTCACCTTCATTTCCTCACTTCACCCTCAAGGCATGTGTCCTGGGCAAGTTTTGCTCTGGCAAGACTGTCTGCCTGGCCAAGTTTGCTGAAGGTACACAACATGTAATCCAAGCACAGATGCAAGCATACACACTAACGCAATTTCACACCACTTTATTACTGATTTATTACTTATGGTAAACCTATATAGTTTGTTGAGTATGTGTGTTTTTTGCTGCTTTTAGCCCATGGCATCTGTGTGTTATCCCCTGATAAACTGATCGAGGAGGCACTGAATGCTCACCAGAATGGAGAGGAGGTTAGTCACATACGGTATAATATTATTGCAGCTTCACCAGTATCCGTTATGTACTCTTAAACATAATTTTACTTTAAGTTATTTTTCAGGACCATTTAATATTACAAGCCTCTGTATAAATCTGTGAACACGTGGCCTGAAAAGGTCTTCAAAAATCTCAAACATTTGAGCTTTTAAAACCCTTTTTTTTAACAAAATGTACAGATGACAGAGCAGCAGGGAGAGAAAGACAGTGAGCAGCAGCTGATCACATCCTCCATGTCGCTGAAGCCTGGTGGGTTGCTGAAGCCAGCATGAGTTTATTCTATGATTTTTTTTATACAACACATCATCATACACTGTTTTCACTGTTTTTTCAGATGTTGACAATCAGGAGATAAGTAAAGACAGCAATGTGAGGGTAAGTGTTTATTAACTCTATTTTGTCTGTATTTGTATTTAATGTATATCACTTATCAATCTGATTAAAATGACTTTGTGAATGTAATAATGTGAAATGTTGAGAAATAAACATTTCACAGAATAAACGTGTATGTCAAACTTTTCCTGCCTACATATGTTCCTTATCCAGCTGTCTACACGAGCCATGCAGGGAGCAGCTGTGGAAAAAGAGCTGAAGAAAGGCAACAGCATTCCCAATGAGCTGTTAGTGGACATCATAGTAGAGGCTATCAGGTCAGCACATAACCTCTATATGAGATTTAGACAGTTGTATCTGAATTTTACCACATGCAGATCATTTCACACTCAGTATTTCACAGAAATCTGAATGATATAGTCTTTTATATGTGTCAGTCTGACAGTGAAATATAGTTTGTGTTCTCACTAGGCACATTCCAGCTCATTCAGGTTGGATCCTGGATGGCTTTCCAGTTGACATCACCCAGGCCCACCTGCTAGAGAAAGCCCTGGGTGGTTCTATAGATGAAAGGAGTGACGTTGTGTGCAGCAGGACAAACCTTGCTGCTGATCCTAATCCACCCAAACCTCCACCACCCCCACCTCCTGCTTTGGACCTGGCTCTGCTGCTGGATGTCCCTGATGAGTGTGTGGTCAAACGTCCATTCTGTCACATGGGTGGGAGTTAAATGTGTCTGTGTGCATCCAAATATATTATCAGTCAATCGTCAATATTATCAGTTTGATAGTTTTTGTGTATATTACATGTAAATAACCAAATATAAATGCTGTGTCTGTGTATTTTTTTATATTCTCTTGCCTCCAACCTGGTACAGAGACTGATAAGGCTGCTGCTACGACCTCCCATCATCCCATAGACAAGAACTTGTATCTGGCACAGATTCCACACAGGTAACGATAAGAATCAAATGAGAAGCTAAACTGAAATGAATGTATCACCGCTACTGGGTGACAGTATGTCTAATATCTGATATCCCATCAAGGATCACAGCTTTTCAAGACACCTGGCCAAAACTAGAGAAATGGTTCGGTGAAAGGCAAAATATTCTGGTCAATGTTGATGCAGATGTAGATGAGGAGGAGCTTTACAAAAGGGTGGAGTCTGTCCTGCAGCCAGTTATGATGCAAACGCAGGAAGGTAACTGGTTGTTAGTGTTAAATGTTTGCAGACTCAAAGTTTTGGTTGTCCTGATAATATTTCAGTATATTCCCTCTTCAGTTCTTGCCACTCCTGCTGATGAAGGTCAAGTGTTGGAAGTTGGGAAAGATCCTGACTCCTCTTTCTCAGCTCCACCTGTAGACCGACATCAGAGCATCACAGACGAAGCTCCTGGCCCCACAGAGTCCTATTCCAGCCTTAGTGAGGAAAATGCCCAAAGTGTGAAGTCACTCTCCAAATCCAACACACAATCCCCCAGAGGTGACTTGATTCCACATTGTAGTTGTCGTAAAATCACTTCTGATCAAAAAACAGATTGTTTCAAAGAAAGGATTTAAAGAGATATGTCATATATATTCTACTACTACTGACCATGAACGTGTGCTTTATACGTTTTCCATGTTTCTTAACATACAGAATATAGATTTACACAATTCATGTTTCAAAGGTACCAAATTGATGCAGTATTTGGATGTAAACATTAGCTGTGAGGCCACAAAGTCAAATATAACTAGAAAAGCATCAGAGAGCTCAGACCTCCGCCAAGGCGGCGATGTTTTAGTATTGTTTAAAGTTACGCCCGCCGCCAAGAAGGTTATGTTTTCACTGGGGCTTGTTTGTTTGTTGGTTTGCAAATTAACTCAAAAAGTTATGGACGTTTTTTTATGAAATTTTCAGGATTGGGTTACCAGTTACCTTGGAAAACAAAGGGAATCTAACTAGAAGAGGCTATGAAATATTAACTCAAATCGCTCACAGAGGAGGATAATCTAACTGGGGAGAAAACAGGAACTAAGGGCGCTAGGAATACTAGGAATGATCAGACTATATCTACACTGTACAAGCTATGAAAAGTTACAAAGAAAAGAACACCTACAACTCATGCACTATAAGGGGGGAATAAAATGTAAACATCAACATTTTGTATGATTACAAATCATACAAAATAAACCACTCGGGAGTTGTGAGGGAATCTCACAACAAACACGGGAGACAAGACTATTTATACACGAGGTAAGGGGACACAGGTGGAAACAATCAAGGTGGGGCAGACAATCACAGATGCAGACACAATCACAGGAGGGCAGGAGGCAAAACAATCTGAAATGAGAGGGAGACGGAGTTCAAAATAAAACAGGAAATGACAAGACAACATGAAGGCACAAGACAAAAATGGATACCTTTTTGATCTCTATTCAATGCATGTGTAAAGATCCTGATGTTGAATGTGTAATTCAGAATTGTGTGTACAATGTGTAACAAAAACAATCCCCTCTGGGATTAATAAAATATCTCCTCTTCTCTTTCTAGGTCCCTCTAGGAACATGTCCCCTTCCTCAGTGACCAATGAGGACTCTCAGGGAGTCTCTTATAACCCACCTGAGTCTGCCTCTCCCTGCCCAGGTTCATCCAGCTGGATCTATGTGGATGATCCACTTCCTCCAGTAGGATAGCATTTGTTTGTTTTGCTTGTCATTCACTGGGGGTGCCATGAAGTAGCCCTGTACCATGCTTAAGCCCATGGTCCTGTGGTTTCTTACTGTGTTTCAATGTCTGTCTCAAGTATATGAAAATACATTTCATGAGGTATGTTGTATGACACTATGCCATGTTTTGTTTCATCCTCCTCTATCCTCCCATGCCCCCCCTGCTTTGTTCGTCTTTTCCCTCTCCTCATCTCTCTCTCTGGAGGAGATCCCAGGGTACCTGTGCTCCAGTTGGGATACAGTGTGTGATTCTTATGTGAACAACATAAAGACAGTGATGCAGCAGCTACGCTCACTATGCACAGTTATTAACTATCACCTATTCAACATTAGGTATTCTGCCCGGCCTTTGAAGTACTGTAAAGATGGTTTATTTCACATATCACATTTATGCAATTTTTTTTTTCTAATTTTTATATTTGATACCTATAGTTACATGCATACATATTCCTACATGCATTTTGTGTATTTGATAACATGGAAAGCTAGCAGCACATTAAGTCCTGTAAATCTAACATTGTGGGTCATATGGTCATACCCTTACCCTTATCCTTTTTCGGAAGTAATTAACAAATAAAAGAGGACATTTATGTTAATAGAAAAATATTCTGATAAATGTCACCATTATTGCTGTGTAAATATTACTTGGGCACCTGTATCTGTAGAGAGGAGTACAAACATTTCCTGGGGCGTCCAGACTTGAAGCAGGAGTTAGTGTCTCATTGGCAGAGGGACTTCAACAGCATACCTGATGATATGAGAGAAGACAAGGATACCAAAGCAGAGCTTTATCTGAGACTGGATGTGAGAAGTATTTATAATATACTGTAATACAGTCCAATTATTCTTAAACTGATCATGAAAATAGTGAAAAAAGACCTGCTTGAAATGAAAATATAAATTTTATGGAGATGTTCTGATATGTGTACAGGAGCTGCGTGAACGTCTGTGGGACATTAGTGACAAACGAAAGGAGGAGGATGAGACAGAGAGGACTGCTCTCATGGGTGACGACTGGCTAGAGGAATACACTGTTGTCCTCGTCAACCACCACTTTACACTCATGCAGGTAACTTTTCTGTTTCTGTGTAACCATTTCACAAACAATAATTATATAAATAAAATGTATTTGGACTATTTGTACTATGGATCTAACTTTTAAATTATGATATTTGCCGTGCAAATTAGTTATTGAACAAATGGCAATGACAGTAATGAGTCAAACTGTGATCTGATTGACTGACTGTTGGATTGTTTGTGTTGTCCAGGTTGAGCTGGACCGTTTCCAGGACACACTCTGTATTCTCAAGGTTTATTATTTGAGCATGGACAGACAAGTGCTGCCTGAGCTACCCTCCAAGCTGGTTTGTATCCCGCTACTGGACACCTCAGAAATTAAGGATCCAGGCAAGAGGCAAGAAACACACTGTTAATATCTGCCTAACCATATTACTGTAAGATAACAGAAGAAAACTGAAAAAAAAATGTGAAGAAAGTGAAAGATTTATTTTCTCCCACTAGTACTGAGCCAGACACAAGTGTGTGTAGTCAGATGGATGATGGAGAGGACAAGAGGGAAGCTAAATTGTAAGGGCACTACCATTTACAATTTAAAGATGTTTTGTTAGTTCCTCATAGTGTCATTGCTCCCCAGCACAAACACATAATTCATTTCCTCCTCCTCTTCTGTTTTCCCCTCCTCCGCAGACGTCCTGACTCCATGACAAAAAGCCAGGGTCAGACCGAACCTGTCAAGGTCAGATCAAATCAGACTCCCTGTCTGTCTTTATATACCTTTCATTCACTTTCATGATTTTAGTTTTTCTGAAGGACAGCAACTGATTTTTTTTTTTTTAAATCTAGTCCCACCAGCTGCAATGTCTACCATAGATATATGGTATATATGGATATATGGTACCCTGCTATCTCTGTTACGTTTCAGGCACTACCACCTTTTAAGGCCATTATTTTTGGTCCTTAGCTCATTGAAATGTAATTAAATGTGTATTTGTACCTCACAATAAAACGACATAAACACTTTCATAACATTTTATGGTGATATTTGGATATGTAATATTACAGCAAGAGATAGTGACCCTTTCCATTGTTGTCTCCAGCCTCCCCATGAGAGACTGATCTTCGTCTATAAAGAGGCACTGTCAGCCATCAGCAAAATGGTATGCTTTGTGTATAACAGTTTGAGCATGTTGTTTACAAGTGTATAGGTATATGTATATATTTTTTAATTCATGATGTATATGTATGTTTAGGTGTCAGCAGAAACCCACCAGGGGGACATAACAGAACAGAAGGAGAAACCACAAGAGAAGGACTCTGCAAGTGCAAAGAAAAAAGAAAAAAGGAGGCAGTCATCAAAAAAACAGAAAGGTATGTCTTTGGATGAGTATGAAGACAACAATGGAGAGGTACCCTCTGACATTCCTAAAAATCTTGATTCTCCAGGTCTACCATCCCCACATCCAGCACCCAGCCCTGCACCAGCTGACGACAAAAACTCAGAGAAGACTCACAAAGTCAAAAACAAAATTCATCAAGAATATGCAGCTGCGCTGGAGCATGAGGGTATGCACACACACAGATTCAGTGGTTTCTATCACAATGTATTTAATCATCATCTGTACATGAACGTGGCGATCTGTATCCACATTTATATCTTCACATGTGCGTATGCATGTGTGTGTGAAAGATCAATATGTTTATGTAACTGTGTTCTTCTATTCATCTCCTTGTATTTGTGTGTTTTTTCTAGAGAATGCTGCAAAGGTGCGCATTGCGCTAGTGAAAGGTCATGGTCTGGTGATGTTACAGTCCCTGCAAAGCAGAGCAGAGCAGACATTAAGCGACCTGAAGAAGTGGTTAGAGGCTCACTATCTCGCTGAAATGAAGAGGTATAGTACAGTATGAGTGTTGATTTGTGTGTACATGAAGTGACTTGAATGTACATAAAGCAGCAATAGTATCACACTGCACTGCTTGTATTACACTGGGGAACAACTTGAAAAAAAAATTCTGTTGAGATAGATTTATATGCTGATTAAAACTAAAATTGGCATGCTGATTCCAAAATTGCAGTCAATTTTTTTCTAGCATGTCAAGTTTTTTCTCCATAGCTTACCCTCCAGACAAACAAAATTCCACAAGCTATAGTAAGACTTGCCAGCTGATTATGAATAGAAAGCTAACATAGTAGGAATTAAGAGGATTTGTGCTGGCTTTTCTCTTAACCTTGTAACCATGGGCATACTATTGTAAGTTCTACTTCATTTTATGCTGTTTTTTTAATTTTCAAAGCTTGTAACTATTCCATCTTAGTGTTTTATTTGCATTGCTATATATTTCCTTTGTTCCAGATCATGTCTGCTCCTGCTACTTCTCGTCGTAAATGCCTAAACAACCCTGACTCCTTTTGCTATATTCGTGGTAGTTTCACCATTCCAAGTCAGAGGGCAAACATCAGTGCATTTGTGAAACAAGCATATTTTGCCTGTTTTAAAGTAAAACTTGGTGATCAAGACAAGTCATGGGCCCCTCACAAAGTGTGCAAGCAGTGTGTCAAGAGTTTACGAATGTGGACCAAAGGAACACTTGAAATGTTGGCATTTGGTATCCCCATGGTTTGGAGAGAGCAAAAAGATCATTGCACAGACTGTTAGTTTTGTTTAGTGAAAACATCAGGATTTAACAAAAAAAATAAAAGTAAAATAGAATATCCTAATCTACTGTCAGCTATAAGACCAATACCTCATTCAGCTGAAATTCCAGTGCCAGTGTTTTTCATATTTTTTAAGAAAACTGGGATCCTATAGTTTAAAAACTTGACGTGCTAGAGAAAAACTGAGATCAGTTTTGGATTCTACATCCAAAAAATAGTTAAAAATGGTTGTCAGACCTAACTCAACAAAAGTTGTGTTTCCCAGTGTTATTAGTGTATGATAAACGCTATCTGTATTATATGTCCATGTCATGGCATAAAGCGACACAGTATATGTGCATGTATGTAAAATCCCAAAATTGAATTTTTGGATTAGAGTGAGAACATGAAATATAGCCAAACTACTGTAAAATGAGAGTCTTTTTATTCTGAAACTGTTACTTGAGAACATAAAAACACAAAATGTTTGTAAAAACCACAAGTTTTAGTCTTCACTAAGAATGAGTCACTATTAATGTTTGGTGTTTTATCTTTGACTCCTTTTCTCTAGTATTGACCAGCTATCAGAAGTGGTCTGCCACCACATCGAGACTGGTGCTAAACTGCAGAATGCGCTGGTGTTGGTAAGTACAGTAATGATTTTATATCTGTAATGATTTTTTTTATTTAAATATCTGTAAATACCTATATCAGGTAGGTCACTAGTTCCAGGGGCTTGGTTGTTCCTCTAGTGTGTGACCACAGCCTCCTTTACCTCATTCCTCCCATTTTAAGACTCTATACTCTCTTTTCCAGGAATGTACTGACTTCTATCTGAATGGAGACTGTCACATGGTGGCTAGTGCTGCTCCCCCTCCCCGTCCACCTCCTCTGGAGAAACCCACAAGTACTACCCCGACCATCTCTCAGCTAGAGTCATTCTACCAACAGCTAT
The DNA here is from genome assembly GCA_029721515.1 of Synanceia verrucosa. Lineage (NCBI taxonomy): Eukaryota > Metazoa > Chordata > Actinopteri > Perciformes > Synanceiidae > Synanceia > Synanceia verrucosa. Next base: position 17,712,052 of record CM056551.1, on the reverse strand, counting down.
GCAACGTTGCTCCATCAGGTTAAGATGAGGGAGACAAGTCGCCGTGTTATTGGGTCTATTAATCCAACTGACCATCCATCCATCAATCCTTTTCCGTCCTTTCTGACTTTCAGGCCTCATGTCCAGTTCTGAGTTCTACAGTTTGTTCAGAGATATGATCTCCATTAACATAAGCAGAAACACCTGGCCTGAGCCATGGATCAACAAGAATGAAACACAGGTACTCTTCCACAACACAAAGTTTATTTAATTATTTTTTAATTATTACACCTCCATTTTCTGCTGGGAAGATACAGTATTTTATGATCAATTTTAGTTAGTTGACAAAAAAGGTATGATCACATATCTCTCACAAGACAGTGCATAGAAAGCAAAGCAAGACACAAAACACAAAGCGCATTGTCCTTTTCTGTCCTGTCCCCAGCTGATGGAGATTGTCTCTCTCCTGACGGACGACTATGAGCTGATAGACTGGCGTCGGTTTCTGCTCAGTGCTGCCCTCCCTTGGCCATTTCCCTCATTATCTCAGCTGCTGGTCCTGCTACAACGTTTCAAGGCAGCAGATACTGCCAACACAGGCTATATAAATGAGGAACAGTACTTACAGGTCTCTGCACAAACACACAAACTCAGATATAAACTATAGATTAAGATTTTCTGAGACTGTGTTTAAGTCACAGTATTTCCTTTTAATAAAGTCATCTCAAGATATCTATCCACTCACACCCTCATGCCTCCCCCTTTGCTCCTGTGGTATTACTATCGAGACCCTCTTTCTACAGGTAGACACGGATTCAAGTCAACATGACAACACATTTAATATATATTGTGTACTTTATATAGTATAAAGTGAAAACTGTAGCTCTCTTAATGAAGGATAAATGTTTAAGTTGCCCCTTTTGCCTCCTCTCTCACCAGACGGAGTTGTGGTTTTCTAGTCAGAGTGTCCAGTCTGTCCCAGAAGATCCCTCTGAACCTCTGCCGTATGACCGTCTGAACAATCTACGCAAGGTGAAGTCTAGTTAATTTCACTGCAAACTTTTATTACTCTTGCCATGGGTCATTTGACTGATCATGGTACACAAACAAAAAAGACAAAAAGCATAAAATAACAAACAAATACAACTCTTTATTTAAATTAGAGGAATTTAGCTGCATCTAAACAAACAACACAGCATATTGTCATCACAGTTGCATGCACTTTGTCCTAAACCATAATGTCTTATCTTTACTGATAGTCCAAAAGAAGTGCACTGCCAGGAATAAATGCAATAAATGAACAGCAACATTTCCCTCTGTCCTCTCTTCTTAGTTCTTTTTCCAGTTGTTTGTGGATCGCTCTCTGTCCCCCCTTCGGCTGAACTATGTGTCCATGCTGCAGTACTTTGCAGCTGACCCTGACCCCAGACAGGGCTTCATCAGAGCTCTCAGTGTAGTGCTGGGACAACGTCTCAGGTGCTCCTCTGTGGGCCATCTTGTCAAGGTGAGTGAATTCATTTACAAAGGTGAAGGAAATTTCTACTTGAAAGTCACTGCAGAGCAACCTCTTTGTTTTGTGTCATCAAAACATTTCCTGTCACCCCTGTCATCAGATGGTTCAGAACTGTTTTAGAAACATGTGTCTGGGTTTTCTAGTGGTTGGTATTTTGCTCTGGAATAAAACAAATATCACCATGTGTTGTGTATACAGTCTATGCCCAGTATAGAAGAGGCTACAGAGCTCAGCTCCTCACAACTTGATGAAGACTACAATGAAGATGAGACTCTGTGTGTATCAAGCAGTTCGCTGGGAGAGCAGGAAGTGTCCATCGCTGCTCTCCTTGCTGTCATCTGCCACAGAGTGCCTCCCCTCACTCCAGGCCACCCGAGTCAGGAGGAGCTCACTGAGGTATGACAGTTCAAACAACACCTAAAAGTTACTAATTAAGGAATTACACTTTTGACCAAGTGTGGTAAAAGTAGGTTTCATTTTTCAACAGCACGTTTTTTTTTCTGTTATACCTTCATCATTTTACCATCAATGCACATATAAAGACATGGTCTTTTTTATTTAAATTTCAAAATGCAACTAACAGGGGGGACTACCAAATCTTTATAGGCTTGTATGAGAATAAGTGTTAAAGGTTACTTACCTGACTTTTTCAAAGGGCACAGTTCACACCTTCATTTACAACAGAAAATAAGTTTGGCTACACCTTTTTTCATGATAGGGTAAAATAAACCAGACAGAGACGTTAACCCCTCCAGTTTACTAATACTAATAGTTTTAATTTACTAATAGTCTGTGGTTTATAGAAGTCCTTAGAACATTTTAAAGGCTCATACTGAAATATATTAAACATCCAAGCAGAATTATTTCAAACTACTTTCAAAAACTCTATTGGTAATACTCTGTATCTCTATTGACCTCTAGCAACTGGTGCTTATATTCAGAGAGCTGGGCTACAAGCGTGAGGACAGTGCCCCCTTCTCCGTTCTCTCTCAGCATCCTTGCATCCAGGGCCTGATGGAAGCCTCAACACACTACCAGCTTGTAGTAAGTTTAATCTCGACTGTTTGTTATTCATCCAATAATAGTACACCACTTTGCTGACTGTCCTCCATCATGCGTGTTAGCAAACTCAATTCTACATGAACATTCACCTTTATCTCTCATCGCTCATCTCTCTCTGTCCCTCCCCAACATCTCTCGTTGTCTCTCAGAACATTCATAACGTGCTACTGGATGAAGGCAAGGCTAACAGCTTGACAGTTTCCTAAAGGATCACAAGGACCGAGAAAATGTTGCTTTGGTCATTCTGAAGTATTCTCATTACGTTTGCTGAAATGTATGCACACTGCAGTATTGAATAAATACATTTGCAACCATAATAGAAATGCCGAGCAATGATGACATGATAATTGAAATGACAATGATGGCAGGATTGACCCCTCTTCCTTGCTTTTTTCCCCGATACACTCCAGCAGTTTTTCTGACTGACTTGTTTTTCTAATGACCTCTCTGACACAGAGAAGCGTTGGTTGCAGCTACAATGAGTGCATTGTCCAGGATAACCTACATGTCAAGCCTGACTTGCCAGCAACTGACTGCCAGGGCACCAACAACCCTACCACAGCCCATTCAGCAGTGATGGCAGTGATGAGTTATGGTAGTTACTAGTTATTTAATAGTCACTGCTGCCTGGCTACCAATCAAGTTAATGTGCATGATGTTTCGAAAAAAAATTAATATCTTTTAAAGATAATCAGTGTTGTTAGCTTTTCTTGTATCATCAGGTACAGGTGTCACAATATACATCATAATTGATTAATCATTGATTATCATCAATAAGTGCCTTCCTGTTCTTGTTGATTATACTTATTGCATTCTGTCAGCAGCTTTGTCAGAATTTAACATCTGCTAACATTTCCAACTGTCTAATTTGATTCAAGGAGGACCTAGGGAACCACCCCTCTGACCCACCTCCCTTTCCCTCTGTCCCTCCTTTCATTATTACTGCAGGTCTGACTTTTAGACAACACAGAGCTGCTCACGTGTATCATTCTGTCTATATGACGACAGAATGATACTTGCTACATCAAAAACCTCCTAAATAAGGAATTAAGAATTTCTTGCAAGACAAAACATACTGGATACTTTCTAGGTACACTGATTAAGGATTTGGGATTTCCTTTGAATCGACTTGACGCTGCAGAGTGTATGAAAAAACTCTGTGTCTTTGGCTCAAACGGACCTGAGATCACAGTGAAGACTTTCAGGATTTAACTTTGCAATGAAAAGATGACTTGATCAAGAACGTGAATTTTCTCAGTCTTATGTAGGTAATCCTGTGTAATTTTTTGTCAGTTTCTCCTGGAAAACTCTCATGGAACATTTTCTTTGGATGAACTTCTTCTTTGTGGTTGTATTACAGTTAAAATGGCAACCTTACTCATAAGGAATTCAGTTCACACAGAAAGCTTTTCATGACAGTTTATTTTTGAATTTGAAGACTATTTTAGGAGTACTTTTGCTGCATGTCAGTGTGGTACTCCAATAGCAACATGGGCGTTGTATTTTGGATGTTTTCTCTTCTGGCTCTTCCAGTATTTGAGTCTGCCAAGATCCTGACTCTCTGTCTAATTGGTGAGTAATGGAGCTATTAGTGTGCCCTTTACTAGTAGTAATAAAGATATTCATCATGAATATATTGCCAATAAATTGTATGTATATTAGAATATTACACACCGACTTGCCAGACTGGTGAATGAAGAAGTTACAGTGGAAAGTTCAGGTTGTTCAAAGAGTTTGTGAAAGACATTTGCTCCTGTATGTTTAGGTTGTGAAAATTCACACAGTACGTTGCAAACAGCTGTATGTTCAGACAGCATAGTGATGTTATTTTGTCTCTTCTTTCTTCCAGGAGGAAGCCACTACTTGTTATTAGATGAAATCTCTCATAACTTGCATCAGCATGGCCATGAGGTCCGCATGCTCCTGCAGCTGGGCAACCCTGTGATTACAGGTGACCTGTACATTCACACAGATACAAATGTTTCATCTTTTCTCTGATTTAGTCACTTCTTGTGTGAATGACTTCAAATCTGTTGAATTCCTTCCAGGTTTTTCCTATGCAGGCCGTGCAGACAGTTACCAGATGAGCACTTGGTCCTTAGGAGAGAAATACATAAAAGAATACAATGGCTGGTTCCTGGAGCAGCAAACACAGTTTTTACTGGGCAGGTATCACACAGATTTTAATAGGACTTAGTTACATTGATTTAAATGTTAGGAGAAACAAAACTAACTGCTTAATATTGTCTAATCCTGAGTCTGGTTTCAACATTATGAAGCTCTTCAGTTGATCTCATACTGATACCCAGTGTGTCTCTGTTTAGACTTCTGAACATTTTGGATTCAATGCTTGCCACTCTCTTTGTATTTCTCCTCCCTCACTCTGCCATGTGTCTCTCTTGTCTTTCTCTCAGGGATAACTTTAATAACTTTCTAAACTTCATGGGGCATCTGTCCTATCAGTGTGACAGGCTGTTAGGGGACAAAGAGATGGTAACTTTCCTCCAGAGGGAAAGCTACGACATGGCCATCCTTGATGCGTTTAACCCCTGCTCCTTCATACTGGCACACAAACTGGGTAGGTCGGCTGTTCACATCCCTTTGCTTTATGTCATACTTACTAGCATCCTTTAAAGCTTAACATTATTTAAATGATGTGATATCTCAAACTGATTGTGAGGCAGATTTATTGTGTTTCGTATTAAATGTGTCGACAGCTATGAGTAAATCTACAGCACTTTGCTCTGGATTTTCTGCAGGTGTCCGCTACATAGCTTTCTATCCTGGCACTGTGAACGGTCCTCTGTCCATCGCTCTCCCTAGCCCAGTCTCCTACATCCCAGTCTTCAGCTCCCAGCTGTCCGACCACATGAACCTTTGGGGTCGTGCAAAGAACCTCTTTTATTCTCTCTTAGCTCCTGCAGGTAAGAATGGAGCTACACAGGAGATCATGACACAGGTGGTGTCTGACAACAAACATCTTCTGTGTACACTGCAATAACCAACTAAACACATGATCATTATTCTACATGAGCACACTTTTTTATATCATGAATACAGTTTTTATGTGTGTGTGTGTGTGTATATATGTATATATATATAAATATACTGACTCTATTAGTACTTTTAAATCACTTCTTATCTCATATTTCACACATCTTTCAGCTGCTATTAGCACATTGTCTGTACTATCTATTTTTTCTTAAATTTTATTATATATGTTTATATTACTTTATTAATTATAATTAATTTATCATTTTTATTTATGTGTAAGTTAAATAAATTAATTAATTTAATCAAAATCATATCTTGCTAAAATATAATTATTGCTGTTATCCTTTAATTTTCACTGTTTTACAAAAAAAGAGAAAAAATAGCAAAGCACATTATTATTTTTTGATTGATCTGCCAAATTACAGTTATTTAATTGTAGTCCTGAACAGGAAAAAACGTTTCAGTGGTTGTTTGTTATTCTTGATTCACTTCTGACTTCTCAGAGGATTCCAGTGTTCTGGATCAAAGTTGGTATAAAAAGGTGAATTCAGTTTAAACTCATCACTCCTGTTCAAAATGGGAACTCAGTGAGAAAGAAAGAGTCTGAATTAAAGCTCTTCATGATGCTGGATGGCCCAATACATTTGTTAAGCACCTTATATTTGTTCTTATCCCATTTAAATCTGTAAGATTTGCTCCATTAAAACATTGTTTGTGTCTGCAATAGTCTTCTATCGCTTTCATAACATTTTTCAACGAAAGCTTATCATTAAATGTTGGTGCTTTTTTTTTTTTTTTTTTTTTACTGTGTCTTATATGAAAGGCCAGGAACTTGTATGGTCGACATTTAGGGACGTTGCTGAGCGCCACCTTGAGTCAGGTTCACCCCCTGGAGGTCTGGAGGAGTTACATCTAGGAGCTGAACTGTGGGCCTTTAACACTGACTTTTCACTGGAGTTCCCCCAGCCTCTCATGCCGTACACTGTGCTGGTGGGAGGTCTGCTGAATAAACCTGCGAAGCCTCTGGAGCAGGTCTCTTCTCTTGATACATATATTCAAATACATCACAGTCATCTCTCTCTCTCAACACTGTAAATCTCCCTTTGTTTCCTCAGGATCTTGAGATATGGATCTCCAGTTTTGGAGAGGCAGGTTTCATTGTTGTGACTCTGGGATCAATGGTGTCCTCAGTCTCTGTGGACGCTCTGCTTGTGGAACTGGTGGCTGGCTTTTCCTTGATCCCTCAGGGGGTTCTCTGGAGGTAAAAGCATGACAATTCATGTAGATATAAAATATAGCACTGAACATTCTGCCTCAACACTGAGTCTCAATTTTAAATAAATACAGAAATAAGGGGGAATAGATCACTTGTGAAAATTTGGTATTTTCAGTTAATGTCAAGATGTTTTTAATCCCAGTGTTTTGCCTGCAGGTATGACCACAAGCGATGGCCCACTCATCTGGACAGACCTTTGAATCTCAGGCTAGTGGACTGGCTGCCTCTTAATGACCTGCTGGGTAGGAATAATCTGCCTATTTTATCTAAAATTTAATAAGCAAATAGAATTTCCTGTCAGACACTGGATCAAGACTGCAGTGACTGGGTCACTGCTGTACTGCAGCTCCATTCTAACTTTTTAACCTTCCCTTCCCTTTTTTAGTTAAAGAAATACCTCAGTATTCAAGGGCTTCCTTCAGTAAATCTGTTTCATCTCATTGAAAGTATAAACATAGTAAGACATAAATACATCTTCATCATGTGTATTCATCCTCATCCACACTGAAAATGCGGCAGGGCTTTGGTCCACATTGTTTAGAACCTATTCTAAAAGATAATGAAGATAGTTAGATAGTGGTCTCTTATTTTCTTTCCCGAAATTTGAGATTTTCTCGATTTTTCTGTTCACCTCAGGCCACAAAAAAGCACGTCTCTTTATCACCCATGGGGGACAAAACAGCCTGTTGCAGGCAGTGTACCATGCTGTTCCTGTGCTGGGAATCCCTCTATTTGGAGACCAGTTTGATAATGTGGTGAGGGCTGAAACAAAGGGACTTGGCCTCACCATCAACCCCACACACATTACCAGGGAACTCCTCAGCTCCACTATTCAAACACTCTTACAGGATATCAGGTATGTGGGTGGATGGCAGAGCAACCTGTGTTATGCCAGTAGAGTACATAAGCTTTCCTTATGTGTCCCAAAAATGTCTCCTCTTCTAGTTTCAAGTCTTCAGCTTCATCCCTCAGCAGGATCCACAAATCCCACCCTGTCCCCCCAGCCCTTCGACTGGTCCTGTGGGTGGAGCACATCCTGCACAGTGGAGGTGGAGCTCATTTAAGGCCAGCTTCACTGACACAGCCATGGTACCAGAGGTACCTGATGGACTTGGTGCTTCTTCTTTCCCTGGGGCTTCTTGGACCAGTAATTTTGTGCTGGGCTTTCTGTAGGAACAAGAACAGCAGTGACAAACACAAAAAAGTACAATAGCAACATATACCCATGTTACTTGTTTATTTTGGATTTGAACAATATGCCAATATAAATGAATTCCTACTACCTTAAAATACCGTAGATGTTCAATAATAAACCGTGTTTGTTGTAACAGATTCATACAATTCACCTATAAATAAATAAGTGGTAACAGTCATGTGAATGCAGGAGACTTTTGCTTTGACACAGAAAAGATATCCCTTCTTAGAAAAAAGTGTTTTTCCATAATTTTCCTTTAAAAATATTTTCACTTTCTGTATGACTGTTCTCATTTCAGAGGAACAGCCCTGCCCTCTGCCCTTCCAGTGCCGTCGTGTCTACCAGACATGTCATTTGTTCTGCAGCGCCACATTGTCTAGCACTTCTGTGCTGCTTTGACCTTGCTGTGCTATGAGCAGGGGTGGTCTGACAGTACACACACACATAATAATGCAGTAATAATAAATCATGCAGATAAAGTATGTTGAAGGCCATAGAATATACCCGAATTCTTAAAAATACCTGCAAAGTTTGTGTATACATGTGTGTGTATGTGTGTTTGGGGCAGCATTATGGTTTGCTGGCTCTTCAATTATTAACAACCTGCAAGCCTCAACTCTGACCCCCACACCCTCTGCTGGTTTCCACTGAGTCTCCTTCCCCTTTCTAAACAAGACACAGCAATGTTCACGGTCAGCGCTCAAGCCACTGTTGAGAGCAGACCAGGCCCCTCTGTTCTGTCCTCCCTCCCACTCCTCACATCTGTGTTGGGGGTTAGCAGGGAGGAAAATATAGATTAGCAAGGAAATAATGACCAATTAGGACGGCTTGTTCTCTGTCCATTCAGCTGTCCATTCTTTCATTCCTTCCCTGCGTTTCATTTGTCTCTTTGGCTGGCAGTTGCAGGTGCCAGTGAGTCTTCCTCTGCCTCGCACGCAATCCAAAACAGGCAGAGCGAAGCAGCCAAAGCATGATGGGACAGGACCACCGGGGGAAAAAATAAAGAGGCAAAGTAAAGGAAACTTTAATGAAGCAGAAGAAACACATTGATGCAAATCAGAAAGCAAAATTATAGAGCAGAGGGGAAACAGAGAACTAAACCCTGAAGAAATGGTTAGTATATCGATGGATTCAACAGTCCTAAAAGAATAAATTTTGGCAATTTAGGAACTGCATTTATACTTTTTATTCATTTATTTTTGTCTTATGCAGTCATTTGTTTCATTTTATTTCCAATTATGAGTTTCAAACAGGTTTAGAATTCTGCAGTGGTAAGCAAGATGAAATCAACAAAAAATAATGTGACATAATGCATCACATTGACCCAGGTGATCAATTGCCACAACCCTATGTGAGGATAAGTGGTAAAAAATGGATGGATGGATTTTGGGGATGTATGCTGTTGTGGAATTACATTATTCAATGGATAGAATGGTTCATGAACTCCCATTGGGGATATTCACCTGCCACAGCAGAGTAAAATAAGTTAGAAAGGAACAATAAACTACATCAATAATAGAATAAGTAATAATAAAAGCATATAAATATTAACAGTATGCACCAAAGAAAAAGAAGAAATATTTTTACTTTTAATGGCAAATGAAATGAAATGAAATTAAGCACAATAATTAGATAAATAAACTGCATTTTTATTATGTGGACTATGGATATGACTTAAATTATGAGGGATGAAAATAGACATTTAATAAAAACTGCAAATTTGCAGATTTCGTCATTTATCTAAATTTAGAAACTGAAAAATATGATTATGATGAGGTAAAAAGTTTTAATTTAATTATATATATGTACATATATATATATATATATATATATATATATATATATATATATATATACTGTGATAAATGCTATCCACGGCTTCATATGTGTTGGTTGCATTCGGCTTTATTTTAAAGTTAAGTACACTAAGAGGCATTAAAAACGCAACATTGTATTTTTTCGATATTAATTTGAATTTTCATAATTTATTGGGCGACTTCACTTGGTATGATACTGAACATGAATGAACAAAAGCAACAATAGAAAAATTAATGGACATGGATTACAAATGTCAGTATCCTGTGTGATCGTCGTGGCATAGACATGATGAGCGCGTTGATTTCGGCCACTGGAATCACTTCCCACTCTTCCAAGAGTGCAGTACGGAGATCAGCAACCGTCACCGGCAGTGGAATACGACGCCGTACACGGCGATCCAGATTGTCCCTAAGGTGTTCAATCGGATTCATATCCGGGGAATAAGGCGGCCAGTCCATAACCTGCACATTATGACTGTGCATAACGTGCCTGCAGGCGTGAGATGTGGACGCCAAAATGCCTGGCTACCCTCGCTTCGGTCATTCCGGATCTCAGCATACCAATGGCCTGCTCCCTCATGTTTGCTGCTAAGCGTGGCATGGTGACCGTCTGTGACAGCTTGCATTTTTCCTCCGGGTTGTTAAAGCCTTGACCAGTTGAGCTCAAATCACCAAAAGAACTCATTGAAAGCTTTCAAACAATGTCCTAACCAATCACACATGCAAAAACAGGGATTGGTACCGTCTGCCACGCTAATTTATTGTTTGAGCTGAAAAATGTGGCTCCATAGTTTCAATAGCCACGAGCGGTAGTAAACAAAACATTCTTTTGTATACAAAGTAGTTGTATCCAATTTTATTTTACATTGACTTTGTTGCGTTTTTAATGCCTCTTAGTACACATTAAAAGCATAAAATAAAATGTGCTGTTGGAAGCTCTGCCAAGAGGGCGCAATTTAATTTTAGAGGATGTTGCTGATAGGAGCGCTGTGACACAGACGAACCTGATTGGTCGAAATTCTGCCGTTTGATTGGTCGGTGCTGGCAGTATGGGCGTGGTTTGACGGCTGTGTTTATGTAGCCCGCTGCCCCGGTATGTAACCACACCAAGGACTATGCTTTGTGATTTCCTGACATTGACTTCTTCTCCTGTGATTCAAGCCGCCGTTTTTCGCCACGTTATGAACCAGCCGCTGACATGGGGAGCCACTAGCAGGTGAAACACGGAAGTAACCGAGGAAAAAGCCGTAATGGCAGGCGCCTTTGGGTTCAAAGGCTGCCAGAAAATTCGAGGTCCGCAGATCAGAAATCTGCTGGAGGCGAAGGACTTCATCCTCTTCGACTGCGACGGGGTCATATGGCACGGAGAGAAGGCGATAACGGGCGCGGCGAAGGTGGTGAGTTCGCTCATACGAAACGGCAAAAATGTTGTGTTCGTCACCAACAACTGCACCAGGCCCCGGGAGAATTATGTGCATAAGTTCTGCCGGCTGGGCTTCACCGACGTGATGCTGGAGCAGATCTTCAGCTCGTCCTACTGCTCGGCTCTCTACCTGAGAGACGTCGTCAAGGTCCGCGGCCAGGTGTTCGTCATGGGCTGCGACGGACTGCGCAGGGAGCTGCAGGAGGCGGGCATCCCCTGCGTGGAGGAGGCGGACGATCCGGACGCCACCATCTACAACTGCGCTCTGGCTCCGGACGTCAAGGCGGTGCTGGTGGGACACGATGACAAACTGACTTTTCTCAAACTGGCCAAAGCTTCGTGCTACCTGAGGGACCCGGACTGTCTGTTCCTGGCGACCGACAACGACCCCTGGCACCCTCTGTCAGGTGGAAGGATACTGCCAGGTATGGTGGTGATGAAGCTTGGCCTGTCCAGCCATGTAGAGGTCAGCTAGACCCTCTCTTTGAAGTCCTTATCATGAGCATTACCCATTGATTTTGATTACATTTTGCCATACTTGAGCTACATCAGATCTACAGTAAGTAGTATAAGTAAGAAAATCACTGTGTGAGACGGCTTGATGAACATGCAGCCTGTTGCAACACTCTTATACCATTTACTCATATTTAAAGTCAGCCGTGTTGTATGATATGTCATATTGGAGTGTTTGTGTGATTCTGCTGTCACATGATGATGGCTTGTGTAGCATTCAGTCTCTGTTCATCTCCAGCATGAACAAAAGACATTTATTGAGTGTTATTTGATGCTGCTTTAAGGGAGTTTTCTGTATTTTTTTACCTCCCTACATCCGTCTCTCAGATGATCAGCTGATAAAATAAGATAAACCTTTATTTATCCTGCTTACAGGGATATTTACAGTGTTACAGTAGCATAGCATGGATAGTGCAAACAACATAAATAAGGCCCCATATAAAAAATAAGTAAACAGTAGACTGAGTAGAAAGATAAATACATTACAATAAGTTGGTAAAATTGTCTGTTTATATTACATATATGATTATGTATACAAGATGTTCATAAAACATGCTGTTTAATAGCTACCTAATATTATATAAATTATTGTTAGCTAGACCCTCAGTTTGAAGTCCTTATTAGGAGCATTAGTCATTGGTTACATTTTGTGCATGTAATACTTAAGCTCTATATAACAAGTCAGTGAATCATTTTAAATGGCCCAGCTTGATGAACATTCAACCTGTTGCAACACTCTTATAATGTAAGTTGTGTTCAAGGTTTTTATTTGTATATGATCTATATACTGTGACATGATGGCCTCTGTTCATCTCCAGCTTGAACAAAAGAGCTTCATGTTAACCCAGTAAATTCTAATTGTATTTCTGTTGAGTTACACATTTATGTCGTCTAGTACAAATACGCATGTTGTTCAGTGTGATGGCTGTATACAGAGGTCCCCATTGACTGCTCTTCTTCTCTCTGTGCATTGTTTATGAACCACACAGCCCCTCAGGGTACGGTGCACATCGCACCTCCCCTCATTTCCTGCCACCTCCCTGCTAATGCTATCATGACAAGAACACTGCTAAAGAGAAGAAAAAGATTAGGCCCTGTGCAGGCTTTGAATCGAACCTTTTGTCTCATCTCTCGGCAGGTTCAGGGTCCCTCACTGCAGCCCTGGAGGTGTCCTCAGGTCGCAAGGCCACTGTGATCGGCAAACCCAGCCGCTTCATGTTTGAGTGCATCTCCAGTCAGTTCAGGGGGGTGGACCCCGCCCAGTGCCTGATGATCGGGGACCGTCTAGAGACAGACATGCTGTTTGGGTCAAACTGTGGCCTGGACACCATGCTCACCCTCACCGGCGTGTCTCAGATCGAGGAGGCCCAGGAGTACAGGAATAGTGAGCTGCCCACCAACCACAGCCTGGTGCCCGACTACGTGGTGGACACCATCGCTGATTTCTTACCTGCTTTTGAGGAACTGGAGGAACAGAGCAATTGATAAGTCTTTTCACCTCCTATATGGAGCAGAGATTGCTTCAACTGCAAGTGCAATGTTAAGTCTGGTGTTTGCAAAAAAAAAAAAAGAAACCTATTCACAATTATCAAAACTAGAGATGAACTAGAGGCACTGTTTATATTGTGACCAAGCACAGAATATTCTCTCCAAAATAATCGGAGCAATCCAGTGCATACCTCAGTGTTTTCCCTTGTGTTGTGCCCATTTGTGACTTGGCTGTTCCTTGTTGCTGTCAGTGTTTATATTAATATGTGGATATACTGCACTTTCTTCATGGAGTTCACAGGTCGTGCTTGATATTGGGTTTTGAACATCCAGAGGTATTTTTGTAAAGCCATGAATTGTTCTGTAACAGCATTCATGTGTTCAGGCACTGGTTGGTAATTTTGTTTTCCCCCCAAGGGCATACATATACTTACTAATGAAGCAGGGGTTTCTCTCATTCATTTGCCTGGGTGTGACTTCTCAATTAATTCATGGTGAGAGGAGATTATTTAAAAACTAAAACTGTGACTGAGAATAAGATGACAATCTGCCAGTCAGACAGGTAAAGTGTATCCTCACCTTCCTGTCATGTCTGTTCTGTGCCAATATTCAGCCGAGCATGAAACAGCTTAATGATGCTCATAGTTAGAAAACCAGTGACACAATAATGGTGGCCAGTTATGTACTGTTGTGAAATGTCAATGTTGTTAATGTTTGCTATATAGAGCATGCCAGCAACAGTAACGACAATAAATATCTAAAATTAATCTGAAATATGACGTTGTTAATCTGTTGAAAACAGTATATCCTGTTATTACAAATGCCCTTAGCCCCTGCTTGTTGTGTTTATATGCATGATAAGAACACCACAGTCAAAATACAATATTCTTTTAATGGTTTGGATCCAGCAGTAATTCACATCAACTCATTTCACTCAGTACTACTGCAGCTTGATATCCAGCATCTCTCCAGCCTTGTTTACTTCCAACAGATCAGATAGAGTACTGCAGTGGACAAGCAAAGGAACCTCCTGGTTTTAGGTGTGGAGGCAGTGAAAGCCACTAAAAAAAGACTCAATTAAATATCAGAAAATGTTGAGCTGAGCCAGTGTAAAATCAGTTAAACAGACTCAAGGAACTTCTAAGGCATAGTCGCAGTGCCACAGTACAGTAAATAAGGAAAACCTAGATGCTGTTGTTATAGCTTTGCTGTATGTAATACAATTAATATATATACCTTTAGTATCAACTTAAAATACAATTACAACAAAAAATAAGCATATGTACATTTTAACAGGATTTATGCAATATTTTATTCTACATCCGGTCTCATGTGGCATTAGTTTTTCTTGTGCTGAGGAACAGAAGACACATACTGATACTGAACAAATAAGGACTTTGGTTGTAGTGATTGAGCTGCTTCATGTCATTCTGGTCCACCACGCTGTGAAGAAACAACACAAGAAGAGAAATGTCAGGTAAACATGTATGTACCACCACTGCACACTGTTAGATGTTCACCAGATAAGATGTAAACTGATTAGAATTTCTTTATGTCCATGCAAAACAAACTAACATGTTAATTCACGGAAACATCAACAACACCGATCATACAGCATGACAACAGACAAACATTACATAGAAGACACAGGTTATGTTCTAACTGATAACAGAGTTTAAAGGACAAACTGTGAGCAAGATGGGATGCAGGCGGTCTGTTCAACCCTCACCTGGATGTAGTCCATCTCTTCTGCTGCCATCGGTCTCCTACGGTACCTTGCAGGTAGTAGCTGAACAGAGGCAAAGGTGTCTGGTGTTCCAGGAATTGGGGTCAAGGGTATATGAGGTCTTGATAGTGGAGGTGGAGCTGGAGCACCATGTGGTGAGATGTTTACTGCTAACGCCTTCAATGCCTCATGGACTAGAAAAGGAAAAAAATAACCACTTTGTCAAGTCAGTTTCGTTATAAGAGTAGTGTTTAAAAAAAAAAAAAGGCAGTTCATTTCAAGACCACAGTGTAGGTTCAAATTATGCTTGCTGAAGTCAATAATGTCAGCCGGTTTTAACCAGACTCTAGCACAGAAAGAGGAAATACTCCATGAATATGAAAGTATCAGATCACAGAGAGTTGTTTTTATGATGGGTGTCTTCATTTAGGTCACCACGTCACTATCTGACAACTATTCACTTTCATACTCACCATTGGGCCTTGGGATGTCTTGTCTGTTGGGGAACTTGATCAGCGGCGTGTGAGGCCGAACAGCCTGTAAACACACACAACAGAAATCAAAGCGCTGTGTGAATTAATAACTGTGTGCTAGTTTTAGGCTCAGTCAAATCACAAATCAACCCCAAATGGTTTTATCTTGATCTATTTTCGAGATAATGGCCGCTGAGATCCATAAATTGCCTGTATGCAGTTTGTGGATCTCTGAGGTGAAAACATGTTTGTAGTGTTAGAAAGCGTTGGATAATGAGAAGTCAATAGCAAATCAATCAGCGGGCTAACTGGGACACTGTTCAGGTGCAGACACCTGTAAAACAAGCTCAGACAAAACTTATAAGGACAGCAGACTCACTGCTGAAACAAAAAGACCAGAATGACAGAAAACTAAAAGTTACTGATGATCCATGAAAAGCTTAAAGAGAAGTCTCGTTCTGAAATCTCGTGAGGTGACGTGTTACCGGAAGACAACAATGAAATCAAATCCATGGTGGAGTTTGTTGCGTTAGAGTTTTCTGAAAGATGTTCTATGTCATGTCTGAGTATTTAGATGATCTCGACAACATGGATGAGGTCGTCCGTATTTTTTGGCATGCAGATAATCAGATTTCACAGCGAAACTTCGAGTTAAGCAAAAGGTAAATAAAACGTTTCATTTCTCTGTTGGTGGCGAAACCAAGAAAAACATCAACAAACAACGTCTTTAGCTGACATCGCCCTTAAACACGAAAACATGAAAAAATAAAGACCAAATAATCAAAATATTATCTATTATATAGTCTTTATATACAACATTATGAAGTGATATTTAAATGCTAATCTACAGAGACATTGTTTACATGTTTGCTGAGCTACTGGAGTATGAATATAGTAAAATAAGGGTCGTAAGTCATGGTATCTCTGTCTGAATAAATTAACTAGCAACAAGTTTCTGTCCTAATTTACAGCTTTTAGCTAAACCTCATCAAGCTAGATCTACCGTTAGCTACATGATGAACAGACAGGACACACTGAGCTAACAGCACCGCCCGTTCGGTGAAAATGTCAATAATTTACAGATTTAGTAAATTGAGTAATGTGCCGTTTCGTTTGACACGATAACATGTCTGTGTGTTATGCAGATAAACAAGGACATCAACAAGGGTACGACGGTATTTGTCGCCCAAAAAGGCCCCCTTTAAATGAGTCTTTAACTGTTATAAATGACAGAAAAGCCACGGTTCTACTTGACAATGTTAATCTGACCGCAATACACTGAAGTTTATCGTAATTAAAGTTTCAGGAGCAACATTACCTGGATGACTCGGGCGGCGGGGGCTGCCATTTTGGAGCTGACTTTGCTTCCCATGACGACCTCACAGGTTCACTTCCGGTATAAAGGCTACGCTTCCTGTAGCAGCTGGAACACACCACAAGATGGCGCCGCTGGCCCTGTAAGCAGTGAAGTCTATACCCTGAGTGGTCCAGATGATGCAGTTCATGGTGGCGGTGCGGGGGTTAAGATACCTCTTACACGTACATCAATAGCATCAACATGAGAGACATTCACATAATACCACAATAACAGCAAACGTCTCAACGCGTGTAGGCAAGACGGCTAATAATAATGCTACATTTTGAGCCTTTTATTCTACAGCTTATCTCACCTCTAGCTATGTTTTTACCTCTTGGGCGACTATGGCAGGCAATAGACAGATATGTTGACCTAGTGGTTGTCCCGCGAGGTCAAATCATCAGGCCATGCTGCAGCCTTATTATTCCGGATGGCAAGTTAGCCTCCTGTCAAAAAAAAGGACACACAAAAATAGACAAATTAAAGACCTTAATCTGCTATGTAGTCCAACCAGCCGATGTCAAAAGAGACTCCAAGGGCTTTTATTCCTCATGGAGCTTCTAAAAGTCAATAATAATGTCTGGGTGATACCTGAAAAGCGCAATATAAGAAGAGTGGGCTAGGGCATAGCGAATATCATAGCCTGTATTTAATTTCACTCCGCCTTAGGAAAAAACCCGGATAACCAGGGCAAGTAGTCAAGGCTCGACCAATCAACGACGAGAAACGAGCAGAGATCGTCTATAATACAGGATGTGTCACTGTGGGAAAACTCCAATCACAAATCTATCATGCTACAAACATCATAATAAAACCGAGACTCTTCAAATCATCCCACTATGACCAGAGGAATGAAATAAAAATAGTATACTTGAATATAACGTATTACATTGTCGTTCCTAATGTTCTTACAATAGACATATTTTATTTTATTAATGTTTTAAAGCAGAATGCTCAAAAAACGGATCAAAAGACTGTGTCCATCAATTTTCATAATGTAGCTTAACATCTTTCATTTAAGCCCTCCCTGAATGGTAAATGTGAATGTCCTCTATACTCCATGTCCTTATGTGTCATGAAAACACTGTGCTGCGCGTGCACCATGAATATCATGACACTGCCATCTACTGGATCTACTGGATTTATTGCAGACTTCTCCAACTGTCTCTTGTCTGACTTACTGATTTATTTCTACATTCATAAACAAAAAAAGCCCAAACTCCAACTCTTAAACCACAATGTGAAATTAGGTGATTTCCAAACCTTTGTCATGTTCATTATATCACATAATATTGTGCAGACTGCAGAGAGACATCAGTGGTAATATGTGTGATTTTGTCTTACTAATATCTAATATATACTAATACATATAAAATTAATAATAATTTCAGTGTCTTTATTCATCTGCAGATGATGTACCTGATAAGCATCCACCCACACCACAACAGTCAAGTAGCCAATTCATGTTTTATTAGAGCTTATTTTATTGTACAAACTGGTCCAGAGTCATGGAAAACAAAGCAGTTCAATCTTAACACGGGCTGACTCCTATCTTGAGACACCACTATGGCCACAAATGGCCTACAGTTTTACAGTCGACAGAGTGCACAGAACAGTGTAGGTGAAGGTCCTGGTGTTATGTTTGTCAGGTGCAGCGCTGTTTACTGTTTAAAGCGCACACCACCAGTAGCTGCACGGCTGTTTGACTCAGGTCTGCTGACAGCTGTCTGAAGGAAGGACTCACTGGCTCTTTGACCTATCGAACAGCTGTTTGAGTTGTTCCTGAGATGTGGCCTCTTTTTGCTGCATGAGCTCACTGTGGCCCTTTGTAACACCCCAGCCATCAGGGACAGCCATGGAGGGACACAGGGGACGACCAGATGCTGGCTTCAGGTTCTCCCAGTAGTTACGCCGGGCTCTAGAACAGGCAACAAGTTACACCAGTTACTACTCACTGGTGCTTAAAAGACACTGCTTCACATTTGAATGAGTTTATGGTCCATTAACAAATTAAAAGTTTCCTCTGACCTGGCTCTGACCCAGGGCTTGGTGTGCATCTCCAGACCAGCACCCCAGTTGCCGTGCTTCTCTGATGCAGCTGGAAGGAAGCCTCTCTCGGGGGCCAGCTCCTCTGCAACAGCCCTAATGTGATAAGGCTCAAACCCACAGCAGCCACCAATGAATAAGATGCCAGCATTGTAGGCCTCTCTGGCGTACTTGTGCATGTCCCAGCGGGTCAAGATCCTGGGCTCCAGACCTGATGGAACAGTTACACATATTTGGTTGCAGTGCAGTTGCTTTCCTGTGTTGAAAGGTTGACCCTGCTGCAATAGGGACGCAAAAAACCAGCAGAGGGTGTTTGTGCATGCACACTGAGAGAGCAATTCTTTTTAAGGTGTAATATTCATGATTACATTAATTGAATGGTAAATTTTGAATGCAGCAGCAGAGTATATTATTACCGAAGGGGAATTCTGGCAGGTCGATGAATCCCTGGCAGTTGCAGTCGGGGGTGTGGTATGCCAGGGGCTGCACCATGTAGTGAGCCTTCAGCCCGGCCTTCTCCACTCCCTCCTTCATCATCTTGACAGCTTTCACGCAGGTCATGGGGTCAAAGTGGCAGTTAACCCCCACAATCTGAGCACCTACAGAAAAACAAACCTTGTTGTGAGCTGAATGTTGCTGACAAACAAAGAAAGAACACAAGTTGAAGAGGCCGTAGAAATTGTGGTTTGCGGTTGTAGTTGTGAGGTTAGGTTGAATTTATATGACATTAAAAATTGTCTGATTACACTTTAATGGTCATCATATTGGTGCAGGTGACTGTTCAAAGTAACTACCCGAAATAGTTTGATCATGTAGGCTGGTCCCTGTTATGAATTCATAGTACCAGCAGACTATGATCAGCTGTGTCTACAGGTTAGAAATATTGACCTTACCATCTGAGGAAATACTACAGAGTCACATTATTGTGGGGTCATGTGAGGACAAGATGAGTTTATATGGACAAGTTTAAAGTGAAGTCTTGCATTTCATGTCTCCCTTACATTTACTTTCTGTTTCCAAGGATTCGGAAAGAACAAGTTGTGCTCATATTAAAGACCACTGTACTCACCGGCTTTGACAAGCCTGATGGCACACTCTCCAGGTGAGACACCGTGCATGTCTCCGTCTGGTCCGATGCACATGGAAGCAGCCACAGGCTTCCCCGTCTCCTTCAGCACCTCCACAGCCCACACGGCCTCTTCAACATGCTCAAAGTACTGCCGAACAGAGACATCGGCACATTCAAGAACATCCACAAAAATATGCTAAAAAATGTCAGGGAAAAATTCAGTTGCCTTTATGGTTAAGTTGTCGTTTCTCTTTCTACCTCAGCAATCAGGAAGTCAACGTCTTTCTTGATGAACACATCCAGCTGTTTCTTGAGGATAGCCTTCACCTCTGTCTCACTCTTGCAACTCAGGTAGGATGGAGTCTGACACACTCCTCCAGCGACCAGGGCATCACCCTCGTTGGCGACCTCACGGGCCAAATCGCAGGCGGCCTCATTGATCTGAGCTCCCTGCAGAACGCAAGTTCCGTTGAAACAAAGGTAAGAAATGAAAAGACAACCCTGATACACACAAAAGAAGAATCTAACTTACAGTGAAGGTGAGCTTGTTGCCCCTGTTCTCCAGTTTGTCATCACTGGCATAGAAGGTGAAGGTCTGCATAACATTGGCCCCAGCCCTCAGGAACTCCCTGTGCAGCTGTCGCACTGAAACCGTCAGAGAAATCCATGTGCATTACAAGGCAAACATACAAGCAAATCCATCTAAAATGAGACACATAATGGACATTGAAAGGTGATTTGCAGGGTAAAATAGCTCGTCCTCACCTGCTTCAGGGTGCTCTGCAGCGGCTTCAGGTGTCCAAGGACCTGCCTTCACGTAGCCTCTCTTCTCCAGGGCAAACACGAAGCCTCCATCCCCGATCACAATCTCCCCAGCGTCAAGACGCTCCAAGATTCCCTGTGATAATGGATCAGTGTAATGTAGATTGAGTCTGACTGATTAGTCAGACTGGAGAGGAGTCTACCGGTTTATATTCTAGGTGACTTGACAATCTGGAACCATCTGTGACAAACTGGCTGTTTAGTTAGTCCAGAGGAATATAGATACCGGGACTTTGTATCTATAAAATAATGCCTCATGCATCGTGGTTTCCCAATTCCAGTGTTACATCACCCCCTTTCCTCAGTTGACCCTGAGTCATCAAGACAGCAGCACATGTCTGAGAACAGCTGCACTGCTCCCGAATATCCTTTCGATTCCAACATACTTGGATTTTAGAGTGAAATTCAAACTTTGTGTGACAAAGTCTCAAAAGAACCTATTCTATTTATTTTTGATACTTTAATCTATCTACAAAATGGAGTTGCATCCAAATCTAGTCATAAAGTCTAAACTGTATTGAGTTTGAATTCACTGCTGCAGCTCTATATAGCCATAATTACTCATTCAGTTATTGATTCACCTATTTTACTCTAAGAAAAGCTGCACATGGTGTCATGAACCTTCACCAGATCCTCCTTGGGTTAAACCATGCTGAGAGGCAGATTTGTCTGTCCCTTTAGGATATCCTGATATAAAAGTTCATAAATTCTAGAAATTCTCTAATAAGTCCTCTGTTATTAACTCTGGTCTCATGTCTCTGTGAACACCTTGAAGTCCAGTGGTCAGAGACATGTGACCTGACACAAATGAGTTTGCAGTTATACATCACTCATATTGTTATTATTGGGATTATTAGCATTCCACAAAACAATCAGTTTTAATTTCCTGTATGGACATTCTGCAGACGGTCCTGACGCTCAGACAGAAGTTCACACATACCTTTTTTGCTGGTGCCATAATCCTGCAGCTGTGTGGACCCCTGACTGCTCAGACTTTGAGTGGCAGAAGCAACGTTAGAGTGGAGCAGAGAGCCACTATAAATCTGTCTGAAGCAGGGGAGGGGTGTCAGTAAGGGCTGCTCTGATTGGCAACAGGCAAGTTACACAACTGCGATGTTTACCGTACCCCTCCCCTCTTAAACTGAATGGGAGTATTGTGAGTGTCCTCATTAATTGTGGTTGTTGGTGTGTTTCTGTTTTTTGAATCCTGAATAGACAAATTCTTAAAGTTCAACTTGATGGTAGGCAGCCACTTTTAACAGTCCTTTCTAAATCAGTGTATGTATATGTGGCATATTTATAGCTAAATACACAGATTGAGTTCTTTGTGTTTGTTGCTGCAGTCTAATAGCAGTTATTCAGAATTGACAACATATTGGTGTGAAATGAAGTGACAAAGACAGGTTTATTGTTTGGGGTTTACATAGTAATACTCCACAAGTGGAGCATCGCTGTTACAAGTGCTTTTTGTCTCCAAACTGAGCCTGAAAAGACTTCTCTCCTTCCCCCCGTCCCTCACTTGTTGACTGACTGAATGGATGGGGGTCTCGGTTTCCTCGCTCTGCCTCGCTCATGCAGAGGACTTGGCCTTCTTCTGCATCTCCAGCACGTGCTTCATTTCCTGGCTGGTGGTGGCCTCTTTGTGCTGCAGCAGGTCAGCGTGGCCTTTAGTCACACCCCAGCCCTCTGGTGTGGACATGGATGGGCACAGGGGACGACCAGATGCGGGACAGATATTCTCCCAGTAGTCACGGCGGGACCTAGGGGAGGTAAAGACACAGGTTACAAACACATTAAACACCAAATAATATTATTCATAAAGTTAGCTGATAGTTTACCTGGCTCTGACCCAGGGCTTGGTGTGCATCTCCAGACCAGCACCCCACATTCCATGTTTCTCTGAGCCAGGGGGCACTATCCCTCTCTCAGGGGCCAGCTCCTCTGCTATGGCCCTAATGTGATAAGGCTCAAACCCACAGCAGCCACCAATGAAGCGGATGCCAGCCTTGTAGGCCTCTCTGGCGTACTTGTGCATGTCCCAGCGGGTCAAGATCCTGGGCTCCAAAGCTGAGGAAGCAACAAGGAGACAGTTGTGAAAAGTTGCCAGCCACATGACCCATGATGCTTTTCTCTTTTAAAATCCATGCAAAACAAATTACCGAAGGGGAATTCTGGCAGGTCGATGAATCCCTGGCAGTTGCAGTCGGGGGTGTGGAATGCCAGGGGCTGCACCATGTAGTGAGCCTTCAGCTTGGCCTTCTCCACTCCCTCCTTCATCATCTTGACAGCTTTCACACAGGTCATGGGGTCAAAGTGGCAGTTAACGCCCACAATCTGAGCACCTGAGAAAAAAAAGAGGGAACTGTTGATAATGCGGTACAGAAACAAAAGGAAAAAGCGTGAGAGCCTAGCTGGTAGATTAAATATGTACCAGCTTTGACCAGCCTGACGGCACACTCTCCAGGCGAGACGCCATGCATGTCTCCCTCCGGTCCGATGCACATAGAAGCAGCTACAGGCTTCCCACTGGTCTTCAGCACCTGCACGGCCCACTCTGCCTCCTCAACATGCTCAAAGTACTGCAGGACAGAGACAAGAGCAGTAGCCACTGATTGCCAATTTGCACCACTAATTGTATTTCAGATAGATAGCTTTAACATGACGTAGAGTCACCTCGGCAATCAGAAAGTCCACGTTCTTTTTCATGAACACTTCCAGCTGTTTCTTGAAGATGGCCTTCACCTCTGTCTCACTCTTGCAGCTCAGGTAGGATGGAGTCTGAGACACTCCTCCAGCGACCAGGGCATCTCCCTCATTGGCTACTTCCCTTGCCAGGTCACAGGCTGCCTCATTGATTTGTGCCCCCTGAAAGAATGACGTGAATATTCACTTTGTTGATGATCAGACTAAATCCAGTTGTAAACTTTGGCTGAGCTGTAGTTGGGTACTCACAGAGAGTTTCAAGTTCTGACCCCTGTTCTCCAGTTTGTCATCGCTGGCGTAGAACGTGAAAGTCTGCATGACGTTAGATCCTGCCCTCAGGAACTCTCTGTGCAATTGCCGCACTGTTGGAGACATACACATTTGTCATTTTAACAAGTCACTTTCACTCCATGTGGTTTTTGGATACATTCACGTATGATGGCTGACTTACCGGCCTCAGGGTGCGTGACGGTGGCCTCAGGGGTCCATGGCCCGGCCTTCACGTAGCCTCTCTTCTCCAGAGCAAACACAAAACCTCCATCACCGATCACCACCTCCCCAGCATTCAGACGCTCTAGGATGCCCTGTAGGATGCAAAACACATTGTTTGAGCTCTATACTAAATGGTGTTTAAGGTATACGATATTGTGTAGATTGGTTAATATTTCTACACAGACATAGGGAAGGTGAACAGACAATGTTGGACAGACAAAATGAATGTGAGGACAATATAAGAGCGCAGACATATTGGTACGAGTTGTGAACAAAGGTGCAAATATGAAAGCAGTGAAATGCCTGAGACCCTCCTGCAGTGACCACTTTAGACTCACAAACCACATGCACGCTCACACATGAAACCTGCACTATTCCAGCAGAGTCCATAGACTATAATGAGACAGCTATGAACTTCAGTAATTTCATTAGATGATGTTAAAGGTTTGCATGCTGCATCAACAGAATCTCTCTGCAGACTGATAGAAGTCCAAATATGCAGCATCGTCTGCAACTTTGAAGTTATTTTACCTTCTTGACAGGTGCCATCTCTTCTTCCCAGATTCAGTTGCAGCAATAAGCACTTGATAACAGCGAACCCCTCCTTTTGACCCAGAGAGTGCAGAGAGTCGTTCCTCACCAGCTTTATACTGCTGGGTGAATATGGGAGGACATCATTTCGGTGCCAAATCCCTGTATAATTGCCACATGTCTGTTTGGACATTGTGCAACATTGCCTGGCTGACAGATCAATGGGGATGGCATGGGCAGCGGTGGGTTCAGGTAAGGCAACAAATGTGCTATGTTATAGATCACCTGGTTTAATGATTATATTCATATCTGTAGTTTAAACATTAACATAGTACAGGAATCGTTTGTGCTCTGCTGTAAATTAGGTTTTGGAGAATGCAAAGTAGTTTCCTGCAAATGAGCTTAAGTGGTAAAATGTTCATTAATTCTTCATTATTATTATTTCCATTAAATCAGATCCTCCTGGCATTCATCTTTTTTGTGTGACCCTGAAATGTCTGATTACGGACATTTGGAGAGACACAAGACTGATAAAACTGGTGATGACTCCAAGTCAAGCCCCAGTGTGATGTGAGAGGTGACAGACTGGCTTCTTCTACAGTGTAGTAGGTAGGTCTGGTTTTATGAAACCTGAGTGGCCGTAGGTACACTATATTGCCAAAAGTATTCGCTCACCCATCCAAATAATCAGAATCAGGTGTTCCAATCACTTCCATGGCCACAGGTGTATAAAATCAAGCAGCTAGACATGCAGACTGTTTTTACAAACATTTGTGAAAGAATGGGTCGCTCTAAGGAGCTCAGTGAATTCCAGCGTGGAACTGTGATAGGATGCCACCTGTGCAAAAAATCCAGTCATGAAATTTCCTCGCTCCTAAATATTCCACATTCAACTGTCAGCTGTATTAGAAGAATGTGGAAGTGTTTGGGAACGACAGCAACTCAGGCACAAAGTGGTAGACCACGTAAACTGATGGAGCGGGGTCAGTGGATGCTGAGGCGCATAGTGCGAAGAGGTCGCCAACTTTCTACAGAGTCAATCACTACAGACCTCCAAACTTCATGTGGCCTTCAGATTAGCTCAAAAATAGTGTGCAGAGAGCTTCATGGAATGGGTTTCCATGGCCGAGCAGCTGCATCCAAGCCATCCATCACCAAGGATGCAGTGGTGTAAAGCACTCCGCCACTGGGCTCTAGAGCAGTGGAGACGCGTTCTCTGTAGGATCTGGCAATCTGATGGACGAGTCTGGGTTTGGCGGTTGCCAGGAGAACGATACTTATCGGACTGCATTGTGCCAAGTGTAAAGTTTGGTGAGGGGGGATTATGGTGTGGGTTTGTTTTTCAGGAGCTGGGCTTGGCCCCTTAGTTCCAGTGAAAGGAACTCTGAATGCTTCAGCATACCAAGACATTTTGAACAATTCCATGCTCCCAACTTGGTGGGCACAGTTTGGAGCTGGCCCCTTCCTCTTCCAACATGACTGTGCACCAGTGCACAAAGCAAGGTCCATAAAGACATGGATGACAGAGTCTGGTGTGGATGAACTTGACTGGCCTGCACAGAGTCCTGACCTCAACCTGATAGAACACCTTTGGGATGAATTAGAGCAGAGACTGAGAGCCAGGCCTTCTCATCCAACATCAGTGTGTGACCTCACAAATACACTTCTGGAAGAATGGTCAAAAATTCCCATAAACACACTCCTAAACCTTGTGGACAGCCTTCCCAGAAGAGTTGAAGCTGTTAAAGCTGCAAAGGGTGGACCGACGTCATATTGAACCCTATGGATTAGGGATTGGATGTCACTTAAATTCATATGCGAGTCAAGGCAGGTGAGAGAATACTTTTGGCAATATAGTGTATGTGGCTTTATACTGTTGGTGGGATGAAACAATGGACATTCTCCTTTTTTTTCTGACCAGACAACCAATTCAGAAAATAATCAACAAATTCATTGGTCATGAAAATAATTGCGGGTTGATGCTTTTGACAGATACCGTTACAAAATGTCACTCCTGCTTTTCCTGCACTGGAGCCCTGCTGGACCATTTTGTCTTGTATGATGTAAACCAGTTTAAAAACACTGGTACGTGTAGATCATTGCATTCAGCTCGGTTAACCAGTAACATCTCCTGTCCCTTATTTCCATACAGGCATTAAAATATGTCCAAAAACACACACACACACACACACACACACACACACACACACACAGGAATATTGACCTTCGGTAGAGGTAGGTGGTGTGTAGTTCTGTCAGCTCTGGGTTGATCCAGTTTCAGGGGGAATGTTAGAGGCTCCATAAGGTGTTTATCAACAGAGTCAAAGTTCAGAAAATACACCTCTAATCTATAGTCCACTATAGGATTTCATCAGTTTGTATCAGTATTGCACATATCTTGTTATCCTGCTGATTGAATGGTAAACTGCATTTAAAAAAACAAGTGTTGCATCCAAAAATAGATTATGGCGCTAGTTTGACTATGCAGCCAAGCATTGTTCAAACCCAAATACCAAAGTATCCAAACGTATCTAAGAGGAGAAATTCGGAGAAGAGAGAGACCATAAACAGATAACTGAGATGTTTTTGCACTGGCTGATATCTCCCACCATCATGGCATGAATGTGTGTGAATGAGTGAATGTATAGTGTGAACCAAAAGGAGACTTAATGTACAAGAAGTGGTGAAGTGGTGCACATTTTTTAGTTGATTTTAGTGAGCGTTTGTCCACGTTTGCCAGTGTGTGTATGTGTGTATTTATGTGTGAGAGTAGAAATAGTCGTGTGTGCCTCTAATGTGTCGAGTGTCACTGAAGTGCTGAGTCAGGCAGCAGATCTCCATAAAACTGAACCACAAGCTTGTAGAGAGAAGAGCTGCACCAAACACTGCTCACCATGTCCACTGCCCACATTACATCATGCTGACTGACTGCAACACACAGTGAAGGGACCAAAGATGCCTGGAATGATAGATTGTTTGTATAAAGGTATGTCATTCCTCCAGTGATCACTTATAACGTTTAGTTATTACATGTGAGGCCATGTGAGTTTGCGCCATAGATTCAGATTCTATGAAATCTATTTACATGCTTCATGTCGGCCATATCCCATTTCTTCTGAGTTATTCCAGCTATTCCAGTTAGAGTATCAGGCGCTGACCAGCTGCTGTACTGAGCAACATTTTCTCATTGCAGCCTCAACTAGTTCTTGCAGGCTTTGGCTGGAACTGAAGCAGTCCATGCAGTTGTAAAGGGACCAAAGGCTGAAACAGAAGGTGAAAGGAGAAGAACTGATGATGTCTGAGCGGGAGGGGGAGGAAGTCCTCACAGCTGGTTGAAGGAGTGAGGCTGGCTGGGAAAAAGGCCAGATTTTAGGCATGAGAAGAAAGCGGAGGAAGAAGGTGTACAAAACTGCAAACTTGAGGGGTTACACATTTGTTATGTGAATGACCTGGGCTGACACTGATAATGCTGTGGTTAACTATTAACTCCTAATGTGCTGATAAAGTGTTGGACTAGCCACATGCTTTTCTGGTCAGGTACAAAAGTGGAAGAGTGGTGTAACACCCCACCTATTATTATATATAGGTTTATTTTTTGCATTGAAAAGAGATGTTTACACCCAATTTCTTTGTTCCGTTTGCACCTAAATGTCGGGTTAGGGTTAGGGTCATCGGGTGCTGAACTTAGTGAACTCTGAGCCAGAGTGAAATGGTTCATATCAGAGCATGTAAAGGCAGCTCGAACCCTCCTCTTTTCTTCCTATATACCCTTCACACTGTCCTGTTTTCTGCGTTGCTTCACTCTCTGCTCTGCCGCTGCAGCCGCCCGCTTCCCTCCACCCCTTCCTCTGATCCAATCACAGCTCAAGCTGAAGAAGACATTCTGCTGAAACCGTTCATTCTTTGTGGATTTGTAGAAAGACAGACAGATAGATAGATAGATAGATAGATAGATAGATAGATAGAGCGATAGATAGATATATAGATAGATAGATAGATAGATAGATAGATAGAGAGGGAGAGAGAGAGACAGAGGGAAAGAAAGATGGAGAGCATCCTGTACACGCTGATGAACTCACTGTAGTTATCTTGTGTTTCATGAAGACATGAAGGAATAGCATTGTGGTTACAGTGGACTCAGGTTTTTACATGTACTAAACAGAGAGAGGCGGCATGGTGGTGTAGTGGTTAGCACTGTCACCTCACAGCAAGAAGGTACGAGTTTGATTCCCAGCCCGGGGCCTTTCTGTGTGGAGTTTGCATGTTCTCCCCGTGTCTGCGTGGGTTCTCTCTGGGTACTCTGGCTTCCTCCCACCATCCAAAAACATGCATGGGGATTAGGTTAATTGGCTAATTTAAATTGTCCGTAGGTGTGAATGTGAGTGTGAGTGGTTGTCTGTCTCTATGTGTCCTGTGATGAACTGGAGACTTGTCCAGGGTGTACCCTGCTTTCCGCCCTAAGACAGCTGGGATAGACTCCAGCTCCCCTGCGACCCTATGAGGATAAGCGGTAGAAAATGGATGGATGAATGAACAGAGAGAAATAATGTAATGCTACTTTCAGACACAAGAGGGCAGAACAATGCTCTTCCTTTAGGACATGCAGCGGATTTTCTCTCTGAATAAATGAATAGAGGAACACAATTCAGATGAACGGTTTAATCAGTATTATAAGTACTAAATGAATGACATGTTAAGGCCCTCTTAGTCACCACATGTCACTCTATTGCATATTTAATTTGTATTATGGTTACCATCAGCTGTAAGAACTGAACAGTGTGTTTTCACCACATCATTCGTTGGGCACAGCTACAGTTGTTGCCTCACAGCAGGTGAACGCATTTTGTGACACATAAATTTAAGAGAAGAGTGCACTGTAATGAAGCAGCTGCACGGCTTTTCATTACCTTCATCTTTTCATTTCCTCTTGGTGAGAGGTCATGTATAGAAGGTTTACAGTAACTCCTCTTTGAACTGCTCCTTCTAATCTCACAGTGAAGCCTCACAGTGTGACTGTACAGAAAGCTGAAGAGCCACTCTTTGAATGTATGTGAAGTGCAGATCCTGCACATCATCGATCCCTTATGTTCTGTATTTTAAATAACGAGTGCAGGATTGAGAAAAGCATTCTTGAGGAATGAGCCTCTTCAAATATCAGACTGTGTTAACTGGTATTTTGTTTGTTAGCAACCACAGAAGTGTTGTCCAAACACGATTCATGAAGTCACCTGCATCCTCGAGTTGTGTTTATGCTGGCAAAACAAATGGCAGTGAAACGCTGCCGATGCCTGTTAGGTTTGAATGCTTAATGTGATTTTACGGGAACGAGGCTGAGGATGCTGCTGCGTTTGAGATCTGTGTGTCTGCAGGTTGATTCATGTGTTGAGATTAGTAGAAGACAGATAAATGCAATTTGGATAAGCAAAGAGTCAAAATATTTGTAAAGCTTGAGGTGAGCCAAAGTACCGACAGCACTCTTCAAAATCACCATATAAGATGATCTCTTGGTATTTGTACCTCATGACTCAGACACTGGGTGAATAGCCCTGTTTTTGTTTACTGGATGAAATTAAATACAACTTAATTATCCAACATGGTGGAAATGTGTCATGGAGACATTCAAGCATCTTGAAACATGCTTGGCAGGATCTGTTTGCTCTGTTTCAGTGACCTAACTCCACCATTATGCTCCTCTTGCTTTGTTTTTGTGGTGAATAGTCTTGTGTCATCTTTATGTCACACTATATTTGTGTCTCATGTGTGTCATCTGTGACCTCATTTCCAACATTAAACTGTATTCTGCTGGGAAAGCCCCCAAAACAAAAATGTAAATGAGGGATTCTCCTTTATTCTAAATGCCAGGTCTCTGACCACACTGCTGCCTACTGTATGTTTATGTTTACCTCACCAGACTGAGGCATTTTAACCCCTAATTAACTGGATTCTTACTTCAGGAACTGGCAGGCATGTGTGTCCACAACATGGGCTCTTAGTATTTGAAAAGGAAATAAAGTTTGCAGTAAACTGGATGGAAATGAATCTGTTTTGTTGTTACAGTTATTTGATTTTACTTTATTAATTCTCCTTCATGGTGTTGAGGAAATTGAGTGTAAATGCCTTGGATCAAGTGAAGGACAGTTTTGAGAACATTTCACACAATCCTACATTTCTATTTTAACACAACAGGTGTTTTCTCTCCAGTGTTTTTGTCCTCCGTTATTCTTGTATGTTCCCAACATTTTTGTCTTGTGACGCCTTAAATTAAAGCGGTGTCATCTTGTGCACCCTGGTTTCAAACATGCAAAAAGTTTCCAATTATGTCATTTTTAAATAACTTTTCAAAGTTCAAAGAGGTAAAATAATTAAAACAGTGACCTTTAATTATCTAAACTTAAAGTCTGAACGAATGAACACAAATTTTGTAGTCACACTTCATTCTTTTCCAATCCCATCAATTATTTTTGACCCCTCAGATTCATGTTGTGACCCACTGAAGTAGTTTGATCCCCACATTGGGAAGTTCTGCTGTATTTCATATATTCGTTTAAGTGGGAAGTTTCAGGCATCTGTTAAAGTTCTATTATTTGAATATAAACACTGATATAACATTAGGACTACTGACAGATGAAGTAAATGATTATATCTTTATCATGGCTTCTGTGACATAGAAGGCATCAAATTGTATCAACAACATTTTGTCCTCAGAGTTGAGCAGGAAAAATGTTCCAGCATCAGGATTTGAGTGAGTTTGACAACAAGAACCAAACAGTGATGTCTAGAGGACTGGGTCAGTTCATCTCCAGAACTGCAGCTCTGGTGCGGTGTTCCTGGTCTGCAGTAGTCAGGATCTGTCAAAAGTGGTCCAAGGAAGGACCAGTGGTGAACCAGAGACAGGATCATGAGAGGACAAGGATCATTGGTCTGGTCTGGTCCTGGTGGTCTGATCCAACAGAGCAGAGAAGTTAATGCTGCTGAAGATAGAAAGGAGTCAGATACCACAGCACTCCTTCAGGGGTCAGAGGTCAGCGTTGTTTGGCAGCAAAAGGAGGACCAAAAAATTAGTAGGCAGGTGGTCAATTTTATGCCTGATTGTGTATATGTGAATGTTTAACATGAAACAACCTACAATTATCATATTCCAAAAATGAGACATTAAAAACCAGACTGCAATTAACCCAACTTTACCAACCGTTATGTTCATGCGTATCTATACACACATGCACCAGTAATGGCATCATTTCTGCGAAGAGAGTATAACTTCCTACCCATAGCCACTAACCACTAAACCCAGTCATTTCTCCCAGAGACTGTTAAGTCTTATCTGTGTTTCCCATGGTGTTGCCCTCAGCTAAGAACATCTTCCTGAGACCGGGGTGCTGTGGCACTACCACACTGCTCTATTTACAGACTGTTCTGCCTCCCACCGTGTTCTTGACACACAAACAGACAGATCTGGTGTGGAAAGAGGAAGTCCTGAAGGCAGGGCTGACCAAATGACACAGTGGCTCGGGCCGACGTGGAGAAGCGAGGACAAACTGCAGGGTATGAAGTTAGAGGCTGTGAAGAATGTCAGGATGGTGGCGTGAAGAGCTGCAGCCAACAAACTCCCATTGCAGCATCCCAGAGAGGAAATGAGAGCTGGTGTAAACAGGCTGGGAAGAGGAATTGCTGTTTTTATTGCATATGGCTTGTTCAAAATAACACAAACAGCATGCAGGAGAATGCAGCAAATACCAGTGTGGTGAAACTCATCATGTTTAAATCAATGCAAAATATGGAGTTTAAAAAAGTCATGATGCATTTCAAAGACATATAAAGTGTTCACAAGTAGATATTTGCTCTCCATTATTTCTGATAGTCTGAAGAAAAGCTGCACTGGATGAGTTTTACCAAACAGTGTTATTTCTCAGCACCACAGCTCCTCTGTTTATTGGATGTGGATACATAGTCTCTGTCAGCGAAGTTAAACAAAGAAACTGAGGATGTGAAGCTGAACAAGTGCACAACCTCAGCGAGACGATGCTCAGGCAAAATCTGGAAAAGATGCATCCCACAATACACCAGAAGCCAGTGCAGATGTTTGAGAAATGATGATTGTTTCCATCTTGCATAAAATAAAAGCATGAGGATATTTTTTCCAGACCTGTGTGTAAATGATAGCTCTGTTACTTGCTATGTTATGGCCTTCCTCCAGGGATTTATTAAAGTCACCATTCAACATTGCTTACAAGCCACACAAATCCTTCAGAACATGCCCTGTGTCATTCATTGTTCCCAGCTGCAGTGTATTTGTCCTCCCTGGAAATGTCCATATGGTCCCAGTGTGACAATCAGTCTCTGAGTGTAATAAGTGTGGTTTATGTCTCCAGCTCAGCTGCCTGACTGAGAGGAGAGGAGGGAGCATGAGACACAGCATGCAGAGGGATTTCATCAGCTGAAATCTTTTCTAGAGCCTCCTGTGACGCCTGGTAAAACAAAAATCAGAGCTGTCAATTCAAGCCTCAGTTCCTTTGTTCCATATAGTTTGTCATTTTGGTAAATATGCTTTTTCATTTATTCTTGCAAACAGTTCAATGAGATGATTAATATGGCTAGCTACTGCTATGGTACTGTTAATATGAAGCTACAGCCAGCAGTCAGTTAGCTTATCAGCTTACCTCATCACTGTACATATGCATCTGTGACTGACTGAATGTATATCATATATTATTATATATCATCATATTGTCATATATATGTCATATATAATACCTACTACCTCTCTGTGCAATAACGGGAACAAAAATGCAATATTTAATTTAAATTCTGCAATGTGCAATAACCCTATTTGTAGCAATAATTGTGCCTTACCATTGTAACTATTGGCTTATTTTCTTACAAACTTTATTTATGTCTTTTCTATTATATTTTCTTTAACCTTGACTTTTTTTTTTACATTTAACTAATCACCAAGTGGAGCAGCTCTCCTAATTTTGTTGTGTGCAACAGCTTTTGATTTGATTTGATGTGATATAGCTTAGCATAAAAACTGGAAACAGTGAGAAACAGCTGGTTTGGATGTGTTCTAAAGCCAAATTAAATCCACCTACAATTTTTATATTGTTCGTTCATCTGTGTAAAGACCACAGTGTAAATTGTTGTTGTTTTATTGTGTTTCTTTACAAGAAAGCAGATGGGGAACTACTGCTGTAATGATCCGTTTTTGAACATTTTTCATATAAACAGGAAAGGGCTTGCGGACAGGCAAGCCAGGCAGTTGCTTGAAGCCCCAACCAATAGAAGGGCCCTCCTAGGGCTGCCAAAATGTACTCTACAGAGCTATGCATGGGTGGGGAGGGGGCCCCAGGGATTTCTTGCTCGGAACCCCAAGGCACCCTCACAACGCCACTGCTTATGTAGAAACCCATGAGACCAAATTGTTTAAGAATAATAATTCACTGTTCCGAAGATAGTGCTTGAGATTTTAGCAGGTCACTTGAAGGTTTTTGTCTCAAACAAAATCTTTAGGGAGTGTAAATAATCAACTAGTGTGATAATCGTTTAGAGTAGAAAAGTGGTCACTTCATAGGCTACAAACCACTTCATATTTTTTTTTTACATATTATGTGTAAATTCATTTGCTCACCCAGTCCCTTTATTAGAATTCTAGATGTTTCATTATTCATTCATTATTCAGTGTCTGAGTGTGATGAGTCTACTCATAAGACCTGTGAGAAAATGCACTGATCCTCCTCATAAGTATGTTGGAATGAAAGACAGAGAATTTGTAACTGAGACAAATAGAAATTAGAAGAGAAACAGAAATAAATCAGTCTCTATGAGTTTATTAGAGGAGTGTATGTGAAGTGAAGTCCAGGAACTGGTGACCATCCTTCACATCTTCTCTGCTACTTTTCTTCTTTCTCTTTCAGACAGAGTGGGGGAAGGGCAAAGGGGAGGGAGGAGAGAAGAGGAGAAAGGCTGACGTCAGATGGTAGTGGGATGGCTTTATGTGTGTGAGAGGGCAGAAGGAAAGAGAATAAAGTCCTGAAGAAAGGAGACTTCAGTGAATGAGAGCTGGGCTGCACCGGGAAAAAGATCAGCCTTTCAAAACAAAGAAAGACACATTTCTGCACTTCTGCGCCTGCAGGATCTCTCCACAGCCACTTCTCGTAAGTTAAAAACACTGAAGAAGCTGTTTCATTTACTGTGGAGTGAGTGAAACACCTCCTCTGGCTGGCAGACCGGTGCTGGATTGACACACAGAGACAAGCTTCTGATTGCTGTTCATTCACAGTTGCTGTTATTATTAAGAAAGTTAATGTCTCAGTGATCCTGACACTGAAACAGCCAGTTTGAATATTTGATGATACTCTAGACTATTCTTGGATAGATGTGGATTTGGAGAAAGTCAGATATGTACTGTATAGTTGCAGCTTTATGATGTGCAGGTACAACATCTGGCAGCAGTTTGACATTGCAGCAGTGCCTATTAGAGAAATCATCTCCATGGGAAGCCTAGCTACTTGGTATATACAGCTTATTTTTCATTGTTTTTATTTCTTAATCTGTCTTTCACACATTCAGCCCTTTGCTCTCAGTTTCTCTTTTCACCACAAGCCCATGTCCTTGAAGTGCAGGGAGGAGGTCCAGCCACCCATGGAGCTCTGCAGGATCCACGCTGCAACAAGAGGGGAAGTGCTGCTTCACCATAAACTAAACAAAACCAGGAAAACGCTCCATGTTTATTCTAGTGGAGTTCAAGGACAAACTCTAGTGAACTGATGAGAGGAGTGAATGACCACCATCTTTCACAGAGTGCTCCAAAACACTGACATTTTTACAAATCAAATGATCGTCCAGGAGTTATTTCATTCTGTGATTGGCTTTAGTGTGATTGCCCTTACCTGCCTACTTTTCCCAGAATGAGTTTTGACAAGATGGCAAGTGCAAACTTGTTACATGTCACTGGATTTTTGTAGACTTTATAAACCAAGCTGTGAATGAGTGAACATTCTTGTGGCTATATGTCAAACTGATCTGTTGTTGTTTATCAGACAGTAGAGAAATGGCTGAATTCATCCTGCACATATGCACTCTGAAAATCAGCAGAAAGTTGTGAGTCGGAGGAAATCCAGTGATTTATAGTAGAGAGTGTGTTTCTGTGATTTCTGTACGTCGTTGTTTCCTACAGCTTTTAAAGTTTAGGATTATCTAATGGTCTGAGGTTATAGCATTTTATTTTTACAGGCTCAGTTGTGCTTTCCATGATAAGTAAACTAATGTTCTAACGTACAGTCAGTGACTTGAAGGCAGCAAAGTTCCCATTTTTCATGTTTTCCTCTTAACTTGTGCTGAATTACCACTTTAAAGTTCTCTCTTCTCAGACAAGAAAGCACCAAAAGGATTACCACTCTATGGTAGCCTAGCCTTCTCAAAATGCTTGTAATTTATTACCTATATCACAATCATGTTTCTGTAAGTTTTCATATTGTATGAGTTACTGATGGAAACCAGTGGCTGCCTGCCTAAAGTTGTTACGACAGATGAAAGAATATGAAGTATTAACTGTTAGTTATTAGTCAACATCCACCTGAAGAGTCAGTGTGTGCATTCATCATCTTTGTCGAAACAATTGAGGGAGCAGATGAAGTGAGGAGGGAGTAGAGAGAGGCCTTGTCATTCCTGTCTTTGTGTAAGTGAAATGTGAGGGTCACTGAGAGGCTTTGTGCGTCAGAAGCTGTGGGGCCACTACAGAGTCAGCGCAGGGAGTGAGGGGCCGGGGTGTTGCACAGATTGAATAGGTTAGGGGCCACAGTGGCCTGTCTTTGAGAATGAGGGAGTGCACTCTGGGCTAACGGCAGCATGTCTTTGAGAGCTGCAGAGTGAGTGAGGGAGGCCGGTGTCAGCACGTCTTTGAGCTGAGTGGCACCAGATGAAGGGTTTTTTTTTTCATTATTCTGGCTTTTTTGGCACATATATACGTGCGCAAACACATGTGTACCACCAGCCTTGGCTGATACTTCCCTCTGGGGAAGTCATGCATTTTGATGCAATTACACCCTGGACAAGTGAGCACAGGCTGGCACCTTTCATAGTTTATGGGTGTGTGTTTGTTTTCGTGTTTGTGCGTCAGTAAAGTGGGCTGTATTGTTTCAGCACGCTGTCGAAGGACTTCTCACTGTTGATGTTTCTGGGGCCTCTTACTGTCATTGAAACCTCAGGCCCCCTCCTTGTCTTCTCTCTTTATACAGCCTGGGAATGACATTAAATGGCTTTTTTTACAGCTTGAATTATTTTATAGTGTTTAATCTGGGTCTGTAAAATAAATCTAAACTAACTCTGCAGCACTAAATGTGATGGCCGTCATTGCTCACTGGCTGAAGTTATGAGACACAAGTTGCGGTAAATGCCTATCCATGGGAAACATTTTCTCCTCTTGCAGCTCTTTCATTCGCTGTTTATGGAGGGCTACCAAAGCAGTGGCTCACATGGTTATGGTTAGCAAGAGAGAGCACTTGAAGAGAGCAGCTTGGGTTGTTTCATAATTTCTGGGTGGATTGAGACAGTTTCATGTAAACCAAAGAGGTTGAGCTCATCTTTGTGTCTCTTTGTATGTTTTACATGACTCACTGCATGGTCATTTCTCTTCCTGTTTGCAGCTTGCTGGGAAAGCAGGTGGATGTTTGCCTCCCTAAGGCTACAAGTTCAGGAGGGACAAACAAAGGAAGCCATCATGTACAACTCATTAGTTTTGTGAACAAGTCCTCTCATTTTTGTTCTCTCTGATGGTTGTCATGGTTCGGGTTTCACAAGTTCACTAATGTGCCTTTCAGACTGCCAGGGGCACAGAGGAGCTGGCTGTTGATCTGTCCTGTAGAATAAATGAAAATTTACGAGGCATCGCTGGAGGGCATGGCTGTCTCTGTTCTGGTTTAGTGTTATGGCTTGCCTGCTGTTTTTACATCATCCACGCTGCCATGCCAGGGCAGAGACTTGATGAGGAGTTATGAAGAGTGTAGCCTTTCCTTGAAAATGAATTGACATTTGATTGAGAAATTAAGAGCTGAGGGTGTGATAAGTGTGTGTGGGAGGTGTATGTTCAGTCTTCAAGCTACATTACTTCATTCTCCCTCACTTCACTTGGAGCACAGCTGCATTCTTTTACGAAAGAAGGATTTGTTTGGTCCTGCCCAACTCTGACTGGTATCATACTAGTTTCATGTGTATCTTTTTGTATTTTCATAATTCTTGGAGATAAGGAGGGGAATTAGACCCTCGTCAGTGACCACGTCTTGTTTGAGTAGCTGAGTGTAGCCTTGATGATGGTGAAGCAGCCTGTTATGTGGTTTTTGGTTTGAGGGCCTTCATCCTGGCTGGTCCAGATGCATGACCAGACCAGATCAGACCAGGCCAGACGCAGGAGTTCAGGGAATATGCCTTGGTTTGAGGTCTCTGGTTCAGGATCTGTGTGTTAAAAGAGAAATTGAGCTAATGGATGGGTGGGTGATCCAACAGCTCAAATAAGTTTTCATAAACAGGGAGAAGCTCATGCCATTACAGAAAAAACAAAATCATTTCCATCATCCCTCATAATTTTTACATTCATGTGTTTAATCTCTTTATAGACTAATCTGGGTCAACTGTGCCTTAGATGTCTCAACCACCCACCTTCAGTCCTCATTCACTTTCACTCTCTAGAGCCACAGTGGCCAGCGCTCATTACCTCAGCACCTTGGCATGCTACCAGAGCCTTTGCTGATATCTCAGACCAATTACTCTAGATTTACTACTCAGCGAGCTCCTTTAACTAACGGCCAACTGACTGACCCACATATGCCTCATATCCATT
Organism: Synanceia verrucosa; assembly: GCA_029721515.1. Taxonomy (NCBI): domain Eukaryota; kingdom Metazoa; phylum Chordata; class Actinopteri; order Perciformes; family Synanceiidae; genus Synanceia; species Synanceia verrucosa. Next base: position 17,673,742 of record CM056551.1, on the reverse strand, counting down.
GCCTCGTCCGGGGCTTTGAAAGGGCTTGGCTCAAACTGATGTTACGCTTCATTAGAAGGCATTTTATTGAGCACACCGGCCGCATTGCCAACAGGTTTTCACAGCCAAACTGTTGGACCGAGGTTTGTATGTATTGTAAATTCCATTAGAGAAAGTTTGTCTCATAGCAGCAAGGAGACTGGTCATGTTGGCTTGCCTAATGTAGGACTAGAAAACTGTGTGTAAATTGGCTTCAGGCCTTCACTACATGCATATAATCCCATGTGGCAGCCGGCTTGGTTTCTGTCAGGATGGGAGAGCAGTGAGTGAATGAGCAGGTCCAGATCAGATGCAGAACCACATTGCTGCTTTCATCTTGTAGCATATCTGCTGTATCATCAGTCAAACTCAGCATCATGGCGGAGTCATGAAAGGCGCATAAGACTCCATGATCTGTCATTGTTGGTTGGTGATGATGCATATCTATGGTGGTGAGTCCAGAGGCTCACAGAGAGCTGCTGTAACAAAGATCTGTTTGAAGATGAATATCTATCAGAAGCAACTGGGAGGCAGAGACCTCTCACCCACAGCGCCTTGATCGCAGGGTTATGAATAAGTCATAATTCTTAGTGTCTGATGTGCGGCGAAGTGTAAAACGCTCCTCCCTCAGCGCTCACATAAACACACAGAAAATCTTGACCTTCCCAAGGAAGTGCTGCTCGAGCACTTTTAAGAAGTCTGTTCAACAACTAGTAAACAAGCGGAAGGTATTCATCAGTTTCAGGATGTAGTGACCTTTCTGACACTAATACTGCAGCATGCTTTAACACATAAGCATGCATGCAAGCACAAAGTCATGCAGAGCCCTCATGCAGATTAGAATGTCAAATGCAAACGATTGGAGCATTAATAATGAAGTGCAAAAAACATGTTAGTTTTTTAGATGGCCAATATGCATCCTCTGAACATTACTGTTAATCCATGTGGTATCAGATAATGTTAGGGATTCTTGAGGGTGTTATAGTCTGTTGTGTTTACAGTCACTTCCTCAAAATGCTCTGTTCTTCACCCCCATTAGAAAAAGTCTATATTTCACCTCTGTCTCAGTGCAGTCCTTAGTGAGACTATAGAGAGCCATGATGAGGTATGAGTGAAGAGATCAGAGGCGGTGTCTACTGACTGCCTTGACAAGGCGTGTTTAGGCTCCATCCCTGTCGTTTAAAGAGGCAGAGCATCTAATTTGAGGACATTGTAGTCTCAACAGTGAGCACCATGCCCAGCCTGGATGGATGATATAATCTGCTGTAAACAGAAGAAACCGTGGCCTTGGTGCCTGAAAGCACAAACAAGCGTGCACATTTACATACATCCCTTTTACACATGTTTATTCAGGATGCACATGCTGGAAAAGAAACCCCTACATTTTTGTATTGTATGTGGTTGTTATAAATAGTGCTAAAGCACGGTGTCTGTGCGGTGAGTCAGGCTGTTGTGTGAAACCATAGTGCAGAATGGAAACTGTGATAGCAATAAGGAGAGCGTGAGGAGGCCTGGAATAAACTCAAGGACTGTAATAAAACAGGGCACACCCCAAACCATCCTCAAATGCATAAACACTCTTTAAATACTTCATTATATTATACTTTTCCTTGCTGCTGTAATTCCTAGAAGTAGAATCACAAGTATAAACATCTTTCCTAAGCAATTCTTTTCATGTTTTTTTGGCCAAAATGTGTGTGCTGGTTAAAATAAGATTGAGATCATCCTCACAATGCATGACTGTGTCTCAGATTCTGCTGGACAGACACTGACGCCTCATGTTTGTGTTCCATTTCTTTCTACTGATACTGAATTGCAGTGTCACTGAAGTGTCTTTATCCTGCTGCTACAACTTCCAGCTCAGTTGAAACTGGAATTTACTCCTTCAATTTATCTTCAAGCTGAGTAATTATAGACAATGTATTTTAGGTGAGGGTTCATGACATTCATCTGTAATTAGGATGCAAAGTTGTAGAAAAAGAGTAAAGCAATTTCTAAGTGGAGACGTGCCTCTGAAATTCTGCTCGAGCAAAGTAAGATGGTGTGAGATGAAACTTGAGAGGGAAATGTCAAGGCTGAGCACAAACCTGAAGAACTACTTGAAAACACAACCGTGAGATTCAGCCACGACTGAATGCTGCTGAACTGAGATAAACCATCATCTCAAGCGTTTCACTCATCTCACACCTCTGCTCTTCAGATGTTTTCATGCCTGTGACTTTGTTATCATGACCTACTTCTGCTGCTTTCTACTCGACCATGACTTCAGATGAATTAGCCAGCCTTTTTGGCTGCATGAGATAATACTTTTATTTTGTGGTGAGGGGAATGTCTGAGGGGTTTCTGCCTTGAACTGACTCTGATCGTATCAGACAACATACAGCATCAGTGTTCATTCCTTACAGATGTGGTGGATGATTTACTATCCTGAATGGAGGCTGTATATCCTAATCCCACATTTATTTCCCTCGGGGCGTCAGACTGGCTTGTAAATCTTAATGAATGCTTTAGTGCTGAGCTTTTCATCACCAACAAAATTAGGGGGATAACACAATAGGACAGGCCACTCATCTGTTTCGTGACCCTCCCTTTAATGTGAAAGTTATGACTGATACACTTTTAAAGAGCCGAAATAACAAGAAACCTATACCTCCAGTGGTATAAAGCCATGAACAAACAATCCCACATTTTAAGAATTATTAGTACAATGGAGATTTTTTTTTTGGGCATCACTGTCTCCACCCATGAGATCCACCAAGACAAGCAGAGTGGACCTCACTGTGTTTAAACCAGATCACACATATTTTCCTGTGTGTGTCATAATACTGGATCATGACATCAGAGGGCTTCTGAGAAACCCTTTGAGACTTCCACGAGACCACGGCTGCGTCGAGGCCAGTGTGGCCACGGCAACTAAATCATAACATAGCAACAGTATCACAATCACTTTGATTGGGACCTGTATTCTCTCGTTCAGATGCACACTTGAACATTGACTCACATGCAGGTTTGAGAGCTCTGAAAATATCATCTGTTACTGCTTACAGGTTATTTGTAATCAAGTTTTGATTGCTGTTGAATAAAGATTTGAAGAATTGAATAGCGAACTGAATGATGGAGCTCTAGCTGGTGTCATGTGTTCTCACCACAGCAGTGTGTATCTGGCATGTCGTCACACCTTGTGTTACTGTGAAATGTGGCGTGCTGTAACAGAGCTCTGCGCTGATTTGTGTTGACAGCTGCTCAGTGGCAAAACACACAAGGCTCCTGTCATTTGGCAGATAATATCAATCACACAAAGGCCCAGTAATCGAGAATAAAATGACAAAAGTAGACTTGCAGTTGTGTGTGCGTGTCTGTGTTTCTGTGTTTCTGTGTGTGTGTGTGTGTGTGTGTGTGTGTGTGTAATTCATCTTGACTGTTCCAGCAGACACCTGGAAGTGTTGCTCATGCTGCCCTCACAGCTGGCTGATAGTGAATATGAAGTAGCAGTGTGGGAAGATCATGATACTGGTACAACTTCCTGTGGGGCCAAACACTTGCTTAATGAGTCATAGTGGCTGGGAATTCAATCGCCGTTCATTCTTCTTATACCATGTCCATCTATTCTCCCCCTTTCCCTTTGAAATTACTCCCAATAAACATATTTACAGATTCTGTGTGCCTCTGACCTTCTTGTGTCTCTCTGTATTTTTTTAGGCGTGCTTTTCAGACGTTAACCATGGCTGAGGGAAGCTGCTTCGGTGCATTGTAGCTGTTTGAGATGACCCAAGCTGGACCTTGCCTCAAAGAAAGAGGACTCGTGGTGGAGGGACATCTGCTCAGAGAGGATAAGATCTAAACACATCATCTGCTGGACCTTTATCTCTTTGTGAGGAGAATAATTTAAACTCTCAAGTATCCGTGCTCTGTCACTTTTTTATTCTTTATCATTTGGTTGTCACCTCCTCAGAAAGAGTTAACACCATGTGCCATGTTATTGTAACATGTCGCTCCATGCTCTGGACACTGCTCAGTATTGTAGTGGCCTTTGCTGAGCTCATTGCCTTCATGAGCCCTGATTGGCTGCTGGGATTCCCCCGGTCCGACTCCAGGGCTGGAGTGGACTCCGGGGAGTACCGTCCGTCTCTCGGCCTCTACAGCCGCTGCCTTCGTGTTGGGTCCAGGGGAGTTGGGGTGAGCTGCGGGCCGTACGCTGGGACATTCGGGGAAGTGGCCAGTGGCTTCTGGCAGGCCGCCATGTTGTTTCTGGCAGCAGGGATGTTGGTGCTCGGAGGAGTGGCCTGTATCTCCATCTTCAGCCTGTGCTTCCAGAGCATCCTGAAGAAGAGCATATTCAACATCTGTGGACTGCTTCAGGCTATCGCAGGTGAGACAGCTATCTGTGTTTGTGTTTAACATGTCTAAAGTAATAGTCCCTATTACTACACACTGTGCACTCAGGAGTCAGTTACTCCATCCATCCATTATCTACCACTTATCCTCACATAGGGTCATGGGGGGGCTGGAGCCTATCCCAGCTGTCCTGCGGAAGGCAGGGTACACCCTGGACAAGTCTCCAGTTCATCACAGGGCACATAGAGACAGACAACCACTCACACTCACATTCACACCTACGGTCAATTTAAATTAGCCAATTAACCTAATCCCCATGCATGTTTTTGGATGGTGGGAGGAAGCCGGAGTACCTGGAGAGAACCCACGCAGACACGGGGAGAACATGCAAACTCCACACAGAAAGGCCCCAGGCCAGGATTTGAACCCGGTACCTTCTTGCTGTGAGGCGACAGTGCTAACCACTACACCACCGTGCCACCCGAGTCAGTTATTGTTAGTTATATATTAGGGATACACAGAAAAAAACAGAAGACAATGAGAGAATGAAGATGTACATCAACAAAACACCCCAAAGCACAATACTACTGTACAGACATTAATCATTTTAAAACCTATACTGAAACTGAAAATTTACATTATTTCATGTTTTAGTTTGAATATATCTTAATGTCAGCTATTGGGTGCTATCTCTGTCTTAATGAAACCCTGTGGAAACAAAAGACAGATGAACAGATTTTCCTCTGCAAAATAGAGATCTGAAGTAAAACGTGGTCTTGCTTGATCAAATAGTTGTGTGTAGTGTTTTGTTGAGTTTTTATGATGTTTTTAGTGTAATCACAAGTTTGCAGTTGTTCCCACTATATGAGAGGAAGCTTGCTACTGAAGCTAATGCTAATAATCTCTGTAACACAGAGTTTATAGTGGTTACACGCCCATGCAAGCCTATTACTGTATGTTTTATAATCACAGCCTTAGGTGAATTTCTGCATTGCTGTTGAGTTTATGAGTTGAAACCTCTGAGTTTATAAGTTGGCAGTAGTGGCATTCCATTGCACATTTTTTCAGTCGGAGGTTGGATATTTCCAAGCACACCTCTCCAAGTCTCACAGCATCTTTCTAGAACAATGAGCTGGACAGGTAGGTGATCTGTCATTATGTGACATCATCACCGCAGGAGCCGCCGAGTGGGGTCTTTCCTCTCGACACATATCAATGCTTGTCAGCTGAAAAATGCATGTATTCTTCACCAGCGTTGAGTCACCATGTTAGAAGCTGCACTGTGATCTGTTTGAGCTTTCAGCCACAGTGTTTATGTGTACCGTGACTAAACCCCTGGTCTCATCATGTGGTCTCTTTCTTTCTCCAGGCCTGCTGCTGATGGTGGGCCTCATGCTGTACCCTGCCGGTTGGGGTTCAGAGAAGGTGATCGGCTACTGCGGAGTGGAGGCCTCACCCTTCAGGCCGGCTATGTGTTCGCTCGGCTGGGCGTTCTACGCAGCCATAGGAGGAACGCTGGGATCCTTCCTGTGCGCCGTTTTGTCTGCACAGGCTGAGATCGCCACATCCAGCGACAAGGTCCAGGAGGAGATTGAAGAGGGAAAGAGTCTGATCTGCCTGCTCTGAAACCTCCTCAGTGTCATTTCTCTTATATGGACACTTAAGTACAGTGGAGGGCAGACAGACACTTTTCTTCATGATATCCTTGATAGAATCAGTGATTGTTAAAAAAATAATAGATGCCTTGGTAAAAAAAAAAATCATTAGGGCTCTGAGACGTGCCAAAGCCTACCTGTTGATTCCAGGTTGAAGGGAAACTAAAATAGTCCACAGCTTCAGGTCAAACTGCCAAAAGGATCATTACCTGTCGAATTATCCAGTGTTTTTGACTATGATATTGTTTATTTTTGTATTAGTTCTTACTGGAAAAGCAGGAAATTAGTTCAAGAAATTGGTAGCGGTTATGTTTTTAGTGTTGTTGTGGGGAGGTTAACCTGCCAGAACAGTGTGTTGGCTAGCAGTGTCATTATAATGTTCACTCACTCGGTTCACCTGCAAACCTCAAAAAAAACCACTGAATACTAGCAGATGTGTCTGCTAAAACTCCCAACAACAGCTTGCATATGTGTGGGAGTGTATGTGTGTATGACAGACATGCACTCTGTAAATGTCCACATGATCTGATTGTAAGGCAGGAAGAGTATAGAGCTCACTTTTCATGTGCCACTTCATGGATCGTTCACTTTAAGTGGAGCTTTCCCTGTTAAACTGATTGTTTGTGGGCCTCTTGCTGCTTATTACCTGGCAGACTGTGTGAACAGAGCAGAAAAGGAACAGAGAATCACCATATGTTTCACTGCGCTCAGCTTTCATGAGGGGATGTTTGCTCACAGCGAGATAAATCAGGCTGCACCAGAGCTTATCAAAGGTTAACCTTGTTATGACACTGACAAGATCTGTGACCCTTTGTTGAGCATTTGCTGGATGAATACAAAATGTGTCATCAGTGTTGCTGGGATAAAGGCAGTCATTTGTTTGGTACTTTTGGTGATCACCTGATATTGTGTATTTTGCACTTGATCTTTAATTCATTTCACATTGCTTCATATTTTCCCAACCGTGCTTCATTATGTTGCTGTAAATGTAAAATTGTATGATTGCTTTGATTCATTGTAGGTCAGATGTGCAATAATTCAACTATATGTGTTTGCTGTGAGAGTGGACTGAGAGGAAGAGACATTTCTAGCCTGTCTGTGCATAAATTAATATGTTGAGCATCTGCTGTTTTTGTTACATTAACAAAGAGTAACAGCATCCGTGGCACATTGTATGATGCTGCATGTATGAGAGGTAGATATGTGTGTGGAGAGATAGTCTGTACTTTGTGCTCAAATAAACCAGGCCTTCTTTAGTAATTCTATCTGTCATATGTATGTATGAAACCTTTATTTTATTCTGAGAATGTCTTTAATTCTTGTTTCCTTTTGTGCTAAAAAACTTCCTGGAGAAACACTGACACCTAGAGATGGAAAGTAGAAGACACAGAGTATGGCAGTAGCTTAAGCTTTCTTTGAGAAAATAAGTCAATCAATGTTTCTTTCAAATTTTATTTCATGTTAATACCATAAATATACAAAACTCAAAACTATTTCACATGCAACAAAGGCCAGACGAGAGTGCATTACATTTTCTTTTTACATTGTGATTGATTATGGGAATCAAATTTTTAACTTTACAAAATATACAAGTGTCCCTTTTGAGTAAGATTCTTCTGATTCAGTGAAATAACACGGTTACAGGTCCAAAACACAGTTTCGCATCAGCAAACTTCAACTGCACCGTTCTGTACAGCGGACCAGCTTGTCAAATACATCAAGAAATGACCCACTGTGGCTTCATATATGAACTGTTAAACTATAGAGACATGGGAATTGTGTGGGAGTTGGTAGCAAAGAAAACTTGTGTGATACAAGTTTAAATAAAACATAGCAAGGGAGCACATCACAAACCAAGATTTAAAAACAAATCTGTATGGACATTTGGTAGATTTCTCACAGCTTTTCAGGACATAGAATAACACTTGAGGGAGTTTTTTTTTTTGCCTTTCATACCAATCCTGCACACACCCTCATCCATACAAGCACACCTCCTGCAGAGTCGAGTTGCAAAGTGACTGAACACTTTTAAATCTAGCTGATGCTATGATCATGTCATTACAAAACCACACAAACATAATGCATAATGTAAAATCAAACCAAACAAAATAGAAATGCAAACAACTTAAATTACACCATAAATAAAAACACGTTTGTCTGTTGCACGAAGTTCAAAGTAAAACAAAAAAATGCGCAATGACATTAAAACAAAAAAAATTCTAAACAAAAGCAATACTGCCGAGATGTATGCTCATTTCATGACAAATTATTGACCTACAACTTCATAAACCACTCGCAAGAGTATTTCATCCACTTTCATGTTCAGTCCTTACATTTGTAACAACAGCACCAGTCATCAAGCATCACTCGCCACCAACCACTACGAGGTGCTAAAGCACAACACAGATGTAACCCACATCCATATTACATTTCAGTGACAGTAGTCTGTACATCTTGGTTCTCAATAACAGTTATTAATGTATATAAATTAATAAATTAACGTTTCTTAGTGATACCACTAAATGTGCAGTAAGTCCAATCCTCAGTTATCATAATCCAACACTGACTCTTTTGTCTGTAAAAATGCAAATGAACTGTTAGTCTATGTAGTGTACATATAAACAGTATCAGTGTTTTATTGTCTATTTTATGTATGCAGGTTAATCTCTAGAAAAATCATAGTTTTACCATTGTCCAGGCCATCTTCTGTGAGAAAAAGCAGCTCACCGCTCTCCCTTCCTATGATGGGATGCGTCCTTTTCAACAGGAAACATGGCAGCACACTGCGGTGCTTAGATTCATAGCAGCGTTAGTTTTCAACCAAGTTTGAAAGGCTACAAAAACAACTGAGATAGAGCCACACAGTAGTCTGTTAATTTCATACATACATAAAGGAAAACTGCAAAGATTTCTCATCCCCTTCATCCCCTTTAGTGCACCAGGCCATGACTGAACCTGTTTCAGGTTTGAGGTGAGAACTGGTGACCTCTCCTGGGTGTTCAGTGTGTCTTTACAAATCGATCAAAACATCATCAATCAGCCAAACAGCCACTAGAGCATGCAGTAACTTCACGGCCCTCTTCCTGCAGAAACCAACCAAAGGAAAATAAGTAGGCAGGCATCGCCCCCAAAACCAGCTACCATCTGTAGCCAGACAAAAGGCTAATAGTGGACAGAATGACTTGCCAAATGTCAAAGAAACAGCTACCTTTAGTGTGCTGAACATGCATGCATGTTGTCATCATGCTGTCAAATGGTACTCAGCCACAGACCCAGCCTAAGATGCCAATCAAAGTAGTACACTGTGTGGGAACAGTTATTCAACAGACAGGCATCACTGGAGCACAGCTGGGGGCTGCAGGCAGATCCTTAAATAAGAACATACCGACATTTCTCCCTCTATGAATTATCAGGATGGTGTTTGTCTCAGAATAGAAGCATAGCTGTAGGACGAGGAACAATTTACTTTTCAGATCTAAATGATGATGCACTGGAATCTAAAAAAAACAACCCAAACAAGTCAGAGCCACGATTCTCTTAAAGACCACATTCACACAAGCAGGCCCAGCCATTTGAACACACAATGTACTTTCAGTATGTGACCAACAAAACAGAGCAATGTGCAAAACACCGTGATCAGATTATCACTTTTCATAACTGTATACTGTATTAACCAGGCAGGAAGATGTTAAGAGGTCATCACCATGACAAAAATAAGGTATGCAAAAACTGCGACCTCGGCCTGACCTAGGATCACCTCGAGCTGACAGAAGAACAGGGAAAGCGAAGGAGCGAGTGTGAGATGAAACCCCACACATTCAGAGCACACCTTGAGCCACTTGGTGGATATTTCAAGGGATGAGAGCAGGCAGTCATCTGATTGAGAAGCAGACTGGAAGAATGTGGGAGACTTCTGACTAAAATCTGATTTTAAGTGAAGCTGGACAACTCTGGTTATTTTATGTGCCTAACTTTTTCCTTTAACTTATTTATGTCCTCTGACTCTGCATATTTTGAGCAAAGTGTACAGAGCAATCTGAGCATAACAACATTCAGAAATTGAATCAATTTGATCTGAGAGCCTGCAGGGCCAGAGCTGTGCATCTACAACTTTTGAATATATGTGTGTGTGTGTGTGTGTGTGTGTGTATATGCTTGTATTTGTGAGCAGCATGTGTGCATGTATGTGAATGTGTGTGTGTGTGTCTGTGTGTGTTCCAGTTTATGGCTGAGGTTTGAAGGCCCCACGAGCAGCATTGGAGGCAGCATTAGCTGCAGCGTTGGCGGCCGCAGTCTGAACGGTCTTGTTTGACATGACCCCAGTTGCAAACTCCTGCTGAGCCTTCTCAAAACTAGCACCGGTGGTACGATACAATGCGTGGACCTAGAAAGATCAGACAAGAACATTAGTGATGTGAAATCTAGTGCGAGGTCTTCAGTTTCAGTGAGGCAGATGGCTAATCACAACACTAGTAGTGAATAATAATGAAACAGCAGAAGCTATTAACCACATGAAGGAACTGGTGGTGACATGTAGGAGTACTTTGTGTTACCTTTTTAAACATAATGAGCGATCCCACAGATAGTGCAGTGAAGAGAGCTGCTATCAGTAACATGATGATGCCCACTGGGATACTGGTGTTCAGACCAGTTAAAGCTGCAATCCAACCACTGACAAAACAATGACAGTGTGAGTGAACTTCTGAATGCACTCGTGGTTGGTACAGAATCTGTAAAAGCTCAAAATACTCACCACGTTCCCCAGCCAGTGATGCCAATAGTTTGTAGAACATGAACTCCAAACTGACAGATATAGACGAAGAAGAAGACAAAGAAGCGGAATGAGCTGTCGCTCCTGTAGTGGAGACAGATGACAAAGTAGTGAGAGATCAATCTGTGACTGATTCATCCACCATTAAACATGACCTCCCATCCCTTCATTCTTGTCTTTACTTGGTACTCTCTTTTCACACAGCAACACTTTGGGGGGGTGACTAGTAAGTCTAGGGTTAAAAAAGGAGAGGCCGATACAAATTTAACCTCAAGAAATAACATGTTTATCCTTTGCTATATCAGAAAACAATGGTAGTCCACAGAGAAGTGTTTCTGCTTCTTTCTAATGCTCCAGAAGGAGAAGTATTTTTCCATGTATCTGCTTACCTGAAAGCCCCATAAAGTGGTCTGTACCAGCAGACAAAAGAACAGGGAGTAAACAGCAGAAACCACAGCATGGCCAGGCCGAAATCTACACCACGAGATGCATCCACACAGAACCAGGCCAGGCAGCCGAACATGTTCACGAAGAGCGTGCCTGCATGAACTGCAGGAGAAACAACAAAATTAGGCTCATTGAGTGTAATTTGACACAGGAATTACATGAAAATATATAATGTATGATCAGGAAAGCAAATAAAAAATATTTTGAATGTTTTCTAGAGCATGTAGGTTTGACGTGATAGGTGTGTTTGATGACACATCTGCAGATTATTTTATGACATGGTTTTTCTTGCAGTGCAGTATGTGGGTTTGTCTAACCTATGTGTTCTGACGGCAATGTTGAGAGTTAATAATATTCATGGGTCTTGTGTCAGATGTTCCACTTACACATCCAAAGGTTGTACATGATCTTGACTGTCTTTTGGAACTCTACAGGAATGTCTACTGCAATATCATGGTAGAAACATGGACCAACGGGGAACTTGTCTGGCAGAGGAGGCCAGTTGTTCTTACGCCCTGTGTGGACAAAAACAACAGTGTTTAGATAAAATTAATGATGAATAAAAATGAGTTTTTACCACCATGAGGCATACTTATGTCAAGTATGTGTGTCAAATGGAACCAAACGTCTTTCGCCATGGCAACACATCGACTTAAGTCTCCTTCAGTCTTAATTATGATTAAAATCACTGACCTCCTGCAGCTCCATGGGACTGTAACTCCCTCTCCCGACGATCGAGCTCTGCCGCTTTCTTCTCCAACTCCTCCTGCCTTCTCAACAACTCAGCCTGAGCACGTGCTTGGTCCTAAAAGACAAAGAAATGCTCTTAAAATTCACCACCCACCATCTGACAGGAGTTATGATATCCAGTCAAGTAAGTAATGAAGATATTTTTCGGGTAAGCAAGCTTGAGAAGGGAAAAGGGGGTTACGATTGGAAAAGCAGTCAGTTACTGTTGTTAACTCACTCATCTTCTTCAGTTAGTACTAAAGCAACTACAGTATATACAGTAATGGTACTGCAAGAGGAAAAGTACAAATGGGAAAAGTGAATGAATTCACACTATTGAAGACAGTGACACATTCAAAAGGGTATGGAAAACATCAGATAACAGACAGTACCTCATTACGCCTCTGTTGGGCCATTAGAAACGACATGAGTATATGAAGGACAAGAGAAAATATGAACCAGAAACAAAGACAGGGTGTCTGTGATATAAAACTACACATGAGTCAATACCTTAATAAAAGTTTTGTGTGTAGTACCTGAGTCTGTTGCTGTGAGTAAGCCGGCGGCTCTTCTGTTGGCTTCATGATAGCAGGTTGTGTGTTCTGCTGCGAGGGGACAGGAGCAGCTTTAGGGGCATTCCCAGGGGCTGCCTGTGGACCAGCATAGACCTACTATATTAACATTTTTGCAATCAAAAGACAGACCTTGAACCAAAACTGTAATTAGGCCACAGTCATATTCTGTCAGAAAAATGATTTGTGAGATGTTGAAGGAGAGAGAAAGGAGGGTAGTGGATAAAATGAGGTCAATGACTCAGAAGCACACACAACACATGCATGCACAAACTCATCAATGGTGATGCTTGTAAAGCTGACCGTTCTGGCGTCTGTGAAGGGGTTATACTCTTCCAGACCACCAGGAGGGGCAGACCGGGTCACCTGCGTCACCGAAGGATCCTACAGGACACAGATGTTCAAAAATGGGATTCGAAAACTACATCCATAAAATCCAAAATGTGTTTGTATTGTTGTTGCTGACCAGTTAGTCACTGAGTCTATTGATTCCCATGTTCTGACCAGTTAGTACTGTTGTGTTTACAGGATATAAGGTGGAAACAGCAGGATGAGCTATATACACCAAATAAACAAAGAAGACATGTTAATCTGTGTGCCGTGAGGTTGATATTGAGGCTATTTGAGGCACTATGAGGGATCAGGAGAAGGGAAAGGGCGAGCATGTAATTACATGATGGGACAGTCTATGGTGGTCTATGATGGCACACTATGTGCTATAATGAGCCAGCAGCAGGTTTTCGCTTCAATGACTCCACCCACTGATTAACACACCTGCAAGTACAGGGGAGGGACTTAACATTTAAATGACCCACTCAGGTGTCATGTTAAGATGAAAACAAGCACACTCTTGGCGGCCCCTGGCTACAGTAAAAGGTAAGATCGATTCAGGAGAATATGTAATTTTGCACACAGCTGTAGCACAAATAAAAAGTGTATTACCTGCATCTAACCTACAAAGTAGCTTATCTTTGCTTACAGACTTTTGAACGCCTTTTCTGGAACACCGACTAGTAGTAAGTCAATGTTTCGAGGCGATATGAAGTGTTAGGATTGTGTGCAACATTTGTCCATACAGTTTATTGAATTAAAGCTAAATTAAGCTTGCTTTGGTAAGTATACACCTCCAGTGACACATTTAAATGTTCAAAGTCTGCGTCCCAGTGAGATTTGCTGACAACTGAAAGCACAGAATGGACCGAACTGATGCTAGCACCAGTTGGTTAGCTAACTTATTTACTAGCAGCTACCAGCAAGTGTTTACAGACGGTGGGCAGAGCTACCCAGCTAACATCGTGTGTCTTTGTTCTTTGGTGGCATAGCCGTTATTACAACGTTGAAAACAATCATGCTTCGTAACAACATGTTAGCTAATCCTTCACAGCTTAAGAAAACAACCATATAATGTGTCAGTTATTACATAAACGACGTGAATGATGATTAGCTCGTTCTGCTGCCTGGCCCTGTACCAATGAAAAGCTCTAGCTAGCTAGCTAGCTGTCAAGTTACAAGCTAAGACAGTTAGCAGGGATGCTAACATAAGACTGGCCTCATTGGGCTCTGAAGCATACGGTAGCAAGCCAGCTAGCTCAGTTAGCTACCTGGAAGGGATTGCTGAAGTCCGGGTCTGCGAACGGGTTGCTGTCAAAATCGGACATTGTACAGCCTTTCTAATAACAGTTTTCTGTGCGGAAGAGCTCCCCGATTCTCCAGGGAAGGTTCAGCCTCTTGATTTGACTGTCTCTCTCTGCTTTCTAGCTGTCTTCTCCGCCTCCTGCTGATGGAGAGCCCCTACTTAGCAAGCTAGCCAGTAGCACAGAAATGGCAGGAGAGGATGCGTGATGAGCGGCACCTTCTTACGTCACTGATTCAGCACCGCGGACAGCATAACGGCTGACAGGTAAAGTACTTAATAGTACGTCACATTACTGTACATCATAGTACATGATAATACTTCACAGTACATCATAGTACGTTATAGAACAGTACATCATGGTACATGATATTACTTCACAGTACTTCACAGTACATTATGGTACATCACAGTACATCCTAATACACAGTGGTGTAGTCTATGTGATACACAGGTATACTCTGTATAGAATAGAAAACATCCCAAATTACCTTATAACCACTACAGATGCACAAAGATACATATCAGCATGGATTCCAGGGGCCCATGATTGACAGGGGCCCAGAGAGGCCCCTAATACAATTATAATACTGACAAAATACTATGACAATCAGTAATAAATTCACAGTTAAACAGTGATGTTGCTAGGTACGCGTGCTGTGTCCCTGATGCATTAAAATCTAAAATGACGCAGTAAAATTGCTATCCATGCGTCTGGGGGATGTGCCTCATTTTCCCACGAAAAACGATGCATTGTGATCAACAACTCATGTTTAAAATCACAGTAACTAGCAAAAGAAACCCTGTTGTCAGCAGAGCAGACAAGCACTGTTTCAACCCTCTGCGTATCTGCTCAGCGCAGACATGATCCCCTGTACACAGTATGGACATGCTAGTTAAGTTTAATGCCACCAAAACAACTAGCCACTGCGGATTTCATGTGAACTTCATAGTAAATAAAGCCACGTTTCCACTGCTCGATGCTCTACTCATTTGTGTTGATGTCACTTGTATAGCCCAGTATCACAATTTACGAATTTGCCTCAGAGAGCTTTACAATCCCTGTCCTTTACAAACTACCCTCGATTAAGGAAAATTTCCAGCAACAAAACTAACAGGGAAAAAGAAAGGGTAGGAACCTCAGGAAGAGCAAAAGAGGAGGGATCCCTCTTCCAGGATAGACAGACATGTAATAGATGCCATGTGTACAGAGTAACAACAATGCACACTCTATATA
Organism: Synanceia verrucosa; assembly: GCA_029721515.1. Classification (NCBI taxonomy): domain Eukaryota; kingdom Metazoa; phylum Chordata; class Actinopteri; order Perciformes; family Synanceiidae; genus Synanceia; species Synanceia verrucosa. Next base: position 17,658,345 of record CM056551.1, on the reverse strand, counting down.
ACAACGGTTAATACAGATGAAATATTATGGAGAAAAAGTCTTCAGGAGGATGAAGAGCAGCATCAAGCTGTCAGCAACTCAGCAACTCTGAGCAACAAGTCTTCCTCCCCACCACGCCAAACAGATGGAGCATGACAGTATGTCCTCCTCTCCTCCACCAACCAGAAGAAGCCTGTTAGCATGTCCTCCTCTCCACCATGCCAAATGGATGGAGCAGTGGCAGCATGTCCTCCTCTTCACCACACCAACCCAGAAGCCTGGGTAGCACCGCTCCACTACGCCAAACAGGAGAAACCTCAGCAAGATGTCTTCATCACCACCACATCACACAGTACCAAAAGATGAAGACTAGTCTGCCCGACCACTACTCCACCAGGTAAACTGGACCCATGGATACCTGTGAGATGAGAAAGCAAATGGACTCAGAAGCAGAAAGCTATTTTGTAACATGGATTAATGGGAGGAAGAGGAAATGCGTCCTCTTCTCCACTACTCCAACAGACAGGGCCTAAGCAGCATCGCCTCTTCTCCTCCTCACCAAACAGATGACACCACCTCCTCCCCACCAAGTAGCCTCAGCCCATGGATACCTGCCAGATGAAAATGCATCAGGAAGACGTCGGGGAAGAAGTCAAGTTAGTAACGTGGCAAATAAAGAGGGAGAGGAGCTTAGAGGAAGTCTAGGCCTATAGTAGCATAACTATGAACTGATCCAAGGCAGCTTGAGTCAGCCTTGATTCTCTCCTAACTATATATATATATATATATATATTTGACAGCTATAGCAATCTTTATAAGATTGCAAGTTACATGATACATGATGAGCAATATGATGAAAATATGAGTTCTATAACAATAATATAACAATAATCCAAAAATACAATATGCTGATAATTTGCTGTAGTTTTCCCCATCCCAAAAATAATGTCAACCCGAAATTATATACATAGATGCTCACTCACTGTACACTAAAGGGAATGTTTCCACATGTTAAAACTTTACCATCCCCAAAACACAATTTGAAAAGAAAAGCAAACCTTGCCCACATAGAGCTGTGAGGTTGAATAAACAAACAACAGAAAAGATTGTTATTGTCTGGTTTGTCTTGTGCATCATGTACTGTATGCACATTACATAATGTTTGAGCTGTAGGTCAAACACCACAGCGATCCCCTCTACTTGATGATTATGATGATGAGATGCTTGAAGTTAATGATGATGAGGGGGATGATGATATATGATGTGTGAGCTGTTCACTTGGTCTCTAGCCTGTGAGGAGGAGCGGGAGAGGCGAACACACACCACTTATTTCATGGTATACTGAGACAATTTGAATTTCACTCATCGCTATAAGAAGTGTCAGACCCCCTTAGAGTTCCTGTGGTGCATGAGTGTGAACGCAGGTGTTTTGTTTTTTTTTTTTCCAAATTTTGAGGTTTAGTTAGTTGCTCAAAATGACCACTTGGGGGAGCTATAATCTAATACGTCTCCTCAACCGTTTCTGCAGAATCCTTTCTCATTTGCCATCAATTTATTTTCATTCAAACAAAGGGTGACCATGTGAAGAACATCACATCAGTTGACAGCCTGTAAATGTGATTTAAACATTTAAGCACCATTTACTCAGATTAAGTTTCAATTGAAGAACAAATGCTATTAGGTTGAAATCTTACAGTATGTGGTAAATGATGGAGGATAAAATATTCCCTTTTATTGTTTGAATCTTATCGCCCATTTTTAAACAAAGGCACCGTGTTACTTTGGTTTTATAGTAGCCTAACACTTCATACCTTCAACTTATACTCATGTGCTCTTGTTAATAAGTATCTAAACACCTTAATACCCTGCTAATGTGCTCCTTCTGCTTTATACTCTATACCTATATAATGTTTTGCACTGACAGACTACATAAACTCAAACTGTGGAGTCATTACAATTCAAGTCCTGTCCACAAACACTCTCACATGTATACACAAACACACATGCAAAATGAGCATTGGTTCCTTCCCTAATCTTGTATTAATGGACCCAATCACAGACTCTATGAATAATCAATGGCCAGTGGTCTGCAACCGCAGCGCAGACCTTGAGTGAAACTGAATTTTCCTAATAAGACACACACACAAACACACACACACACACACGCACACACACACACACATACACTCACTCACTCACATGCTCTCACACACCTTGAGGCCCTAATAAGCACTGATGCACTGCGGGTTGAGAATACGTCACATGGTTTGTTTGCTGCAGGATGCATAAGATAAACACGCTGTGCAACCTGTGAACCTACGGATGTACTGTATATGTGTGTGTGGAAAACAGTGTGAAAGCAGGGGCTGGTCTGTCCTTGCCTGCTCTCTCCTCTCTTTCGTATGCTGCTTTCCATAGATGGCTCTGCGAGGAAACAACCGCTTTGGCTAATAGCTGCTGCATTAGTCTCTTAACCAGCTGGTCATGGCCATTTAGAAATGTTCATTAGGTCGCAGACCAGAGTGGATAGGTGTGATAGTTCACTCCCCACTGTTGACTGTAGAAAGACAGAAAAAGAGATGGAGGGAGAGGTAATTTACTGGCCAACATGACGACCAAGTGTTAAAAGCCCCACATGCAATTATCATCATATTGCCCTGAATAAAAACCTTGCGCATAATCATCTCATTAAGGTCTATGAGTGTTATTTTAGGGCTCTGAAAAGGTTGGCTAAGCAGGACTTGATATTATGGCTTATTAATGCTGCAACATCTGGTGGCATTCTGGCAACAGTCTGATAGCAGTCTGAGCTGGAAGATTCAGTATTGAACTGATGTTATGACCACAGACTGCACTGTCCTTATACTATATGGATGGAGATATAGATGCTCTATATAGATGCATGGTCATGTATAGATTTGTTCATGGTGTGTGTGTGTCTGTGTGTGTGTGTGTGTACATGTACATGTGAATTTGTTTGTGCTTTGGCCAGTCAGAGCACATTACACACCGCAGAGGGAAACGGCGCTCTATCGCCGGAAAAGCGATTGATTCTCCATTTCCATATTAATGAGCAGATTTGTTAAGAGCCTGCAGGAGAGGGAGAAAATAACAGGGTCTTCATAGGGCACGACATTTATAAATAAAGCTGATGCGGAGAAAAATGGAAATTAAACCTTTTAGTTTAATAAATTTGAGGCGTCCGCAGCAAAGCGAGCGATTTGCATTTCCATTTGTGGCCAAATAATGAGAGTGCGGGTCCATGATGAGCTTGCCTAGTGCTGCTTTTGGGCCTCAAACAGTCAGACAATCACTCCGGCGTGCAGCCCTCCACATCAATGTCATTAGCTCAGGCCTGTTAAATCTGCTACTTGGCTTTCTAAGATTATTTGGTGAACTAGAGATTCCTATTGTCACTTTGAATGAGGAATAGGATTGCACTCACAGTAAAATATATTCACTTCTGTATTTCCCAGCTTGGACATGTCTAGGCTATATCTTTTTCCTTGAATGTTCACCATCCTCTATACATTCAGGTGTCACTTTAAAATTATCCTTTGTTGCTCTAAAACAATTCTGTCGCTCTCTGTCTTTCTCTCTGCCTCTCGTAAACACTTGCACTTCAACACGCAACACACGACTCACAAACACACACAAAGCATCACTGATTGAATTTATTGGGGAATGGATGTTGACTAGACCACTCCAAGTAGGCTAGATTGTTGTTGTTCCCCGATTGACAGACAGACCCAGAGCGGCTGATTGAAAGTGCCTTTTAGCTTGCTCTCACTGTATATTTGATTTGGCAAAATGGAAGGGGAGTCCAGTCTTTTCCCAGGATGCAAACACAAGTCCCTGTGTTTGTGTGTTTGTGTGGGTGTGTGTGTTTGTGTGTTTGTGCGTGCCATGCACACGTTGATGAGTGGCTGCTTTGGTAAATGCTGCATAAAATATCCCCCTTTCAGGTATTAATTGAATAATGCAAGCACTCCTCTTGTCAGCCATCAAGTGGGCCACTTTCTCAGTGGCCTGTGCTGCTCTCCTTGCCTGTGAATTGACTTGATTTATCTGTGTTGTTCCAGCCAATGGATGCCATTTGTTCCAAATGTTTGACATAAACATGCAAAGAGCAGAGGCGTGCACTCATAAAATAAGCTTCTAGACTGTTGTTTTACAGCCCAAAGGGACTGATGGTGGAGGGAGGGGGAGACTTTCAGCCTATCAAATCATGTGGAGCTCTGGTTGAGCCAACGGCGTGTTAAAGTTCACTTTCAACCAATGATGTGATGAAAAGGAACAAGTGCCGCCATAAAGAAAAAAAAAAGAAAGAAAGGGAGAGGAGAGGAGAGGAGAGGAGTGGGGTGAAAAGGAGCATAGAGGAGAGAGATGGAGTGCTCTGGGAGGAGGGAGAGTGCAGCGTTCTGCTAAATATGCATACTTATTTTCCATGCCTTTTAATGGGACACATCTCATTGGGCGCCTTATGTCTGCTTCCATACTATAAAAGATATTTAGCTTTACACCTGCAGGAAATTCCCTATAATAAAGACAATGTTGGCATATGGGAAGCTTTGCTGAGTCTGCTCTATGCTTTCTAGTGCTGTCAAGACACCTATGGTATTAATGCAGCTTGAAAAGAATAAAGCTGATTACCGTAGATTTATATGAATGTGTATTTGACTTTTATCTTTGTGTAGAAGTGATGGGTGAGACCAATGAGGATATTCCTTAATTTACAGTTTTTTGTAGAGGTACACCTTCCACTCAGATGTTGTCTGTATTATGTGTATGGATTAGACTCAGATGTGTGTGCATGGCTTGGTGCATGTGTGTCTGCTGTGCACATTGGGGTTCGATTTGCTGATTTAGCACCTCTCTAATTTTCCGCAGGGTAATATTTGCCTCACCCACCGTCATCTGTTTTTATTATCCGGGTGAATATGTTTGTCTAAGGATATCAATAATCATAAACAAAACCATGACTCTTTCACCTCTCTTTGCGAACCCCTCTCGATATCTCTGTCTGTCTCTCATGCAAGGCTGCTCTCAGCCTTCGTACTCTTGATTGCGCACAGTCTTCATGTTTCAACGTGTAATTGGTGAAAAGCAAACATTATCAACCCCAGTTTCAGTCAAACTATGCTCTGCACATGCTGCACATAACCACACAGATTCACACACACTGCGCTGTGGCTCATGCCTTGACTGAGTGTGTGCTCTCCTATTACAGACAGTAATTACCGTCAGTCACCCTGTGTGTCCATAACAAGCCAGCATAATGCCCTAATCAGGCCTGGATTAATCCAACCCTCTCTCTAATCACTCTAAAAGTGATTTATATTGTTTTTCCTGTTCGGAACAAATGAAATCTGTAGCCTAAATTAATACTGGCTTTTCATCACTGGGAAGTTAAAAAGCCAGTAACCATCACATTCTCGTCATTAAGGCTGTGTGCGCGCACACACACACACGCAAAAACACTCACATACATATTTAAGTTGAAAGGAAAAAATACATAATGGAATATCCCATTATCTTGGCAAACTAATAACATTAGTCTTCTGTTGAGAAAGGCTTTCAGACCAAGCAAATGGGGTCGTCAGAGGAATAACTGAAATTGTATTGCTCCTCTTTCATATTACACATGCTGCTTTGATTTAATAATTATCATTAGAAAATGGTTGCTGATAAATGACTTCTACACTGTACTTTGTGTTTGATCAGATTTTTATTTTCCAAGAACTTTTTGAGGTGTAATTTAAGTGCGCTGAGCGTTTATTGGCCGGCTCCACGTATCTCAGCACAGGATTTTTTATAATAGACATGAAATCATTTTCGTTTTATCCATCTACCAATTATTCTGATGAAAAATGCTCTATATCATTCGGTAGAACTCATTTGTCAAATTGCATCAGCCACAATCCTGCGATTTCGTGGTCCCGAGCATTCATTCAAGAAAGCATGCCTCCTATTTTGGTCCATGCCTCCTACTTTGTTCGTTTCCATTGTTAAACAAATCAATTCCAACCCTGACTCGCTTCCCATTGTTTTTCATTATGAAGAACGAAGGCCGGACACGAATCATAACAGAACCCTGAAATTTCCTGCTCACTACTCAGTTTGTGCTCAGAATACAAACCAACACACAAGACGCACATTTAACAAATGCAAATTGTGTGGCAATCTTGTCGAGCTATCTGGGGCTCCTGGTTCCATATTCATTTCCTCCACCCCACTGTTCACAAACTCCACAAACAAGCCTGGGGTGAACTGAGAGCGATAGGAAATGGAGGTCTGACAGTGTCCACTATCTCGCCCTCCTTTCTTCTCCTTTTATCTCTTTCTCTTCCACGCCGTCTCTCACCTTTGCTCCCCTCTCCTTCCTCCCCTCTCCCTCTCTTCTCCTCTGTTCTCTTCATGCTGTGTAATTCTCATCTTACACACTCTGTTGCTCTGGACTATGAATAATGCATGGTGTGTGAGAAATCCTCAATCTCATGCTTGGCTCCCAGCGAGCATTACGGAGCTTGCATCTCTATTACGGAGATGAATAGGAGAGAGGGGAATATCGCATAGGATACGCTCTAACTTCATTGTTTGTTTTCAACATTAAAGCCCCAATCTGGGATTTCTTTAAGCACATATGAATTATGTATATAAATATACAAGGAGATGCTTTGCTGATGAAAAATAAGATTGTCAAAACTTTTATAATCCGCCATATCGTTTCCATTTCTCTCCAGTGTCACAATACAAATAGATATGAACGACAAAAGCAAACGATTTACAGCTTGAGAAAAGATTTAAAATTCATGCTCTTGTATCCTGCCAGCCCTTGAAAAATAATTTTATTTTTCAGTTAATCAATTCTTTATAGAGAACTACTTGAAATTCAATCAAATGACGTTATAAAAAGCAGATCCATAACATTTTTTGCTGTGGTGTGTTTCAGTTCTGTAGGGTTTTCTTTCTTACCGTCTCTGTGATTTGATTATTTGGAAATGAAAAGATGGCAACTGCAGTGACAAAATGCATTTATAAATACAGGAGTCTGGTTGGGCGCATGTGTACATGAATCTCTGTCTGTGTGGGTTTCACCGTATGAAAATGAGTTTATAGCTGAAATGCTACTAATAGTTATAACAAAGCAGAATGGAGTTGCCATTCAGAGTGGGGAAAAATAAAAAAAGATTCAGATGTGGAAAGTGGCTGTGCTATGTTGTGGTGAACTTGAAACAGATTCAGTTTTTAAAAGCTTTTTTGACTTTTCCATGCTGGTGTCAATCTCGTCTTATCGATTGACATCAAGGGACATTCACAGCAACGCAATTGCCATTAAGGGAAAAAAAGTGTAAACTATTTATTTGTCTTCTGACAACCTTGCTGTTCCTGAGCGAGCACTATGCATGTATTAAGTGTGTGTTACTGTACTGTGTGAGCCATGCTACGACATAGGCCCCTGTTTTATGGAGTGTGTACATGCGATAAAAGCACTGAAGAGTTAAAGTGCTTTTCTACCATGCTCAAAGCCATGTGTCAGCACTAGACCACTAAATCCACACAATTCCCTTGAACAGTTTCCCTTCCTCTGATAGTCTATCATTCCTCTGTTTCAGGTGGTTGGCCACTGTGGCTGACAGGGCCAAGTCCTTGAGGAGATCATGTGTCTGTGGAAAGTACAGGACAAACATTGATGTTTGAGCTTTCAAACCAATGCCCTCCGTCTGCCGTGCTGCAGTCAATGTCTCTATAACAGAGGTCCATGCTTAGCACACAATTTTACATTTTTAGCGCTTTGAAATATCATATACAGAGCAGGGGGATAAAACACCATTATTAATGTGTTATTCACTGTGTCTAGCTTGATGCTCTGCAGTATCTTCCCTATATTTCACCAGTCTTTTTATTTTCCATCTTTATGTTCTGCTTCACCCCGTGTCTCACATCATTTGTGACATAAAGCATGGATTGAGAATATTATGGATAAAAACCTCCCCATTATTCCATGGTGGGATGATGGAAATCTTACAGAAATATGCCTCCCATTTTGGTAGACATGGTTTACTCTTTCTGTCTTTTTCATGCCCATCTTGGATGACGCCCAGATGAATCACACTAACGACCTGGGCCCTGTGCTGCGGCACTGCTCTGAAATTAATATCTAAGGAATGGAGATATAGGGCAAATGATGAGAATAGGAACCCGATATTCACTCTTGGGTACTACGTGCTCAGGCACAGACACACACATTCATGCACTCACATACACTGCACACAGAGCCTGACAGGCAGGCTATTATCCCCCAGCCTGGGCCGCTGTAATTGGCTATCGCTTTTTACAAATGTGGCTCCGTCTGACTCGCATATCAGCTCTCGTCTCATCAGCCGTGTAGGGGTCACCATGTCCATGCTTGTGTGTGTGTGTGTGTGTGTGTGTGTCTATATGTGTGCATGTATATAAGTAGGGGTCACTGGTGTGCCCATCGCTCTCATGTCTTCATTTTACATGCTCATTTATGTTCATGCTAAACGAGCCAACGTTTGCTAAGTGTGTCAGTGGCTGGCTCCTCTTTAGCAGTGCCGGAGTATTTAGCCATTAGTCTGCTAATAGCATCAAGATCATTCCAACACCGGCTAGCTGATGATGAAATATTAGCTTTTCTCAGGCCATTATTACTTAGTCTGGGCTTGCCTTGGAGGTCAGGGTCATCTTATTTCTCACACAGATATCAAATCAACTGAATGTGCAGAGTAATTTCTTAATTTTGTCAGTTTGTAAAAAAGCCCAACAGACTACTGTAGGTTGGTTTCAATAGCAAGGATTTACTTTTCACTCCAAAAGGTGCAGTTTTGTCTTCTTTTGTCTAATAGCCCTGACTTTTTTACCTTTAATTATATCTTGATGTACATTTGTACAATTTTTAGCTTTAACAGTTAGTACTGCATGTTTGTTTACCTTTACCATATGTACTACTGTGTTACATTATTCATCTATACTAATTATGAAATCATATATACTAATATAAATAATAATGTTCTGTATCAATTACATTACGCCATGTATTATATTAATTAACAACCTCGATATAGTCTAGTCTAATCATACACATAATACAGACAACCTAAATTGAAAAAAAATAATATTTATTCAGTTTAAAACTCAGAGATTATAAATAGAAGTCATTATTAAACCATATCTCGTACGTAACCTGCATGTCTTGGATTGTTGACACTCTGCTGTGCCCTGTAAAGCTGATGTGTAGTGGACAGAAAAAGCAGTATATTTATATAATCACAGAGGTGATGCTGGTGATATGTTTAGCTCTTGCATGTGACACACGGAGAGTATTTAACATGTAAAGTGCATCTTATCCCTCTGAAAATGCTTTCCAGAGGTGTGGCCTTGAATGAGAAATGTTGAGTTACTGAGTAGAAGGACAATAATAACATATTACTTATGAATGGCCCACCTGTCTTTTGTGTCGGTGCACCACAGGTTTGTCGTTCTACTTTACGAAGAGTCCCTGATGTCATGGCGTAATTACTTTCCCACTAGGCGGGGCTCTGGAGCTGAAATTACATCACGCATAATAGGGTTGATTTAAACTTATATTTGAAAAGGCAACTGCTTGCCTATCATAATCTTGCACCTTGTTAATCCTTAACCAATGAATTAACCCTCATTACTGGTGTTGGAATACAGATGAGTGCTCTCTCTCCCACTCTAACTCTGAATCTTTTCCCCTCTGTCCCGTTCTTACCCTTCATCTAGCTTTCTGTGATGGGGATGTCTGGGGTCAGTGATTCTGTCCTGTGTCGCCCCTGATAGTTCTTCCTGCATTCAGATTTTTCTGACCTTAGATCAGCTGACCACTAAAGCACTTTAAATCTCAACCTATCCAACAGCCAGCTGCTCCCCCACAGAGTAAAAATTGCCTCATATCTCACGGCGTGTTTGTCTTTCTATCTCATATGAGCAGAGGGAACAGTGTGTTTCCTTAAAAAGGAAACCGTGAGCAAATGATCTTCGGCAATGCTTCAATTTCAAATGACAAAGTAGAGACAAAGGGCTGAGCACTGGTGTGAGATGAGCTTTATCCTCAGGTGTCATTTACACCTGGCCTCCTCTAGTCTGTAAATAATACGCCTCAGCTCCACTTTACACACAGGAGTCAAGTGCTCTCAGCCAAGGTTTGGGTAGAGCACTATGTGTATGTGATGAGGCGTTTTTTATTTTTTTTCATTTATTTATTTATTTTACAAAGCACATGAATCAATCCAGCTCCAAAAAACACTCCTGTCATGAATGAGTGAATTTGATTTTCTTAGTCTGAAAATCCAATATGTTTTCGAACAGAATCTATTGGATCACGGTTGTATTGCCCCCGGTGTAATGGAGGTGTTTTCTAATGATTGTATTTGATTGACACCTGCCACTCGGTTACCCTTAGATGCAGACAATCTTTCAGACCACTGACAAGAAGCTAAACAATAGAAAAAGCATGTGGAGATCATACATTTCTCGCATTTACAGAAGATATTAAGAATTATGTTTTCCATGCACTATTGTTTCCTCGTCGTACTGCTGTGCATCCTGTGAGAGGCGGCGTCCCTGTGCTCCTGCATCCAGATGAACGTCCGGTCTTATTGTGTGTGACCTCCGTCTCTCTGGCTGTTTGCTGTCTTGGATAACATTTTGACATTCCAGTCTCCTCTCTCAGATGCTGCGATGCCTCGGACCCAAGGTGGATGGGGGGCCCAATGATAAGGCTTCACTCACAATTAGCAGGCAGGAGCAGGGAGGCGAGAGGGGGAAATTGAACTGTCAGAGAGAGAGAAGAGAAGAGAGGAGGAGAGAGGAGGAGAGAGGAGGCTGGGATGGGGGGGAGTGACCCCATCCTGCAAAATGGAGCCCGTCATAATTTGTTCATTTGGTGCCCATCAGGCTCTACCTTCTCTTTCTAACACCGCTCTGCTGACCTCCCTCCTCTCTTTCACCCTCTCCTCACTCTTCCATCGCTCACCCTCCATTTCACCTCCCTGCTTACCTCCACTCATCTCAGCATCCCCTCCTCATTTTACACTATTTGACGGTACACGCGATATGATTGAGCTCTCCCCTCTTGCCACACTCACACTGCAGCTGTTAACAACATAATTCTTAGTAAATGCATCAATTGGTGAATTAAGAAAAAAAATGGCTTTGGGAGTGAGAAGAAAAGCAGTTAACGTAGACGGAGGCCCACATCTGCCCTGCCTCTCTGGAGGATGTGACGGATGACAATGTTAATATTAAGTAAGCAGAGAGGCTTTTAGCAGCTCTGTATTTAAATGTCAAATGATGGGCCCTAATGAGATAATACTGCTGAGAGCAATTAGCCTTCTAGACACAGAAAACTATTCACGCCAACATATGTAGACTCACACACATGCATACTTACTTTATATTGCTGAGTGGACAAAACTGCCACTTAAATAGGAAATAAAGTTTGTTTTTAATATATACCCTGATTATTTATTCAAGGGCTGTTAAAACAAAGTCAACATGTTACAGTGTGTTATTACTACATGAACATTTGGTTAGTTTAGTCCTGAACATAGAGTATAGCTGACTGGCAGCTGATCTGAAAATGTGGTAATGATGCTAAACACATCAACAAGTACATGCTGCTGCCCCAGCTTCAGTTACTGTGTTACTCATGTTGCTGACCACATTTGCATTATTTGATCTGGGGGCAAAAATCTGTTTTATTATTAAATTGCTGGAAGGAATTCCCAAAATTAAACCCAAATACACAACGGTGTCACATATTTATGATGGTTGTGTGAAATTGTAATCTTTGGTAGTTCAGCTCTAAAGAAGGATAAATAAAGATCAAGTTTTATTTATGAAATTTATTAAAATGTATTCTTGTCATGTAACAGGATTTTTCAGTTTATTCTCTAACTATGTTTTTTTTGATCAGTTGTTTTGAGCTATTATTTAAGTTTCTTTGTTGGTTGTTGTTGACTGTCTATATTATTATTGGCTAAGTTGTTTAAGTGCATTCATACCCAGTACTTCAACTCTTGCTAAAAATATGTGTCACTGTCATATGTTCTACTCAGGTTTTTGTTAGTAAAATGGTGTTTATGATGAAATACGAAAGCAGAACTTATTTTATCGTTCTTGAATTCACTGAAATTACATTTTTTTGTTGCTTGGCTTGTGCTTTAAAACTTTAACTTGTCTGTTAACTGAAAATGTTTTGTTCTGAAGTGGCATCTTTATTTTACAAGGGCAGTTCCACCAGGTTGAATTGAGCAGTTGCTGCTAATAAGACAATGTAGATTTTCATCTTTAAAAGTCTCTGTCTCTCACGCTCTCCACAGTACACTATGTGTGAATTGTTATATGTCAGCAAGTGTGTGTGTGTGTGTGTGTGTGTGTGTGTGTGTGTGTGTGACAGAGAGGATACAGGTGTTGTTAGCAAGCTCTGAAGGTGACTGCTGGTCTCATCCATCAAACAGGCTTTCCTCAGGCTGATCCCTAATGGATCCCCTCAATCAGAGCCCCTCACTGTCAGTCGCAGTGCAACAAAATGAGAAATCAGGCAACTGGTCGCGCAGCCAAGGTTGGGAGTCATATAAAGGGGACAAAGTGATAAAGACCAGCTCGTGTCCAGCCTGTTGATTAGTATTGAGTGATCCCAGCCTTTCAGCCAGTCATGGCGAAAAGCAGGACATCAATCTGGACAAAGCTATTTCTACAACAACTATAATTCAGCTGTATATTCACCAAATCCAAAGCTGCAAACTTGCCTTTGCCGTGTTGTCTATGCATAGCAGCCGCTACATAACAGTATATGCCTTTTTAATTGCACTTCTACTGTTTCAAATTAACCACTTTTAATGTATCAATATAATTTGATAACAGGCTGTGGACTGAGTGTGCTGGAGGTTTGATTTCATTCTGTCCAATTTACAGCAGTAATGCAAATGTAAATGGTAAATGGGCTAAGCCCTCTCTGTGCTTTAAAAAATAGTCCCGGGCTAATGTAGTTATCAAGTGTTAACGCACTTCCCTTTACCATAGGCCATTAAAATCTATGAATGGAGGACGGATTCAAACAGAGCATTCACTTTCTTCTGTGTCCAGGCCTCCTTACTATGTTAAATGCTGGTTCTGTTTACCTTTCACGGTGATTTGATTTGAGCAGCTAATATGGTGAAAGCCTCTCTTTGCTGTTTGTCTCCAGCTACTCATTCTCTCAGCTTTTAAAAGCCCAGAACCTTTATTCTTGAAAAGGCCTCTATTTGGTTTTATTTGGTTCTATTTGGTCTTACAATATTGGGTTCCACATTTTCCTCAGTGAGCACAGAATGAAAAGGGTTTGAGTGCCGTCGGTGCCTAAAATAGTACTGTGTGTCTGTGCTTGGCTTCTAAATAGATAGGAAAGGTGGAAGGTGATTCATAGAGATATGGAGGAACAGTGAAGTAATCACACTAAAAGCTCTCTGTTTTGCTGCAGGTTGTGCATCACTGTTGACCTCATCACTTCCTGTTAGTCATCTGTACAGTCTGTAATATTGGTGCAGAACTTTTGGACTGATGGCAAACTGTTTCAGTCCGGATTATCAACTAAAAATTTGTGGGTCAACGCGGTCCTGCAGTAGCTGTAAGTGTCCAACACAGGCTATGAGCTCATATACAAATGACAAATTTAATATTATTACTATTTGTTTTGTTATTGCCTTCTAAAACAGCCTGTGTGACTACTACAAAGATGTTCTGCCATCTGCCATCTCTATAATTAACTCTTTGAGTGCCAGCTGTTTTATAAAACACAAAGTGCCTTGTGTCAGCGTTTTTGCCTATTTTTAGTCATCTTTCATGATGCACAGAATATTTTGTACTATGTCTTTGAAAACACAGAATAATAGCTCAAATGAAAGAAGAGACTTGCTATTTCATCATGAAAAAATGATTTTTACCTTGTTCCGTTCTTGTTTTATCAGAGGTAGAGGCCACTCCCATCCTAAATGCCACTTTTTATCCAGAATCTCTTTGTTTTGCTCTCTAATCTCGATCGTCTCCACTTCCTGCTTTGATCTCCATGGCATATACTGTCTCTTTATTCTTCGACTACATCTTGATGTATTATTTTGTCGATGGCGCTCAAGGATTGGTTTTTAATGTCAATGGCACTGAGAGAATTAAGATGTGGTTATGTTTAGGCAACTCACTTGATAAAGAAAATGATATTGACTTTTGGTAGTAGACGTTATATGAACGGCTGTCTCAGTGTATCCAAGATTTTTGGAACATTAAACTTAAGCGCCCCGTTCAAAATATCCAATTTATTGACCATTTGACCAGTTTTTCTTTACCATTTAAATTTCCTTCTATTTGTGAATGTTATTCACTGCTAAAGCTGCTTCAAAGCACCGCCCATGCTGTTAGAAATACAGTTTAAGGGTGGAAATGATGAAGCCTATTGACTGCCTAAAACTTTATGCTAAATAGATATATTATGTGTAAATTTATTGTAGCATGTATTCACACAAACAGGAAAACAAAGGCAGGCACTTTTAAGAGTTTTAGCAAACAACCAAAGTCCAACCAAAGCTGTGGTCTGAATGAAGTAAACTGGTAGTGTTAGTGAGTCATATTCATTCATGTTTTGTCCTCGCTGCCTGTTGACACATTGATGATTTTAATACTGGTGGCCATATTGATTTGGAGGCCTGCTCACAGCCATACATACAGCTGTCTGGTGGTGGGCTCACCGATCATCATACGTCAGTGTCTGGTTGGGAACACCAGGGGTGTGAGCGGCCATCAGAAATTCATCAGGGAGATTCAATGCAGCCTACTTATCTACTATTTCAAGAGTCTGTCCAGTCCTCTCATTATTTATACAGCAGCACACTGTTTGGTTGCAAGAGAAACTCAACAAATGAGAGCATTATGGTGATTATATCAAAGCAGGTTCCAATTTATGTAGCATTGATTCTAGTGCTCGGATCAACTTTTAATGTACATCAACGTAGATTTCTCCACCAGTGATGACATAGACTAGATTTATTAAGAGGACATCTGTTTAAAGTCTTACTGCTCGCTCAGCCTGTCTTTGTTTTACCCTACGTGTTCCCTTCTCTCTCTGAACCTAATGAAGGCTCCTTGGTTACAGTCCATGATTATCATACAGATAGGATCATATCCCATTGATTTTATGCAGATGATCACCTTTCTGTGTACGCAGGCCTGATGGTGGTAGTAATTTACAGAAGAAAATCAATTACCCTTCTCGTCTGCAGGAGTAATTGTTTATTATTTTCCTATTAGACAAACTGTGTTGATCAATGTTATGGAAAGATTGCCCATGAATACTATCAACATAAATAGATTTGCCTTCGACATTAGTACTAGTTTTCCTTTAATGACCTGTACAATGTCAAACCAATGGCACAGGCTGAGATTTAAGCACTAACTGTGTGTGTGTGTGTGTGTGTGTGTGTGTGTGTGTGTGTGTGTGTGTGTGTGATAAAATGTAGGTATTGTTTCTTTGAAGAAAAGTCTCAACATTTAAACTTTTTTTTTTTTTTTAAACCCTCAGTACATCTTGGATTTATCTGCAGATCCACAGATATGTGCTCTGTGGAGGCTTGGCATGATGACACAATTACATTGAAGATACTAAGCACAGGATCACTGTTGTTGTTTCACAAATGTGCTGCTGATGTGAATAGTCAGTGGTTCCCCTGGCCCCGTCCTCAGCCTCTCTGCTTGTTTCAGAGCGGATTGATCTAGACACAAACTAATCACTATTACTCACTGAAGTAATTGGCCCAGCCCAGATCACAGAGTAGCAACCGATCGACTGGTCAGAGGATCGATAACTCTGATCAGAAGAGGTGGGAGCAGAAAGTGGGGCCGCAGAGGAAGGAGGAGGGGTGTTTTGTAATGTGGCAGATCAATCTGACTGAACAGCAGCCCAACAGTTTCTGGGTGTGTTCTAGTCCACCTATCACGTTCACCCTCAACTTTGCTGCTGAGCTCAGTTCTTTACCTCTTTCCCTCATATCTGGATTCAGAAAGAGGCTATGATCATAAGAAATTCTCACATAGTTCATCTTTTTTCTCACTAGAGAAAACACCTGTACACAGTGACAACTTCGGCAAGATATCAGTTGAAAGATTGAACACAAACTTCAAAGCTTTGAACAGTTTAAAAAAAAAAGGATATATAGTATGCTGCTGTACAGATTGTAAAGCACTGAACATCTGACTCAAATTAAATTTTAATTTATCAAGTTAATTTATGATTAACAAATCATAATAAAATCCAAACATTTATGGCTTCCAGCTCCTTGGATATGAGTGATTTTTCTCCTTTTCAAATTATTGTACAAATATGTTTACTGTACATATTGAATATAAATAATGAATAAAGGAAATTATTTAGTGATAATGATGATAATAAGAAAAATAACTAGTAGTTATAACATGAGACACCTAGCTGTAAAGAGTCCTTGATATTCCAGTCAAATAATAGGGTCACTTTTTTCTTCAGTGCTTTTCAACATCCTGTTCAGAGCAGGTCCAGGATTTGTCTCCAGGTGACGCTACAATTCCTTCTCTCTTCTAGTAGAAAGATGCAAATTGAAAAATTAAAGTATGGGTGCTATAGGGAATCACACTATTACCTATAATAGTCCTTTCTAGCTGATGTGGATTGTAACTGAGTTGTTAAAAGAAACTAAAGCACCAGAATGAACTAAAGTAACAGGTAAACATAGACATGAACTCAGATGTGTGATCTGACCTGACTTTACTGCTGAGGTGACTGTGCTGATGACAGAGCCGCTGTGCCCTTCCCTCAGATTACACCAAACACTGGGATCACTTTCCTAACATTGTTTCCTTTTCCTGCTCAGCCTGTTTTGTGGAAAGAGCAGGTGGTCCTAATATTTCATGTGTTCAATGTGTTTGCAACCCTTAGGCCCTCCACTCCTGTCCCTACTCATCATCCCACTGGAGCCCATTTCTCTTTCTTCCATGCTGGTCGTCGTTCTGCTTTTAGGAGGTTCCTGCTCGGCCGGACAGAACGCTGAGCAGAGCGCTGGTCCTCCTTTCAACATTCTCATCTCAGCATCTCCCCTGGTGCTGCTCCTGTCTCGCTCTCTCCTCTCCCCCACCTCCCCCTGCTGCCCTTCTCCCCCTTTTGCTTTCCTCTTTCTTCCCCTTCTCTCTCTCTCTCTCTCTCTCTCTCTCTCTCTCTCTCTCTCTCTGGTTGTTGATTGGGTGTCTGAGTGCTTGTGGCAGCTGTGTGTTGTGTGTAATAGAGCAGAGAGGCTAGTCTGAATACAGCGATGGGAGAATTTGTTTATGTGAGAGATGCATAGATGGAGACAGGTCTCCAGACGATGCGAGCTCTCTCTCGCTGTCATCCTGCATTCAGGCGCTGACAGGAGATCTGAGATTGCCAAATATGCCAGACGCTCGCCCCAAATCCCCAAGCTGCACCCCACAATCCAACCGATGTGTGTTTGTGTTTATTCAGATTTGACAGAATGATTCTGTGTGTGTGTGTGTGTGTGTGTGTGTGTGTGTGTGTGTGTGTGTGTCCAGGATAGCATGCTTGATCAGATCCCCCTGCCACAGGCTTGGTCCAAGGTCCATTACCACTGGGCGATAGAAGGGAGAGACTCTACCAGCTCTTTTTATCCCATCCCAGTGATCTCTTTCTCTTTCTCTGATATGTTAAGTCTGTTCAGTGGGGCAAGGATTCAGCGACCATTGCGTCCCAGAGATGTGTGTCCACCTCTAACAGCTCATTTAGCATTTTCATTCCCCTCTGCTTGGTGCACTTGTAGCAGTATTTGTGTCTGAATGTTTGCGGCAGTTTGTCCAAGTTAGACTTGTCACTTGAACCTCGCATCTTCAGGGACTCTTTGCTTTGTCTTTGTGTCACCATGATGTACGACGATGTGTTATTTAAATCAAGTGTTTCAATTGAATAAACCTTGCTTTTTTTAGTTCATACAGAGCTTCCTTGATTCTTCCAAAGGCGACAGTGGGGCACTGTCTTGCTTGGAGCAGTACTGAGTGTGGCACTCTTTTCCCTAAATGAAAACAAACTAATGTATTGGAATAATATGCTTAGAGGAGAAGACACTAAAGCACAATTAATGAAGACTGAATCTGGAGTGGCTGGTTGGCTCTACAGCTGTTGTTCCCATTAGACTCCATGCTTCCACCATCAATGCAGCTTGGCTAAAACGCGAAGGCTGCATTCTGAGAGCAACCACAGTCGGCATGTTGTGGCCTTTTAACTGCCTTCAGCAATCACATTTGATGCTCCTTAATTATCCAACACTTTCCCTTCTGCCTTGCTGCCTTCTTTCCGCTTCAGCCACAGAGACAGTGCGTTTGCTTACCGTTCTGCCTCTGCCTAAGTGTTCGCCTGCATGTAAATTAATCTTGATTCACTTTACCCTGCCCTGCTGAGTGCTACAAATTACCCTATAGCAACGGAACAGCACAAGTGAAAAAAGCCAAATTGCTGCACTTGATAGGCTGTTGCTCCTGTGCTTTATGCCATTACATTAGGGCTACATAATGAATGCTCTCTTTTGAAAAGTAGTGTGTTGTGTGTTTTTAATTCATCCTGAATAGGGAATGTTTGTGCATCTTCCTCTCACTGTGTCTGTCTGTACATGTTTCTCTAGAAGAAGCTTTAATGAAGGAGGCCTTGCTGGGTAACCACGAGGCGTACATTCACCCACAGTGCCCTCCAAACCCCCTTACAAATGTCAGCATCCATCACTCTATTTACAGGAGCTTTACAAAATTAGCTGCCTTTTGTGCCATAGTCACTCTAATTGGCAGAGGAAGCAAAAAAAAAAGACTGGCTTTTGACACAAACACAGGCAACACATTCACTTACCACAGCACTTGTCTCTCTGTGGATGTTAATGTGAAAGAGGTTTAGGTTTTAATTCACCAGAACAGAATTGGCTCTGGCTTGAGTGCTCCAGTTTCTACCCTGACTGCTCTTCACAAATTTCCCTACCGTCTTTTATTGCTTTTAAACCACAGTTTTATGTTCTTTCTCCACTGATGGATGTTCACTCAGTACTTACTTGCATGTCTGGTGAGAATATGTCCCTAAGAAGTCTGTCTTTGTTCTGTCATCAGGACCAAAAATATATTTTATTTGCTGTGTTTGACATCACCGCATTAGTCAAATATTCTACTGCATATGGAATAACCTTGACTATTGACAAAGCAAGGACACTCATTGTGTGTGTGTGTGTGTGTGTGTGTGTGTGTGTGTGTGTAAATCAATGACAGTGAATGGGAGGAACCCCTCTACAAACCCTCATCTTTCATCTTGAATAACCGATATCATAAACAGACGCTGCTCATCAATCTCACCTGTGTTCCCAATACCAAGATGGGAGGCAGGTCTATTTCCCTCTCTTTCTGCAGACCTGATGACATTTACTAAATTGCCCTGTGTCTGTGTGTGCGTGTGACACATACACAGAGCAATGTGTTTGTAAGTGTGTGTTTCTGCTGAATGTTTGTGCTTGGCAACATTTGAGCAAACTTGATGCTGTCTGTTTGTATTTCAGTAATATTGCAGATCAATTTGGTTTGAATGAACAGTTTTGCTTTCAGTGATCTTTACCGTTTCCTTTTTTCTTTTGCAGTTGGCTGTCTGTGCAAACCTGCAGCTCCACAAGCATCCACAGAGGGGCAGTGCAGCAGTTTGCAGCTCCTGTGAAGAAGGAGAGAAAATGAAATCAAAGTGGGGATAAATCAGGAAAACCAGCACACATGAAGAAGAGGTAAAGATTGAATTATGTTTAATGATGTCATTTGGAGAGGAGTGTGCTATATTATAACAAATGATAAAAGTGTGTTTTAATGAGTAGTCATAAAGACTTGGTAGACAATCTTATTCAGTCGGCCTCTGGATTGTCTTGCAACGGTCCTTGGAGTTGAAAAAGAACAAAGTGACTTTGGGGCAATTATTGCACGCCTGTTTATTATTATCACTCACCAATTCCATGCCAAATTGAATGTACTGGAAGTGTGTGTGTGTGTGTGTGTGTGTGTGTGTGTGTGTGTGCGTGCGTGTGTGTGTGAAGGTCATGGTAAACATCACATCACTACAGTACCTAGAGGCAACAGATATAATCCCTGGATAAATAATAGATGGAGTATATAAATCTATTAGCTGAAACAAGCCCAATAAAGACATTTATCCCTCAGAAGGGGGATTTACTGCGTGTGTGTGCGCGTGTGTGTGTGTGTGTGTGTGCGTGTGTGTGTGCGTGTGTGTGCGTGTGTGTGTGTGTGTGTGTGTGTGTGTGTGTGTGCGTAAAGGTGACAGCCAAGATAAAGCACAAACATTATGATTCCAAGGAATCAAAGTATGTTTATTATCACATTTCTATCACCCAAAACATGCTTCCCAACCTTCTATCTTTAATATCACTTATTTTGCATCTTGCATGAAACATCACATTCTCATTTTTCAAAAAAAAAAAGAAAAGGGCATGTAATTGTGGTGAAAGGGCTCTTTTGTCTCCCCTCCCTGAAATGTTTTGAGCTGAAACGTTGCTCAACAAAGTGTTCTCCAGCCAACTGTTCCTTTCTGAACTAAAAACCAAACAAAGTTCCCAGCAACTGCAAAACAGAGTGCCACAACAATTAGATGGAAACAATCAAACATCATTATGTTGTAATTAATCTGCGCACAATTCATTAAATACTAATTCCATATGAAAATCAGGGTAGAGAAGAATGCCATCAATATGCTGCTTTAATCAGCATGTGATTGACAGCGTGCTGAAACAGAGAGATTTTGCATAGGTTGACTCGGCCTGTGTGTGTTTGTGTGTTTGTCACGATATGTGTGTGTGCAAAGTGGATCATCTTAAGTGAGTAAAGATAAACTCCCCTCTGTCTGTTGATGGTAATTAAGTTTGCTCCCTGTGGGGTTGCTGGTATGGCTGGGTTGAGGGGAGACGGGTGGGGGGCATGATCTGTGCTAATTGTTGTACATGAGGGCCTGTTTTGGTTCCTCATGGGCACTGTGGGCCCCCATGATATGTGTGTGTGTGCGTGTGCGTGTGCGTGTGTTCAAGAGGTGTGAAACTGAATGGAGCCATATGACTATGGGTCACACCCAGAGTGCCGTTGCTAAGATACAGCATCTGAAGCATCATGGAGGGGTGGTACCGGGGTACTCCGTCTTCAGCACCCCCCCGCCCTGATCCTGCTTCCTCCCCTTGGTCCCCCTCGGCCTCTTCCCCCTGGGGTTTGTCTGAATGGCCTGGGCTGACAGGACTGAATGGTTCGAGGGTGACAGCAGGGTGGTGTCCTATTTGTCCCTAAATGCTTCTCTATAGACCCCTGATAATAGACTGGCTGCCTGCTCCCTACCCGCCCTCCACCACCACCTCCACCCACTCTGTCTCTGTCTCCTTGTCTCATTGTCTCCCTCCTCATCCCCTCTGTCTCGCTTTCCTCCCTATCATGCCTCCTTCTCTTCCTATCTCTTTCTCTGTCTCTTCTCTGTCTGTTTCCTTTTCTCTTCTTGCCACTGCATGTCTTCGGCTACAGCAGCATTGGGCTCAGTCCTCAGATGTATAAGCATTCTCTGCAGCTTGTTAGATCATCTGTGTGCTGCGTTCAAGTGTCGGTGGCGTGCATGTAAAAGCAGAAGGTCACTGCTTATTACTCACCTCTCCAACTCCTCGGCATTGTCCAGCAGCTCCGGCTCTGCTACGTGCTTTTGATGTTGGTCTTTCATGCTTTGTTTGGAGCCATAGCTGATGATGTCTTTGATGACCACAGGCCTGTTAGTCAGGCTGTGTGATAAATGAGAGAAAGGAAGGGAAAGTCTTTTTAATGACGGACCTGTGATCAAATAAAAAATAAAAGAACAAACAATTTGAGCAGAAGCTTTGAAATGTATG
The DNA here is from genome assembly GCA_029721515.1 of Synanceia verrucosa. Taxonomy (NCBI): domain Eukaryota; kingdom Metazoa; phylum Chordata; class Actinopteri; order Perciformes; family Synanceiidae; genus Synanceia; species Synanceia verrucosa. Next base: position 17,636,389 of record CM056551.1, on the reverse strand, counting down.
TATTGACCATATACTCTAAAGGAGAGGTCATCAACCTGCATCTGGGTCAGCATCTGCTCAGTGGATCCACTGCATCAGATGTTTATGTATATTATGTTTATATGATGTTTATGTGCTCATTCATGCTGGAAAAAAATCTGTTTACTAACTTGAATGTGCATGAGTGCTTGCTTGATTTTATGTTCGTCTGTGTCTATGTGTGAGCATGCACGCCTGTGTTCGGGGTCAAGAGTGAAGATGTTACCCTCTGGTCATTCATCACAAGCGTGACACGCTCTTCCCTGCGCTCCGCTACGCAGAGGCAATGTTTTATAAAAGAATAACACGTCAGCGGGCACCCACCGGCCATCCATTACCACCCTGTGCAACCTGCAAAGATGTACAATAGACTCACAGATATCATGCACTCACTGTTCTCCACTCTTGTCTGCATAGAGTATAGCACTCATTTTCCTGCCCCATTACTTTTTGTTTTGGAGGACTTAGTGCAAACAGGACATTATAGGTCAATGACAAATTACACTGTGTGATGTGTGTTGTCCTGCAAAAGTAGAATGAGGCAGAGGATGGAGGGAATAGGTAGGCTCAAGACACAGGAGGCCCAGGATGTAGAAGCAGAGTTGGTTTATACGAGCTGAGCAGACCCTGACAGTGTTGCTGGAAGGTGCTGTAGGGAAAATGTCTTTATCTTCACTCTTGCCACCCACACACACACACACGCCCACGCACACACACACACACACACACACACACACACACACACAGTTAAGGCTGCCCTTACATGGCTCATCACTCATAGCTGACAGCAGTTGATACTACCACTCCCGCTACATACACATTTCAAGTTGTTGTGTTAATCAGCAATAAAGACACTGTATGCATGAATATCCACAAGATGGGGAGGTGTATTTGAAAAATATATTATTGATTGAGTACTCAAACATAGTGCATAAAAAATCTTAATCCATACTAGATAGATAGATAGATAGATAGATAGATAGGTGAATGTGATGGATCATGTAAAGCCCTTTGATATCGCTGCAGGTATAGTAATGTGCTATATAAATACAGACCATTTACCATAGATTTCTAATCTGTTGTTTCCAAATTTGTGGTGGCCAAAGTTAAATTATCCATAAAAGACTAGTTCTGCATTTTGGGAAATAAGCTTCTTCATTTTCTCGCAGCATTGGATGAAATGATTGATTAATGTCTGTTAAATATGGAGCTGGAGGCAGCAGCTTAGCTGAGCACAAATACTGAAGGTAGGAAAACTATTAGCCTAATACTGTTCAAATACAAAGGACTCCTACAAACACTGAAGTGTAAAAATGATGTAAAAATGGGATGTGTATGCTGGACTATTTTGTGACTCGGAGCAATCTGTGGAAACAGTTACTGCTGCCTGGCATGTAACCTCACATAAAATGGCAAAATTAAACACAAAAACATGTTAATGCTTCAGATGTGTTTTCTTTTCGACAAAGCTGTTTCCAGACTTTGTGCCACGCTAACTGGCTGCTTGCTCCAGAACAAACAGTTGTAGTGATCAAACTCTGCACCAGAAAGCAAACAAGGGTATTTTCCAAAAATATCAAACTATTGCATTTGGTTTGACTGATATAGTAATTATTTTGCATGATTTCTTTGACAATTTAATTCTTTGATTTGATTTCAAGTTTTACTTCTGATATAACAGTTACCAGTGTCACAAGTGTCGATGTGTATTTACACACCAGTCAGTAGATTTAGGTCTGATTGCAGGTTCCAGTCTTTTTTTATTTTTTCTCATTTTCCTTTTGTTTTTGCTTTTGTACTGCAGTTTGTGCCTCTGGGCCGATCAGTATTTTGGATGCGACAGCTTGTGCTGTGTAAGATGGAACAAGTTGAGGACGTTGTGAGTTATAGAGCTCTTAGACCAGTTTACGAGGACTATTATCTCTCAGTTAGTCTCAGTTTTATGTGCATTTTCTCTGGGCTGGTCTGGAACCATCAATTTAATGCTTTCATAAAGCAAGGTTAGATAGCACTGAATCAAACAGAACACTCGCTGACACTCTCCTCTGCTTTAGAGCTAAAGTCACAAAGAGGAGACGGAAGAAGACGATGAGGAGAGGCGATGAAAGATGGAGAGACAGTTTTATGATGTCTTTTTAAAGCCAATTTAGAGCAAAAGTTTAGTTTCCAGCTGCAATAACAATGGGAAATGTAGTCACACAGTGAAACCCAAACAAATATATTCCCCCTGTCTGTTTGAGTGTCTGTTGCATGGACACTTTATTGTCTGACGTGACTCCGGGTTCATGTATCAAACAGACTTATGTGTTTTGTGAGGCACCCAGTTTCATGGTGCTTATTGCCTGTTTTATAGCAGGCCATTCCTTTCATGATGTTGCTCTATCACCTGCTGTTTCCTGTCAGCGGTCCGATAGACAAAGACTGTGTCCTTAGTCCAAACATGTGCATACTTTTCACTTCAAAACAAATAACAGGCAGAAATCGATATGGGTTGAAGCTGAGTGTGGTGCTTATGGACAAAACCCAGTTTTTCAAGCAGGCATTCAATACGAGCCTGATTCCATTCCACCTCATTTATGAGTTTTGTGTGTGTGTGTGTGTGTGTGTGTGTGTGTGTGTGAGTGAGTGAGTGACTCTATAATCTATCTGCTCTAGTGTGACACCTTCATTTTAAATGCTGTTGGAGACACAGCAGGCCAAGAGAACAAATGAATGAGGGTAGTGAAGGAAAAGGAGAGGAGGAATGAGGAGAGACTAGAGAAAGAAAAGTGACCCAAGTAGAGATTTTGTTGTGTCTAAGGATGCAGTGGCAACACTCTCTGACAAGGAAGAGGAGATTTATCACCTCTCAGTGGTACCTTACACCCTGAGAGGACGGCAGTGTGAGAATCCCCCTGACACACAAACACAGATGTACCCTTGTGTGTGTGTGTGTGTGTGTGTGTGTGTGTGTGTGTGTTGTGACAGGCTGCAGGTCCTTTTGTCTGGCTTTGACGAGTGTGTCATTAGCAGAGACGAGAAGAGACAGAAGGCCTCATCAGTATTTAAATAGTCTGACATCTCTGCTGCCACATGACGGCAGGGGCTTCCTGCTCTCCAGTTCCACTTTTCCAGCTTCTCTCCTGTCTGTCCTTCTACTTACCTTCTACAATCTTTCATTTTCTCCCACCAGGCCGCTCTTGTCCTCTGTCAACTTTATATTAATGACTGTGAAATGTATTCCCTCTGTTTTGTTTTGTCTCAGTGTGTGGTGGAATTTGTCACACAGTGTTACCTGCTGTGCCCGACTACCTGGTGTATTAAGTTAAATATTAGATTCTCTTTACCTTGGCTGTGCTGAGTGAGTTTTTGGCTCTTGTGATATCCAACGTGGCAACAGGCCAAAGGCTAAATCTGAGTTCAGAATGATCCAGAATCTTTCTGGCAATATTCCACGGAAATGATTACCGCTATATCTTTGTAAGCTTAAACTTATCTGCCCAGAAGCAGCCGAATGCCCCTAACAGCAGTGTTACTTGTGTGTGAGCTACTCCATGCAACAGCAGTGAGTCAGTTTGTACAAAGAAGTACTCAAATCTGCAGGAGAACACAGAAGAAAATAAAAAGAAACACGAGTCAGGACGGGGCTTAATTGTGATTCTGATTTGAATGAGAAAGCACCTTAACAAAAGGGCCATCCGAGGCAGAGTGGTAAAAGGTTTTACCTTTAACAAGCACTGCACTAAAACAACTCTGAACCTGAAGAGGTGCGCTCTGAACGGCATGTATAAAGCTCTTTGTAAGTGTCTGCTTTTGTGTGTGTGTGTGTGTGTGTGTGTTAGTACTTGTACATGTGTTTGAATGTGTGTATGCCCCACACACACACACATGCACGGGTGATTTATTCCAAGCACAGGGCAGGTAAATTGAAGCAGGCCTTTCAGGTTGGTTTTCAGCTCCAGGTCTAATGAGAGCAGCGTTTCCCGTCCCTCCAAACAATGCCTCCTGTCTCTTAAGAGCCCTTCCACCCGCCTGCAGCCTAGCCACTCTACATTAGATCTGTGGCCTGCAGCAGCCACTACAGTGAAAGGCCTCAGGCTCTGAAATGGCTGTTTGATTCTCTCCCTGCTTTGCCTCTAAATGAATGATTTATTGGCTGTCAATGAGGAGGCCAAGCGTAATGGACAAAAGCAGCACTGCAGAGCCCCAGTCAAGAGGATGTTGTTGTGGATGTTCTCTTTGAGGATCTCCCTGCCTCTGTCTGAAGCTGTAATGAAGAGTAAACATCCTTGCTTGTGCCAGCTCAAAGATAGTTGGGCTGCATTAGGAATCGTAAGACTTCAAGTTGAATGTTGATATATTGCACCTTTAGCCTCTGCTAGACACTTTTTTTAAAATCTAATTGACATTGAAAAAAATGTTGAGAAATGATTTGCATTGTGACAATACTGAGGTAGTTTTGCTTTTAAAGTGGCACCAGTCATATAAATTAAAATGAGCTGGATTTCAGAGCCACAGATGCAGAGCGATGTAGGCTATCAGACACACCAATTCCTTCTGCTTGCACACAGCTTCAATCAATTAACAGAGCTGTGTAACCTACCACAGTCCCACTGTGACTGGGGTGGACGCAGACGGCAATGGAGACGTGTTATTTAAAATCCCCACTGCTTTTGTTCCCGTAAAAGGGGACATTAACACCCGCTCGTCCTTTGGCCTCTGCTTGTCATCCAAACGGCTAATTTCTCCAGATCCCTCTAATCCCCCAGGAGGGACTGCATGGTTCTGGACCAGCAGGGACGAGGGCCTCAGAGGCAGGCCGCAACAATGGAGTGTCGATGGGTGCTTTTAGAATTGACGTTCTAAAATGTGCCTTTGTTTGCATCATGCTCCCTGGTGTCCCACCTTTCAGCAGCACTAATAATAAGTGACAGGCCATTAATTGAAGCTCTTTAGGAAGCCATCATCAGACACACTTCTGATCCCTCTCCACTGAGACCAGTCGAACAGTGCTGTGGGGTCGTAGATGAGAAAATTGTAGGGTTAGGACACTTAGCTGTTTGATTTTATTGTAAATTGCTGGTTTCTCAAAAAAATGAAGTTCTCTGAACCCAATTTACTAATTTACTTCTGATCTTCAGTTGACAAATATGGGTTAATTAAAAATAATAAAAAAATAATGTGTATGTGTGTGTATATATATATATATATATATACACACACATACATATGTATATACACACATACATACGTGCGTGTATATATATATATATATATATATATATACATATGTATGTATATATATATATATATATATATATATATATATATATACATATATACATACATCGTGTATATATATATACACATACATATATGTATATATGTATGTGTATATATATATATATATATACACACACATATATATATATATATATATATATATATATATATATATATATATATATACACACATTATATATATATATATATGCGTGTGTGTGTGTATATATATATACATATATATATATATATATATGTATATATATGTATATGTATACGTATATATATTTATGTATATATATATATATATATATACATACATATGTATATATATATATATATATATACACACACATTATATATATATAATGCATGTGTGTGTATATATATATATATATATATATATATATATATATATATATACACACGTACGTATATATATATATATATGTATATATCTACAGTGTAACTAGTAAAAGCAAAATGTGTCATCTTATCAGCTCATGAATTCCCCTAATGGATTTGCAAACCTTACAAGAGATAAATTCTCATTTAGTCTGCAGAGCAGGCCAGAGTCTTCATAAATATAACAGTTCTTTTGTTTTGCAGTCTGTATTCAAAATAGAATATATTGAATTTGTAAGTGCCATGTGTTAATTTTGTTTTCAGTGTGTGCTTCCACTGGAGTTTAGTATGAGTCTTCCACTTCTCAGTATGCACCAGCACAAATAAACATAAGCAGAGATTCACGCTGCAGCAGGGGCCGACTGTAATTAGAAAATCGCTTCCACTACTGATGTAAGGATGATAAAAGAAATCATTCTAAGGACTTAAAGAGCTCTTGATAGGAAATTCAGTAGAAGAGTATTACTATGCACTTTTCCATATACAGTAGAGTGATATAAGTGTAAATGTATAACGGGCACCAGGACTCATACTGGGAGTGGGATTGAGGAGTGCATAACTAAAAGATGGTTCATGTGAAACTGCCTTTTTGTCACTTGTGGGTCTGTTAAATGTTAGATTGTAAAGGATGAGCGAACACACCTACACAGTTGAATGTTGTCAATTTCTGCCTCATTGAACAGAGGACAAAGATAATGTAGTAAAGTTAAAAGTACTGAAATTACCCACTGAAGATGTTCTCACAATAATACATTTCCATAATTCTGATACATTCAGGTCAGTCTCTTATCTGTAGTTTTGCTCTAGAAATGCTCATTCCATCTATATTGCACATTGATTTATTTAGGTGGAGTTCAAAATAAATTACAAACCTAATAAAATTAGGAAGAGATCTTTTTCATTGTGTGTATTTACATCCACACCCCCTTTAATGTTTAATGTTATTGACCTTTTACAAACAACAAAATACTTCATAAAGGACACTAATCATCCCTCCAATGACCATGTCATAATATACAAGGTCAAAACAGTCACTGGTCACAATAGATAGCCCAAATAATCTCAACTCCAAAACTGAAACCTGCATTGAATTTATTCTATATCCCCAAGTCCACTCATCCAGATACAGTTCATTCCCCTCCAACCAATTTACCATCTGTGCATCTCTCCATCTTCTCCCTAAAACAGGGAAGGAAACAATTGTCGCTGTTTGGGTTTTAGGGCTAAATGATGTCGCTAATCACCAGCTTTTAGTGGGGCTGATTTATGGAAGGGACATGAATTGTTATAGGCTGACTTGTGTGTGTGTGTGTGTGTGTGTGTGTGTGTTTGGGTAGGTGTCAGAGAGGCAGCCTGTGGGATAGGCTAAATAGTCCTATTATTTATCGTCTCAGAGCGGCCTCTCTGAACGGAAGAGTGGCTCTCCAAATTGAAATATAGCTGAGTTTACCCTTCTGATTACTGCAGTAGTTTACTCCCAGCGCCCAAGGAGATCATTAAACAATGGCCGCCACCAGCAACTCAGCACCCCATTATGGCCCAGGATAAATGCTCGCAGTGTGCCTCGCAGGCATCATTCCCCCTTAAAAAAAGAAGAAAAAAAACCCCAAAAACCTACACCAGTTCAACCCAGGCTGACATCAAAACAGCAATTGTGTCTTGACTGATATGGATTTCTAGGAGAATAGTTTATTGTTTTCTAGATGAGGAAAGGCATTCAAAATCTCATCTAATGGATAAAGCCATTTTGAGAGTAAACTGGCCAGCTAATGTTGTGACAAGCGCTGTAATTGGTTCAGAATTCTAACAAGATAATTAAAATATCTAAATGGATAATGGGCAAACATTGAGCACACATGAGTGCCTTACTGTCCTTATTATTGAACAACTAGTTAAATTGCTGATGTTATACTGAGTCGCAAGATGAGTTGCGTAACACTGAGGCAGCTGGTGAAGTTCTAAAAATCAAAACAAGTATTTCTATTTACTTTCAGGTTGTTTTGTGTGTGTTTAAGGTTGTCATGGGGAAATATGAGCATCTAAAGGGTTAAGAGAGCCACTGATGGTTATGTGAGGAAAACCGGGTTATCTCAGTGGAACCATGTCTCAATCCATCCCAGCCATCACCATCACACAGCATTTCCACAATGACCTTTGCTGGCGTGATGTTGGTCAGGGTTGCAGGCTGAGTCCTTCACACACTGCTGCTCTGATTACTGCAACATCTGTAACATAAACAGTAGAGCAGGGCATCAGCACAGCAGACCTAACAGCCATGACAATGAAGTGACAGTGTCAGCTCAAGACACGATGACAATGATGTTTCTGTCTCACTGTGTTGATTATGCACTGTACAGTTTGTCTCAGAGAGCTAGTGGCTGTTCTGGATAAATGGGGAATGATGCTCCGGCGTACATCATGGCAGCTATTTATGTCACTAAATTAAACCTTGACCTGTGACTGCTTCTATAATTAATGCGAACTGCACAAAGAGACATTTATGAAAGAGCTGTGGCACAGCCCGGTTTGTGCTGCAACATGTTACCCTGAAAGATGTCTGAGGCTTTATTAGAAATTAGTATGTATGTTGGTACACAAGTCAGCCAGGACCGGTTGGAGAATCATCCCCAGTAATAATCAACCTTATTCGATAATAGCAGGATAAGAGAGAAATGGGCTTGCATACTGCTGAAACAGGAGCTAATAAGATGAGTTGGCTCTGGAGAGGCATTTCATTGAACTGCTGAGTGAAAGGCTGAAGCTTTGTAAAATTAGCAAAGCAGTCTTTAAGGTAGCATAAAGATACCATTTGTGAAGTTTATAGTTATCAACTGCTTGTGAAACTTTATTTGACTCTTCACAATAAATTATTTATAATGAAAATCATGTTGTTGTTTAAGATGAAAAACAGAGCAGGGTTCTGCTGTTTAGTGGGTCTCCCAGCATCTCTCCCATGTAGCAGGCTGTTTTTGTGGCTGTTGTTGCTGTCTGTCCTAACACATTTACCTTAAGCCATCAGCACTCATTAAATGCCTGCTGGTGCAGGGAAACAAAAGGCTGCCTGGCGAGCCAATATGCGCCTCTGACACGTCAGCCAATCCCCAGACGGTCCGCAGAGCCTGGCTGCGCCACGGAATTCTCAAACATATTTTTCTAATTTATGGATGGATAATAAATCAACATTAGGGCTTGGACAACGAGTTATACATCAGAGGGAGATGGCTGCAAACTGGGCCACAATGCAGCAGAGGAGACCAGACGCACATCTGCACTAAAGTCACACTGTGTGTGCGTGTGTGTGTGTTTTGTGTGTGATTGTGTGTAAATATGTATGTGTCTTCACTGCCAAACTCAGTTTAATTTCAACCTCTAAGTTGGTGGAGAAGCAAACATTTTTAATGTCACTGCTTAGAGGTGGCGAGTATGAATATTATGAATAGGAAATAAGACCGTTTGGATTTACTACTGGAGGGTTGGTGCTTTAAATGCGTCATAAAATTTAACACTATGAAATATGTGCGCGTTTGCATTTTAATGCCCATGAATTGGCCTTTCACTGATGTGGTAGGTCACTGGTTCTATACGGGGCCTATGTGCCATAGCCTTGTATTTAGTAGCTGGTGTTTAAGAAGGAAACCATACCTTAGTGCTGACTGACTGCCTCTATCTTCACTCCTGTCACGTCAGCAAAACATCAGTAGTCCTAAAAAGGTTTTGGTCGTTTAAACAAAATAAAACTGTTATTTTACGGCATGTATTTTCAAGATTGTCTCAGGTCAATAAAAATTATAGATCTGACATCAAAACACTGTCAAAAATCATTTATATTCACAACGACTATATGAAGCATTCAGACTGTCCATGTCCAATCCTCATTTAAGAGGACAACACTGTAGATTTATTTATCTTGTATGATCATTTTGTCAGACTGAATTTGTCTGAATTTTACTTAAAATGTGTAATACATTGATTGAATAATACATGATTTCAAGGAACTTTTTTAATATTTTTTTTTATTCAGAAAAAGGAAAGCAAGTTAAAAATGTGCAGATAAGCTGTTCTCCCCTTCACTGACTGATTTGTTGTTTGTTTGATATTTCAAATTGATGTTGTACAGTAGTTTATTTAAAAAAGAACAGATGGTAGACAGAAAAAAAATGTTTGAAATATATATTCTCATCTAATTTATTAAAATACCAGCAGAATATTTTCCCTGTGACTTGCAGCTCTGAAGCATTTCAGCACCACGGACAGCACACATCGGGACATTGTAATAAATAGTGCGATAGCCTAAACTTAATAATGATGTTTACCTACATTTCAAGTGGATTTCTGCTTTGCGCTCATGTCCCCATCACAACACTTTGGTGTTTCTTGTCGCTCTCACTCTGTTAAGCTTTTGATGCATTGTGTGGCTCCACTCTGAAATTATTAGACCTAATCATTCATTAACCTCCATTAGACTGATAGGAGGGTAAACCTAACGCTTGATTACATTCTCTGTGCATGTGCGATTTTGAGTTTGTGTGTTTTATGTCCGTATGTGAATCATGGTGTATATGTGTATGCATGTGGAAGTAAAAGATACACCTTATACATTTCTCCACATGCTGTACGTGTCTTGATTGTATTGATATGCAGTTAAACCACTTTCCATGTTTCTGTGTGTGCATGCATGTGCAGTAGAAAGGGTTTGTCATTCATTAGAGTGGAGCACAATCAGAGCTAAACTAGCCATGGCGGCCTGACTCATTATAAGCTGAAGGTTTATTTAAAACCTCACACTGCCTCATTCCCAATCCACACACCACCATATGCATACAGTAATTACACAAGTGAGGAGGAGGAGGAGGTTGGTGAGCTGTGCGTGCATACGTGCATGCGTACGTGCGTGCGTTGCAACCTTATGCCTATGAATATTTTTCATTCCATGTTTCGCCTGGGTTCTGCCCCTATAACTGAGGATCTAATCAATCTGCCGGCTATTAAGTTTGTTAATTGATAATGCATACTAATTAGGCCTGGCTCCGTTACCACAGCGACGACGAGAAGGTGATTGTAGGCAGGAGTCCAAATGGACTTTTAAAGCAGGGAGCGTGAGGTAGAAGCCATCAAGCCCTCACATTTACATGCACACACTCGTGGCACCTACGCACACGCACACACACACACATGGATGAGCAAATACACAGTCAGCATTTAAAATCAAACAAAAACAAACTGGTGGTGACCTCATTAAGGTTTGTTGTCCTGCAACATATAATCAGATTAATAAATCATTTATAACACACTACAATGTAGTTTCAAGAAGTTTCAGTACTTGTAACATCTCCTTTAAGACACATTTTATATTATGTTAAATTGTTGTTAATTATCTGTTTTTACACTGTGCACTTTGCAGTAGTTGACAAATTCAATAATAAACAATTTCTATTATGTAACTACCATTATTGCGTGTCACAAGCCATATATAATATGGATATGCACTAATTGTAAATGGTGGATGACAATAAAACACCCTTCATAGAGGGTTTATAAGTAACTAATGACTTCATTAACTGTTAATAAACATCCACCAATGCATTTTAAATATGTTACAGGTCATTAATAAGAACAACTGCAGGATCTGTAAATAGCATGTATGTCCATATGGTAGAATGGGATGTAGCAAAGTACATTTAGACATACTTATTCTTTGGTATTTCTATTTCATGCTACTTCATCAATCAGAGGCCCATACAATTTTAGTCCACTACAAGTGTTTGATAGCATGTTTACAGATTTAAATTTTACTGACAAAACATCATAAACTTATAATTTTTATGCCATGTTATAGATTGCTCAGAAATATATGTATAATGTACTGTATATGAATAGTTAAAATTTGCCCCAACACAACAACAGTTAAGTCAGTAATAATAATACAATAATATAATGCATAATACTGTACAAGTATACTTTTACCTTTGGTACTCGAAACCTATTTTGCTTTTAATACTTATATGGTGAAGTGATATTTTTGTGCTGGAGTCAATATATTTCAGTATATTTCAGCAGTATTACAATTTACTTATTAAGCAGATGGTCTGAATACATTATCATATCATAAAAATATTTACAACTGCAAACTTGGGGCTTTATTAGAAAGTAAGAAAACTGTGGGTTTTTGTGAACGTTTTACCAACATCTTAATCTAAATTATTTCCAGAAAGATAACATCAACAGATAAACTGTTAAAGGGATTTTTCACAATCTGGCAATGGAAAACTTGATTTTGTTAATGGCTTCTGACTGATCTATTAAGAATGAGTGAATAATTAATTAACCATTTGTAAGTAATTAGTCACTTAAGGTGCCTTATAAGAAAGTTTGACAAAAACAGCCATATTTAACTACAGAGGAACTGACAGGTAGATATGGAAAAGTCCAATGCAACATGATGCAAAAACAAAAAGATTCAATTACCCTGCAGCCTGATGATCCTAACTGCAAAACGGCAATTTGTGTTACATTTGAGTACATTAAACAACAGTGATTCAAGTTACAGATGTGGTTTTTAATCATGTGTGTGTGTTTGCCTCTGTTTGTCTAGCTCACTGCCTCTCCATTTGTTTTCCCTTTTAGATATAGACACAGACTCATGCACGTGCACACATGCACACAAACCATTCATCACCTGCCTGAGATCCTGAATTATTATCTCTGTGGTTCAAGGTCAAGGAGATGCAGCAGGTAAATTGAAGTCTGAGAGGTCAGCACAGTTTGATCGCTCTGTTTCTTTGTACCTTTGGAGAGATAAGCCCAGGAAAAGCACTGCTGTATTTTATGACCATGACCAAGACATTACCTTGATTACCAGGACTTATGTCTCCTCATTCCCTCTGACCCGTGTCACTTCCTGCTGCCCAACAGGAAGTAGTCCCCTTGACTCACCTGCACATGTTGTCACAGAGAATACGCCCGTCACTGCTACTCAAACATCAACCTACCCTAAGATTATGTGAGTGTGAATACGCAGAGCAGAGACTAATAAGGTAGTCAGGGCTTGTCTGTTTGTCTATTTGAACCCTGCTTGGATGTTACAGTGCAGAGGAGGATATTACCCTCATTACCTCGTGATGAAGAGCTCAGTAGATGGTCGTATCACTGATTTATCCTGCCCGCTTTGTCTGGTGACTGATGGCATTGTACACACAGGACAATCCCTTATCAAACGAGTCAGTCCCTGACAGATTGGGCTTTATAATTTTTTTTGTGTTTCATAGATCTGAGCCAACCGTCTCATAGCTTTGTTAAACCACGGATATGAAAACACAGTTTTCACCCTTCCTCAAGTCTTGTGCTACTTTTTCTTTGCCTCTTTTTCTCGCTGCCTCTCATCACTGTCCCTTGCTCAGTGTATCTCCAAATGTGCATGTGTTGCATGCTGTGTGTGTGTGTGTGTGTTCACCGAGTACACGACTGCACGCCTGTGTGTATTTGCTAGTATGCGTGTGTGTGTGTGTGTGTGCTGGTGTATGTGCGTGTGTGTGTGGGGGGGGGGCAGAGCAGCCAGCTGGGTTGGAGGGGTAATAAAGAAGGAGAATCAATAGGCCATGCAGTAGAGCCAAGGTGCTGCCATTTATCACACCGCCTCCATGACTTCCATCATTCATCATGCCCAATGAGGCAGCAAATAGGAAAATGACTATTTGTATCAAACACATCTGCACTCATCCACTGAGGTATTTTATTCCCATTAACTCAAAGAGTAGAATACGCCAGTTTCAGCTGCTGCTGTTGTTGTTGCTGCTGTGTTTGTGTGTGTGTGTGATTCTATTTGTTCAGGCTTGTAGTTGTAGACTCATTGGGAACACATTCATGGCTGCCGTTGTTTTTTCCCAGGGAAAAAAAAAAACAACTGAATGTGTGCCGTGAGCCCTCCAATCCCTGTGTTGATGTGTTTAGCCTCCCTCTCTCGCTCTCTCTCTCTCTCTCTCTCACACTCTTTCTCTCTCTCTCTCTCTCTCTCTCTCTCTCTCACTCTTTTTTCTCTCTCTCTCTCTCTCTCTCGACCTGCTCTCCTTTAGTCCACATTCCTTCTGGTTTCCAGATCTTCCTCTTTCTCTCTGTGTGTGTGTGTGTGTGTGTGTGTGAGATGGTGTGATGGTGTGAATAATATCTCATGGCTGTAAGGAGCCATTACATTAAGCTTGCCTTTCATTTTCACCTATAAATTAGTCCCGACACTGGTCTGCCCAGGGGTTGAGGTGTATATCTGTATGTGTGTGTAGCCCATAGGGTTGTGGGGTGTAGAGGGGTGGACTGTGGTCATTATGGTCTAATATCCCATGAAATGGTGAAATTATTATGCAGCCTGTTTTATGAGCTGCCTCTGAATATTAAAGAAGGATATTTTGTGTGATATCCCTCCTGTAAATCAATCTAATTGTGTTTATTTTTGGCTCTACTTTCTTCCCTCTTAGTAAAACCACGGTCACAGTAATTCATGGTCTCCGCTGACAGACTAGATCCAATTTTTTTCTCTCCATCAGCCAAATGTTTTTATGTTCAAATAGCAACTGTTCGGAAATGACCTTTAATACCAGGAGTTTAAATGTCACCTATTCCAAAACTGCAGTCCTGTTTTGAGTTTTCCATATTATCCTGCAATTAAGAAGAAATAAAACTAAATAGAGCTGCAATTAGTTTGACAATTAGTGGAATGGACAGAAAATTATTTTGAAATTGATTAATAGATTCAGTTGTGAGCCCAAAATATATCTGCTACCTTCTTAAATATTCGGTTTGCTGTTTTTTCCTTTTTTTTTTTAGGTCATTGACTGTTGGTCAGACAGAAATTGTCAGCATTTTGTAATTCACAAATTCATTTCTACAATATTTTTGACATTTTGTAGAGTAAACAATTATTAGAGACAATAATCAAAGATTAATTGATGATAAAAAAATAATTTTGTTAGTTAAGTTTAAAAGCTTAATGTTTGCCTGTGGGACAGTAATCAAGCACGCACTTTCATTGGTGAAATATTTTACTCATAAAATGTATATGCATTTTCATATTTTTGCATGCATTATTTTCAAGTGTTCCTGTAAATTCTTTGAGAAGTGGTAAAGATAGCCTACAAACACACTTGGCGTGGCAAGCTAAGACTATACTAATCTTCATTGCTGCTGCTTTGAAGGAGAGTGTAATGTTCCAAGGTCACTTAACACATCTATCTCTTAGACATTCATCAGTGCTCTTAGCGTCTCTCTTTTACTGCTTTCTGATATACGGCTCTCAGCGGGCTGAAGCCCTCACATGAGGACGTCACACACTCCACCAGCTGCAGCATTCATGTGATGTTGTAGTTAAAAACGCCTCATAGGTGAAGTGTATAACAGGGCCTGAGAACTTGAACTCATTTTTTAAACTCTGCTATTTCAAATAATGTTAATATGTGTGAACAGGGTATTTCCTCTTTTTGTCAAGCTTATTATATTTAATATTTGATATGCTAGAGGTGGACTGTGTAAGAGGCAACTAGGGTTAACATCATTACCTACTCACAGCCTCATAATCATTACTGATTGGACAAATTTCTAAAATTACCTTCTTTATTACCAATTACATAGAACACTTAGCTTTCTCAATATCAATCAGCACACTGTGATAATGCATAATTAAGTCTCACAGACCAATCTGGATGAATTATCTAATCTAAACCTAATGACAAAATCAAGACTTCTTAATAAAACCAAACATTGTTTGTTAACTGATGGAAAATGAAAAAGATAGCCATGGTCCTCCTGCTAATGTTTAATAAATAAGTGATCTGACGCTTATAGTAAATTCCATTACATATCTTTCATTATAAATGTACACTGTATATTATTATTCATCTCTCTGAATATTAATCAAAATATATTTATGCCATATTATTGACGTGCATGGATTTCTGCAACATTTCTTGCAGACAGTAAGTGTAAAGCTTTCCCGTTCACCCCGCGTGCGTCTCGAACGCACACGGAGACGTGACCGTGCCGTGCGCGTCCCCGCCCTGCTTCCTCTGGGAGCTGAGGCAAAGTCACCGACCGCAAGGGGATGGCTTTCAGATTCATAAAATTCATAGATTTTTTCACAAATGGATGAACACAATTTCCTCCCAATTTCCTCATTATGCAAATATGCAAAATATCAAATCTAGACCAATTAGGGACCGCTACGGCTTCAAATTTACCGGTTTAAGCCGTAATTGCAGAAACCCTCAAATAATTACGCGGCTAATTGGGAATATTTGTGACAGATACAACAAATTCTCCCCACAAATTACATTTCTTCCGAGGGACCACCGCGCCCCAGTGAAATCCTATCGAGGTCTAATTCCTCTTACATAATGAAAGGAACTGAAAACTTGTTATCACATTTGAGCGCTGCGCTGCTTTGTAATGTGGAATGATCAAACAAATTAAGCTGAAATTCATACATATTTCTCTAATCTCTTTCAAAGGCACTTTATTTGTAAAGGAAATAACTCTGGGTCGTTCCAGTATGAGCCATAATAGGCAGTTAGAGCGCCGGGGGGAGAGGCCCGGCAGAGGCACAGTGCATACAGGACGTTGGCGTTTCCAGATGCGTGAGGGGAAAATCACGCAGTCACCTTCAAAACTTCACATGCTGGAAGGTTTGCTGGGGCTGTGCGCGTCCACAGAGCTCTGGTTTCTCTTCTGTCTTTCCGGGATGCATCACCTCCTCACTGGTGACCCTCTCCAAGGTCATCAGGCCATCTGGGGATGCCGCGTACACACACGCACATTAAGCGCTACACGCTCACGCACGACAACACACGCGCACATACACGGTCCATAAACGCCCGGCGCTGAAATGGAGCTGCTCTATGTAAACAGGCAGTGCGCCGGCGAAGCGTAACTGTGCCTATTTGTCAGAAAGCCTCATAAATACGATCGCTCCTGATATCTCCATCTCTCTGTCCCGCCGGACATTTTATAAATGGGGAACACAGATACAGAGATGAAGTGCTCCAGTGTTTTTTTTCTTCAATTTCTTCAGGCAAAAAATGATATTATAAATATTCTAAATACAATTTGGTGAGAAAAAAAAATAAAACCATACCCATCGGGTTAAGGTTAATAACAGCCAATTAATTCTCAGCAATAACTCATTTTAAATTTGATTTGTCTAAATTACTAATTTACAGTATGTGGTTTGACTTATAGTCCTGACTTTTTGTTCTCTCATATTTTTCCCATTTTATAGTCTAATTTAAAATTTCCCAGTTGTCGCTTCATTTTTGCAAACGATTGCAGGTAAATAAGATGAAACCCAATATAGTTTATAACAATAACAACAGGTCCATCAGTCATATTGCTTAAATTTACAGGGCCTACTTTGTGCAGATGTAATCACTTTGTCAGCCTACGATTGCAGGTGCCTCCTAACCTTTAAATAGTGCCATGATTTCTCTCTAGTTTGTGCTATCAATCATTTTGCTAGAGAAGTTGTCACTTTTGTGGGCTGGTGGATATCTCATTTTGTTGGGTGGGGAATCCTTCAGTTATGTGATAATAAAAATGACCTGAATACAGGCTCACATCACTTGTGTTATTTACACAAAAAATGAGTGTGTGCTTTATTTATATAGGCTACTGTGTATATATATATATATATATATATATATATATATATATATATAAATTCATGCAGGTGTGATTGATGAAAGGACAAAGTGTTACCACTGGGGACAGGAAGTGGACCCAGCCTGGGAAGACTGAGGTGTGCTCTGTTTCTGTCACATGGAAACCCAATCCATCCCTCCCCTCCCTGCACATTCCCACAGCACCGCAGTCTATTTCAGTCTGTTTGTGTGAGTAATCCGCTGACCCTTCTCTCTCTCTCTCTCTCTCTCTCTCTCTCTCTCTCTCTCTCTCTCTCTCAATCACACCTCAGTCAGACCCGTTTATGCTGTGATTTTCTGGACACGACCGTCACTGACACCGGATAGATGAGGCTAATCTCAGCCGCAGGCAGACTGTCAGACAGCTTTGCTGAGGCTCTGGGTGTAAAATGGCGCTCGACTGCCCGGCACTGTTTTTCTTCTCCTTCCTCCCTTCTTTCTCTCTTTGTGTCAGTCAACATTGACTTACCAGATAAATAGAGACAACTGCATGATGACATGGCAATAAAAACATGCAGTAAAGACCAACTCACTCAAATGATTAGTAACAATAATGAATCTCCTATATTCTAGTGGTCTCTTAGTAATTTCAGGGTCCCAAAAAATCTCAAGGCCTCTGACACATAGCAATGACACTTAAAATGTGTTGTGTTCTTTACACTGCTCCTATAAATTGCATCATATTGTGCAGGGGCTTTTATTTTCTGGTCACAAGTGCAAACACTTGCAATGATGATGTGTGCATGCAACACCTAACCATGTGTCTCTATATGAGGCAGTGTCATGTGATGTGCAGGCCTCTGTGTGTGTGCGTGATTCCACTTTGTGCATGCATGTGAGTGGGTGTGCGCACATCATCTCTAATGCCCTGTTAATTGCCAGACAGTGTTCCCACACACACCTCTGCTAATGTTCTGCTTGCTATTCAGTCTGCGGCCCGCCTGCCTCTCCTCCTGCCGCTCCCTTCGGTACGAATTGTTCCGTTACAATAGCAGCCTCATTCACTGATTAGCTCACCTCACCAGAATTGTGATCAGGTTTTTGTAAAGATGCACAACAATTACCTTGTGTCC
Organism: Synanceia verrucosa; assembly: GCA_029721515.1. Classification (NCBI taxonomy): domain Eukaryota; kingdom Metazoa; phylum Chordata; class Actinopteri; order Perciformes; family Synanceiidae; genus Synanceia; species Synanceia verrucosa. The sequence goes on along the minus strand of CM056551.1, from coordinate 17,617,956 downwards.
AATTGTGAAAGCAGTGCAAAGACATTTTGGTCCAGGGTCCTGTTTAAGTGACCTGCATCAGCACGGTGGACAGTGCCCACTGAGACTCCCTCACATCTTCTTCTATCCAAAGTCTTCTGGTTTTCTTTAATCACGACAATTAGAGCCAATATTTTCCCCCGGACCCTGACAGACGTTGCTTGTAAGTCTCTTTTCTCTCAGAGCGTGCCGCCACTCTCATTACACCCGCTGATTAAAGCCTAGATTAGCCAGCAGTGGCCCTGCGCGCTCCTCACCAGCAGCTCGCTCAATATCAATTAGAGGCTGCGCCAAAAGCAGCATGTCCACCGCTGGCCCTCCATCTCCTGCTCCTGTAGCTCTCACACAGCGTGTTGAAAAATAGTAGCCTGATGATAACAGAGAGGGAAAAATGGAGCAGAGTAGAGGGATTGGGGGTAGCCATCATCAACTGTGAGGGAGAAATGTGAGAGGACAGTTAAGGCAGTGTGCAGCAGATGGAGCCTCAGCTACTCAAAATGCCCTTCTTAAAATGTATGCAGCGGCAGATGTGGCTGATGTCCATGGGCTCGTGCATGTTAGAGGTTCAAATCAAGAGGCGAAATAAAGGAAAAGTCACTTAAGCCTATTAGTCAAGGTAGTGTATAGCCCACCTCTGCGGAGTTCATTTAGGAAATAATGAATAGTATGTGGATACAGAATGAAAAGCCTTTCAACCCAGCATCAGTAGGTCGTTCCGGCTTAGAGGGAATTAATTCACATTTCTCCTCCTATGGCCTCCTTGCTTCGGTATAGAAATGAGGCTAATAGCGTTTGATTTCATTTATTGACTACATTAGTGAAGATATTTCTGTCTAACTGTATTTGTTTCATAGTTTAAACACCAATCTACCTATATTTTTGAATAGGAGTATATAATGGGTCCACTCAGTTCAATTAGGCTTAAATGACATTTGTGTTAATGGTGGTTTCTATATTTTTGTAGCACTGGAACCAATTTGTGTGTAAGATAGTAAACTCCTTGGTTGTCTTTATAGTTTACAGTTATTATAATGGAATTTCCTTTGCAGTAATTTATTGATCACGGCTCAACACCAGACAAATATATGGTGTCCGTCTTGGCTCAGTACTTAGTTTGGATCATTTAAAAGAAAATATTGATGAATACACATATCAATATTTCATTCTACTCTGTTTCATGCCTATCACAGCATTTATGACTGGAATAAACCACTGAGGGTCACTGTGTGAAATTCTCAAATATAATTGACTGTCATGCAGCAGCATGAGCCTTGATTGGCTTTTTATAGAGAACCCTTCTGACGCCTCCAACCTATTTATCCACAATAACCATGTGGTAAATACAGTGTTGCTACCCCAGCGTAACCTTCACTGTCCACTAACAGACAGCCTGTCCAATTAAAAGTGGCCATCGATTATAGATAGCTGCCTGCTGGCATATGAGGGAGACAATGCTGGATGCTATGCCACTGCCAATACAGGCCACATTTAGCCATGAACTAACCAGAGCTGACACCAGCATATTAGATGTGGACTAGGTTAATTCACCTGCAGTTGGCCCCTGTGTTGGCTCTATAGCGCTCTGGTTTACCTGCCCAGACTAAATGCTGATCATTAAGTTGCTTCCAGCCGCCATGATTGGTGCAGAGGGACTCATATCATTGATTAAAAAGGAAGGCTGATACTGCAGTTAATGCAGTTCCTTCCCTTTTCCCCTGGCGGTCAGAGGTATAAGACACATTTAAAGATCAAATCACTGAACAGTAGGCGCAATATTTCATGCTACCATTTCCACATTAATAGGTTTATACCTAATGGCATTTTGTCATTTTAGTTTTTTAATATGATTTCAGACTGAGCAATCGTGTCACACACCTTTCTTTTAAATTTTAAATGCAAAAGCTAAAAGATCACTTTTAGTTAACAGCGTGAGGCTGTGACAATATGACAGCCTTAATTTGTATGTGTGTGCCGAAATGGGCCCTTGGCTCATAGTTATCCTTTGTTATTGTGTGTGAAAGCCTCTGAACCTAATTCCAATTTTTCCCCTCTCCTATTTTCCAGCAAGCTGCTTTTCCATTAACTTTGGGAAAACACGGTGGCAGGTCCATTTAAAAAAAGCCTGTGCTCCACCCTTCCCATAAGCGCCTCAGCTCAGGAAAATAAGAAATTAAGAGCAGGGCCTGTTTCATCATCAGCCCTGTCTATCCTCCAAACATAGACACGGCATCCTCCAGTGGAGCTCCCTGAGGGCGGGACGGGGAGCTTTACCTTAGCATATGTTAACTATTACATGATGTCTTGATGGAACACAACCAAATGACTGGTAATTGACATAAAATATGACAAAGTGTTTGAGTCTTTGTGAAGAAAGCGTTGCGTATTACAGCATATCAGCTCCGTAATGTGACTGATTAATGAAAGATCGGCCTCGCACTCACTCAGCTGATTCTGTGAAAAATGAGTTTTGTGTTGTCATTCCGACAAGCCAGCAACCACGGCCGGAAAAGACTATTAGCCGGAATCATTATCAATAGCCATATTTTCAAACTCTATTATGGCAATCAGGCTAGAATTTATTCAATAGATTTAGTTCATTTGGTTGTAATTGATAAATAATCAAAATTTATCAATGTACTCGCACACATTTCACTAACAATCAGGGAAAACTGCCCCATTTACCAGCTGACTTGGTCCAAATTAGAGCTAAATTGATGATCAATTAATCTTGGGAGGGGTAGTGCTCCGTGTTTAGCAGAGAAGCAGCAGAAATGTGGATGGAGAGGAGGAGAGGAGGAGAGGGAGGAGAGGAGGATAAAGAGAATGGATGGATGGGAAAGTGTGGGATTGTGAGGTGGGTGTGTACAGTGCACTGAAAACAAGAGGAGGAGGCTGCTAGGCGACAACATGGAAGTGTGTGAGCGGGTATTACTTATGGTTATGGGGACATAAATCTGTTCACACAGTCACATTGTGGGGACTCACCATCCTTATGGGGACAAAATGCAAGTCCCCATAATGTCAACTGTTACTTTTTAGGCTGAAGACTTAGAGTGTGTGTGTGTGTGTGTGAGAACTAGAGGAGCTCGTTTTTAGGATGTATGTTTATGTGCATCTCTCTACAGTACATGTTGGCATCTATGTGTGTGTGTCTATATGTGTGAGCAGTCACACACTTGAAGTATCAGGTAGATCAAGTTCGGCAAGTCAGAGTGAGCAAGGTCAAAGAGACTGATCCCATTTATTCTTTAATTTGCTGAGGCATTAAATTGCATGACGTAGCTTTGCTGCAGTTTGATAATTACCAGCACATGTTTCTAATTTCAAGCTACTCAGAGACACTACTGACCCAAGTCCTCCCCTTTTATCTGGTATTTTAGGAGCAGCAGTGTGTGCAGGAGGGATCTGTGTGAGAATATATGTGTGTCTGTTTGCTGCAGTTGTAATCCAACTTATCCTCACCATCTACTAAGTCATTAACGATATGATGTTTAATCATCCACGTTCTCACAAAGCATCTCTCTCTGGTTCTTTTATCATGCATTAAATATTACATCAGCTCATCGGTTAGCCCTTATTATGCCACTGTCGCCTTTCTCTGGCGGTTTTGTGGTTAAAATGAATGAAACTAGAGTTGTTTCCTGGCTGCAGGGTCTCATTTTGTGGGTCTAAAGCTCGCTGGCACCTGTAATGTAAAGCACTCATTACTGTCAATGATGCATTACAGCTTCCTAATGATGGAGCCACAGTAATGGACCTAACTAATGACCAGACTTAAGAAAGAACATATTCTAATAGCTGGAGCAGAACTGGAGGGAAAGTCAAGGTGTTGGGGAGGAGAAGGAATTTGATGTGTAGATGGATATATATATGTGTATATATATATATATATATATATATATATATATACACACATATATGCACACGTGTATATATGTATATATACACATATATACACGTGTGTGTGTATATATGTGTATATATATATACACATATATACACGTGTGTGTGTGTCTATATGTATGTATATATATATATACGTATATATATATATATATATATATATATATATACATATATATACACGTGTGTGTGTGTGTGTGTGTATATATATATATATATATATATATATATATATATACACATATATATATATATATATATATATATATATATATATATATATATATATATATATATATATATATATATATATATACATATATACACGTATATATATATATATATACGAAATCAAGACACAAAATGCACATAAGCACATTCAAGCAATGCTGCTTTACATTGCTGCCAGTAGTGAGATGAGAAATGAAAACACACTGCGCTCATGATCAAGTGGAATCAAGCTTTTATCAGAAATATGTTGCAAACCTCAGCAGATACTCTCAGCCGGTAAAGCTGTCAAAACATATTTCATAGCAAATTTGTTTTGCTGTTGGCCTTAAACCCTGCCTTTCCCAAATGTCCACTTCCCAGACAGAAAGGAAAACGGCTTTGATTTCCAATTGATCGCTGCACATGTCAAGGCTTTAGTTCATGTTAAAGGGTTCTTTAATGTGCCACTATGGAAATCCAATCAATTGAGCTACAATTGGGAAATCACCAGAATTTAGGTTATTGTAGGTCCAGCTCCTCTAGCATTGAGTCTCAGCGATATGATAGCTTAACATATGCATCTGTGGGTATCGAGGTATGGTCAATTTTCTGGGTTTACATGCATAAAAACCAGCAGTATCATCAGCCCCACTCGTCTTGTGAAGTTGGGACTTCCAATAACTGTCTGATGTTTAGGGCCTCCACCTTTTAGTCAATTAGGCGACTAATCAGACGTTAAATTCTCTCAATCGTCAAAGAGAATTTTAGCTGAATAGTCAATATTTATGGTCTGTTTGCAGACAACAAGTTAGCTAAACTGTTAGTCAGTAAATCACGGCAACAGCATGAATATGGTTGAGTTTATAGGTTTTAAGAGGCCCGTCTGCATTCACCTGTAGAGGATCGATCTGATGTGATCACATTTCTGATAAATGATGCTGTGTGACATGGAGGTGTGTGTACAGTCTTTTCAAAACCTCCTGATGTTACCTTCACTGTAAATGTGAAAGAGCTGCACGTGATGCTGTAGCCATGAATGCACATTTCACTGGAGATAGGGAACCAGTAAACAGTTGAAACTGTCTTCTTTTATTTATTAATGTTGACTGACATGAGGTGCTGACCTCACCCACATACAGTATGCTTTAACTTGAACCTGAGATTGTTCAGCTCTGTTTACTTTCACTACAGATGGACCTAAACAGAGAGCGCCTGAGCAGAAATAATGACACATTTCCAAAGCTGCTGATACTCTGTGTTAATGACATCTATTGTGACTCTCATTGCTATTTTAATAACCTCCCAATCGCCACCAAGCGCACGCCGCCACCACGCCACGCTCTCCGTGACACATGCATCTTGCTCCTCATTAAGGAAATCGCTCTTCTTTGCTGATTATTTTATTTGAAGTCGTGATTACCGCTCTGGCCACCAGATCACGCAGTAACGGAGACCAGGCGGAGGGCAGAGGGCCTAATTGTGACATGAGATGCGCGGTGCGGTGCAGCCAGGCTGGGTGGCCGAAGAGGAGAGCCTCTAATGGGTTTCCTGTCTGTGGCTCACCGCTCTCGCCTCTCCCTGCACTTCTGGCTCCTGCTACTTATTCCTCCGACTGTCATCAAATCACTTGAACAAAATCTGTGTGTGTGATTTGGTTTTGCACATAGAAAAATCGATTTTCCTTTAAGGTTTCTATAAGTGAGTGAATGCGGAGAAGCGCAGTGTGCTGTGGTGTAAAGGATCTCATCCCTGCACCTGCCTTCTGTTAGTTGTATTATTTTAACCCGTTCAGTAAAGGACACATATGAGCAATGGATTTAACGCAGTTTGATTGCTAAAAAAAGCGCGGAGAGGGTGGACACGGAATTCTTGATCTTTGAAATTGCTCAACAAAATTGCATTTGTTTTTGGTGCGCTTCCATTAAAAGTGTCTCCTCGCGTGTAAACAGCCGTTCCGCACTCAGATGCGCCGCATTAACCCGGGAGGATTGTATGTGAGTGTGTTTTTGCTGGAGAAGATTGATGCGGTCCAGTTAGAGAGGTTGAGTGAGACATATACCCATTTCAAGAGGGTTCCTCTTATTACAGCAATAAGTTACAGCCGGAGGAGCGGACAGCTGAGGGATGTCTGTTATCCGGGCTTTCTTCACTGCAACACACGGCAATAATATCAATATTTATCATTCAGATAAACACTCAATCACAACCTCTTGATTTTTACACGTGCCTTACCTTATGTAAATAGGACGTCTATAATAATAAGTTTGAATTAGGCATTGTCCTTTAAAGGTGTAGTTATTTCCAAGAATAATAATTCATCATTATGTATTCATACAATTAATTGTTAAATCAATATCTGTACGATCTTGTCTTTTTAATTTTCTATAGAAATAAAACAGGAAATAAAGAACAATACTACTTAGGCTAGAACAACTATAATAACAGTCTCCGAAAATACATTCATTAATGATCTCAAAATAATTCTAAATTAGAATTAAATTATTGCAATTTATAGTTACTTTCACTTAATTTGAAATTTACATAATAGTATAATAAATTATTCATTATTCATTATTACAGCACAAGAGCTAGTATTTTAGCAAAAAAATTAAATTATCCCTGACCACCATGAGTTAATTTTAACAATTAATTCAGATTCATTGAATGTATTTTGTATGCCATCAGTTGTCTTCATGCTTACACTCATTGGAAATCAAAGGGCTTCCAGAGCATACAGACCGTCTCTCCTGGCTCAAGCCCTTCACAAACGCAGGGTTGGCCTTACAACTCCCAACACACGGACTCCTGTGCTCTGCTCTCCTCCCTGCTGGTCTACACCTCTGAGTGAAACGAGTCGAGCCTCTGCTGCTGCTGATTGCTTCTGCTGAACCTTCGGGAGCTGCTCGCAGCTTTCCTCATCTCAGTGGACCATGCACCAGTCCATTTCCTTAAGTTTTAACGCTGTGCCACATACTTCCCTGCGTCCCGGCAGATTGCAGCTGAGGAGCATAAAAGATGAGCTGTGTTGCAGGAGGAGAGAGAGGAGTACTCGCTCGGACGCCTCCTTTGTGCGGCTGCAAAGAAACCCATTTAGTCCCAGGCGGTGGTCTATTCACCAGACTCACCCTGACATCTGCCAAAAGCCCTCTCTATACCAGCACTGTCTGGAGAAGTAAGAGTGGGGCGCAGATCAATGGCTGTCCTGTTAATTGTATAATAGACCTACTTATGGACCCCTGCTAAAGGGGCACAATCGTTTAGGGCCTACCACGTCTGATTTTGTTTGAACCAAACAGCCCTAAATACCTTTAATTGCGCCCGAGTTGATGAAAAGTCGATGGGAGTTAAAGCGGCCGATCACTAACGGAGCTTAAATCCATCTGTACTCGTTTATTTATTTATTTCCTCGATTTATCTCCACAAATCACCTGCCATGGGGGAATGGGAGCGATATTCGTTTTGTTTGTGATCCAAGAACGGGAGGGAAGTGGGGAAAGCCGGCCTGGCGTTAATAAGGCTTCTCATGTCCTACCTTTAATTATTTCAGGACTAAAATCCACACTGTGATCTGCACAGAATACACTCACTGTACATTCCTGTCAATAAGAAATAAAACTCTACTTTATATAAATATAAAACGAGTAATCAATTAATACTTGGTTTTATTTTAATTATTTTCCATGAATGTCTCTGAAGTAGGTTTACTCTCTGTAATCAATTCAGTGATTTGAAAATTGAGTTGTTTTTTTTTTAATGTGGCTAATTATTTAATGGAACTATACATTTCCTTGCTCAAATAACCATATGCGCTCTTGTCTCTTGGACCAAAATAAAAGCAGCGTTTGCATGAGCTCACCTGTAGTATTTTAAATGTTTATCTGTCTACAAACAGGAGTCCTGTCATGGCACCAGCTATATGAGATTAAACAAACGCATTAAGGTGTTTAACGCGGAATAATTTGAGCATGAAAAGCTAATAAATCAGAGGACGGAATGGCAGAGGATTGAATTGAATTGTAGTGTTTCGTGCGTTTTGGACTGTGGGCGCGTGTGAGTGTTTAAAAAAAAAGAAAAAGAGGGGGGAGTCACGTCGCTGACATTTCCAAGCTCCTGCTCTGATTGGCTCTTATTTGAGGAAGCTCACGGGTTCTTTCAACTAATAAGCGCCTCCCCATCGCTCTAAAGGACATTATAATGCAAGGGACCTCCTTTTTAACCACAAACCGAATTTTCGTTCATTTAGACGATATACACTTTTTAAATTGCCCCAAAGTTGTGGGATTTTTTTGGAGCGCATTTCACCCTGGAGCGGTACGCCATGCTCTCTCACGCCGACCTCCTGGATGCTCGGCTCGGTGAGTTATCGTCACTAAACTCCGGCCCTAAACTCCAGTGTAAGATTTCAACTTCTTATTCCACCTTGTAAAGTGATAGATAGACTGTGTAGTTAATTGTGTTAACAGCTAAGTGGTTTATCGTTGTTTGAAGCAATTCTTTACAGTAATTTATCAGGAATGATCTGACAGCAAAGAAATAATGACTGTAAAATTACGACCCAAGCTAATATTGAGTATACCTGTTGTGTTATTTGAATTAAGACGCGTCTGTTGACATAAAGAATCAAAGCTAGACCTGTGTTGTTCATATGAAGAGCAAAGCATGGAGCTCACATTTAAAGATGCTGCGCCGTAAGCCTCGTCATGTACTCACTCAAAGCTCCTCATCCTCTCAGGGATGAAGGATGCTGCAGAGTTACTCGGACACCGAGAGGCTCTCAAGTGCCGGCTGGGGGGTGGGGTGCCAGACCAGGGCCATCCAGGAGACATGGCCCCTGGCTCAGACTCTGTAGAGGGAACCACTCTCCTGCCGGGAGAAGATATCGCCACGGTGGGGTCCAACTCTGCCGGCATGCCGGTGAACGGGAAGGAGCAGGAGAAGCAGCAGCAGCAACAGCAGCAGCCGCAGCAGACCTCCGGTCAGCCCGCCAGCCAGCAGAAACAGAAGCGGCACCGGACGCGCTTCACTCCGGCACAGCTCAACGAGCTGGAGCGCAGCTTCGCCAAAACCCACTACCCTGACATCTTCATGAGGGAGGAACTGGCGCTGAGAATCGGCCTCACTGAGTCCAGAGTTCAGGTAAACACTTGTGCAATGTGGATGTTACTGGATGCTGGCATGAGATAGCAGGGCGCGGCTCCGGATCCAGATTTAATGTTGTAGAGTTTTTATCAGGGCGACAATAAATGACCATCAGCATCCCTAAAATCCCCCTGGAAGGTACTGAGAGAATTAGATTCACAGCAGGTGAGGATTCAGGACCAGTGCCTCTAATGCTTTTTCATTTACCATATGTTTTCAGTTATTTGTCACTGGTCCTCTTGTGCCCAGAAATGTTGTGGTCAATAGTTGTAGCGGCTCCGTTCCTGATATCAATCCTACCTCAGCATACTGAAAGGAAGATTCTATATAATAATATAATAGTCCATTAACTGTGGTTTTAGAAAATATACCAACTCAATATTATTTTAACTGAATTATAAATATCAGTCCAAATGTCTTGTGATTTGTTCAAATTCTATTTTTATAGGAAGCATTATTTCATTCTAAGAAATCTTCTAGCCTAATATGCAGGTGCCTCTGTCCAAGGTGCTGAAACATTTCTCACTCGCGCATAACGAGAAGGAACCCGGTGATTATGAAGTTTAAAATATTTAGAAAATGTCACATAACGCCACCTGTGGAGACTGACACGGATATATTAAAATTTGGGATTGGAGAGTTTTATTTTATTTTTAATTTTCGTTCGTTTTTGTTTTTGTTGACCTGTAACAATTGCATAAAATTGCACGGGTCATATGAAGACGTTAATAATTATGTTTTGTATAATTTTGTTTACCACTACACATATATATATATATATATATATATATAGAGAGAGAGAGAGAGAGAGAGAGAGTTACTCTTGGTAAAATAATATAGAAAACAACAGCAGGAATTACCTCCACAAAATGATTCCATTTTTTTGTAGAAAATAATTAAGGTGTGAATATGTGGCACGTATTTGACATTTGATTGTCTTATAATAGTATTTGTCATTTTATTTAATACTGCAAATACTACTTTGGAAAACTGAACATATGAACCAATTTTAAAACAATTTTATGCGGCGAAGACATATATTAATTAATTTATTTATTTATTTGAACAAGCACGCAGGCTCCAATAAACCAAACACATTATCAACCAATTTCAGTCTTATTTATAACAGTGAACGGGTTATTAAGCAGTGATGTGAAATTCATGCAAATGATCCCACTGAAAGCAATAAAAGCAGTCCAATCATTAGTCACCTTAATAATCAATTCTTTATTCTGTGTAGTGCAGGATCCTCACAGCTCGGTGCAGCTCGCTGTTGGTAAACATTAGTGCAGCTCCTGCAGGTGCAGCCTCCAGTGGGCGTGTTGGCCTCCACAGCCGCTCCTCTAAAATGCTCCATCAGCGACGTCTTAATAGGACTCAAGAATATATTGTACTTTTTTTAATGGAATGAGAAATTGCATTTTCTTTCCTCCCGAGGGTAATGGGTTTGGGCGACGTTTCACGGATGGCTGAGCGGAATGAGAGCAAGATTTCACTTTTAATACGGAGGCATCGACTCACGGCCTCGCGCGCGCATTAATCACGCGCGAAGACGATGAAATCTCTATAAAGGCAGACGGGGACGCGCGTGCGCTTTTAATCCGGTCCGTTTGTTGTTGTTGTCGTCGCGTGCGTGAATTTTTTTTTCCACGTGGATTGTGTACAATAATGCGAGCCATCTGTATTTAAGTCAACACAAATATTTAGGGCGATTTTCAGTTAATGCGCTTGTAAATAAGATATTAGGGAGATAAATTGTTGGGCCCACTGCTGCGGAACACGCTTATAAAAAATAAAAATAAAATATGTGACGGCTGCTTTTGTATACAAAGCGCCTTCTGGAGGAGATTTTATTTATAATGAAATACACGACACTGATATTTCAACTGCTTCAGTTACATAGACACAGCCAAATGGTTGATATTTAAAATTCAGAGGATTATCTTAATTTACCTCATTATTTACAGCTGCTATCACTCCCTCAAAGTATTGCCTATCATAGACTAGTGACAATGATTGTCTTTTGCTGAAATGTCCTCAGGACTACAGCAGGAGGTCTAAACAGAAGGCGCTCTTCTTAATTTCGGCTGCCCAGCTCAACACAGACACTACAGGCTCTAGATTCAGACCCACATCTGTTTGATAGAGAATTTGAGTTGCTGTAGGACACTGCTGGAATCTATAGACACATTGCCCGCCATGTTTCTGTCCCTACATGGAGTACAATATGCATTCCTATGCCACCCATTTTGTTTTATTAATATTACACAGACCCCAAAGTTGTGTCAGAGGCCCCTAAAGTTATTCTGTGTAGTGATTTTAGTGGGATTATCGTGCGTAATGGCATTTTTCTGCCATAACGGTTTCCATGTAAAATAAACAGATCCTGCTCCAGATATACTGTATGATGCTCAGTCTGCGCTTCTGACGGCTCACCGTCCTGCTGTCTCTTTATGCAGGTTTGGTTTCAGAACAGACGCGCCAAGTGGAAGAAAAGGAAGAAGACCACAAATGTTTTCCGCTCCCCGGGGACGCTGCTCCCTACACCGGGCTTGCCACAGTTCTCTGCCGCGGCCGCCATGGAGAACAGCCTGTGCTCCTTCCACGCCAACGACTCTCGCTGGGCCACGGGGATGCCGGGAGTCTCCCAGCTGCAGCTCCCGCCGGCTCTGGGTCGCCAGCCGGGCATGCAGTCACTGTCACAGTGCAGCCTGGGTCCAGGCCCGCCACCAAACTCCATGGGTCTCTCCAACGGCCTTTCCTCCAACGGCTCCGGCCTGCAGTCCCACCTCTATCAGTCGCATTTCCCCGGAATGTCGGCTTCTCTCTCCGGCCCCACGAACGTATCGGGCTCCCCGCAGCTGTGTAATTCCCCGGACAGTGACATGTGGAGAGGGACAAGCATCGCGTCACTGCGGCGCAAAGCGTTGGAGCACACAGTGTCCATGAGCTTCACTTAGTGACTTTTCAGAAACAAGCCCAGCGCACCCCTCTCTCCTCCTCCTAACTCCCTCTCCCAGCCTCACCTGTGGCTCTTTTTTGTATTTATTCCCGCTATTAGATCAAAACGAGAGAACGCGCAAAATAATCAGGCCTGAAATGTGAAAAAAATGGCGACTGTATGTGACTTCATCTAGACATAATGACAAAAAGAAAAAGGACACCACTGATGGACAAATAGAAGAAAAATATCTTGGGTTTGGGGTTATTTATCTTGTTAATTCAAAAGGATTTTATCAACTATTGATGATAAATAATATTGTAATGATCTCTAGACTATAGGCCCTAATTACCAGGAGCCAAACAATCGTCGTATTTACGTTTTCATTGAGTGTGTCTTTACGCACACGTTATTGTGTTCAGGTGAAGTTGTGTTATGTCAAACGGTTATTTATAAGATTGGGTATATATTTTGGTAAGAGCCTACCGCGCGCGCCATACTGTAGATGGGCCTATTGAAGCGGGTCCCGGGCATGCACTGTGCATGTGGATTTAAACTCTTGGATAATTTAAGGAGAAAACGATGCCCACTCAGATTGAAGAGTAACTTTTGTTTGGCGACCTCAGTCTCTCTTATGGGAAGATAATCCAAAGAGAGAGAGAAAAAAAACAATGATCTTTCAATAGGCTTACGCTGTTTTAGGATGTTTTGTGTAGATAAAACATTCTTGCTATGTACCCGCTGGTCTTTTTGTGACATGTTTTAACTTATTGTATGTGCTATTACTTGACACATTTCTTAAATGTTTGATCTTACATCGAAATGCACCACATTGACGGGTTTGTACCAATTTAAAATGAACAAACAAATAAAAGTAATTTTCAAGAATGTGAAAACAAGAATGATTCATGTCTCCATTAGTTTAATAATGAGCAAGTTCCCATAGGCATATATAAATAACCTTTGTGTGACTCCTTTGTGTACATGACTTACCTTCTGGTAGGTAGTAGTTTATTTGGATTATATCCATCAAAAATATACTGGGATTAGTAGTATCTGTACTATGTGCTATTGATTACTAAACTATTCCAAGATGGTATCTTATTGCTCAAACATGTTAGAGGCCATTGTTCAGTGAGCAGTGTTGGAGGTGACAGGGTGAAAGGGTTTATGAAGGGTGACTGGTCCCAGTGTGGCAGGCAGGAGCGGTAAAGATGTCAGTGCTGGGATGTGACGGTCATTGCTTTTAACCATGACGGTCATCCCACTGAGCAGAGTGGATGGACTGTAACTAAACAGGAGGAATCACACGCCCATGTGTCTTTAGAAAGTATATTTAGTTTCTGTACAAGTTGGCTGCTATGATCCATCCTTGTGATGTAACACAACTTGTTTAATAACTAATGGGTTTATTATGGGAAAGCCAGAGATGATGAAAATACAGTTCTCAAATGGGATGTTGCAGAAATGTTAGGGCAACTGGACTTCCACTATTTCAACCTATCAGTAATCATATTAATAGACTGCATGTACTGTAGGTCACACTTAAATCTGATGTCTGCAGATTAATTCAATACACTACAAGGAGCTATAGTTGCTAACGAGCCATTTATATATTATACAGGCCAAAAAAGCTAATGTTTGCTATCATTAAAGTAGTTTCACAGCTTTCACATTATCACTCACTAAGTGCAGCTAGACAGACAGAAGAAACATTTTATATACTGACTTATATTGTATTTAATTTTAGAAAATATGATTACAGCAGCAAACTTGAGGCATATATATAATAAAGAGTTGTGCCTAGTGCTCATCATTTCTGTGCCTTTGTCAGCATAAAGTGATGAGCACAAGCTCAGCAAGCAAACTATCAGATCCATAAATAAATATCAGATAAATAAATAATGAAATCTGGGCAATGATACAATAAACAGCGAAACAAAATGCAGAAAATATTCTGCACAAGTAGCACAATTACTGTGTTGGAAACTAGATTACAGCATCCCTAATACTGAATACAGTAAGAATATCCAGTACATGTTTGACATACTATTATTCTGAGCTTGTTAAACTGACATCTTTTCATTATTTGTAATTCATGGCCTAGTATAGTTATAGTTACTATACTGGGTGCATGTCATAACAAAATACAGATAATCACTATTAAGCAGTTTGATCATTTGGCATTTATCTAAAGTTCCTCATTACTCGCCCATCATTTGAGTAATAAGAGAAACTCTCACCTTGTTTGTGTTAGTTTAATTTCAAATGATCCTGATGTGAGATTTAATGTCTATAAACTCAGCTCCGAAAGAAGTAAATAAATTTTTCCATTATGAAAGTGAGCGGACCTCACTGTCTGTGTCAAAGATTATAAGTGTCAACTTGAGCCTGAAATCACAGCAGCTCAAATTAATCAGCGTGTTAACCTCATCTCGTTGTCAGCGCTGAGGCCAATTTATGGTCACGGGATGGTAATTGATGGGATATGGCATTACCATAAGCAGTCCCACTGCCTGTAAACTTATAATTGGAGTTTCTGTAACAATGCAGGGGGGTTAAACAAAGGATTAATCATAATTAACAAAAGTATATTACTTTCCCCATGTTAAACAGTTGGTTCCCACCTTTACTATTAACATAAATTTGTTTGCAGTAATGTACTGAATTGTTGAAAATACCAACCCAAGTCAAGACTGAAAAAAAATTGTTCCCCTCTTTGTGTGTGTGTGTGTGTGTGTGTGTGTGTGTGTGTGTGTGTGTGAAACCCTGTGTTTTTCTGTTATACGCAATTAGTTTGGATAGAAAAGCCTGAAATTTTCCAACATGTAATTGAAAAAAAAAAACAAAACAATTAGTACATTGTTTTCCAAGCTATCTGCAAATGTGCTACCTAACAACAGAGGATCACACCATGATCACATTTACATATGGATTCAGTAATACATCAGTAAACAGGCCATGTTGTATTATTATGAACTGAACTGAAATTATAGTCAGGTCACAGTGAATGTAACGGAAACAAAATTGTGTGTGTGTGTATATATATATATATATATGTATATATATATATATATATATATATATATATATATACATATGTATGTATAATTAATACTCAATGATGCATAAGTTATTTATTTATTTATGGGAAATGGCTGGCCAACCTTCTCAAACTGACACTGAAATTCAAAATGTTTTTGAAAGAGCGGAAAAAAACATGATTTCTTACTTTACTGACACTTCATTATGGACTCTACCTATCCATCCCTGCTCCAGCTGCAGTCTATCTTTTTCTGAATGAATGCAGGTGGCCCACCTACCTTGCAAATGCATGTAATTACACAATATTGCATGACAACAGTTGATCAAATGTTATAACCACAGCCAAACTGACTGCTGCTCCACCCATCCAGGCTGGGGCTGAGTGAGTGTGTGAGTTGTTCTGGTAAATCTAGCTCTATGTGTGGCTCAACCCACCAGATCCAGCCCCGTGCTGACTACTGTGTCCTGGGCTGCAGTAACAGATGTGAAATCACATTACCCAAACGCTGCAATTAGTCTCACTCGCTCGCGGGTTAATGAGTTTGTGGAAATGCGCGACCCATTCCTCATTAGGTAATTTCTCATGCACTGATGAGAGAGGGAGAGAGATGTGGGTATAGCAGTAAAATGGTACATAGTGTGCTGCACCACATACTGTAAAGCAGGGGAGGGGGCCTGCAGCTGGACAGTTTTTAGGGGGAAATTAATCACCTCATCATTAATCATGGAATGAGACTTCCATGCATGCTGTTGAGAATACCTGTTAAGTGACTGGGAGAAAAAAAAATCCATCGTTAACACTGTCATGTCTTCTGTATTTGCACCCAGGAGTTCAATAACAGGGGCTTTGTAGAGCAGCTTCTATCTCCTGCTGGGTTACATCAGACTATCTCATTATGGGCTGGCTAGGCTTGTTTCCTCTCTGTGAGGCCACAGACTCTGCTGGTGAATAGACAGCCAGGTCAAAGCTCTGTCAGGACACAATGGACGACAACAAAAGATCTAATTAGCAATCAATTACCGACGTGTTTCTGTCCTGCACCTTTTATCTGGTTAGAGTGTAAAGCAGGTTACTACTCAATCCCCCCACCCCCACCACCACACACCACCTGCTGCCTATGGTGTGTATGTACAGAAAATGTGTGTGTTATAGTGAATTTGGATTATTGCTGGGATATGTGTGGTAACCCAGTGATACCTGGTTTAATGCAAGAAAGTCTTTCTTCTGCGTGAGATAAAGATTAAAAACCTTCAAATTAACCCAATTTAGGCCTTTAGAGGAGACGCTTTTCACTGCGTCTGAGTGTAAAAGATAGTTGTTCATTAGCCTCATCTGTGACAATCAGTCCTTTGTTGTGTCTCATTGCTTCCGTTCATTGTTGTTATTACTTATAGGTTTAGACTGAGGAGGAAATGTCTCACATTAAGAGAATCTAAGCTCCTCATAGAAACCAACGTAGATAAAGTGGATTTGGTGTTAGTGTAATTTGGGCATGTGGCTTGCTCATTTCAGCATCTCCCCCTCTCCATAAACACACACACACACACACACACACACACACACACACACACACACACACACACACACACGTATACTAACACAGTGACATCTGGGGGGAAAGTGTGCTGTGAGGAGGCTGCGAGTGCCTCTCATGATAACAACTCTGCATCTCAACAACCTGCATCCATCATCATCAACACTAACATCTGCTCTGAGCCTCAGCCTTAAATCTCTTTCTACCCCTCCCAAGGCCTTATCTCCCTCTCCTCTTCACCCCCTTCCTTACTCTCTCCTTTCCTTCTTCTGCTTCTCCTCTGTTCATCTCTTTCCCATGAGAATCCACCATCTCTCTCTTACAACAAACCACTCTGCTCTGACTCTCCTCCAAATCCCCTCATCTGCAGAATATGTGTGTATGTGTTTTCATTTCAACCACCCTTAAAATCAATATTTAATGATGATGTTATCAGCGCTTTTATGTGTAATTTAACCAGAGTGTCAGTATGAATGAGACTCTGTCAGCTTTATGGCGTCAGGCATTTATTTTCTGTTAATAGGTGCTCCTGGTGGTATACAAACCAAAGCCCAGAGGACATCTGATGGATTTGTATGTTTCAGTTCTGTTCAGGCATGCATTCACAGCCATATACGCTACACATTTGCCTGCAAACACACACACATAGAAGTCTAGCTGATAATATGACAATTTGAAAAGTATAAAAAGTTGCAAATAAATGCCACAAATGCCACACTTTGATGTGACATTTCTTGCTTTATTGCACCAAAATAAGACAATGAACGGGGCACTGAGTGTGACTGTGTCGTCTTCCATTGGTTTGAACTTATAAAACAATCAATCAAAGCAACTGTTTGTTTCGAAATAGACTGCATTGCCCGATTTTGACATTTTCCAGAGCTGTGACAATTACTTCACCTCTTTCAGCTCTGGGAGCCAACATTGTTGAGAGGCAATAATCATGATAGTTTTCTCAGTCATTTTTCTCCCAATAACAAGCCATTTTTAATCCAATTAGGAGTGCTAACGTGAGAGGCATAATACCACGGCCCCTGGGACAGATGAAAGAATATGCAGGACATTTATCCCGACAGTCAATATTGGATTTCTCACTAAGCAGCTGTGCCTGCTCTCTCTGACATTCTCCACCTCTGCACAGTGATCCGTCCTGATTAAACAGGCTTTTCTACTTTATCAACATTCATTACATGACCTGGTCATGCATAGCCACAGAGTTGCATACTTCCCGATGGGGTTTACCTGCTGCATTTCTTCCTTGAATTCAACTGTACAGTGAAAGATGATACATCACATGGCTGTTTCTGGATCTTATGCTGTTTTATATGAACAGATAGGTATTCCCCAAAACTTTCCTCACCTAGACTGACAGAGTGGACAGGATAGATGTCCTTTTACATGTGGGACATGAGTGCAGGTGATTAAACTAGCGTCAAACTTTTACCACAGTGTCCAACAGTTGTTCTACATAATTTTCTGATTTAAACCCCCAATTATATTTGAACTTTTAGCCTGAAAGAGTCAATACCAAACTATTATTTAGTTGAATTACCTCTAAGATACAGAAAATATGACTTAGTGTGCGACACATCAGTACCAACAGTAGCTTAACATTGCCACCTTCTGGTGGCTATTGAGAGAATCTCAGTGTTGTAAAAAAATGTTCTTTATTCATTCATGCAATTATTTATTTATTTATTAAAAATCTAGACAGATGGTCGATATAGTTTTTTTTTTTTTATCTCATCTTGGTACCACTTAATGAAACATGTCTGTTAACTCTGCGGAGAATCATACAATTATTGTTCCATCAAAACATAGCTAATAAAAAGCAGAAAATGCATGAAAAAGAGGACTGCTCCATGTAGCTGATTGCAGTCAATACATTTATAGAGTGCACTGAATCATTGTCATTGAATGCATTGATTATGTGGACTAATCAATGTTTATTAGGCTGGATAAGACTGGCCAGACCACAGTGGAGGCTGAATGATGAAGGAACACATTTACTGAGTGGCAAAGGTCCACCCACCTGCCCTGAACAGACATGTTTCAGAGTTTCAGGGAACTTCAACCAGGGAACTTCAAACCGTATGTTTAGGAGACATCTTATAGTTTAGATATCCTAATCAGATGTCCAAGAGCAAACAGAATTTAAGAAAATACAAATATTTGCTTGCAAAGGAAATGTGACTCACAGGTACAGTATACTCTTTCATCCATTATTATAGTATTTGCAATTGACAGAGGATGAGGTCATTTGTGCAAAAAGAGAGAGTTAAAAAAGGTCAGTAGTAAAACATGTAATGTATTAGTGCTGTCCTTGTCCACTGTAGAGTCACAGTATTCACACAGGTGTACCCATCCTTCTAAGCTTCCAGAAGCTAAGAGGCAATTGATGTTCTGCTGCACCGGCAACAGGAGATATGAACTGAAAGGCCACTGCCATAGGAGCCTCCTGAGACTTGTCCAAGAGAGCGGAAGTGGTCCTAAATTATGAACCCAGCAGGTACCCATATGATATATTGTACTGAAGCAGGTCTGTTCTCATTGAAATGATTTATCTTGTTTTGTTCTGCCCCTTCAGACTAACCTGTGCATGAAAAGTTCTGATATAAATTGTTTACTTGACAAAACAAGTCATCGTACAAGAGTGGATGCTCAATAGCCTCCCTTCATAGTTTTCAATTAATTTCAACTGTCTTTTAGGATCAGGCTTGAGAGAGTTAGTAATGAGTGAGCTATGAGGACAAAACACATTATGATAGTCTCTAGTTGGATATACAAACACAAATAAACCAACTGTTTTACCAACTAGGGCGGCATGGTGGTGTAGTGGTTAGCACTGTGGCCTCACAGCAAGAAGGTACCGGGTTTGATTCCTGGCATTTCTGTGTGGAGTTTGCTAGTTCTCCCCGTGTCTGCGTGGGTTCTCTCTGGGTACTCCTGCTTCCTCCCGCTATCCAAAAACATGAAAAAATTAGGTTAATTGGCTAATTTAAATTGCCCATAAATATGAGTGGTTGTCTGTCTCTATGTGTCCTGCGATGAGGTGGTAACTTGTCCAGGGTGTACCCTGCTTTTGACCCTAAGACAGCTGGGATAGGCTCCAGGTCCCCCGCGACCCTTTGTGAGGATAAGAGGTAGAAAATAGATGGATTTACCAACTATTTCCTTGACAAGCAGCCTAACAAGATTGAAGTTCATTGTTTACTCCCTCAGCCCTTTCATTACATCTTGAGCCACGACTGTCTGATTGCACAGTCTGTCGGGTTGTGTTTCCCTGAGAAAAGAAGTCCCTTACTGCTCCAGAACAATTATTCCACAGTGCACTCTGTAATTATACTATTATGTAGAAATATTCCCATCATTGGTGTGTACCATCGATCATCACTGCAAAAATACAACAAAAGATGTATTGTGTGGACAATACTTCAGCGCAAATATTGATTAAAAGAGTCAAAGTTCTCACCATAATTAGTTATTAGTATGTGATAGGCAACAACATTTACATTCTAGATAATAAGTGAATCAAAGCCTAATCAAAAGGTTTATTCTGTATATCCTGCTATTTGTCACCTTAATATACAGTAACCCATTAAAGATCCTAAAATATATGAGATAAAAGACTTTCAAGAAGTAAACCAAACAAACAGGCCAGCATCAGATGGGAGTCACCAGGCCTCCCCTGAAGAACTCTGTTGGAAGGTAATTAAAGGAAGAGTGTGTTATCCATCGCTCCTCATTAATACACTTTGAATTAACCACTTTCAGGGGAGAGGAATGGGGAGGAGGGGACGAGGGAGAAAATCCATGCAGGCCTTAAAGTAATCTCTCTCTGTCAGGTCGGTCCAAACGGGGAGGGTCGGCTCATTACGGCCCCTACAGGAGATGAATGGGTCAGTCACGCAGTAAGGAGCGCCGGGCCGGACCGCTGTGTTGACAGACAGATCCACACAAGAAGCGTGTGTGTGTGTGTGTGTGTGTGTGTGTGTGTGTGTGTGTACATGAGTGTGTAAGGAAATCAACACGCAATGAACGACAAAGCAAAAACACTTAGATATCTGTGCTATCTTTGCAAGGGAGCAGGTGTGCAGAGGGAGGTTGCATGCTGGGATACGAAGCAGGGTTAAGATGCTAACGTCTGGAGTCAACAATCATTGTGATTTAACTTTGACCACATGCAGGGGTGACGGCTACATGTGGCCAGCTGAGGCAATCATCACAGACACAGACAGCACTCCAAAATCACACTGCTTCAAATGTCCTGACCTCCTTTTGTCTGTAAGATAATCACAGGATTAGCAGAATGAGTTGAATTTTTCAGAAAATTGAAACATATCGATCGTCATTTGCGGTTGCATTGAAAAATGAATAAATAAATAAATAAATAAATAAATATAAATAAAATAAACTTGAGCCTGTTCCAGTATTTGCCACCAGATGGAGTTGTAGTCTTTTGTATTGTTGAGACAGACAGGCACTTGGCACAAGGATATACTTTAATAGTTAGTACATTGAGCTGTCTTAATTATTAATGAATTATTATTAATATAAATATATCAGGTTTTCATATTGCATTTTCAGTTATATCAAAGCAGGAACATTTGCCAACTTTTGTCCACCAAAATAAATCCACTGATTTAATGTGTGGGCTGTAAGTGTTGGTCTGTGTCACATCTTGGGATATTTTTGTGCCACTGTTGTATTTTTTTCTTAATCCTGATTTCTGCAATGGAAATGAAAGTGCACAGAGAGTTCAACTCTGGGAAGCAGAGCATGTTAACTCATTCATTCAGGATTTTTAGTGCAGGGATGGGAGGTTTGAGTGGTGAAGAGAGGATAGGTATGATAAGATTAGATTACATTAGCCAATCAACTCTGTGACTAACAATTAATTTAATATATTAGATTTAATCAATTACAGTATGTATCACATCACCACATCCCACATACTGCAGCATTTGTGTAAAATTGCCAATTGGTACAAGCACTTATAGCACATGAAACAATCATACATGCACCATCAAGCCTTTTGCTAATATTTTCCTTTTCCTCTGCTGTCATTCACATTAGCTAAGCACACTTTAGCAGTGAGACCCTGGCTAACAGGTTCAGACATCTTCTCACCACAAGGACTTTGTAAGACAACTGATTTTTATCACTGACCACTGGCTTTTAAATGAAAGTAATGCACCTTGAATAGGTCATCGGCTGAGGGTCTGTTAGACCAAATGTTATTCATTATGTTCTTCATTGTTTGAGCTTTCTTGTCCTTATAGCTCTGTATGTGGCGTCACAGACCTTCATCACTATGAGCAAATGTCAGCTATCATTAGCTTAAGATAATTGCAGGCCGGAGTTTCACACAGAGGCTCTGCTCTTTATTTCAGATGACTGAGAGAAAGTGTGGGCTGAAGTATGAACACTGACAGGATGATCGTCATCTCTTACACTCAGCTACATCTGAGTTTGACCTTTTGGAAAGACAGCATGGACACAAGCGATTAGTCTCATGTAAATGAATTTGCTCTGTCACTACAAGCCATATTACATCACAGCCTCTCTTTTCATTTTCTACATGCTTGTCCTGTTTGTTGTTTGTGTTCTCCACAGTTTACTCTTGTTTAGTTAAAAAATTACACTAATGACATAATACTTTGCTTTTTGCTGCAGCAGTATACGATTTAATGCTCAAACTGTCTGTTTGGGTGCCACGAGCAGGTGCAGGTGGAGCATCTCTGGGTAAGTATTAACTGAACAAGTGGCTGTATGGTGAATATCACTCCCACAGACATGCAAGAATCACACACTGAACAGTCTGTCTGGTGGGAATGAAACAGGCACCTGACAAAATAATGGATAAAATAATGCTGTGTGTCATTTAAGCAAAATTATCAGTCCGATTGTAATTATCTTTGCACACTTCAGTTTAACAAAACTAGTGTTACAAAAAACTGATTACAGAATATATTTCTCACTAAGTTTATCAAGATAGAAATACTCTATAAAGTTACAGCCAGCTCACTTCATGATTTCTCCATTAATGACAGACAGGCGGAGGAGGCCACAAGCAACTGACCCTGGAGCAGAGCTGAAAGAGAGGAGGAGATACCAGGAAAAATGAGGTACAGCTCAATGTGCATCATAGAGACAGATTGAGTGGAGCTGAGACAAACAAGCATGATGACTCTCCGTAGGGTGTTACCATTAGTCCAGCATCAGTGCTCTACATAAGGTTTGCTCCTCACAGGAGGCTGAAGCAGGCTTGTCTGACCTTTAGACCACCACTGCCCATATGTGATCCCTCACTGGCTTCTCACTCACAAACACTGCAAGTTGTCTTATTTTGAATTCCTGGTTAAGCCTGAAGTTCCTGCTGTGTAAATGAGCCAATAAGGTTGATTTATTAATTTTAATAAGGCCAGTCTGGCCAAATGATTAAAGGTGCTCTGTAAATATTTAACATTCAAAACTGATTCATCAGATATGAAATATGTTGCGCACCTGCATATATGCTAAATGTTTTATTTAAAGTTTTGTCAATGTCATTTTTCACAAGTTCCATTATAGTGTAATAACTGCGCCACCCAGTGAAATGGCTTATCAATATTATATTTGCAATTTGGCAGGTTTAAATTCTGACTTTTAATGAAATGGCACACAGTTCCTACACAGTCAAGCATATGTAGGCTGTCTGTCCAGCTGCTGAGAGATTTTCACACTTGATTAAATGTCTGTAAGCCTGCATGGCTGAGTGTTTGTCACTGACCCTCTGATGTAGGCCTGCCTGTCTGCCTGCCTGCCTGTCTGAGCTGCTATAAAAGCTGCCACCTCTCACACAGCGCCGTTATTCCCCCTCTGCTTCAGGAAACACGTTACAGAGAGACTCAAATCAGGATGTCGGTGGCTCTGCGCACACAGCTGTTCCTCCTCCTGATCTCCCTCTCATCAAGAATGGGGCTCAGTCGCTACATCGAGGTAAGACTTTTAATTGTTAATCAGTAATTACACATTTCTTCAGTCCAGGACAGGGAGGGTAAACTGAAGCCTACAAAGTTTCTACATGAACAGCTGGAGCCTAAAATGTGACGTCTATTTCTGTTGTGTTTTATTAAGGACGACGAAGCTGCAGATGGATTATATTCTCTGCTCAATTTGGACCAGAAGAGAGAATCAGGGGATTTTATTTTCCGCCGACCTCTCAGTAAGTGATGCAGTAAACAATGACTTTATTCAGTAGCTGTTCACAGACTTGGCAAACAACAAGAGAACACTTGTACATAATTAAACGTATGTCAAGTGATGCATTTAAAACATTCAGTGCAGAGATGTTCGTTGCAGTTCTAGTGTCCAGACACATTTTAGTACGCTATTCATCAATCAGTTGTACATACTGCACCTGCAGTAATATGGGACATATACTGCAGGTGTAGTGGATGCAGTGAGTGCACACAGAAACATTTTAGAAATGAACAGTGTCGGTGTTTTATAAAGTAAGTCAGCATTTTGGCAGAAGCTCTCCATATCTCCATATCATCTCAACACTTATGGACACTTCTTGTGTTTGTCCATAAAGCTTATAACCATCACACTGAGTTTATGACTATTTTATCACACTAAATCCCTGATGTTTACTGGAGGTAAAAAGCAGTCTGTCATTAAGTGATATGTGTGTGTGGTTTGTAGGATGTTTGGACATGCTGGCCACTGATGGCTCCTTCACCTTCGTGGCGTCTCAGCCACAGCTGGCCTGTGCTGCTTTTGTCATCGCTGAGTCAAGTGAGGTCATCAGCCTGGAGCTGTCTGACGTCAACATCGACTGCAGCGCCGGAGATTTCATCAAGGTTGGCTCCACTCACCGAAAATGACACCCACACATCCCCTGACGTGGTTCAGGGCTTTGTCAGTTAAATTCTATTTCATCTTCTTCTGTTCGATTAAAATGGTGCCAAGCGGGGTTAAGGCTGTGTTTGAGGGCCAAACACCCCACTGGTTCCTGCATTGGTCACATTACTCTGAGCCAGTGTGGGAAGGCTTTAATTGTGCAGCCAAGTCAGTCCATGTGGGCTGAAGCGGTAAAAGGCATGGCATGAAGAAACTTAATCACACCAACTGGGGATACAGGCTGGGTCACCCGGGACAGATCAGTCGCTTTTAGCAGGAAAAATATGCTCAACAATCAAACAACATCTTTATTTACACTGTCTTGGTAATTAATTTCATGTAGGATTATGGTTATAATTAAACACAGCAGTGTTGAATTATCAGAAAAGACACCTGATGCCCATCATATTCACCTCCTTCAGCAGTCTTCCTTCACAAAATTGTCCTAATGGCATACTTTTGACAAAATGCTTTTCAATGATTACCCCATATTTTGTATGTGAAAAAGTGGAGCGGCATTGGAAAAACTGGAAAATATGTTGAAATCATGAATCGTGATTTTCCTCCCACAGATGTTTGATGGCTGGGTCCTGAAGGGGGAGAAGTTCCCCAGCAGACAGGACCACCAGCTCCCTCTACACCGGCGCTACACGGACTACTGCTCCTCCACGGCACCACGAGTCACCAGCCGCTCCTCTCAGAACGTCGCCATGATCTTTTTTCGTATTCACAGCCCTGACAGTGGCTTCACCCTCGCTGTCAAAAAGCTACACAACCCCTTCCGTGAGTCCTGATGCACCTACTCAAAGGCTAACAAGTCTAAAAGCAAAATAAACAGAAACGACATCCATAAAAAATAAGTTGCAAACAAAAAAAACATGAGATCTAGGTTAAAGAAGCACCAAGGTCATGAATCTAAATCAGATTTGATTTATTTTTGTGTTTTAAATTGAGGGCTGTGTAGACGTGTGCATGCATGTGTGCTCTTCCTGGACATTTGCGCCTGGTCGAGCATTTATCAAGGCCGAGAGCGACAGGAAGAGATTGAATGAGAGGCGTGCACCTGTTTTCCTGCTGCTTGACAAACACGGTGTTAGCACTGTGTCAAACAACATCACAATCACAGTGTGGCTGTAAGACAAAGACAGACAAAGAAAGAGTATGGACACAAAAAGGGTGTTTGAATGAATTATCTACAGAAAAACAGCATAAATCTCAGGCTAATATTTGAGGTTTTATTCCTATTCCTATATTGACCATCAGTGGCAGCTGCCTACACTTCTGTATACAAGTCGACAAGGTAAGCAGATTTTATTTATAGTCAATCTGCAGCATTGTGTTAGTGACTGTTGTTAAATGGCAGAACGCCTTGAATACATTCAACACCCCATTTATAAAAACAAAAAAAAACCAAAACATCCAAATACCTCTTCTAAAATTACAGCCCATTTTCAGAACTAAACACAAAAGTTAAAAGTTTTTAATGTGATCTCCAAATCTTGCAGAACAGACAACACCCAATAATATTTGTTCTAACATTCTCTCCTCTGCTTTGATAAGCACGGCTTCTTCACCACGAAAATGTTTCTAAATGAACAGCGTGCCCGCAGGAGTAAACTGTTCCGCCTCCTGCTGGTGTCTGTCTAGTCTACCATACTGTTATCAATTCAAAGTTCATTATTTTCTTATCTTTGTCATCAGAACTCTAATTGGATTTCCATGCTCAGCCCTAATTGTGTCCCCTCCCTGCAGTCAGCCTTGATCATGTCCAATTTCTGACATGAGGTGTTAGTAATGAGTTTCTCTCCTTTCTGTGTGTGTGTGTGTGTGTGTGTGTGTGTGTGTGTAGCTTGTAACATCATGTCTCAGAGTCCAGAGGGCAGCTTCACCATGGTGATGCCACACCAGCGCAGGAACTGCAGCTTCTCCATCATCTACCCCGTGGAGATCCGACTGACAGATCTCAGCCTGGGGCAGGCCAGAAGCAATGAGCTCACCCCAAAGGTGAGACACACAGACGAACCAACAAACACACTTTTGAATGTTAAAGCAATCATTTATTGAAGAAATACTTTCACTTTACTGAAATTCATTCTTTAAATGATGAGACAAGATAAGGAGATGCTTCTCTGTGCACCAACCACACTAATCATATAGTAAGGCATGACATAATCTTATTTCCATTTATGAACATTTCATCATTAAGACCTCCAGTCAGGGAGGTACGGTGGTGTAGTGGTTAGCACTGTCGCCTCATAGCAAGAAGGTATTGGGTTTGATTCCTGGCCCGGGGCCTTTCTGTGTGGAGTTTGCATGTTCTCCCCGTGTCTGCGTGGGTTCTCTCCGGGTACTCGGCTTCCTCCCACCATCCAAAAACATGCATGGGGATTAGGTGAAATGGTTAATTTGAATTGACCGTAGGTGTGATTGTGAGTGGTTGTCTGTCTCTATGTGTCCTGTGATGAGGTGGCGACTTGTCCAGGGTGTACCCTGCGGCAAATAATGGATGGATGGATGGACCTCCAGTCAAAGCTGACTCCCTTTACCTCAGTGTAACTCCTGATCAGAGGGGAAACACTTGTTCTAGTAGCCTGGTTCCAGATCGTTGAATGGCTGCCCACATCACAGCTTAGTGGGAATGATCTTCCCATATATCTAAATATAATTGTGAAAATAGCAACAGAAAAACAAGCATGTAAGACACTAATGTAGCCATGTATCTTTTTGTTGAATTAGGTGAAACAAACTTATTGGGTAAGTGCCTCATGACCATATAATCATTGGTTTATGAGTCCTTATTCACTTGTGTGAGGTGAGCGTTGTGTGGAAACATAATTTCAGTAATTTTTTTCACAATATTCAATTACTTTGTCTTTACAAATGTGTTCATGAAAATGTTTAATGTAAGTTGACTTAATATTGCTTTTAACATATTTAAATTGTATTGTAATGTATCTTTCGCTCTGTTACATATGAAGCTACAGACAGAGTTAGCATAGTCGGGTTTGGTCTGAAAATGGAGAAAAGACAGCTAGTCTGGATCCGTCCAACCGTAAAAGGGTGGAGAGTCACCCAAAATCAGTCATTCACCATTATCTTCTAAGTTTGTTCATAAATGTGTTCTTGAGAATGGCTGGAGAATGTTTTGTTTGGCAGCGAGTGTACAGACCCACACCAGTGTTTGAGTGATTTTGTTGTCAGCTGTCGTTGCGCTCCAGCAGGTGCAACGAAAAACTAATTAGACTTCCACGGCAAGAGGTCTAATTAGGCAAAATGAAAACACCTGTGTGAGTACACAGTAGGAATGAAAGTGCTTCAAACAGCTGCTCTCATGAGTAAAACCAAGCTTGAAATGTTACAGTTTGTAATTGAATGCTCAATAAAAGTGTTGGACAATTTCTGATGTATAATGTAATTAAATAAGTTTAAATTGTTGCTGGAAACACTTGATGACAACCAAAATGCACCAATTCTTATTTTCAGGTGATTAGACATGAAAAACAAAACAGTTTTTTTCTTCATTTCTGTCAATAGATCTCCTGAAATGTGCCTTTAAGTTAGAAAAGGAGAACAATGATGTAAATCATGCTGATAACACAAAACAGCTCCTGAAGATGTTGGCAGCTGGTCTGACAACGGCTGTCAAACTGTGGACTGCTGCTTTTGCTGAGCCAATCACAGTAATCTGCCATTTCCACTTGTTGGAAATGTTGGGGGAAGTGTTATAATTGAGAAGATGAATTTTATAAAGTGTTATTGTCACAGCTGCATGTTGTCATCCATCCATTTTCTTCCGCTTATCCTCATAGGGTCGCGGGGGGGCTGGAGCCTATCCCAGCTGTCTTAGGGTGAAAGGCAGGGTACACCCTGGACAAGTCTCCAGTTCATCACAGGACACATAGAGACAGACAACATTCACAACTACAGACAATTTAATTAATTATTTAATTAATTAATTAATTAGCCAGTTAACCTAATCCCCATGCATGTTTTTGGATGGTGGGAGGAAGCCGGAGTACCCGAAGAGAACCCACACAGACAC
Organism: Synanceia verrucosa; assembly: GCA_029721515.1. Taxonomy (NCBI): domain Eukaryota; kingdom Metazoa; phylum Chordata; class Actinopteri; order Perciformes; family Synanceiidae; genus Synanceia; species Synanceia verrucosa. Next base: position 17,589,236 of record CM056551.1, on the reverse strand, counting down.
GGGGAGAACATGCAAACTCCACACAGAAAGGCCCCGGGCCAGGAATCGAACCCGGTACCTTCTAGCTGTGAGGCAACAGTGCTAACCACTACACCACCGTGCCGCCCCGCGTGTAGTTATATTTTATGTAAAAAAAAATGTGATAAAAGAGGAGCATGTATGTAAAATCTATATTCAGATGGCCCTCTGAACAACAGAGCTCAAGCTGGACTTCAAATGTACCCTGTGGATTTTTCTTATAAACAAACACTTTCGCTATTTCTCACCAACACATTGACATCTAACAATATGTATTTGCTTGCCTCCATGCTGTCCATCTGTTGGCACCAACGTCCTCTTGGTCTCAAGGATGAACTGATAATGAACTTTTAATACAGTAATTATATGATGCTGTTATGGACGGACTTGGATGTAAACTGAAACTTGCAAATTTCACAGAGTACCTGGTACTTTCATGGTCAGGCTGAATAAGTTAATTGCTTGGTTTAGCTACACTACAGCACAAACATGTTTGTCTTCTTTTCACAGAAGCAGGTGTGGGCAGGCTGCTCAGGGTCAGGTGACTATGTGGAGTTGCTTGGGGGGAATGGTGTGGACACCTCCATGATGTTCCCGGTCGCTGACATCTGTTTCTCCCTCACCGGACTTGGTGAGTCTGAGCTGCCTCTCTTTACCACCACTATCAATCTGTGATTTTCATTGTAACAGCTGGAAATCTGGCTTGTTGTGCTATGCTATGCTATACTATGCTTTGCCCAGCCTCACTATTTTCAAAACCACAGTGTTGCAGCAACAAGGTTGCCTCATGGAGAAATATCCATAATGCAAATTGTAATTTACAACTTTATTTTCCTGATTTTAGAAAAATCAATCCTCTATTTGCTGGGAAAATTTCCACAAATATTTGTAAATACAGTTTAAGTATTATTTTTTTTCACAGTGGAATGAGGAATTCCTACATTTTGAATATGCTGAAATATACATCTTTACTATATTATACTGTCTTTATTGCTTTACCATGATCTGGGTGGATTGGTTCACATAGACACATACACTCTAATCAAGCTAAGAAAGGCTGGCTAGAGGACAAGAATGCTCCACAGGTGGTCCAGTGTAAAGCTTCTGTTTTTCTCTTCGGCCCTTCAGCTCAGATGAAGATTGGCTGTGATAACTCAGTGGTGAGGCTGGTGTCCAGTGGAAACTATATCAACCGTGTTTCATTCCAGTACCGACTACTGGAACAACATGAGCTCCCCAACATCCAAGACAATGCTCTGGATAACTTCTGCTCTGTGGAATGAACACGCACACACACACGCACACACACACACACACACACACACACACAGTCATCCACCTCTCTGTAAATACACCAGTTTGACTAATGCCGTCAATACATATTTTGTATTGTTTTTGCCAAATATTTTATGTCATAATTATGTTTGCTTTCATCCGAGAATATTTATTTGAATTGAGTCAAATCCATGGAGGATGATGGATTTAATCCTCTTCTTTTTAGACATTTGTAAAGAAAAGCTGTCATTATATATTATATTTCTTGGCGAGAGCATCATTTCAAACCTTCCCTCTATTGTTCTCAGTTCCAGTATTCTTTGGGAGGTTTTACATCTCTGCTGTCTCTTGTGTTTATAATGCCTCAACAATTTAAAAATAAATATGACTTGCATGATGAAAAACATTTTTAATGTTCTGCTTTTGTGAGTCACTGTTTTTATGAGCCTTCTTCCATTCAGTTGGAGAACTGCATGCTCACTTGGTATTTGTTTTACTAGTATGTCTCTGCAGGACCCATTCATTTTACTAATAACTAAAATTTTGGGAATGTTCTTTAGTCTAGTCCAGCATTGATGTGTTTGTGTGTTACTGAGCTTTTAGTGTGTATTTATCAGGCAGAGGTTTTCACATTTACATACAGTATAGTTTCCTTTAACGACAGCTGTTTTTCACTGCTACTTTTGATCAGGGCAGTTGATGAGAGAACATTTTCTTTGCTTGTATTCTATTTCAAATTTGTAACCACTGCGAAAGAAGAACAATGATAATGCAAATAATAATAATCAAAAAAGAAGGGGTTTATGAGCTGGCCACTTTGACGACAAACGGGTAACAGAAAAGTGGTCAAGAGTAGACAAGGACACAAGGAACAATTTAAGAAACAAAAGAAAAAAAAAAGACCAGATACATAAGACAGACATAAAATACAGCCTTGTTTGTTTGTTTTTCCTTCTTTAACTGTGTAAGCTAGAGCAGGTAATATGATATGGTGATAGGTGATATATATAGATGTGATATATGGATAGATATACTGTATGTCACAGAGGCAGATGGATGGTGTTTTTACAACCAACAAGTGCAATTTAGTGTGTTTTTCTAGCCATGGGGGCACTTGAGCACATGTTTTTGCCTCTTTTCAACAGTGGGGTCACTCCCCAAGTACTGCTGATGCAGTTTGGAGAGCTGTTTTGAGTTTTTGCTATGATATCTGCATTTTTTTAAAATTATTTTTAATGGCAACCGTGTATGTGGTTATTAATTATTTTTGCTTTGATAGAGATTCTTATTTGGCCATTGGAAATATGTTATCACAATGATATTTGCGGTGCCGTGGAATAGTAATGCCATGCTACTATTTTGACATTGAATGGGTGATCTTGCAAATGAAGTTTGTTTCTGTGGCAGATAAAGAAAAAGTGAGTTGCTTCCACAGTGTTGGCACAGAAATGTTAACACCTTTCACCAAGACTGAAGAATAATGTCTAATCTTAGATCAGTCCCTTGCCATGTAGCCAGAAGACGTCATCGCTACTCTGCAATGACACATATGTGTACATACAATGTAAATACATGTGTGTATTCCAACGTATTAAAATATTTCCTGGGCAATCAGTATTAAGCAATGACGCATGCATTTCTGTTTGTTTTCATAATCCAATCTGTTCCATAGACAAACTCTGAATGAGCTGTCATAGTGGTTGATCGTTGCTCAAAAATCATAATTAGAAAGGCTTAATACTGAGAGCGCAGAATAGTACACCACTAAGACTGTGAGAGTACAGGTTTGCTTGTGACCCCTCTCCATCACAGCACTAATCTCCTACACACTGTGTTGCTGTGGATCCTCAGTCTGAATGAATGTGCAGCTTTTAATGGGATTATCCCACAAGCCTCAGTGCTCTTATTCCCCTCGACTTCTTTCTAACTGGCTCGCTTTTGATCTTCTCTTTACGTGGAATTAATCTCAAACCTTCTCAACCGTGATGATTCAATTAACCAGCGGATGTCTTTTTTTTCGCTTGATGTGTTGCAATTTTCAGTCTTCATTAGAGAATAAAACACGCTTTGGATGTCATCAAAAGAGATGAAGTCTGATTATTTGTTTCTAGTTCGCAGCAGCCTTGAATACTCTGCCATGTATTTATAGTGTCCTGTGATGGTGGACTGGAAATCAGTTTGTCACTTGTCAGACCAAAAGGGGTCAAAAGTCCTTGTGGATGAGATGTGACCCTGTACAAAAAGAGACATGCTTGTGTTGTTAATAACAGTCAAGTAACAGAAAGGAAATGATGTTTATTTAAGAAATTATTCACATTGGACTGGTTAGTGAATACATAACAGAGAAAAATAGCCGCTCCTGCTGCACCCTCAACATCTCATTACTGCATGATGTCACAAGTCAGGGTTTTATAGTTACAGCTGGTCACGGTGGAGCGTTTTTAACCATCACATTTGCATGATTGTTCTAGTTTATTCCATTTTTGGAGTTATTTGAGCTTTTATTGCAGTCCAATAGTTAGATGACAGAAAGTGAAGGAGAGAGAGTTGCATGAAAACTGGACTTCGTCATGAGCTTTATGGGCATCTTAAAGGTAAATGAATTAGTAACATTCTTTACGACAAATGACTTTTAACATCTCTGTAGCCTATGTATTCACTTGTGTGACTTGATTGGTAGAATGATTTCAACTCAATTCAATTCTGACTTGAAGTGATAATTATAGATAAAATTAACATTTAACAATTTCATGAATGATATAACTGCTTCCTTAGAAAGAACAATTATTTGCTTTAACATTAGCTGTAATTCATCAATAAGTGCTCTCTCTCTCGCTCTCTCTCTCTCTCTCTATATATATATATATATATATAGAGAGAGAGAGAGAGAGCATGAATCAACCTTGCATTGCATCACGACAAATAAAGATTGTAAGCATTTACAGCCAATATTCATTGGTGAAAACTTATTAGATACCAGTTGACATGCGACCTCAGCTCTGTGGCTGTCTCTGCCTCTTTAGAGAGCATCAACTCAATCTTCTTCACAGATCAACATCAGCCACTGACCCCAGAGAAAACATACCACAACAAATTGCATAAGGCATATTGTTCACTCACTACTCATTCAGTACATGATTAATGCAGAGTCTATATGACTTTAAATCATGTATGTAAGGAGCTGTTCTGTGCTGCATCTCTCTTTTGGGAATAGCTGTTATATATAAGCAAAGAAATAATAATAACACTTAACTGCACAGTTAATTGGAACAACTTGACCCATGAAGCTAAACTGAGAGTCGATATTCTAATGTGAAATACAGTCTGTTTTGAAAATGATTAAATTCTTACAGTATTTCGCAGTATACTGCCCTTCAAAAAGTCTGTGCATACCACTGACCACAAATGTCAGAGACCGACTCTATGGAGTACTCTGATGGATACAGTTTACATTCAGTCTTAGAGGAGCTTTCTTTAGTTTGCAGCCCACATCACCTAACAAGTTAGTGGACAAAGAACAAAGTTTATTCATACTACACTGAATAGAGAACAGAGCTGATAATCAGCACGGTGTGTGATCTTGATCTGCTCTTTCTGATCCAGACCACACCTCAATGTGCACGCCAGATCAGGTCAGGCTGTGACTTTACCTTCAAAATTGTCCATCAGTTACATAATTGCAATATAATTACCCCAGTAAATCAAGCTGTCACCCTTGACCACTAGATTTTAACTTTAAAACACTGGTCTGCAGTTTTTGATTTCAGTCATTGTGGTTATTTTGTGCCACCCTTTGATTTCTCTTATACTGCCCTCTACTGTCTGTTTTATTAACGATACACATGATGGCACATACCTACCAATTTCAATGAAGTTTATATAAATAAGCAAGCTGGCTGTGCTTTGTTGGTTGATTTTATAGGATTTGAGATTATTTAAAAGGGGCAAAATGGCTGGAGTTATGCTGTTTGAAGGGGAAAAAGATGTAGAAAAGCTGTTGTTTAAGGATGAGCAAAGCTTGTCATCAGTATTTTCAAAAGAAATCAATATTTATTTTGTAACACTATATTTTATATTTGGTGCATTTCATTAAACATATAAGACAAAATTATACTGTTCAGGTAACCATCTGAATCATTGAAGATACACAGTGCACAAAGCAAATTCTTCTCAACACCAGGACTTTAGATTTTAAAGGATTCCTTCAAGGGCTCCAAATGTTGGTGCCTGAAAAAAATTGTTGATTACCACAATGTTTCCTCTACATTTGAATACTCAGTGCACAACAGATCAGGACGTTAAGCTTCAAATGAAGAGTGTAATGATGGCTAAGGGCGTTAGAAGCAGAGGGATGAAAACTCCAACGTGTTTTGCTCCATTACACAGATCCTCAGCACAGCATCTGACACCCACAGAGTATACGTTGTTGCATACATCACTTCTCATGCATTCTTTGGTGATCATATTTTCAGCAACTGAAAAAGGAAAAAAGTCCCACTCAACAGGATGCAAACCACATCATGTTGAATTATCTTTTTAAATAATAATTGCACACTATCAAAAATGTATTGAAAAAAATAATTAAACTTACCAAAGGTGGTGGCACAGCGGTCATAATGTTCAGGACAGCTCCATATCCGAGTGCAGGTGCCGGGGTTTGCACTCCAGCAGGTGAAACACTTTAATCCACACACTGCCAGCAAAGGAGAACGCACAATAGTCACAATGATTGGCAGAAATAATTACATTTCTGAGTTAATTTCTGGATTGATTGCTCGTCTTTACTGCTGTTACCTCCAGACAACATCATACAGATGAATACCAAAGACGCACACAACCTCATTTTGAGTCTGTGATCAAATGGGGAAGCCAAACTTGAAGACTAGTCTTATGTTAAATAAGCATTATCTACTTCCTTGTGTGTTTTATAAGCTAAAGAAAAAACTTTCCTGCATTGTGTTAATACTAACGGCTAATGATGTTTGGGCATTTTGCGTTTGGGGAGTGTCTTTTATTGTTAATCATTTACCTGTTGATGGTCCTCCACAGTCCCAGCAATTCATCATCAATTCATTTTTTCCAAAAGATTTCCACTGTCAATAGCAATTTGTTTAACTTGAGCTGAAACCACATCTGTGTCAGTGTTTATGCAACATATTCAACCAGAACACTTGAGCCATCTATGAATAAGCTGCCACACCTAGAGTCAATGTGTAACTAATCTGTGTTCACGCAGACAAAGTGACCTTTAAAGAATATTAATATCACAGTTATAGAAGTACTAGATGTATTATATACAGGTTGACAATCCATCCAACCACCCATAAACATTATTGATTCTATGTAGGGTACCATCTGATGATTCACTATCCATGCTCAGGAAATCCAATTGTAGTGTCCATCAGATAAATCCTTGCCTCATTTGGATTGCAATAATTGCGGCACTAATTCTATACTAACACACACTCATATATACACACACAGTTTCTGAGCTCTTTAGCGTAGATGTCTAATAGCATTAATAGATCTACGTCATTAAGCTGCTGCCAGAAAAAGAATAGCGACTCAGAAAGATTTTCTGAGCGGCAGGATTTAAAGGAGCCATTCAAATAAATGATTAAAACACTAATTTCTCATGACAGGATCCATTTTTTCTTGCCTAAACATGTAAATGTTATTAAACTACTATAGTGTGAACCTATCACCTTTGTTTGGCCTGTCTGGTGGCTGTTGGTAATGATCTTGGCCTTTTACTCCTAGATTAAAGGTCTTGTAGGAGGCAGGTGAGGTCTGAAGGTTAACCACCAGCTGATGAGGAGTAATCCATCCCCTGGTCACTTTTTTATTCCTTCTTTTATTCCTGATGCTATTTCTATCATTTTCATCGAATAATGTGAATCTACTTTAAAGTATGATTTTTTTTTTCTCCAAAGAGCCTGTAACACCACCAGAAATATAATAAACCTGCAAAGGACACAACTCACTTCATCAATAGAGTTTATTGTGTTTAGGATTTATGTAAGTAATTAATTTATTGTGCATGTCAAACATGCCATGAATATCTTGTTAGACCATCAGGAGCACCTGCTGTACTGCAGGAGCTGAGGTGACATTCACTTCCTGAATGGAGGGATGGGGGAGGGGATCTTGATGTCCTGCCCCCTCTCCAGCCTCTTCTCACATTCGATTAAGTAGTTCACTCCGTCAATCACTAATTGCACCAGCTCGACCTGTGGATGCATGACAGTTGGTGTCATAAATCACATTAAAATGTGTTCGTTGTTTCACATGATCATTTGATTTTGTATCCAGTAACATCTACTAAGTACTGCATATTAATGTATGCATATCAAAAGTGAAAAAATCATAAAATATTCAATGCAGTTTTTTTACATGCAGCATTTTCTACTTCTACAATAGCACCTTTCTATTACATGGCAGCTTGTTGAGAAACAGAAACCTTTGTTCATCAGTTGTCTTTAAGGTGAAGTGATTCTCAGCTGTGTTGTTCATTAACATTAAAGAAGAAGAAGAAGAAGAAGAATTCCTTTATTAATCCCTCAATGAGGGAAATTACATTACAACTAGCCGTATCATCTCTCCATAGCCTGCTGACATCTGGTAAGTTCAACTTTGAAGCAAGACTTCCTCTGCTTGAATATGATTGACAGACTGTAGTCACAACCATATCCCTGACCTCATCTCTCTATGACCTTTAACACTTTGATTGGTGGTGCCTGTTGGAGGCAGTTATCACAGCCTGAGGAAAGACCTTGCAGCAGGAAAGGATCAAATCAGGAGACAGGAAGTCTGTTAACCTCGACTGACACATCCCTGCCTGGATTACAGATTAAAGGCAGCGGTAGGTACTTTTATTTGCAGCCTAAACCTGTTGGGATGTCTGCTGTCCTCTGTCTGACTCTCTCTTTGCCTGCTGCTCATTTCTACTTTTACTTCAGCTGCTGCCTTCCTCTTCAAGTGTTTACCTCCGACTTGCCCAGACGGTCAAGGTTAGAGATGTCGACAGTGTCTCCGGTAACAGCCGTGTCAACACCTCCAGTGCCTCTCTTCTGTAGCCTCAGGTTTTCCAGGATCCTTTTGAAGCGAGGATCCTATAGATCATTATCATAACACACATTAAAAGATAAATGTGATAAATTCAATATGGAAGATTGATATGTGTCCTTTTGAGTGTCCGCTGGTGTGTTTCCTGTGTTACCCTGCTGAGGATGGGCAGGCGGATATGCACACCAGCCCTGAGTCCAGTGCCGAGGTTGGAGGGGCAGGTGAGGATGTAGCCCAGACGCTCATTCCACATGAACTCCCAGCCTCTCTCCTGAATTAGCTGCTCCACCTAAAAGTCACATATACACTTATAAGGCATAGCATTATGACCCTCTGCTTAATGTTGTGTTGTTCCCCCTTTTGCTACCAAAGCAGCCCTGACTTGACCTTGACAATGTGCTGTGCTGTTGTATCTGGCACCTTTCTATCAGAATCAGCACTAACTGCTTTGGCAGTTTGAGTTACAGTAGCTCGTCTGTTGGATCGGACCACTCGAGTCGGCCTACAAAATGTTCATTTGTTGCCTTATGCTGTATGTCCCAGAAGCCATGATGAAGAGCCATGATGAAGAGAAGAGTGTGATTCACTTCACCTGTCAGTGGTCATAATGATACGCCTGATCTGTGTATATAGATATTAAAGATGAGGTATATAAACATGCACACATGCACACAGAGACATAGTGTACCTGTTTCAGACCTCTACAGAACCTTTCAAACACTCTCTTCATGTTCCCTCCTTTCTCCATGGATATGACCCTTGTGTGGTCCTCCTCATTAATCCAGATTAAGAAATTCTTTTCGTTGTTGTGCCTGAGACATTCAAAAAGACAGAATTAAACTTCAATTCAAAGCTAGTACATGGTTGATATCTGTGTGTTAGAACTCATCTGCTGATACAACTGAATCATTCAGCAGCAGGGAAAATGCCAGTCATTGACTTTGAAAATATCTACAGAGGATATTTTGAATTTTCAAATGGGAATTCAGTTTGTTTATTGCAGTGCATGTATTCAACACTACAGTGAATGAACCTGAATGTGCTTGTTGTTTTCTGGTGATTTTAAGCCTTACAGCAATTATGACATGGCATTTTCGACATAATCTGTTCTCGCATCATTTTACAGAAAACAGTATAGTACAATTCAGAACCAGAAACTGGTAAAGGTCACCTAATAAGACACTGCTATATTGTGAAAAATACTGATTAATAATTTGGGATAAAGATGGTTACAAATTAGCAGAAGTGGTTTTATTAATGTCTCTCCAGGTGTCCCCAGCACAAACCAATCACTTCAGATGGTTCTTCCAGAAACTTCTGAGGCAAACAATGTCCTCACTCAGGTAAGCTACAAAAACAGACTTATTTCCTCTAGACTTACCAGATCCCACGAGCATCAGGCCAATCTCTGGCCATCCCAGCTGCCGTGAGCAGAGGTGACACAGGTTTATCAAACAGAAGGTGATCCTGATTGACCAGTAAAGGGACAGAGGGGCCACATTACATAGTCATCAAAAAGTACAGTACCTTGTCTCTCAGTGTGTGTGTGTGTGTGTGTGTGTGTGTGTGTGTGTGCGCACTAACATCAATAAGCTGTTGCTGCTCTCTGTCAGACATCTCTCCCAGGCTGTAATAGCGACCACTCAGGTCTCCCTTCAGGCCAGACAGAGCTGTCACTACCACACGCTCCACCTCACGTCGCTCAGAGCGTGAGCATGCAGGGGGAAGACTCAGACCACGGATGCTACGACCGGTACGGACACGGCTTGACAACACGTAACGTTCATCAAACATGCCTGAGGTGATCTGATGAGGGAAAAATAATTAGTCAGTCACTGCAAGAAGGAGTGGAAACAGGAAGTGATGTATGGACCATGTGATGTGAGAGAAGAGACTGAATGACATCTGTGTGTAACCTTGGAAGCATCCAGGTCAGTTGGGTGCTTCATTGTGCGAGGGTCGTAGCCGTTGTGTCTGTCCTTGATAACAGGGTCAAAGAGCTCAGCAAACACCTGATGGGAAAAATCAAGCAGTCATTTTTCCCCTTTTTTAGGACTGAGGACATAACAAGTCATGCAAACCTGAATTCCAACCTCATAGCTCTCCTCATCTCCAGCTACCATGCCCACAGTCTTAATGAAGGGGTGTCCAGGGTTGTCCACTCCAGTCTGGATGCATTTGTCCAGCGTCCAGTCATTGGGAGTGGTCTTGTCTCTTAGGCGCCCATAAATAGCTGGGGTCAGGGCTGCTGCCATGCAGTTGTTGTGCTTCCTCAGGTCAGGGAAATCAGCACTAAAAAGTCATCAGCAACTGATTTAGATTTATTCATAGTCTAGTTCATAACCCATAAGGTGTACTACTTCAGTGGTGCTTCAGTATGAGGATAAAAGCAGAGACAGCTGCAGTTTTATAAATACATACAGTATATAGATATACTGTATGTATTTATATATATATATATATATATATATATATATATATATATATATATATACACATACAGTGTATATATATATATATTTATTATAGCAGGCCTACCTTTTTAGATTGCCTGTAATGTTATCATGATAATTTCCTTTGATGGTAAAAGTAATAATGTATTTGTCTCTGCAAGTTATTTTTGGAGACACCTCACAAACACATACATGTACCTGGGTGGATAGAGCCTCCTCCTCTCAGCAGCAGCAGCAGTGTTGTCACTGAGAAGGTATCCAGAGGCCAGTGTTCCAGCTCCCATGCTGGCCAAAATCACTGCTGTGTTACGGCCAGACATCATACGGGTGAAAGAGCTTGCCATGGTTACGTGGTCTTTTTATCTGGAGAGAGGTGAGAGGTGTTTCATAAACTTCAACTGTGTCTTTATGTGCAGTGTAACTTGTGGCAATGCCAGTTTGTGTGTATGTTTGTTCTGGTGCTTTGTGTGTGTGTGTGCGTGTGTGTGTGTGTGTGTGTGTGTGTGTGTGTGTGTGTGTATCCAGGGTTGTGTTTATATATAAACACAGGTATACTACATTCAACACACAACTCCACAGGTAATTGCATTAACATATCAACTGCTTAAGAAACAGATACTGCTGCAGTCTGTGCGATGAGATTATTCTAGAAGCAGATAAAAGCCCTCTGATTGGTCACTTTGGTTGAGTCACTAGCACAGCTGATCTGATGGTTTGTGATTAGTTACTGCAGGAGGTACTCCTTACTAATATAACATGTCATGGTCAGGGCAACTGAGTTTGAGAGGAGCTGTGGAATAAATACAGTCACATGGCAGGAGGTGCAATTCATTATGCGTCACATTAAGATCAGAAGGAGAAGTTAAAGGGTGAGAAGGAGAATGGAAAAGGAAGGATTAGAAGGATTCTCATCCTTTTTCCGCCTTAGATTTGAAAAGTGGGCAAATTAAAGTGAATCAGTTTTTGTGAGGTAACTAGTCCCTAGATCAGGCAGATCAGGAGGCTCAAATGCAATGCATACTGTAGCAGGTAAAAAATGAAAAGGCTGAGACAGCTGATGTAAAAATTAGAAGGTGAATGAAGTGTCTTTACTGTGCAGATAAACTTCTGTATATGATTAAAAACATTAAAAATACATAAACTCCTAATTAACTGTTTATGCATTGTCAACCAACACTATAAATGCATTGCCTTCTTTCAGAACATTCATTTTTTTGAAAGAAAGTCCCTATAGTTTCATTAAAACACAAGTGAATAATGTTTGAAAGGCAGCCTCCAAGAGAAGCATACATAAGAAGGCAAGAAACACAGAAAGTGGTAGTCCGTCACTCACCTGAAGTGTGTCTGAAGTTGGAGACAGTGATGGACCAGTGTGTTTCCTGCAGCTCAGTCTCTATCTGCAGAGAGAGACACACTGAAGAACAGAGATGGGATCAGAGTGATGGGCCTGCTGCCTCGGGATTAGCCTCTCATTGGGCAACAGACAGAAATCCTCTTTCTACCATCAGTCAGCATGTCTGCCAACTTCTTCACACACACACACACGCACAAACAAACCCTGGCCTTTAAAAGACTGTTTACATATTCAGGTACTCTGTGACACTTCTGCTGGAGGTTTAACATAACATAACATAGCACAGCATGACATTATATAACATAACATAACATAGCACAGCATGACATTATATAACATAGCATAGCATAACATAGCATAACAAAACATAACAAAACATAACATAACATAACATAACAAAACATAACATAACAAAACATAACATAACATAACAAAACATAACAAAACATAACATAACAAAACATAACATAACATAACATAGCATAGCATAGCATAGCAAGCATAGCATAGCATAACATAACATAACATAACATAACATAACAAAACATAGCATAACAAAACATAACAAAACATAGCATAACATAACATAACATAGCATAGCATAACATAGAATAAAGTAACATAACATAACATAGTATAGCATAACATAACATAACATAATATACCATTACATAACATAACATAACATAGCATAGCATAACATAACATAACATAGCATAGCATAGCATAACATAACATAGAATAGTATAGCATAGCATAACACAACATAGCAAAGCATAGCATAGCATAACATAACATAGCTTAACATAACATAACATAGCAAAGCATAGCATAGCATAGCAAGCATAGCATAGCATAACATAACATAACATAACAAAACATAGCATAACATAACATAACAAAACATAACATAACATAACATAACAAAACATAACATAGCATAACATAACATAACATAGCATAGCATAACATAACATAACATAACATAACAAAACATAGCATAACATAACATAACAAAACATAGCATAACATAACATAACATAGCATAGCATAACATAGAATAAAGTAACATAACATAACATAGTATAGCATAACATAACATAACATAATATACCATTACATAACATAACATAGCAAAGCATAGCATAGCTTAACATAACATAACATAGCAAAGCATAGCATAGCATAACTTAACATAACATAACATAACATAGCATAGCATAACATAACATAACATAGCATAGCATAACATAACATAGCATAGCATAGCATAGCATAACATAACATAGCATAGCATAACATAACATAACATAGCATAGCATAGCATAACGTAACATAACATAGCATAGCATAACATAGCATAGCATAGCATAGCATAACATAACATAACATAACATAACATAGCATAACATAACATAACATAACATAACATAACATAGCATAACATAACATAACATAGCATAACATAGCATAACATAACATAACATAACAGCAAAGCATAGCATAGCATAACAAATGTACAAAAATGTCACACTATAAAAAAAAAAAAGCCATTTTATAGCATGAGAAAAAATAAAAATATTTCAAAAAGTAGGCCTAATAAAAATTAAGATTTTAAAAGATCCCCAAAAAAGTCATCAAATCTCTCCTCTCATTGGGCAACAGACAGAAAATCCTCTTTCTACCATCAGTCAGCATGTCTGCCAACTTCTTCACACACACACACACGCACAAACAAACCCTGGCCTTTAAAAGACTGTTTACATATTCAGGTACTTTGTGACACTTCTGCTGGAGGTTTAAAATAACATAACATAGCACAGCATGACATTATATAACATAACATAGCATAACAAAACATAACATAACATAACATAGCATAACAAAACATAACAAAACATAACATAACATAACATAACATAACAAAACATAACATAACATAACATAACATAACAAAACATAACATAACATAACAAAACATAACAAAACATAACATAACATAACAAAACATAACATAACATAACATAGCATAGCATAGCATAGCAAGCATAGCATAGCATAACATAACATAACGTAACATAACATAGCATAACATAACATAACATAGCACAGCATAGCATAACATAACATAGCATAGCATAGCATAACATAACATAACATAACATAACATAGCATAACACTACATAACATAACATAACATAACATAGCATGACATATAACATAACATAGCACAACATAACATAACATAACATAACATAACATAGCATAACATAACAGCAAAGCATAGCATAGCATAGCATAACAAATGGACAAAAATGTCACACTATAAAAAAAAAAAAAGCCATTTTATAGCATGAGAAAAAATAAAAATATTTCAAAAAGTAGGCCTAATAAAAATTAAGATTTTAAAAGATCCCCAAAAAAGTCATCAAATCTCTCCTCTCATTGGGCAACAGACAGAAAATCCTCTTTCTACCATCAGTCAGCATGTCTGCCAACTTCTTCACACACACACACACGCACAAACAAACCCTGGCCTTTAAAAGACTGTTTACATATTCAGGTACTTTGTGACACTTCTGCTGGAGGTTTAAAATAACATAACATAGCACAGCATGACATTATATAACATAACATAGCATAACAAAACATAACAAAACATAACATAGCATAACAAAACATAACAAAACATAACATAACATAACATAACAAAACATAACATAACATAACATAACATAACAAAACATAACATAACATAACAAAACATAACAAAACATAACATAACATAACATAACATAACATAACATAACATAGCATAGCATAGCATAGCAAGCATAGCATAGCATAACATAACATAACATAACATAACAAAACATAGCATAACATAACATAACAAAACATAGCATAACATAACATAACATAGCATAGCATAACATAGAATAAAGTAACATAACATAACATAGTATAGCATAACATAACATAACATAATATACCATTACATAACATAACATAACATAACATAACATAGCATAACATAACATAACATAACATAGCATAGCATAGCATAACATAACATAGAATAGTATAGCATAGCATAACACAACATAGCAAAGCATAGCATAGCATAACATAACATAGCATGACATATAACATAACATAGCACAACATAACATAACATAACATAACATAGCATAACATAACAGCAAAGCATAGCATAGCATAGCATAACAAATGGACAAAAATGTCACACTATAAAAAAAAAAAAAAAGCCATTTTATAGCATGAGAAAAAATAAAAATATTTCAAAAAGTAGGCCTAATAAAAATTAAGATTTTAAAAGATCCCCAAAAAAGTCATCAAATAGACTTATCATAGTGTGCTGAATGATTCCATAATATGTCGAAAAAAGTTGTATATAGTCAATCCATTTTATAGCATTATCCATTTTTATATGTTGAAAACTCAAAAATCAAAAAAGTAAAATAAAATAAAATAAAAAAAATGCCCAAAAAAGTCACCAGAAAGACTAATTATAGAGTGATGAATGATATCATGGAACAATTCATCGAAGAATGGTTTTGTGTGTGTGTGTGTGTGTGTGTGTGTATATATATGTACATATATATATGTACATATATATATACACACACACACACACACACACACATATATATATATATATATATATATATATATATATGTATATATATGTATAAATATATAGGTATATAGGTATATATATCTACCTATATATTTATAGTGGGTTAATGATTTAATAGCACTATATGTTGAAAAAAATGTAAAAATAAATAAAAAATAGTAAAAATATCATTGTATGGGATGATGAACTTGTCAAAAAATACTACGTACTAAAGCATTTTAAAACGTCAAAAAAAAAGTCGTCAGAAAGTGTTGAATGATTTCACAGCACAATGTGTTGGAGAAATAAAAGTTATAAAAAAAAGCCATTTTATAGCATGTTGGAAATTGTCAAAAAATTCACAAAATTTTGAAGAAAGTTGGGAAATCAACATTTTATAGTATGTTGGGAATTGTCCAAAATGTCTTCCTACATGTCAAAAAAAAAAAAAAAGTACATCTTTAAAAAGGTCAAAAATGTCAAAAGAAAGATGGTCTTTCATTTCTAAAATGATTTTCCAGAATACTGACAGCTCAAAGTGCTTTACATTCCATTTTAAATTAAGTGATTGCGCTGTATTTCATAAAATGTCATAGAAAATCACGTTACAAAAAGTCAGCAAAAAAGCCATACATGTCAAAAAAAATAATGAAAAATGTTATAGTATAGCATAGTTTCTTAAAATGCCATTGTGTAGCATATCAAAACAAGTAATAAAAAAGTCATGGAGACAATCATATGTCTGAGGTATGTTGAAAAAGATAATTTAAAAAAAGTAATAGAATAATAATTAACTTCATTTTTTGCACATAATATTTTAACTCGTAAGACTATGATAGCATAGACAAGGAGCGAATTAGATCAAGTCATGCACACAGAAAATGCCTTTCCTTGAGCAACATGATGAAATTCTGTTTATGACCACATGGTGGCAGGATGGCCAAAGTGCCAGGCAACACGCCATGACACTAAGACTGGATGCCTGCATGTCAAGACTGTTACCAGAGAATCATGAAAAAAATCTGTCATAAAACTAATTGCACAGACACACATAAGGCATGTTGAATTTATTTATCCTGCACTTACATGTGAAAAATGCAAACAAATACACAAAAATGGTATTACAATACAAACAGCATCCTATATTCTCAAACCAGTATGTAAAACAGACACTCTGAATTACAGAGGTAGCACAAAGGACACCTTTTTTTCAAAAGCAAAGCCTGAAAACATTTCCTCTAATCCATCCAGAACAAGCTTATTGTTTTATGAGGAAGTTCTCAGTTTTTCACTGAGGCCTGCATACCTTCCACCACTGCTACTCCACAACAACAGGCTGTTTTGCAGATGACATAGCCTAAAGACTATGCTTAACTTCATGAGCTACACTAAGAGACAAATGTTCCAGATTTGATGATAATACATTGTTTTTATTATTTTTTATCAGAGCCTCCTGATGGCTACAGAGACAATATTAATATAGCGAAGCAGAGGGAGAATGCACAAGGTCCAGTCAGACATGCACAACATGCAGCTGTTGTGTGCATGCAGGACAACTATGTTTACTATATCAGCAATATGGAAAATAGATTGTGATTATTCAAATGCTACATTTTTTTAACCTTCAAAAGATATCTTTTTTTTTCTCAGAATAAATTTAAATTTAAACAGAGCCTGGGATGCCAAACTAGAACTCAACGTAAAAGCAAGAGAGACAAAAATAAAAACAATTATATCAATATTCACAGCATAATAATTAAACTTATTTCTTTATCAATCATATGATATGTGTGGAGTCACTATATACAAAAATAACATAAGTACAGTATCTAATGAAATAAATATCATGGTAAATAATGATCGTACTGTCACTCAAGCGAAGCTACATCTCAGAGAGTGCAAAAACTGTCCCAGTCTACATCCAAGAGTTACGCACCAGGACCTGACTACACACATCAGTATCAGACTATTTGTAAAAGCCGGCAACTGCACACAAGCACTGCAAAAGCTTTGGGTCAGTAGAGGTTATAACAATGTTTAAACACTAGAGGGAGATATTTGCTGCAATGATTTTACTGTATTTACATAAACATGCTACTGTTCAGTCTACACAACCTATTTGATGAGCTTTCTAGCAGGGTTTATGCAAAATGTTACATTTGTTACACAAGTTGGCAATTTAGGGGGAACTGACCTACTAATGGAAGGCACTGTTAATAATTTTGTATCATTCATGAGGACATTTTTTGTTTTTATTAAGAGCTTTCCATTTTCATGAGAATTTGTTGTTTCATCAATGGAAAAATCTGCCTCTTCATCAAAATATATTCAACTTTCTACATCAGATTATCATCATTTTACATTATATTTGAAGGCTTAAAGGCGGGTTTGCCATACCCAGTCTACTGAGGTGCATAGTGGCTTAGAGAGTCACCCCAGTAAGAGTGAAGCATGCTAAGCTGACGGTCAGGGGTCAGGTTGAAGGCCATTTAGACAGTTACATCCCAAACTGAAATCATGCAAGTTTTATGCAGTGACTATCAGGACAGAAAGCATTTTGGGGGCTCTTGCTCCAGGACAGAAATGCACAGGCAACAGAACACAGACAACAGTACGGAGACATGGGCTCAGACGTCTCTCTGTCACTCTATCTGTATATGCTACATCTCTGTTACATCCACTGTATGTCATCCATTCACTCTGAGTGCTTCCTGCACTCTCAGGCTGTCTGAGGAAGTGTGATGTCATGCACAACTGACTGAGGAATGATGAGCGCACACAGTGACATGTCATTTCCTCGAAATGCTCATGCACTGCAACCAAAACCTTTCCTCTTGTTCACCTTGAAGACAATCAGTCCAGCACCTCAGAGATGAAGTCTGTCCTCTTCTTATGATCCCTCGTTGTTCAACTGTCCTCACATTTGCCTCTCAAGAAAGCACTTTCTTCAGTCAGTATCTCTTGCTTCATCTTCCCAATTTCCTCTTGATTGATGAGATTGTGTGGGCGTGTTGCCCTTGGCGGGTCCAGGTTTGGCAGGTTCCCACTGGCCACAAAGAGCAGGAACTCAGGCAGGAAGCCTGGGCTCGATCTTCAGCGAGAGATCATAGAGTGTCTCTTCATCCATGATGAGAGTCTTATCCAGCAGGTACTGGGTCACCTAAAAAAAAAACAAAAAAAAAAAACAGCTATATTTACAGCTAAGGCTTTGTTTTCTTCTTTTCAATTGAAGACTGAGCTGTTTTAGATGACTTGATGGTAGTGAAATTCTAAATAAGGAGTAAAGCTAAACAGCTTAGATCTCATAGTCATCTTAATGTAAACTACTGTCGACGGTCCTTCATAAAACATCTGTGTTGTCAAATCCTCTTAACTCACTTTTCCTCTCCAAATCTTATCTTATTTTTGTTTGATTTGGTATTTTTGTATGTTCATGTTTATTCAAAGCACATGGAATACGCTGTGTCAGAAAGTAAATGCGCATTACCTCTATAAGCTAATTTTTGATGATTTTATATCATTACTTGTTTTATCTGAAAGTTTTAATATTTCTTTCTGTTTTTCAAAGCATTTTGTAACTATATTTTTGACAAGTGCTAGTGTATATAAACAAAGTTTCTAATTTATTATTCCATAAATGTCTTGGCACTCCTATTGAGAAAAAAAAGGAGTTTACAGTGAAGTACCTTGGGTTGATGCTCTATTCTGTACGGAGTTTGCTGAAACTGTCGGATCTCTCTGATGATGTGGGATATCTGAAGAAAATGTGGAATTTAAGTTGACAACCACAATGAAGTAAAGTATACACACACAAATGATTTGCATTTTGGATGCTTATATGTGCCTACCATCCTCATTTTTGAGAAGTTAACAAGACCTTCCTCAGTAAAATTGGGCGTTCCCTCCTCAATGAAGGCCAGATCTGTTAGATACATTCCCAGGTATGGAACACATGGAGGGTTGCAGCTGGAGGACGAGAGCGTGAAGGGATAACAAATAACAATTTGTCTCTCAGAAAATAAGCACACATTTGTATCTTATATAATATAAAATGTAAAATGATATAATTTGCCAACTCTCACTTTTTTAGGGTCTCCCTCAGATTTTTAAAACGTCCCTCAGAGGACACAGTCTTCTGCAGTTTGTCCATCAGGGCTTTAGTCTGGACAAGATCACAAATAAACATTTAAAAATACTAATATGAGCAACAATGGATCAACATTTAGAGACAAGGTCCTTTACATTAACCAAAGATCCATTTACTCTTAATAAAACAGAGCAATAATAAAAGATAAGACTGAATTTGCCCTGAATAGGCAGCATGGGTTGGTGGGGAGACAGACATTATATCTTTAATTGATTTAATGCTCATCAGAATTGAGCTAGGAGCAGATATGAAACATTAAAGCCTCCCTGCATCGTCTTTCCCTGAACTCTAATGACATCTTTTCAATATACAGTTGAAGACATTACAGAGACCGAAGAGGTAAACTGTAATACACGTAAGTTTGCAGACAAGATTAATGGAGAATTATTCCACCTGTTTGCTGACTTTAGCCCAGGTCTTCTTCAGACGGTAGATGGCGCTACGATTGAGTGCAGATGTGATCTCCAGTACTCCATTAAAGTTGTTGAGACACCGGCAGATGTCAGCCACAGCAACCCACTTCTCTATGGAGTTAGCCCTGGAGCCCACGTCAGTGTGGGTCATAATCTGTGACGCCACCAAGTTACTCATCTTCAAAAGGAAAAGAAATGAGAATATAAAAGTACATGGGTTATGTGATATTTACAGAAGGGTCAGAGAAGCTGAAAATGCTTACATCATTGAAGTGTTGAGTCGTTTTCATGATGTATGGCGTCCTCTCTGTCTTATCAACCTTCATCCAGCCCTGCCCCAGGAACTCTCTTAGAGATGAGGACAGAGATATGAAAAGTCCAAATGTTGATTGAACACACTTAAATAAGCTACATTAGCAAAAGGATGTTATCATGGCCCCAGCAGGGGATTTATAAAACCTATTTGCTTCTATTTGTTCTATTTTTTAAATTGGCTGTATAAGTTTTATAACCAATATATTGCCCAGGTTGTCTACTACTCACTAAATCATCGTGTTTGGTCTTTGGTGTGCTCAACAATGAAGAGCTTGAGCACTGTAATATGAATAATACTGTACTTTGTTTACAACATAATAAAGTCACTATGTTCATGTCATCTTCAGTTCGTTTTTTTATGACTGTTTCCAAACTAAATGCTCAGACAAAAGCATCAAAACCTTAACTTTTGTAAACATGTCTTAATTAAACAAAGGCACCAAAAGTATAAAAATATTTTCTCACAACTTTGAGCTTATTTTGCAGTTCTGAAATACAGAATTTTGGCTCTTTCAAAACACTCCATACTGTTTCTTCTATTACTGGACACAAACAGTCAGTAATTAAATAAATAACAATCACTGGCAAAACACTTCTATTCAAAGTGCAAAGCATACCTAAAATTGGCAACAAACACAAAAACACTAATTTAACACCAAAAATTAGCACTGCAAACAGATCTCAGGTAAGCTCACCCCATGTGTGAGAACAGAGGAAAAAGAGAGGAGGGTGATGATGAGAGAGAGAAGAAAGAGTGAGAGGACAAGAATAAAAACAGGGACCAGAGGTGATATGAGGTGATGAGGCCAGACCCAACAGGGTGGCATCCATAACTGTCCACCATCCCTTATTTTACTTTTTTTTTTTTTTAATCAATTTGTTTTTTTAAAAAAACTGCAAATGCAAAAAATATCAGTATAAAATATCAGTATATTAGTATTATTGTGGAGTATAAAAACTCCACAGTAAGCGTGTGAGCAATCTCACATGAAACTGTAAAGGTTAAGGTGATACTGTACATGAGTTTGAGAATAACACATATGTTTTTGTATTTGTGCTCACGGTGTATATTTACAGCATGTGTTTTAGACTACTCATCAGATAGAGATATTTTGTTTTTGTGTGTTTGCATTATGTTCACAGAGTTTCAACAAAGAGGGTCTGAGTTTCAGTAACTGTCTAATAATTTGAAAGCAACCTGCGTTTCTGTGTCTTTTAATACCAAAGAACAAAGCTTTAATATTTTTTCTTCAGGTACAGATTATTGAGCTAAGGCACCACCAGTCCAAAAATCCATTAGAAGGGGATACAATAAGGTTTTTAACCAGTTTCAATCTAATGAATTGTATGTAATGCCATGGATAAATACATGTCATTATTATATGGATGAAATACAAACACATTTACACTTAAAAACACTAGAACACATTATAAAAATTACTGAATACTATGCAAATAATCTAAAATTAAACTGTTACCATTTTTGGTGCATTTATATTTTCTATTCAGTCCACTGTTTACTTATGTCATTACTTATTTTTTATAGGCTCTTATGTATGTTGTTTGCACTGTAAATTTCCCTGATAACGGGACAATTTAAGGTTTATCTTATTGTTTCTCTTATCTTAAGGTGTTGCAGATGTTTCACAAAGCTTCGTCATAGCAGTTTATCACATATCGTGAATTTATTTTCCACACGTGAATATATGTGACTTGGAGATTTCCTCCTTGTCCTTTTGAGGGTAAACCTTTCCACAGAGCTGTCAGTGATTTAGTTGTGTTTGTCTTGGTGCTGATCACAGTGGGAGAGTGTTACGAAAGGACTCACTCATAAGGAATGCTCCTGAAGATGATGTGATCTAAAAGAGTGATCTGCTCGGCCAGCTCCATCGCTGAGAGAGACTCGAAACACTCTGCTTTCGGACAGTCCGCCTAAACACACACACACACACACACACACACACACACACACACACACACACACACACACACACAGACAAACAGAGTCGTAAACAAACAAGTATTCACACCATAAACCAGATGACGAGGGGTCATAGGAGATATAAATATCTAATAAAGAGAAAGGCTATGATTATGATGTACATGCTTCATGACAGCTGACACTTCCCTGGAGACTGTCACAGTCAGGAGAGGGTGCATTTAGCTCTCCCGCCTGAAGGAGAGAACAATGTGTACTAACCAAGGATTTCCACATCTCACAAAAGCAATGTGTGTGTTTGTCAGTGCCAGTCATTATCAAACCAAGCTAGTTAACCAGGGGTATTCATGACTCTTGCATGTTTTTGTCTCAGGAAACTGGTCAAGTATTTGTGGGAGTTGTGTTATTATGTAAGTATTTCAGGAGAACCAGGTCAACCCATAGAGAAGGTTCATATTATGCAGCAAAAAGGAGAATTTCTTTTCTCTGCAGTTTACTTCTGCTTCATCGGCCCAACAGAATAATATAATAATTAGCATGACATCATAACAAGGTGTTTGCCATGATGCACTAAAAGAGGCTGCAGTCTCCTCACCATCTGTAAGATGTCCTCTATCCTCAGCTGAGCATCGTCCTGCTCATCTTGAGAGAGGGCACTGGGCGACAGAGCAGAATTTAACAGACTTAAACAGAATGAAATAATATAACACAATGGAAGAATGGATGTATTTCATACGTGTGTGTATGCATATTGTGTGCATATTTATGAGTGTGCGGTACCTTAATATGTTGGCAGTAGCTTTTCTCTCTTGAGGCAGGAGGTCCGGATCTCGGAGCACCTCCTCCAGGAGACAGATTACTGACATCTTCAGCTCACCGTTCATCTCAAAGTCCTAAACACAAACACAAACGAACATCTATAGCTGTAAGGACAATCCTAGACATACGTAATGTAGTACCCCCCTTAGTTTTCTTCTCTATAACTGGTCCTCATAAGGATATAAATTAAGAAAGAACAAAATCTACTATCATAGTATATTTAATTTCTTGTTATAAGATATATATTCTGTAGAGACTTATTTTATTGATGTTAATTGTGATATTTACTAATTTAATTGATGCTCATATGCTAATATTAGAATTTAATGCATTAACGTGATGCCAATGTGCTAACTTTGACAGTCCAACAGATGAATACTTTAATGATGCTCTTTGGTGGATTATTTGTTTGCCAAATTACAGGAGAAGCTTGGACAGATTCAGAAAAGATGGTTAATCTAAGTTTATCAGCATGTTTGATCATTAGTTATGACTGCATTGTTAGTTTCCTTGATTTCTTAATGGAGTTCTGCTTCATGACCTGCCAGCATCGTCTCTGGCAATGCATTTCAAGCGGTTTGTCCAAGTAGAGTTATCGTTGTGCATATTTGTGTGATGTTGCACAAACTGCTGGTAATTTTCATAATTCTAGGTTGGCAGACTAACACACCATAAACAGAGTGGATGTATTGAGTATACTGTCAGTCGTCCAACTGATGTTGTGGTCATTAAAGTCTGTCTAGTAAAAACTGTCCATTTTTACTTTCATTACATTCTGAAAGAGGCTGTAATACAGTATCTGTATAAAAATAACAACTGTAAAAATTTTGGAAAATCAATTGAGAGTTTATCGACAAAATATGGAAGATCTAATTAGTGCCGATCCAGAAAAATAATACCTGATAAATCACACTGATGAAATATATACATCAGTTACTTCTGTTTAACCCTTCAAGCACTCATATTCCTCCTGCTGAACCTCCTCATCTCTCCCAGCCTTTACACCTTCTTTTCCTCATCTTTTTCCTTTCACTTCCATTCCAATTCAACTCTTGTTCAAAGGTCAGTTTTAACAAGCTCTTTGCTCTTTGGCCTCCCAAAGAGAAATGTGAGTGGGTGTACGATGTGAGTGTGTGTTTGTGCTTTTCCACTGTGTTAATAAGCCCACTAAAGTTGGCCTGTCATCACAGCATTTTGTGTTATTGAAGAAGAATACATAAAACAGATCGATGCAGACCTGTAAGCGGGGAGTCAGGCAATTACCGTGACATTCACTTCATTAGAGGCAACACTGGCCGTTTAGCAAAAGAGTAGGTTGACTGAGGCGAGTCAGCTGGCTGTCCAGTTGACACGGAACAATATTCACTATGTGTTTCTGAGCATACGGCTGTTTACATGCTCCAGTGAAAGCAGTGGAGCAGAAAGACCCGCTTTAATGAGA
This sequence comes from Synanceia verrucosa, assembly GCA_029721515.1. Taxonomy (NCBI): domain Eukaryota; kingdom Metazoa; phylum Chordata; class Actinopteri; order Perciformes; family Synanceiidae; genus Synanceia; species Synanceia verrucosa. Next base: position 17,564,357 of record CM056551.1, on the reverse strand, counting down.
CCACAGACTTAATCACCCCAGCAAAAATAGGGAAACACACACACACACACACACACACACACACACACAGACCTGTGAGTGTTTGGAAACCCAGTGTCGCAGCACATTGAGAACTCTGTTAGTTGCAGCACGGCGGATGATGAACTCTTTGTCACAAGTTCTTTCAGAGTTAGTAAACACTGGAGGAAAAAATAAAAACCAAAAAGGAGAATGAGGAACAGAGATAAAAGGTTAATATGTGATAATATAAAACTCGGAAAGGTTGATGTTCACCTAAATTTAATATCCAGAACATGAACAGAAACTGTCATCATTTTCAACAAGTTTGCAGGCAATGCTATTTCTACTTGTTTTAGTAACAGAATATGTACAAGAGTGCATTACAAGCAGCTTTAGATTAACAAAAGTAAAAACATTTCATGTTTTCATGTTGATACTTCTGTACCTTTTGAGGCCTATATATAAATATAAATATAAATAGTACTGACTTGGGTGAATGTGTGTGTGTGTGTGTGTGTGTGTGTGTGTGTGCGCGCACCTGGTGGTGAACCATGTCCTGCTGCTGCTGTGGCAATAGCGAAGGCTGAAGCAGGTGAGACTGCACAGCGTGAGTTCTCCCCTGACTGGACTGCACACACATGCACACACATAATTATCATCAGTGGTAACAATACTATTATAATGTTGTTATCACTAAGAGGAGGCAACACAACTGACTGAAATAGCTTTCCTTTCATACAAACAGAATGGAATGATTGATGATGATTGGTTATATTTTTTTTGTATTATTACTTTTTTTTAACTAAATGTCAAATTGTTGAATAAGATTCTTGTTTCATAACAACCACCATTTTCTTGTTGTCAACCCTAATTAATAACCAAATAGTTGGTTGGGATGAAATATTACATGAGTCACACTATGCCAAAATTGATGGCTAAGCACATTTTTACACCTATAACTTACATGAAAAGAACAGTTTGCAGAAAATGGCCAAATTTATTGAGCTCATGTACTGATTACATCAGGCATAAAACAAGTAAAAAAGATAGATATTGTTGTACAAGTGTTTGAAATTATTAAATTATACTGTAGATGCTAATCTGAGAATTCACCTGCAAATCCCAATAATCAAAATTGTCATTCTTGTTAAATGCTCATGAACAATAGACATACTTCTCATAGCTGGCAATATTTCCAACAGCCACACAGGAATTCTCACTGTGATCATATCAGTCAGACTAAAGATGTCGACCTCAGGGTCAGAATTCTTTGCCTGGCTCTGCAGGGTTACAGAGCACTACTCACTGTGAGTGCTGTCAGCCACGGCACTGTGGTCTATGAATTAAAACACACACACACACACACACACACACACACACACACACACACACACTGTTACCTCCAGGCTGTCTGTAGCGGAGGTGTCGAGGTGTGGAAGGGGAGCGACATGGAGACATGTCTCCTGTTTCACTGCTCTGAGGAGACTCTGGGATAATTTTCTCCAGTGACACCGACTCCAGCACAGCTAGACAGGAGGAGAGGGATGAGAATTATGATGATGATGATGATGATGATGATGATGATTGTGGCTATGATCATGATGCTGGTCATTATTTTAACTACTCTACTGGAGAGGCAAACTATATTACACTTAAAGGTCCAAAATGCAGACCATATCCAGAGCATCCACACAGCTGTCAATGCTGACGGCTCACAGCTAACAGTGCTAACTGCACTAACAGTGGAAATCATTTGTATCTGCCACATGAGCGCAGAGAAGAGCAGCCACAAATCAGTCAGCCACGCTCACATGCACACACAGACAGCCCAGCAAAGCACAGAGATGCTTGAATCGCAACACACACATAGGGAGAGTGACTCATTCTAGGCAGTGATTACTCTTCTAGACAGTCACATAGCAAATTGTTTTCTACCATGTTATTGCTCTGAACATGAAATACAGATTATTTAGGTGTATAGCCAGAGGTCACACAGTATACTATAGGATAACATTAAGATTTGGTCCCAGCACCTTTTACGTGAGGGCAAGTAAATGTCTGGTTCTGTGGTTGACCCAGAACATGCTTGGGAGATAATATAGTTATCTAAATGCCTCAGGGTACCTCCGTAAAAGTGAAAAGCAAGGGACATCTGGACATCAGCTTAGCTTGCTGCCCCCACTAACCAGCCATGGATAAGCAGAAGAGAATGGATGCACTGGTGTTCATGTACATAGGTGTACAAATAGGTTTAGACCTGGTGACGATGAAGGCCATGGCAAATGACAAACAGTATGTTTCACATCATTTTCACACTCATCAAACCATTTAGTGACCTCTTGTTGGAAGCAGCTATATAGTTTATACTGCACTCCATGCTCATTTTCCTTTAATTTATCACCCATCTGTATTCAGCCATAAATACAGAAACATCACACAGTGTCTAATTACCACGAGAGAGTGTATATGCTCTCATACAACATGGTGTTTTGGAGATAAATATGTTGTTTTATTCGGATATAACTTGACCGACACAGAGAGAATGACTGTGAGGCCTGCTATCTGATCACTCTTTAACAAATGCTCAGAATGTCATTCTGCTAATAACAAAGGGAAAAGGAAGATAAGCAAATAGGTGCATGTACATAGAGATAAAGAAACTGAGAGACAGAAAGCAGAGGAGGTGAGAGTGCCTTGATGTTAAGACCGGCTCTTTTTCTCCTCGTCAGCAGCTGCCATGCACACACGTGCAAACACATTGTACATGTGTGCACATGCTAATGAGGGTCTAACTGCAGCTTGTCCTTGCTGTGCTACTTCAGATGCCCTGACACTCTCCAGTCTGGGGTCAGTTTAACACCACTATTAGACGACCTGAGATTGTGTGATGGTAGCTGACTCAAACACACAAATGTAAGAAGATAATGATGTCCTACCAGGCGCCTGTTCTTCTCTTAAAGGCAACGCTTCACCCTGTGCCATTTGAGGAGTGACTTGCAGCTCTTCATGAGCATTTCAGTACACCAATAAGGCCCTTCTGTATACTGTATGCCAACATTCAGTCATAGAGTATATAGCTTAATAACCTCCGCACAGTATGAATCATCATGATAATTCAAACCATCTGTCACTGATTCACAATTCAGTTGTGACAAAAAAAAACAATGATTAATTACAATAATTAAATGTGTGTATAATTCAACCTTGTTGACATACCCAGAACATGTTGAATTACATGTATGTTTTTATCAAATTACTGGATGATTAAAAAGAACAATTATTTGATATAATTTCTAGATACCAGTCACCACCATAACCTCCAACATGTACCATTTAGTGAAATAACATATCATCACCCAATTAAAATAATCGCCTAAGTCATTTTTTTGACGAAAATGAGTTTTTGGCTAAAATCATCTCATCTAATGCTGGCCACCAGTTTTTTGTGTTTTCCCAAAAATCTGAAAAAATGACTTAGGCCATTATTTTTAATAGGGTGATGATATCTTACTTGATGTAAAGCTGTACTCCAAGTCAGTAGTGATATGACCGTTGGGTAATCAAGCTCACTTAAACATATCTAACCATATGTTGCGATGCTGGGTGCGTGGTGTGAAACAGACTTCAAACTTGCACCAGAGAAGGCAGTGAAACACTGATCCACTATAAACAAGCCCAGCCCTGTGTTATGTACACTATGTAATGCTGTTTGTATCATGTTTATGGGGAAAATAGAACATACCTCTGCGGATGCTCCGTCTCAGTTTGACACAGAAGGGGTCGATCTTGGGCACCTCGTCACCATCAGCAGTTGAGCAGGGACTTTGGTCTGGGGACGAGGGGATGGGAGAAACTTGGTCCTGTGATGGTGGCTTGGAGTTGTTGGGTGGGGGAGAGGTGTAAGAGGGGAGAGGAAGAGGAGGAGGAGGAGGAGGGGGAGGGGGAGGAGGGGGAGGAAGAGAGGAGGTGGTCGAGGTTAGGTTCTGAGATGTTGGGGTTTGAGGGGTGTTGGCAAATGTGGGGCTACTAGCAGCAGATTGAGAAGTGTTATGGTTGACACTTGAGTTTGACAGAGGACTGGTTAGGTCAAGGCCTCCGGCCCTGGCAGTGATGGGTGAGTGGAGGGAAAGCTTTCGTGTTCGGACTGGAGAGGAGGTGCGGGATGGGATGGACAGAGGAGGTGGAGAGGAGAACTTGCGGCAGAGACGAGGAGATTTGTCGTTTGTGTGCTCGCCACCTCTGTTGTTCTGGTTAGTGGCAAAGAACAGCTCCAAGGACCTGAAAGGACAAAAAACAATTTGTTTTGGAAAATGAGAGGACAAACTGGAAATGCATGAAATTGCAGAAGCTCAAAAGAAGAGACTGTTTCAAAGGAAAAATCTGTCAGATAGCTCTCCTGCATTAGAGACATACTTTTGGTTTTAGGTCAAAACACTGTCTATTTAGAAACATTTTAGATTTCACAGCACAGTGAAGACCCTCAGGCATGCAACGTTACTTTTAGGGCATTTAGCTAATGTAGTTATCCAGAGTGAAGTATAATGAGTGGGCACATACAGTGTGGTCAAAAGATATTAGAGCAGTGACACATTTTTTATTGTGCTGTGTCTGAACTCCAGCAGACTGGGTTTGAAATAAAACAACGTTGTCAATGTTATCATACAGAATTTAATTTGAGCCACAATTGATTTACCCACATCAGATGATCGGTGAAGGAATTGTAGAACTCTATGGTGCCCCTTATTTAATGAACGTGATGTAGTTGGACAAGTTAGCATCCTTTAAATCAGCTCTAATCATTGTCTTTATCGATTCAAATGATGAATGTAGAGGGACATTTGCAGCTAACCTGACATTTGTCAAGTGAACCTAACATGACTCCAAATGAATGCTTACGTTGTGCCATCTACCAGATGTGTTTTGCCTTCAGTCTTCAGCAGGTTAAATGATCAGATTGATTGACTTCAGGGCACTGAATTTTGTTGTTTAGCGCTAATAAAATCCTTGCTTGTCTTGCCTATGTTTAGCATCTTTGTCCTACAATGCCATCCAAATTGGTTCAAAATAATTGTTCAACGTGCACATGAACCCCCTCAAAAACCTAAGATTTTAATACCTGATTTCTTGTCTAAAACAGGAACATCATAGTCAACAAAAATATCTTCATAAATTATAATAAATCATCAATGCAGAATGCCTTTTCAGCAGTTAAACACCTTATTTACCAGGCATTGAAAGTGCAAAAGCTTTAATCAACAGGCATTAAATGATGACAAAACACAGCTTGGAGTTGTGTGTTCAGAGCTACATCTAGGGAGGACTAATCATGCATAGATGAACACATCCATCATTTATTCACTAGTATAAGCCAGTTATTCAGCAGGAAATAGAGGGAAAAATGCATCCCAGTTTGAGAAGGGGGGAGGATTTAGGGCTATGAAAGGCCGATCAAGGAAGGAAAAATACATGAAAAGCAGAGTGGAGGAATGCAAAGAACTTTGTAGCAAGCAGCAACAGATGCTGACGACAAGGACATAAAGCAGATATACAGCACTTTGTTTTCAGCTATGGTCGTTTTTAAAGTGCTTTATAAATAAAGTTGAGTTGAGTTGAGTTTGAGGAGGAACAACAAAAACAGATTAATAAGAATACAGAGAAATAAAACAGCCTGGAAGAGAGAATATGCTACAAACCGGCTGCAGATTGAAGATGACGATCAACTTAAAATGTTGAACTCGTGATATTACACACCCTGTGAGTTGTTTCATTCATACAAAGACAGCAGGTAGATTAAAAAGTAAAGAGTCATGCATCAGTGAAGTGTCAGAACACGACCAGGGGGAGGAAGAACAGGCATGAAAAGTCAGAAAGAGACAATAGAAGTGGGACAGAAGAGAGAAGAGTTGGTTACTTGGACTGATCCACGGCTATCTTCTTGATCTTCAGACTGTAGTCAGGACAGATGGATGAGATGGACAGACGGTCAAATGAATGGTACCGCGCCCTGTAGTTCAAGGGGACATGAGGGGACAAGGAGGATGGATGACAGAAAAATGATTAAAGGAGGGTGAGGGTTGGATTGAGACATGAAAATGCAAAAACAGGAAATATGACAGAGATAAAAGATGGTTTGAGAGAAGACGATGGAAGGATGATATACAAATGTGTTGGAAGAGGAAAGACTTGTTTGAGGAGGAGGAGGAGGAGGAGGAGTGAAGGCAGCATGTGAGTGCATATGTTCAATCTCCCAGATATTAACACATTGACTGCATGGGAGAAAAAAAACAGCATAAAGTGGATGCAGAGAGCTGTGTTGAAGTATACCCGTTTGTGCAAAGTGTAACTCCATAATACAGAGACTCTCTAACAGAAAAGGAACTAATTAAATGAGGGCACATCTTTGATAAAAGAAATAGAAAAACCAAGAGGCATTTGAGCAAACCAAAGTGGGACTTTGAAATGCCTCCTAAAGGTGCACTCAAATCATTTATAAAAATTGGAGATTACAGAGCTTCAATCTTTATCACTAGACACTCACTAAAAGACAGTTAAAATGAATAGCTGTAAAATTAAATGTGAAAGGTGCAGTGCACAAAATATCCATGAACTGTGAATCCATAAGGTCAAAGCAAGACTAAGAGCCTAGAGTCATGCTGGCAGCTCAGTGAGGCTATGGGTACAGCATATGCTGATATGCAAATTTAGCAGGCATAATCTTTACCATCTACGTTTAGCATGTAAGCATGCTAACATGCACTAGTTAGTCATAAACACAAGGTACAACTGATGGGAATATTATTAATTTTGTAGGTATTTGATCATAAAGCACCAGACAAATCAAACATTTTCCTGATGATGGCACTACATAAACAGTTAAAGGTTGACCAACATCAATTTGAATGTCTGTGTTACATAATAATGGCAATCCATTCAATACTTCAGATATTTCAGCCTGGACCAAAGAGCTGGACCAGCTGACCAGGATGTAGAGCCAGGATGACTAAAGAGCTCCAAAATAAGTTTTAAAAACTTGCACCGGACCTGATGGATAAAGGACAGGAAAAAACTGAAGAGTTTGACCAAAAAGACATTTTGGCTGCTTAAGTGCAAACCTCAAATCACATTTGGAGGGAAATTAAGCATATCCTGTCCTCCCCCCACACACCCGCTCTATCCTTCCTGCACACCTCTGCTCTCTGGATAGGTCCTTTCTGCTCTCTTCCAGTGAAGGCAGCCACAGTTTAAGGTGAGTTAGGCTTTACGTACTGTACAAACCTGCCCTTGAGAAGAGGACAAGACAAAGTTCTTCCAGTTGAAAAGCTAAGGTAAAGTCAGCGAAAGACTATGCAGCCAGAATCCTAATAAGAGAAAGAGCATGAATAAAGCAGAGAGAGGGAAAGAAACTGACACAGGATATTCCTACGGCTGAGCCAAAAACTTTGTTGAAACATCCGCTTTGCTGGCCCTCACACACAGCCTGGTATGTATTTCAGCCAGTATGCATTCAGTTCTGTGGACAGAGAGTCCAAAATACTGATCTGCATCTGACTACATTATTTACAAAAAAAAAAAGCCAGTGAAACACTCCCAGAAGATGCATGTAACTACACATTGTGGTGTATTTCACACAGTCATACAAACACAAACACAGACAGACACAAAAACAACTTGCTGTCAGCATCAACACTTCTTATGTGTTTGTGAATGTTCGTGTGTGTTTGCATTGTATGACCTGATAGGAATGGAGGAGAAGGGCTTCTTGTAGATGTCGGCCAGTTTGTCCATGACCACCATTGCCGTGGTGAAAATCCTGTATGTGTGCAGGAAGGTGTTGAGGAAGTCTATGGAGAGGAAGCGCAGGTCGGTCAGCCTCTCGAGCAGCCGCTCCACGCTGGCATAGCGGATCTGGGGGACCTTGCAGGAGTTGAGCGTCTTGCTGAAGCAAATGTCAACATCATCTTTATGGAGACGCACATCGGATCTGATGGATACACACGTACACACATACACACACACAAAACCGAGCATGGGTGACTGCTGAGCAAGAAAAAGGTTATGAAAGTAGCTGAGTAAAAGTAAAGAGAAATGAATAAATAAAATCAATTTATTCCAAGGAAGGAAGCTAAAAAATAAGAGTGGAAACACTTCTGAGCCAAAATAAATGTAAAAAAAAAAAAAGCAAAATATATAACAACAGTTTACAATACAACAACACAACTATAACATTTCCACCCAGTTATGCAGCACTGGCATTAGGAGATGAGTGTCCTTCTTCACACACACAAACGTACTTACTTGATCATATGAGGCACAGTGACTTTAGAGTTCTCCTCAAATACACTGGTCATCAAGCCATTACAGCGGATATTATCTATACACTGCAGAGACAGAGGAAAGGACGACAAGTAATGAGATATTGTAAATATTTCATGTTGTTTGACCTATAGTATTTAAAGCAGATGACGAGTGGAGTCTGGTACAAAATAAAACATGTCAGATTTACAAATAATCTCTCTTGCACTCATTTGTTTATCCATTCAATAAATTAGGTTATAAATCAGGTTATAAGGAACTGAGGCAAAAGGAAAAATTTAAAAATGTTGGTGTTGTTTTACTGTGATATAAATGAATCCAGTCTGACATGCTTGTGGGTGCCACTGTGTTTGTGAAGTACTGAGGCAGAGAGCTGAACTGGCCCTGGGGAGCTCCACCCATGTCTGTGTTTACTTATCACTAAGCCTCCTCAATACCCAGTGGAGGCACACTCTCGCCATTTGAAGCTTCTTGTTATTCTGTGTGTTTGTCTGGGGGTGTGTTTGTATGACTTTGTGTATTACCTGGCTAATATCACTGGTCCATGCCGCCTTCTCCTGCCGTGATGGTGCCAATAACACCACAGTGAATGAAGGTGCATTTGATGGCTCAACTACAAGCTTAAAGTCCAGTTGACCGAACACTTGACCGCCAGCTTTAGCTGTGTGAACGAGGAAAAAGGAAGAGCTTTTTAAAGAGCAACAACACACACACACACACACACATAGGGTTAATTAAGTGGACCTGCTATCTCCATTCTCCACAGCCCTGAGGCTTGAATTTAAAGGTGTGTGTTCAAGTGTGCACATCCATATGATTGTTTCAGCACTTGTGTGTGTGTGTGTGTGTGTGTGTGTGTGTGTGTGTGTGGGTGTTTCATCAATCTCGTACTTTCCAAAACGGCTCCTCAGAAGGCAAAGGAAAGTAATGGACCATCAGGCCATCAGTGTCAAAAGATTAAAACGTGACATTTAAAGAGGTGAACATGTGATATTTAAATGGAAGTAATTTCTGGACACTTATCATCTGACATCTAATTAACCTCCATGAGTAGTGAAAGGCCTAAATGAGCCAATAAGAGCTGTCCGTGTGTTGCCCAAACCGTGTGTTTCGTAGATGTGGCAGACTTACACTCCTCATCGCTGGCATCTGGTTCCTCTATAAGTGTGCAGTCAATTAGGGACAAAACTCCACCTTGCTGCAAGAGTTTTATAGCAAATAAAAACAATAACAATAGTTTATTCTTGTTAAATGTTTTGACCAATTAAAAAGTTAATTTCCACTCTGAGGTAAAGGTCTTCCCACCTTGAGAAGGTGCAGTTTTCCCCCGGAGCTGCGTGTACAGACGAGGAAGTGTTTGGTGAATAGGAAGCACTGCCGTTCCCCTTCCTTCTTTAGAGAGAGAGAGCCCAGACGGACCTTACTGAGCTTCCCTCTCTCCACTGATGGCAGCTGGATCAGAGAGCCTGCAGAGCAGGAGGGGCACAGGATTACATTACATTTCATTAAGCTGACACTAAGCTGTTTTTGCTAAGCATCTGCAGTGGCACAAACATACATGTGTACAAAGCAACATTTCTGAACTATGTGCATACGGAAGACACAAAAGAGGAAACTGCAAGAGAAGATCATTAACAGGCAGATTCAGTGGCATAAGATGAATCTCTGGCTTAAGTGGTAACCTTGGATCAAGAGAACATATAAACAGTCTAAAGTGGTGTCAGCACTTCATGCGTAAGTGACAAATCAAGAGATCAGAGAGACGGCAGCTCATTAGGGTATGCACCCTGTAGCAATTAGCACACTTCTTCTGACACAGATACGGCTCAGTGCCTTTCTCAAGAGCCATTAACAGTATAAGATTTTGCAGGTCTTGGACCACTGCCTTTATTGGACTGTCAGTCCAACCATTGGAAGTGTAAGGTAATTGCTCATAAACACATGAACCATATATTTGAGATGAAGACTAGGCAGGCTGTTGATCCTAGCACCATGACTCCACATTAAGGCTTTAGCATACACATCTGACCACAGGCAATCCTTTTATCTAACGAGGACTTGTAGTGGCTGTAAATCTTTACTTTTACATTAAGTTCACATTCACTTTTGCCAAAAAAAACTTTTGCAGTTGCAAAAACTACATTCAGTGCAGTGAGGTTTTTCTTATAGTACAGTGAAATTAGTTTAACAGTTTCAAGTAGAAAATGGCACCAATGAACACATGAAATGTGATAAACAAAGGGTAACATTCAGTAGATGTCATAATAATATCTTTGAGAAGTTTGTATGGAGAACCAAAACATGGAATCCATGGAACCACAATCTCACTGGGCATGCTGACAGTAGAGAAACAAATCTACCACAGTAGGAAGTATTACAGTGGTTGAGGTCATGATTCAGCGACTGAGCTCCACCAAGGTCATGTGTCAGTGCTCTCTGATCACAAGCTGAGAGACAGGAGGGTCTTAATGTCAGGAAAACCTCCAGAGGTTTGCTGTCTGCTGAGCGGTGACTTACCCTGCCTGACGAAGGTCTGGCTGGTGTCCAGCAGGATGTCACAGCCCTCCACTATCATCCTCTCTATGGCTAGGTTCTTCCGGATGTTCTCCGTGTCGCTCACCTCGTCATGCATTACCCTGGCCACACAGAACCCGCCAGTTAGTTTAGTGTTCAATATCAATAAGATATCAGGAAATATGATTATCCGGATAACTGTCCAGACACATACCTGGACAGTTCCTCTAATTTGGATTTGGCAAATTCAAGACTCTTGCGCTCCACATGCTCATGAGGCGTGTGTGCCAATAACTCATGCAAGGTGATGATGTAGCGAGGAATCTTTTAGGACAGCAATGTGGGAAAAAAATGGGTTATTAAAACATATGAATGAATTCCCATTAAAAAATGACTCTGCATTTGTGCTGTGTTGCATTTGTGTTAAGGTATATTTGTGAAAAAGAGTGTGAGCTGAAGCCGATGAACTACCTGGAACATGGGGTATGTGAGGAAGGTCTCGAGCATCCTTCCCTCGCAGGCAGCGTTAGACTCGTACTGTTTCAGCAGCTTGTCAAAATCTCTGTTCTGTTTACAGTTGGCCAAAACCTGCAGGCTGTACTGATGGTTACGCACAAACTCCTGATAGATGTTCAGCATGGGCAGCAGGATGTCAAAGAGGTCAGCTAGAGACGTAAACACACATAAGTCATTGTACAGAGCTCCAGCATTAGTAACTTTGGTATTTCATTGCATCTTATTGGCTAATATAATAGTTATAATAATACTACTACTATATAATAGTATAATAGTTATAATAATACTATTTTTGAAATACAATTCAAAAATCACTTCAAGTCAGCCCCAAAATGTTTAGGCAAGTTCCAGGAGGTGGAAAGGGTCAAAGAAATTGTAGATGTGAGATTAACTCTTTAGAATCAGATTTATTGAACACGGTTTCACTAAAAATGTTCCTTTTCTAGATTATTTTGCCTCGTTCTTGGACAAAAAGCAATTGTTTAAAAATAAAAAAAAGCCCCATCACTGTTAGATAAATGACAAAGAGATATCTTTTATTATATCTATGGATGGTTCCATTAAACTAAATATAATCTGTGAGGCATTAAAATCATGGTGTTTTGGAGGCTTAACATTTTAATGTCACTATTAAAAAGAAAAACTACCTTAATTGAAACTGTCACTTGTCATTTCCTGTCGTGTCATTCAGAGGTCTGTCTCCTAGGTGATGCTTATCTGTTTTAGGAGATGAATCTGTGGGATGCCTTCTGGTCTGGGTGGTCATTGTCTGTCAGGACAATGAGTGTGCTTCTTGCATACTGAGATAGGGAAATGAGTGTACGCGTGCATGTGTACGTCAACACCGACCTATGAATTGAACCACTGAAAACCTGACCTTGAGTGGCTGCAGAGTGCATGTTTACAGTCTGTATTTGCTCTTACCCAGCACCAGAGTGGGCCAGTTGGCTATCCTCGCCTTCAAGCCTTGATGGAAAATCTCATGCAGGAACATGATGGTCTCACTGAAGAAAAGACAGTGTGTTTGTTTGTTTGTTTTTAATCCTCAGCATCTGTCTCTGCTTGTGCCTCCAGCATAAATAATGCCTCAGTGATCCAGTAAAAAGAATATGTATGACAGAATATGTACACACCTATTAAGGAAGATGCTGCTGACATCATCATGGCTGATGGGAGGTTTCTTGGAGCTGGCGGCCATCCTCAGAGGTCTGAGGAAACAGTTGACCAGGATGTAGAGCTGGTGGACGTATCTGTCAAGCAGAAGCACACTCTTATGTATCACATGATGATGCCTGGGTTAAAACTTTAAGAGTACGTTACAATAGATTTCCATGGATTTTCTCAACATTTTTGGAGTGAAAATGTCTCTTGCATTGAAAGGTTGAAAGAGTGACAAGCTTTCCAAGTGTGTTTTTCTACAGTACTCTATAAAGTATTGACATACTCCGTCTCTGCCTCCACCATGTTGAAGACGATCTGATTCCTCTTCCTCATGCTCTCAGCGTGAGGAGAGCAAATGTAGTCCTGAACGATGATCTTCCATTTCCTCCGACAGAGCCAGCCACGCATGAAACTCTGCACCTGAAGAAGTACAAACAAGGTAGTTTAGACACAGACATACCCATGGTGCATACTGTGCATGTAACATGCTCGCACACAACACTTGCAAGAAATTCTAATGAAGACAAAAGGACAAAAACACATTAAACCTAAGGAGAAAACTGTTTACTTACCTTTTTGATCTTTTTGATATCCGGATCTTCAGTTTCATGGTTGACGTGGTAAGGCCGCATTCGCTCCTTAATTTTATTCAGAGCTACAATCTTTTAAGAGAAATTCAGACACAATAGCATAATATGAGTGACAGCCGCACAAAAGACACAGACGAGTGTGGACTGGTAGCTGGAGAGGAGCCAGTTCCTCCTCCTGGGCACTGCTGAGGTGCCCTTGAGCAAGGCACCAAACCCCCAGCTGTTGAGGGGGCCTGGACATGGACCCTCACCCTGACACCTCTCCTCTAATGCATGCATGTGTTTCTTAACCTGTGTGTGATGATGAGCAACAGAAAAATACTACCAGAGTGTAAATTGTAATTTCACTCATTGAGGGATTAATAAATGAATTCTTCTATTGAATATTTGTTTACTTTTGCTCCACTCAGAGGGTCGTGGACGTCTGCCTGTTGTGGGAGCATCACCAATCATAGCCATACAAACAATTCAAATGTTTACTAGAGCACAAAATGGTGCATAAGTTCTTAGATAATCTCAAAGTTGACCAAAATAATTGTAATTATATTGAGCAGTACTTATAATAAGTCATAATTCAAGTGGATATTATATTTATATATAGGGACTTAGAGTCATTTGGTTGAATGTTGTATATGTGATAGTCATGCCACGTGCAGTCAGGGGCTGCTATCAGCTGGTGACAGGTACCAAATGAAAGCTTGATGTGCTTGATTACCTGTAGTGTATTGTGGGGCACAGCGAGTACTGACGACAAAGTATAATCCTGCACAAATCAATCTATGGCACCATAATATTAAAACCCAACCTATCTAACTATGACAGCTATGACCACAGGGTCAGATTCGACAGATGTGACATTTATTCGGTGCAGGTGAGAAAATCTAGCTGCAATGTCATCTTTCAGGTTGGCAAACCGACGCGTACATGAAACACATCACAAAGGGAACACACCAGGCAAAAATGTCATTAAGCTGTGGAACAAAATCTCATTTCACACAGTAAACATAATAATAAACAGAACCACTTCTCTTTAAATAACAGCGATGACTAAGTTCAAACTAGCTAGTAAAACGCTATCTTCAGTGAAGAAATAAACTCAGCAGAGGTTGAGGCTCACTGTAGTACTATATTGCTTTCACCTATTTGTTTTCACCTCCAGGCCCCTTGACAACACCATCATGAAAGATGAAACCTTTTCCTGCTACACATTTTTATCTTCATTTTCTCATTCACCAATGCTATCATGCAAATAGCAGCAGAGAGGAGCCCATCTGCCAACTGTTGACAGTTGCAGCGGCTAGTTGGTTTAATTATTCATAAACACGGAGCAACACACATAAACAAACAAACGAGAGTATGTATTAATAAGATGGATCAGCAACTGCACACTGGCTCTCAAAGTCTAATCCTTTTTTCATGAGCAGCCCAATTACACAGGCAGATGTTTCCTGATATAATATGTCTCTTCGTTAGCATTTTCATTATCAGCAGGGCCCACTGTGTCCCACCAATGAGATATGATCACAGTGTGTAGCATCAGTAGGCATCTATACTTGTTGGTCTAAGGGGAATTACAACTAAAAGCAAAGTAACAGGCTAACCCATTCATATAGTGCTTTCACTTGCCGAAGATAGCCTATTCAAACAACGTATTTCTACAAGCCATTATTGACACAAATGAGTTGAGACAGGATTGGAAATGGTTGTGGAGGTGTGATTTATGGAGATGTTAACAGCTGGGCCTACGAGCAAACAGCTGCTCAGAGCAGAATTCAACTGCAATCAGGCACTGTACGTTACGAGCCTTCTGGTCATCTATATGTGGCCCATGAGAGAGCAACAGATTGCACCTTATTTGAGACACTAAGTGATGTGGCAAATAATAAAATAAAAATAATCAGTTTAGGTTCCTTCCAGGAAAACTTCCCCAAAAAATTCTAAAGATAAGAAAATAATATATGGTACTGTGGTATGTTTTTACATTTTAAAACAAGCACAAATTGTGTTTCACTATTTTGCATGAAACAAATTGTCCATAAATGTGCAAAACATGTCAGGATCCAAAATAAGCTCACTTATTGTTTATTTCTATTGATCCCATTACCATAAAGCAATGATTTCCATGCTGCCCTTTGAACGTTTGAAAGAGAATTGTAATCACTTCTGATTAACGCTGTGGGGATCAGTTGTGTTTTGTGTGTCAGCGTGCACGTTTGATTTATCATGCTGTGACAGAAGAGAAGAAATGTGTTGTCTTCAAAAAGCGTAACGGTTTGGCAGCTGTTTGAAAGGAAGCTGATGGGTTGTTATTGAGCGGTGGGCTTCTCCTCCTACGCTTAGAGGTGAATGAGTACCGCTCACACCCACTCTTCCACTGCAGCTGTGAGAGGAGACACACACACACTGCATACATATATATATATATACGTGTATATATATATATATATATATACACGTATATATATATATATACGTGTATATATATATATATATATATACGTATACGATATATACGTATATACGTATATATATATACGTATATATATATATATATATATATATATATATATATATATATATATATATATATATATATATATATATATATATATACCCTTATGTATGTGTGTGTGTTCGTATTCTGCTCTATGAGTGATGTTCAGTGGTAATGCCCAAAGACATGCATTAATATTAATATGCCAACAAAGGCCAGGAAGGAGAAGACATCAAGCTAGTTAACATGGATGTTAACAATTAACAGATTAGCTTTGCTAATGTTTTATGAGGTTGCATTTCTTTAGGCGCACAGATAACACTTATGTTTGAGTAACAGTGAATGTTAATGTAAATGTGTTTGTTCACTGTGAATGGAAAATTACTCAATACATAATTTCACTGACTTGACCCAATAAAAAATCTAATATAGCATTACAGCAGTTTTGGTTTAGTTAATGAACCAACAGAACAGATTTACCTTGACCTGGATGACTGAGAACCTACACAGACAACAGAAATGTAAATATGACACAGTTTCTGGGTCAAAATAACCACATATTGGTTTGGCTGAACAACCAAATTGAAATATCGTAAATAATTCTAAATCATTTTGGGTGTGATTGCTGATCCAGTGTTTTTTTTATGTTCATGGGCACCCAGTGCTAAGTATCATGATTGCCCAAACCTGGGTTAAAATTGGCCCATTTTTTTTAGTTTGTACCTTTGGCTGGAAGGTGAAAGGTATTAGTAGATATAACCAAGAACATTTAATATTGCACTGTTTTAAAAGGCACATGCTGCCCAAAATCTGCTCAAACATGGCTAAAACACCTCTGATCACTTGTGTTTAATGCACATTTTAAGAACTCCCAGATTCCCATTCAAAGTGATGCTTTCAGGAATGCAACAGATGAAAAGTGACTCATGCATCTACAGCACAGCATAACAAAATGTGGCCTGAAAAGATATTTTTAATGAAGGACACCAAAAAAGACAAGTATGTGTGTGTGTTGTACCTCTGCTTTGAGCCGCTTGATTTCTGTGTCCTGATCTTCCAGCTGTGTGCGCAGCTGATTGGCCGCCACTTTCTCAGTCTCCACAATCTGTGCAAGGTGGATGTACTTCTGCATCAGTCCTTCTCGTTCAATGATGATAACAGAGTAACTGAAAATGAAGAGTCCACAAATGGACGGATTATAAATATTCTATATTATGAGGCACAACAGCAACCTATTAAAATAACTTAGTTGCCTTGCTTTTGTTTGTGATTGTGTTTTAAAGAATAACAAAAGTACTTAATACTTATGACTCAAATGCTTCATCTTATGTGAAGCTTTACAAATTTAAAAGCCCTGTTAACACATTTTCTTAACCAGTTCTATGTATGAGTAATGTGGTCCTTAATGAGCACAACATTTCCTCCCAAGTCAGAGCTGTTTGTTTATTTCACAATATATTTCTATTCTCGCTGTTGGAAGTGTTAAAAATATATTTTCACGTATTTCACTGCATCCATCTGTGTTGAGCAACATTAGGATCAAAATCTGATGCCAGTTGTGGGATTGTTTGGTTATGTTGCCAGCACTGTAAATCAAATGTGATGGAGCCGTGAACAAACATTCCTGATGAAGCAGTACCGCTCAGTTTTTGAGTGTTAAATGCTCACAATCTGTCTGTTTTTTAGTTGTCTTAAAATAAATTCCCGAGCCCACTTTCTCTGAGACTGAAACCAGACAGTGTTAGTTTTAGAAGGTGGTTCTTTAAAAACCCTTAAAGAGGCCCCCTGGCTGGGATAGTATGGCCCCTATAATACAATACAATTATATTATAATATTATAATACAATAAATATGTGCTTCTTTTGATAAATGCTCATTGACTTTTTCAAGATATGATGTCCAAGCTGCAAAGCTCAACCCTCGATGTCTCAGCGCCAAAGATGTATATGTATGTCTTTTACAATATGCTTGAGTGCCATAAACAAATATATATACATCAAAGTGGGTTTTTTTTTTGGCAGCAGGGACGAAAGAGCGCTCTCACACAGCCTGTGAGTAATATTGGGGCATCTGGGATTTGTAGTTGGGACATAAAGAGACGGTATACACCACAGAGATCAAAGCAGGAAGTGGAGATGATCGCGATTAGAGAGCAAAACAGAATCTGGACAAAAAGTGGTGATTTTGGTAAAACTGGCCTCTACTTTCCTCCAGATAAAACAAGAATGGAACAAGGTAAAAACAAAGATTTTTTTCATTATGAAATAGAGAGTCTCTTCTTTCATTTTAGGGGTTCTGTGCATCATGAAAGATGGTCAAAATGGCCAAAAATGCTGGCACAAGGCACTGTTGTTTTTATAAAAGGACTGGCACTCACTGAGTTAAACATGCCGTCAAGGAAGAGCTTTCAGAAGTTGTTGCAGTAAACACATGCAACAATGTCGGTTTGATAAAAAATAATTATTTATGTTGGATTACTGCATATTATACGGACTGTATAAATCATGCTACTGAAATAAACTGGATCAGAGAAAGGTGGAAATCAAGGTGTAAAAGCTTAAATATTTTTTGAAACAGCTTTGCAGAAAACGATACATAGGCGGCTAATGTGTAACCTAGTTTAAAAAAACAGTGGTTATTTTGAAAAGAGAAAAAACATTTAAAAGAAACAAAAAAAAAAGTCACATCTGTGGCATTTGGTTGCACTCACAGACCAGCATCAATAAGGTACCAACCAAAGTTTATTCTGCTTAGCCGGAGCAAAATGGTCATTTTGTTTTGGACCACAATGCACTCAAGCTACACACACCAGGCCTGCAACTTTATGTTTGCTTTGCAATACAGTGTGTGTGTGTGTGTGTGTGTGTGTGTGTGTGTGGACTGGTATTACTTGTGGTTATGGGATCAAAAATCTGTTAACACACACACATTGCGAGTGACAAAATACAGGTCCCCTTGTCAAATGTTACATTTTAGGTTGAAGACTTGGAGAACATTTAATGTTGTTTAATGTAAGGTTAGACTTTGGTCAGGGTTATGGTTAGGATTACATGGGTAGTGGATATGGTTAGGGTCAAGGGAAGTATCTAGGAAATTAATGTAAGTCAATGTCCCCACAAAGCGCAAAAACACAACGTGTGTGTGTGTGTGTGGGCCCACAAAGTGTGTTAACTAGGGACATTTGAGTGGTTTTGAACATAATTTTTTACTTACCTACTTGAAGTTAGATTACAGTCTTGGGGAATATTATTGCACAAAAGTATATGCCTAAGAATTGTGTCACTTTCATTTTTAAGTCTTTTTGTTAGAACTCAATTTAATATTTAATTAATTGAATAACTGAGAGTTATTTTCTATAAACTGGTGTTTTGTGAATTCATTTACACTTACCTATCTAAGGAGATATCATTTGTAGCTAAAGTGACAGACATTTTGGGGAAGAACCTTTAGGTTAAAGCATAGCCATTAGAGAGGGGTGTTTTGATAGAGTTAAAAACTGAGTATACAGTATAATATAAGAAAGTCAAGATAACATTAAAAGTATGCAAAATCAGGGTTAGGACAGGGTAGATAACTAGTACAAGAACCCAAAAGCCCTGCTCTTATTAACCATACTATTTAGGGGAGCGCTAAAATGGACTATAAAATTGAAAAAAAAAACAAAAAACAAAAAAACAGTATGGCTGTAATACTGTCTAATCTTAATGTTCTGTCACATCACATCAGTGCGTGTGATCATGTAGTCTGATGTCATGTTTCCTGCTGTACACAACAGCACACAAACACTCTATAGCATGTGTGTACCTTGCCTGCTGGATGGCCTCCACCCATTCATCACACTCACTCTCCTCCTCTGTCCGCAGCTCCAGAGGCTTCTGTCCGTCGTGACCAAACACGATGAGGAAGTAGTGCTGATGAGAGAGATGAAGAGAGAATAAGTGTTTATATCTGTGTTCCTGACAGCTATCACATACACAACAAACCTGCTCAGGTGTGCCAACGTTCTCACTTTACAACACGAGATGTTTGGCTCTTTGAGATGCGAGTCACAGCTAATCAGACATATGGCACACACATATGGAAACATGGCATAAAACCATGTTTGCTTTTCACGCTCTTTTCTTGCCCAGATTCATCCCATATAAAGTTCCACAGGCCTTATGAACCAGACAGAAGACACCGAGAGTGGGACAGGAAGGGGGAGGGTAACAGAGTGCTCACTGAAATAAAGCATCAAGTATCATCCGTGCCTCTTCCACCAGCCTATTATCATCACCATCAATTAGCCTGCTCCCTGTCTCTCTCTCTCTCTCTCTCATTTCCTGTCTGTCTCGCTTATTATTCTGAAGATTTTTCCTGGATCTGAGTATCTGCCTTCAAAATACCTCCCCACACTTACACATAGACTCATGCCAACAGATGCAAGCACACACACACACACACACACACACACACACACACACACAGGCTCTTATTGAAATGGTCATGTCCCGGGGCACTGGGTTACCAGAAGAGCTGCTATTCTTAGTCAGGGAACACAGAGAAGATGAGAAACTGCATGGACTTTCTCTCTCCTCTTCTCTCCTCTTCATCCAACCACCTCCTCCTTTTCCTCTTTCTCTCTCTCCACTCCACCTATCATCCCACTCCGCCTCCTCTGCCCCGCTCAACCAGCATCCTCACTTCTCTTGTTGTCGAAACCCACTCCCACTCGTCCATCTTCATTTCCCTTCATGCTCTCTTTGTGTCTCTCTCAGTTAGGACTCACTGAACCAAACTGAGTCAAACTGAGAGACGTTTACCCTGCAGCAGGGTAGACGGGCTTCAGTCCCTGCAGTGGAGATGGGTTGGGGACAAAGTCACCAAGGTTACTGGGACACACACACACCATCACCATCACCATCCTCCTATTCCTGCTTTTTATGTATCTGTCATTTCGATTCACCGGCTGGCTGGATTTTATTACATCAACAATAATCTGTGCTCCAGCGGTCTTTGACAGGGAGAGAGAGCGACAGAAAAGGGTCGAGAAAGGGAGCAGTTACATAATATTTCTTAACAGAGTACATCTTTCTAAACTGTGCCACAGCCTAACAAGATAACATTTCCATGGCAACGCAAAAGCTGATGCTTCCGCCTTGTTTTTCACTTCCATTTTCTGCTTCTCAGCGACGCCTCTATTCATTTTATGCTTTTATTGATCCATCCTGCAATTTTAGGCGCGAGAAGGCTTAGTGATAATGATAGCGATGGAAGTGGTTTCTCCTATTTTATGCTCAATGGTGGAAGAAATAGTTATAGCAGTGATACCACTCTACTACAGTAAATAAAATCTTACTGAAGTAACATTATATAAGTAATATATTTTTAAAAAGAGCAAAAGTAAAATTATTATATGAATATTGAATGTGAATAAGCACTGTCGCCTCACAGCAAGAAGGTACCGAGTATGATTCCCGGCCTGGGGCCTTTCTGTGTGGAGTTTGCATGTTCTCCCCGTGTCTGCGTGGGTTCTCTCCGGGTACTCGGCTTCCTCCCACCATCCAAAAACATGCATGGGGATTAGGTTAATTGGCTAATGTAAATTGAACGTAGGTGTGAGTGGTTGTCTGTCTCTATGTGCCCTGTGATGAACTGGAGACTTGTCCAGGGTGTACCCTGCCTTCCACCCTAAGACAGCTGGGATAGGCTCCAGCCCCCCCAGACCCTATGTGAGGATAAGTGGTAGAAAATGGATGGATGGATGAATGCGAATATGTTATATGAATAATACAATGAGCTTTTTTTTGGATCCCTGTTTTGTTTCTGTTTTGTTTCATGTACACAAGGATGCAAAAGACCATAGCAGAGTGCCTACAGAGGCAATGATGTAGAAGATGACAACTTCGCAAGCATGGATTTAAACAATGCACAATTTAAAATATTCAAAAGATTATCAATGCATTCCCGTTCTCATAAATCATTTGCAAAGTGTTTTTTAGGCCCCATGTATGCATACTTGTGCTTTGATAAGACTCATTGAATGTAAACTGCTTGACAGAAAACAGCAAACAACAACAAAAACACAGACTATGTCAAAATACAGTGCTGAAGTTTATACAGCATATAGATGTTATATGGTATTATTTGTATTCATATAATCTTCTTTTCCATGACATTAATAGATAATGTACATACTGTAAATGTTTTTGCACCATTTCCTCATTAGCCTATACGTCTGCTTATCAAATCTGTTTTACATTTTTAATCCTACTCTTATATTTAGATTCTATTTTCCCCTGCTGTACACTCCTACTATTGCTGTAGCCGTGACCTAATTGCCCCCAGGCAATCATTAAAGTTTAATGGTATCACATCCTTTGTAGCAGATTTTGCATCACGCTGGACCTCTTGGCACTGAAAACATTAACAATGCACTGCAATGAAACACACTGCAACACTGTCCTCATTAGTCAAAGAGGAACACAGTAAAAGCAGTAAGAGGTCCGACTCTCTGTGGGCTGTGAACACGCAGCTTCCCATTCAACTCTACCTCTCCCTCCCTTCAAATCAGCTCAAATGCACCCTCCACGCCTCAGGACCTTCACTGTACTGTAAGAGATGTCATTTAAACAAATAATGACAGGAAGGAGAAGCAAAAGAAACAAAGAGACAAAGAGACTATTCCACTTTTGATGTCAGAGACGACCAATTTGCCACTCACCTTTTTCGCCTAAACTGAGGAACAGCTATTATAGAAAATGAGAGTGTGAAACTGACAGCGTGACACAAAGAAGTGTGTTTTACCACCACTGAGCGAGACACGGGCTCAATGAAGGGACATTAGTCACAAGCAATTTTGGGTCAGTCACTGCTGTGAGAACAGAGGTGCGACAACTTTTCAGTGTCCAACAAAGAGTGTTAGGAAATTAAAACCTGACACTCACGCCTCAGGTTAATGGTGGCACTGTGATGAAATATGTTTTCTTTATTAAATATTAAAGAGTCAAACTGGACTTGGTAGTAATAGATTCATTAAGCAAATGATGGCCGGGGGTTCAGAAATAGTCCTGTGTTATAAATATTTAAAAGCAGAGATGACAGCATGTTGGGATCCACTGGTGATTAGGGGACTGGAATAGTAAGTAATGATGCAACACTTCTGTCTGCTCTGGTATCTGCACTGATGGGAGGCCAAATTGTGTTGTACAGTTCCACAGATGGACTTCTCTCAGCCTTTTGGAGCGGATGGCAGTTTACTGCTTTCATGTTATTCACAAGCACTGATGCTGAAAGTGTTGAAGTTTTGATCCCCAGTGGAACTAAATCTGCATATAATGAGAGCTCTGAAAGACTGAATAAACATAAAGAAACTGCACAGTCACATAGAGCAATTTGCACTATCAGTGCAAACAGTTCAATTACAATTTTAACCTGAGAGGTAACTACATCGTGGCTTAATGGTGCTGATGGTTCAGATGGCATTATCAGTTGTAACCTCTGTATGAGCGCAGTGCAGAGCAGTAGCCACGAGCGAACCAATGGGACGTGAACGTGCACCAAAAGCTCAAGAATTCCTTTATTAATCCCTCAATGAGGGAAATTACATTTTTTCACTCTGTTAGTATATATACATATATTTTTCAGTTGCACATTACACACACAAGTCATGAAACAAACACATGCACATGCATTAGAGGAGAGGTGTCAGAGTGAGGGAGCTGCCCCTTATCCAGGCGCCCCGAGCAGTTGGGGGTTCAGTGCCTTGCTCAAGGGCAACCTCGGCAGTGCCCAGGAGGAGGAACTGGCACCTCTCCAGCTACCAGTCCACTCTCCACATTTTTTGGTCCGACCTGGACTTGAACTGGCGACCTTCCGATTCCCAGCCCAAGTCACTACAGACTGAGCTACTGCCGCCCCCAACGGCCAGTCCAGCTAACATAATATATATACGTATATATATGTATATATGTATATATATATATATATATATATATATATATATATATATATATATATACGTATATATATACGTATATACGTATATATATGTACATACGTATATATATCCTATTCTTTAGATCCATATGTGCTCATTACAAAGTAGAAAGGGGAAATCACTAACACACAGTTTTACCACAACGGGCTCCACTGGATGCTGGTGATATGTCTCCACCTTTGCACTGCTGTGGTGAAGCAGGGAGTGTTCAGTGATCCCACTGGGTGATAATTACCATTACAGAGAAATACAACAGAGAGGGGGGCCAGCTTTATGTGAGACTATAGAGGGAACCGATATAATCCATACACTGGATCTATGTGTATGTGTGGGAGTATTTACACCATGTTGTGTTTCCCTTAAAAGAATCAAAGGAGACAGAACATGAAATACTAGAACCACACACAGTGATGGTGAGCAATTATTAAAACAGAGCTAATCTCAAACCACCTGTTGTTGGAATTCTCATGGGGAAACAATGAACAAACATACCAACAAGCGATTATGTGGCTTCATAGTCGTAGAAAATACCAGTTATTTAGGTTTGAAAAGCACATACAGAGTATGAAACTATTCTACTGAAAAAGCCACAATACACCAGATCACCAGAAGAAATCAGATGACTTTGAAATAAAACATTATAACAACATGGTGTTTTTCAAAATAATTACGACATATAGCCGGCAGAATGTTTTTGGCTTTCATGATTGGTTGAAATTGATTACATGTGCAGAATAGGTTGTAAAAATATAATTGGCCATTATAAAGGCTAAACTGAAACAACAAGTCTTTTGTGAGAAGGAGCTTTAGAGATAAATACTGTAGGAGAGAAAGGATGTGGGTTTACTTTTTCCACCCACCAGTCTACAGGATCCAACTCATAATCTGCCTCTCTCCTCTTTATATTCCTCTCATTTTTCAGCTATGTCGTGTTCCCACAGGGGCAATAATGTCTTTTGTGTGCTGTATGTAGCTTAATAAAAGGGTCCAAGGACAAGAACAGAGAAACAAACTGTTATTGTGCTTATAACAATACAAATACAACTTCATTTTATATACAGTATGCTGTTACCTGCTTACCCATGCACCTTTTTAATAAGTGCTCAGGTGTCATCCATCTTATTTGCCATGATAAATAATGATCTAGAAAAATATGCTTATTCACAATCCTGCATGCTGAGATTTAGTTGAGATCAATGCACACAGCCAATTAGCTTAGCTTAGCATAAAGCCTTGAAACAGTATGGCTATGCTCAAAGTTAACTAAACCTGCATACCAGCACCTCCAAAGCTAACTGACTATTCTCTAAACTAACTTTGCTCTCCTCTGTTTGTCTCATGGAAGTCACTGCTCCCATCAAAAAAAATTCCACACATAGATTTTCAAAGTCTGTTTGAAGGTTAAAGGCTAATAAGGATATTCCTCCAGTTGAAAAATTAAATGACATAAAAAAGTAAATGACAAACATCTGGTTTGACCTTTCGCTTGAGTTTAAATTACCCTCTTTTTCTGTCCCTAACACCCATTCTTTAATTCCAGAAATCCACACGGCTTCACTTTAGAAAACAAGAACAGGTTTTTAATTTCCTGTTGACTTGTCATTGTGAAGGGACGCAAAACATTAATCCTACAGTGGCAGCCGCAGCAGCAGTTTATGTAACCGTTGAATTCAACTAATGATGTACTAATGTGACAATCACTGAATCAACATCCCACATCCTGCTGTGTCTTCATTGCCCTCCATGCTGTTCACTTCCTCCAAAGAAGTTTGTGTAATAAAGTATGGGTCTGTCTCTCTCTCACTCACTCGTACATAAAACTTTCACACACACTGTTGTGCCTGCCCCAGAACACTCTGATCAGGGATTACCTGTCAGTTTATCTGGAGATTAAACTGATTACTCCCCTCCTCCGTCGTTTACTTTCTCTGCTGTCCTTCTACTCGACACAAATAAAAAAAAAATCAACACAAATATGATATATAGCTATCACCAAGCCTTTTCTCCCATCTTACACATTTGTGGCTTTACAGTTGCTCTGTCACTTCATTGCCAGGAGGAATTGTCGGGAAACGTCCCGTTGACTTAATGCAATAGAGGCTAGATTGGAGAGTTTGCTCTACGACTCCCAAAGTGCAACAGCAGAGGCGTTGAAATACACTGTAAATCTGTTTTACTATATTCTTGAGGATTGTCACTGTGCCTAACCTGATCCTGTAAATGCTCATAAACCGCACAGACAACAACAAACACACATGGAAGTACCTGACACTAAAGTGTATTTTATACTCTGTGTGTGTGTGTGTCCTTTTCTTTGTGCCTCCACTCCACATCAGCACCTGTAGCTGCTGAAAGGAGGAGAATATATAACAGATGGCAGCAGCTCCAGCAATAACAAAAACACCACTGAAGATTTCAGTGCCCTGAGAGCTTTTATCACCCAGGGTGTCTCCATGAACAGCCCAGCACCGGTTCAGGAGGAGGTGTGATGAAATAAGTACTAATACTTGCTGGGATGGTTGCTTATGGTGTATTATTCTCATCTCTCCAATGCCTAGCTTCTGGCAGCATGGTGAATGACATGTTTCATAAAAAATATCAGCTCTAACAAATTCAGTTTACCTGACATACTGATCAATACAGAGCATCAATTGTCATTTTGCAGACAAACAGACAGAAAATTTGGAGATGAGCAGGAAGTATACATTGAATTTTTACGACCGTTCGGCTGAAAACACTAAAACGCCCCAAAGGGCGGAGAGGAACTACAGGGTCTGATGATGATTCTCTGTGGGTTATTCACCACTAGCACCCTTTGAAATTAATGATGAGAGCAGCAGTAAAGGTACAGTTTAATGTTACGGGGAATAAACCTTATTACTTAATAGACAGATTTGTACCATGTCTGTGAGTTACATGTGGAGCTACAGGTTAGGAGGTGATTAACAGGTTGGTTTTCTTTGAAGTAAAAACAAACCAACCAACACATTAAAAGGTCACTGCTTCCAGCTGCTGTTCAGAAAGTTACAGCATATAAATTTGCGTATATTTGAGTATAGTACAAATTAGGCTCAAGAACATTGTTGTTATACCAGAAGTGCTTTCTTCAAAGTAAGCTCCCACTTGTTGTCATCCATAATTTAGATTAGTGCGGTACTTCAAATACAAGAGACAGAATTAAAGACACATGTCAGCTGTAAATTCTTATCTGACACTAATGAGGTCCATAATGGCACAAACCCTTGGCAGAAGACTTAAGAGGGAAATGAAAAGCCGCCTGCGGAGGAAAGCAGAGCAGACTCCAGTAATATGAGAATTGGTTCCTTGATACAGACAATAAGCCCAAGACTCCAAGAGGGTCGTTTAGAGCAAGACAAGCCCTCTAATGAGAAATAATTACACACACATGCATCAGGAAGTCAGCACTGACACTTCAGCTCTAGAGTGTCATCCTGACTTTTCTTACATCAAGTGTAATGAGGAAGGAGACTGTTGAAAAGACTCCTGATGTGTGTAACTCAACACAACACATTTAATATAGATGGAAGGAAGGTCACAGAGTCAATCCATCTTTGACAACAATACCTTAAATTCTGCAAAATCAAAACATAACACAAGCATGCTTGTGTTGGAGGAACACCAGAAAAATATTTTATTCATATTTCATTCATATTTGTGTTTACAACGAAGCACCTATTAAGTCATAAGTACGGTGGACCTGAGATGCACAATACAGCTCAACAAAAATTAAAATATTTCCACAAACTATGGCATTTTAGAAAACAAGGCCTCAACACAACCAAGACTTCTTTTGATTATTTTACACATATAATGCCTGCAGACACATATAATTTGTTTGGCAGTGAATTAAACTGTTTTCTGTAGTATAGACTCCTCAAAAATCTGGCTACACTTTTGTGTTTTGTTTACAGAAACACTGAAGCTATCAAAATGGCCTTTTACATTCTTTTTTAACAAGGCTGTTACAGACTCTGTCACAAAAGCAAACAAGTGCATGTTTCATACTCTCTTTTCTCACCTCCACAAACAGGAGTGAAAACATTTTAATCTAGTTAAATTTAGTTTTTTGTTTATTTTCTGAAATTGTTTGCCCAGCATGTTTTGTTTCATTACTTGTGCTGTATTCATGTCTCTACAGTACAGTATTTTCACTATTAGCAGTTCACTTTGCGAGACACTTTGACATGTTGGCAACCACTTAATTGCTAACCCTGCAAACTGAGGTGAATCTCTAGCTAGCTCTGCTTTACCTTCTGAGCCACAGCCCCTAAAATCTCAAGGAATGCCTATATTTACTACATCATGTTTGCAGTGCACTCTAAGCTATGCCACTATCAATCTAGGAAATCAAGAGAAAACAAAAACCAGACCCCTTCATTTTTCCAAAGGGCTGATACTGATTCTGATAAAAACTTTTTCCTGGGGAAAACCCTCTTTTAGAAACCCATTTGATACATATCTTCATGGTTCTGGAGCTGTACTTCTGGGTAGTTTAAAACACATGATTTCATCCATGATTTTTCTCGATATTTGTTTGGCTCCTGCTCCTGGCTCTGATGCAACTCTCTGATGTTCCCAACCTATAAAGTCTGTCAAAGAATGCTTGGGTTATATGTTTCTACAACATGGCAAAAGAAAGCAATGAAAGAAAGTAATCAGTCAGCAAAAAGTGACATGTATGGCAGCACAGTCATCTGCCTCTGATTAACTGTGCTTCTCTCTGGGATCTTCAACCAACCCAGTGTTCAATGATATCATACATCACGAAATCTACTGGCCTTTTACACACACACACACACACACACATATCGGCAATACACTTCCACAGTGGGCTGTGGAAACCATTCAGACCAGTGCGAATGCTCTCCAAATGACTGAGGCCTTGTGTCTATCTGAGAGTACAACAGAGACAGACAGAGAGGCAGTTGATGTGTGTTATTTGTGTGGTTGAATTGTGGCTCACTGTGGGGGTGTGATACTGCAGGTTGCTGGCAGACGCACTCTGCAGCACTGAAAAACTAAACACCAAGAGATGGAAGGCCTGCCCTCACTTTCAAACCCTCGCACAAGGAACAAAACCCAGGATCAGACAGACCCTGACTGGGAGTTGATCATCTAAATCACACTGGTATAAACACAAGCACATCCTCAGAGCCCGGATAAAACGTAGTGTTGGTTTATGCTCTTGTATGCATGGATTCGTGGTTACTGCAGAACAAGAGGTTTCGGCTTGGAACAGATTGAAAATAACCCTAATTAAACATAACAGCTGTAGTGCAAGAGTGAGACGGGGAGAGAGAGTGAGACAGTGCGGGTAAAATAAGACATCATAATGGGCAAGCCTGGAAACATCAGAAGAGACAGGTTTACATCAGTACCGATATTAGGTTAGACCCACATGTAATTTTGTCCTCAAAGAGGAAGAGATGCCATAATTATTAATAACAACTCAATTACAGACATGCTCCTCTTGTTTCATGTGTGATTTGATTAAAACCACACTTCTGGCTCTCCTGAAGCCCTTTTCTCCATTTGTATACATCTGGAATGAATTTCCACATACTGTAACTTTAAAGAGACAGACATCTACTGTATGAGTAGGAGGAAATCAGTGGAGATGGAGATTTTCTGAGTGATGTTGACTGGTGGCTATTTTTGACCTCTCCACACCTCTCATATGATTAATTGTGCATCCACTTATCGTCTCCCTAATAGTTGTTCTAATAGTAAAAAAGCCAATGCTCTCCAGTGTATCCCACCCTTACATTTTAGTGGGCATGATGCCTGTGTGCACACACACGCACACACAGACACAGACACACACACACACACACACACACACACACACACACACACACACACACACACACACACACACACACACTCCCTGAGGCCAGCTGAAAACTGGGATCGGAAGCAGAAATCGTCTTTTTTTCTCTGTGATTAATTTAGTAGAGGTGTGTTTTTAATATAACAAAGATTTGATTGATACCACAGTTGGACTGATGATACACTTGTGACCTATGTATGTTTATGTATGTGTATTTTGTCAATGAAATGCATGTGCAAATGGTAATTCAAATGTTTCCTAGCAACAAGATCTGCCTAACTGTTGGAGGAACAATGCTGAGGCAATTCAGCGCAGTCACAGATTTGCCCAAAATATTTCCCTGCATTAAAATCATGAAGTGCCTACCTTTTTTCAGCAGTGCAGGAAATACAAATGTCACAATAATGCCCACACAATTTTCTTTTAAATTACAGTCTAATGTAACGTAAGAGCCAACCATAAAAACAAGGCATCTTGAGAATTAGCTACTATTCCCTTGAATGCAAAAATTGTATAGATTTACTGCAATACTGAATCAAGAAGTATGCATGTGGTGTAGAATGATAACATGTTCTCTCACTTAACAGCGTTCCTGAGGTTAAAAGCACCTGTTGCTGCATTGCTGCTCATGACACTGTCAAAAGATTTTGATTTGAACTAAAATCAAATGCCAACTTTGTCTTATTTAAGTGGAGTTCATAATAACTTCACTGAGTTTATGATGAAAATGTCACAGACTATTGGTGACATTTATTGAAAATACCTGTTTGTTTTGAGAAACAAATCTTTGGGGGACAATCACCTTTTCAGGAGGACTTGGCACTGCAGAGAGGCGTGAGGCTGAGCTGCTGCAGCCACTTCAGCCTGATGCTGCATGAGCCACTTTTTAATGTTTGGGCGTGGAACAATATGAACTTGAAATTTTCATTGGGGTGATGTTTTCATAGGTTTTACAGGGAATACTGAATATAAATCTCAATAGAAAGCTTTGGGTTGTATGAAAACCAGCAGTAGTATCTCTTTGGAAAGCATGTCTGTTGAGTGTATTATAATGATGTCAGCGGGCTTTAAGTACATTTTGGGGGGATGATCAGAAAATATGTGTGAACATTAATTCACAACAGGATTGAGTGGACTGACGCCCCCTGCTCTTTCCAGCTCTCACCTGTTTCTCCAGCGCTTCCTTCCCCGTGGTGGACATCTTGGGCGCCGGCGCGCGCTCGCAGGTGCATCCTTCCAACAGGTAAATCCCGGCAGGTCTCGCGCTCTGCTCGTTCTCGGAGTAGAACAATATATTTTGGTAGAGGACGAAGAACTTCTCGTGCCACCTGCTGTTCTCCGCCGTCTTCTTGCTCAGGTAGCCGCGCTTGGTCCCGTCTTTACGCGCGACCGCCGACAGATACAGCGCGTGTCCTTCGTTGTAGCGGACGCTCTTTTGCATTTTGCCTTCTCAGTTTGAAAAAGAGAAAAAAGTGGGACGAGCGGAAGCTTTCATCGCATGTTTGCCGGGGGGTTCATGAGAACTTTCCCTACCGAGAAACGCGCGGCTCAGTTGCACCGTGGCGCACCAAAAAGTTGCTCCGTTGACGGCTGCGCTTCTGCAGAGGAACTCATAGTAAAGATGTCCGAGTCTCACAATATATCCATGCTGCTGGTAAGAGGAAAAAAAATAAATGAAATAAAAAAAAAAAACACGCTTCTGTCAAGAAACAACAGACAAAAAGGCAGGAGTAAGCGAGAGGTGTGTCGTTCACAGGGAACCCTCAAGTGGACAGTGACAGAACCACAGACCCGACAGACTGTAATCTGCTTTGACAGTCGTTATCTCTCACTCTCACTCTCTCTCACCCCCACACACACTGACTCTCTCTAGGTCTCTCCATCTCCCTCTGTGATGCGCGCTGATCTTAGAATTGGCGGAATTAAAGGCGGAGCGTGAGTTGTGCGTGTGTGTGTGTGTGTGTGTGCGCGTGTGTTTGATAGTGAGAGAGCTACAGATGTAATGCAGATTTTCTCAGTGGCAAATGTTGGGATTTGTTTCTGCATTATTGATAGCGTTGCATCAAAGAGCACACACGCACTAATGAATGTATTAATGGATAAAGAAAAAAGATCTATACTATAGTCAACCTTGACAAAAGCCCAAACAATTTAAAGCTCTCTCAAGTCAACATCTGTGTCCGTCATGCTCTCTACTGCACAAGAAGAAATGTTGTTGTTCTTATGCCACCAATTTTATACATTAAAATCGTCTGATGTGATTTCACTTGAGGCACCTTCAGTTGGGACTGTTAGTTTGAAAATAAAAAGAGGTGTTGTAGAGTTAGAAAGAAGTGATCTGACAGGCCAGGCCCTCATCTCTGCTTAATCCTAAGGCTCATGGTTATATTACCACTACGAGTATAACACACCTGAATCTCCAACCCAGTTGTCAGCAGTCAAGTTGCATTGTGACAAGGAAGATGGATGCATTGAAAAAAAAATACATCTCTGCTTCTGCTGCATCCATTTAGAGTTTTTTGTTGCTTTCAGATAGTTCTAGTGACTGCATCAATATTCCAAAATTTCATAAATCGGTAGACTTGTATTTTACAGTCAAAAAACACACAGTGTGATTAGTTTCTCTTAATTTAATCACCATTCAAACACACTGATGTTACATTAGCATTGGTGGAAGGTAAAGATTCCTTGATCAGTCGATGATTAGGTCAAATGATTAGTGAGCACCAGAACCTGAGAGAAATCCTTGCTCACATACCAGCAAAGAGAGCACCAACTACCCCTCTGCTTCATCACTGGTCCATCCTTTCTGTGTATTTCTTTTGACGTCTTCCTTGTATATTCTCTAGCTGGGTTCTCTGTTGTGTGATCTGATGGTGTTGAACACTGTTGCAGTGGTGTCAAGAGTGTGACCGCAGCCAGTCCATGAGGGATGATCTGTCCGAGACACTCAAAAAATCTGAGAGACGTTTCTTGTTTTTCCTAGAGATGCAGAGATGAAGACAAAGAAACATTGTTTAAACAAAATACTGTACAGAAATTTATTGTACATTGTCACATTCACTGTGTGAGGGTACAATAAATCCCTGTTCTTAACCCCGAACCAGCAGCTCAACTCCTCTGTGTACAATTACTGTGTACTCAGGATGCCTTCACTCCAACAAAGGACAAACATTTCATATAGGGAGGATTACACTGACACAGAGGTATGGCAGTGTGTGTGTGTGTGTGTGTGTGTGTGTGTGTGTGTGTGTGGCAAGGATTAGGAAGAGGCTAAGCATCACTGAACTACCAGCAGGCTGTCTGTTACCGAGCGAGGAGACGTTGAGATGTTGATGTACAGACAGAACTGTATCGTTCAATGTGCTAAGGCTTTGAGAGCGCAAGAATGTGTCATATTTCCACTTCTTAAGTCATTCTTAAGTAGCACGTGTGTCTGGCTGCTTGTGTTCATGATAATAGAAAATCTACATCCGCATTAAAACAACAAAAAAATTCTCTTCATTCTCCTATTAGTGTGCACTTGAGCATTCCTCTTCTTAGGTGATTAGGAGTGTTAATTTTAAGTCTGACCTTTAAACATGGAACATTTTCCAGATTTGTAAAAGCGTCTGTCAGAGTATTACAAATGTGTCTGATAATCTTTCAGAGTCACTGAACTGTTACGCTCCTACACTCTGCCTTCTCTCAGCTGGACACTAAATCTGCCACTATGTCAGGATGCTGTTCATAGACTTCAGTTCAGCATTTAACACAATTATCCCTCAGATAGTGAAGCAGGAGGACATCAGCTGACCACTCTCCACTCTCATCAGTGGCTCCACAGTGGTGCACATCAGGACCACCAAGTTTCTTGGTGTCAACATCTCAGACGACCTTGTGTGTTCTTCTAACACTGCCTCTGAAGACAAGGAGGCACAGCAATGCCTCCACTTCCTGTTGCGACTGAAGAGAGCCACCTTCTATGGAGGCACTACAGAGAGCGACCTGACCAGCTGCATCACTGTGTGGTTTGGGAACTGCAAAGCAACAGAGTGAAGGACGCTGTAATGCATAGTGATGACAGCTGAGAGGATCATAGGGGTCGCTCGCTCCTCGATCCAGGACTTTCACAGATGCTCCTCCATCATGAAGAACCCTCCCACCCCTCACACAGCCTGTTTGCTCCTCTGCCATCAGGCAGAAGGTTCGGCAGCATCAGGTCCAACTCTGCTCAGTTCTGCAACAGCTTTTACCCCAAAGCTGTCAGATTTCTAAACACCCTGCTGCCATCCATCACATAACCACCTGTCCCCTCCACCATGCCCACCTCACATGCTAAGGAGTCAGACTCATCACACACTCATGCATATGACTTGCTTTTTCAAGGGATACTCCACTGTGCCTTCTTTATGTGTGTATAATCTTGGTTGTAAATGTGTTGAGTTCTTTTCCCCATAACGAGCAAACTGGTCTTCTTGTGTAAAATGAGTGCTGTTTAAAAAAAAATAAAAAATAAAAAAAAGTCAGGGTGAATGGATGTGTTTGCCGTACCTCCTGGCATTGACCATGCTCTCCAGCTCTTGGGCTTTGCGTGCAGCAGTGTGTAGTATAGAGTCTGGGATGTTGGCCAACCGAGCGACATTCAGACCATAGCTCCGCCCTGCAGCTCCTTCAGTCAACTGGTAGAGGAAAGTGATGAACTCTGGCTGAACCTCTCCTTCTGTCAATATAAACACACATATACATTAAAATCTAAGTGCTAAGAGACAATGATTTAGAAACTATAAGTAAGACTAAATTTAACAGTAATGCAACAGTCAAAAGAACATAGGAAGCATTTTCATAGGTGCACAACAATTCTCACACACACATACCGTCAGTGTCAGTGGCGCTGTCAGGTTCATTGAGTAGGAAAGCCATGTGGTAGTTAGACACATGTTCAGGATACACCTGCTCCAGCTCACACACAGGAGGATAATGGGTCACAAACAGAGTGAGGGCTTTCACCTAAAACAGAAGGCAGAGTGTTGACATTTTGATGCCAGACTTTTGGCCTAGACTTTTCTGGATGCTAAGGACCAGGAGCACTGCAGGTCAGCCAGGTGTAAATACATTCTGTACATTGTGGATGTAAGAAAACATCCAGCAGAGGCATAGAAACAAGCACAGCAGCCAAAATGAATGTCGCCTCTGCAGCACCGGCCTGCCAGAGACGCTTGTCACTTGTGTTGTTTCCGACAGTCGAAGACGTCTCCAGTAGGCAAAAGTAAGAAAGGTAAGTACAGACTGTACAGTAATGTCACTTGTGGTGACCCTCCACCTGCTATGTTTGCTTTCACTGACAACTGAACAATCACCTTCCCACCTACTCACCAGATTTCCAGAGTGGAAATGAAAAAATAGATCTGATCAGTGTGCAAAAATGTGGCTATGAAAATCCTATAAAACTGAAGTAGACGCAGATCACATTTTATTAAACAGGAGCAAGAGAGGTCATGTTGATTGGATAATGATGACATGAAAATCAATGTACCAAAGTCTCATAAAACACAGAAATGAAAGAGAAAGATTCTCATAAAGAAGGAAAGTACAAGATAAACAAGACTTATCATCTACAGCCTTGCTCGTGGATCTGTGAGGCTCAAGCACACTATGACAATGCAAACATGCTGATGTTCAACAAAGGTAATGTTAATATGTTCACCAGTTTAGCATGCTGATATCTGCTGCTTAGCACTGAACATCAAGTACAGCCGAGGCTGATGGGAATGCCAGATGGCTCCTGATGAGACGTTAAAGCATCACTAAAGCTATTACAGTTCATCCAGAGGGAGACATGAAGCTCTCTATTAAATTTCATGGTATTCCATCCACAAGTTGTCGAGACATTTCACTCAAATTCACAAATGTCAACCTCCTAGCAGTACTAAAGATAAAAGTCAGGGGATTATAAAAGTCTGAGGGGCTCATAAATGTCCAGACTAAATCTGCAGCATTAGATCAGCTGGTTCCAAACTAGGGTGGGGATCCCAACATAGGGTCGAAAGGTAAATGTTAGGGGTTGTCAGATCATTATTTGAGCAGGAGATAATGAAAACCAATACATACAATATATTATATGTCATGAGCATGCAGTCCATTGAAACAGATCACAAGTAGATTCACATTAAGTTGTGATAGAGGCTGAGTTATTTCAATGGAAACATTGACCTGCTGGTAGAACTGGAAGAAAAGTCATTAAATCCCCTGGAGGACATGAATGTTTGTACAAAACATCACAGTGATGCTTCTAATAGTTGTTCAGAGAGATATTTCAACAGTGGACAGAGTACAGAATAAGAAATTAAACTACAAAGCAATGTCTTTTCTACAGCACATTCACTTTACCAGCCCATTAAATTACAATAGCGGTTGAAAGGCCCTCAGCCCTTACACATCTTTGCCTTTACTACAACTATTAACATGCATTTATTTTATTTTATTCTATTCTACTAAATGATTGTCTTTGTCCTGAGTGAATAATAATTTTTTACTGGTTTTGCAGCCTTAAAAAAAGAGATAAGTTGGTGGAATAATGAACAAAAAGAGAAAGCGGAGAGATTAAGTGATACATATACCAAATGGTAAGGTATCATAACAAATGTTGCATTACGTAACACCTTCCGTGTTGCCACAACTAAGCAAAAGTTGTAGCTGAAGAACAAAAACACCCAGTGTGTTATTTAACCGCCTCTGTCTGTACCCTGCAGTGTGCTGAGCTAATACACAAAACAGGCCTTGTGATGAATATTACTGCTTCTTCCCCCATCAGTCTTTGTTGTTTCTGTGTCTTCAAGATGTCTGCAGTCAATCATTGCTTTGTCAGCCTTTCACCCTAAACGCAGTTTCTCAGGCTTTGGAGAGGGACTGAGCAGAGCGAAGGCACCTCAGGCCTGGGAGCCACCCACAGGCTACATGATCGAAGTCGTAATCGGCATTTAGGTTACAATGTTCAAAAACTCATTCTGAGATCCAAGCACAAACAAGTTCCCTCTCAATGCTGAACTCAGGACAGCTGCTGAGAGCTCTTCACTAAAGTGCATTTCCTTTTCCTGCTTACTTTAACAGCCTCATCACATGCGAACAGGAGCAGTGAGGAAGTCTTGACAATGTGGCAAACTGCTGAAACACAATAACTAAAGCTGGATTAAATATCCCAAAAATGTTCTGGTCTGATTATAATAGTGATGATAACAAATAGTGTACAAGATGAAGCAGGCTGGAGTCGTACATCATCGCAGCAGACAGGCAGCAGGATCGTCCCACTAACCGCTCGCTCTGAGAAAGGTCACACGTCACAAATAATACCCCCCTCTGAAAAAGACGTGCATGGTGCCTCCCGCAGGCTCACACAAAGAAACAGATATTCACACACACAGACAAGCTACTTCAATCATTCCTGTCCACCTACACTGAAAGGTAAAAACAAACGGAGCGTGGCAAAGGGAGGCTGCAGCCTTGATAATGGTCTGATTAGGTGCTAATGGCAGCTCATTAGCTGACCACCCCTGGGTGAACTGACAGCTGTTTTCTGCAAAGCTGATGAAATTAGCGCTGAAACAATTAGTCGATTAATCAACTTGTTTGTAACCAGAACATTCATCGGGGGCAAATTTGATCAAATAATCATTTAAATCAAATAAAAATACAAACTGCTAGTTCTAGGTTACATAATTTAGCACATCCATGTTTATAGTTAGTGTGACTGAATGACTTTTCTTTGAGGTTCTGACCTTTTGTAGACAACACAATTTGTCGCAACCAGAAATTGATTAAGCTGAAAAAACAGCATTGACAGAGTACCATCTTTTTAACATCCAGCAGATACAGAGCAACATTAATGTTCATTTGAAGATGTGTTTGGTATTGGGAATGCAGCACACAGAGAGGCTGAAACAAAACAATAAAATGACACGAATGATAAAAACTAGTCTAACATCTAGCTCTAATCTGGTTTAATGGTGTGTGATCTTAAATGTCCCAATCATACAAGACAATTATGATATGGACGGAAATATCTAACTGGAAGATAGAAGAAGGGGGAAATTCCTCTGCTTCTCTCAGCTACTTGAAAAAGAGGAACATCTGTATCCACTCTTAATGTAAGCTAGAATTTGCTGTATGTTGATAAACAGGCAAATGTTTGGAGCGCTCAAACATTAAGGAGGCCTGTCCAGATGGGACAGCTGTGTGTTTGTCTCATTCATTTAAAGCAGCATCACTGAAGAGACTGCTGATCAGCCACATGGCCACAGATAATAATACTTTCACTGCATTGTGTCACCTCCTCTTCTCTTATGATATGTCTCTAATTGGCATCTGTTGCACTGTACACCTGTGGAGACAGACTGTCAAAGATGTGAGTGTGCATGCGAGAGAGCTTCAAGTCACTAACCTAATAGCAAGAAAAAGGCTGGAGGTGTCAACACCACTATCGCTGTCTCTCTGCCTCGTTACTTCTCTCTATCCAATTAGACACAAATACAATTCTGACTCAAGTCAAAACCCCTTTGTGTTCTTACCGCACAACTAACAAGGCTCCCACTGAGGTGCTGTGTGCGTGTGATGAGTGAGATGAAGAGATTTGGTCTAACTATTGCGTGCATGTGTGTCACTGACCTCTGACTTTGGATACGAGTCAGTCTTGTTCTCAAATTGGCCTAAATTATTCCAGTCAGGGTCAGTGACAGGTGTTGACCTTTCTTTAGATCACGCTCTGTCTTTTATTTAAATGGAAAAACTCATCACATCAATGGTTTTGTTGTAGCATCCAGAGTGCCAAAGGACTAAGTGTTTTTAGATCTTGACTTGGACCAGTGCTTTTAAAAAAATGATAGAGGCTTTATAGAAAAGTTCCAATTATGTTTCGGTGGCTGTGGCACAGTGGTAGAGAGGGTCAACAGGTTCCACCTAGAAAGGTGGTATACAAGCACAGTCCATTTACCATTCATCCCCAGCCACGGCCATGAGCCAGCCAGTGTGGCACAACAGAGGGAGAACAACTTCATTCTCTGCTCAGGTAGACATTACTCCACTATTTCTTTACATAACCAACAGCTGTTTGCTGCTACATTAATGCTCTGAATTTTGAATTTAGCACCTTTAAATAAAAAAAGGAGAATTCTCATCCTGAGATCAATTTCTGTGGTCCCTGTCCATATGTTGGGAACCACTGGTTTAGATTCAAAATTGGAAATGACGTCACACTCAAGTTGACGTCATTCAAGTAAACAAGTCGGAAAACCAAGATGGACCCCTCGAATGAAAAGTTTGTTGTGCTTGCTCTGTCGGGATGCAGAAAGCTAATGCAGCAATATGAGGTCCTCAAACACAATCAGAGGGTGTGTGTTTGTTCTCCTGCATAATTATGTGTGGGAAAAACGTTTGACTTTACTGTAGGCTTTGACGTATAACGCTACATGGCGCTAATCCAGGGCGCTGCCATCTTGGATTATGACGTTGTGGTCAAGTCGGGGTCGGTGAAGACTTTACGAGTTGGAAATACGTCTTCGAGGGGCATTCTAGTTGATATTTACGACTAGGAACTCGTAAATTACGACTTTCGAGGACAACTCGAACGCTGCATATGTATGATATGCAATGAAACATTTAACTAAATTATTATAATCAAATTTGAAACAGCTATGCAATATCTTCAGTATTTTCAAAGGGTTTTTGAAGTGAGACTGAATGGGCATCAAACCACTATAAAAACCTACAGAGCTCACAGCACCATCTCTTGTCCTATGGCCTCTTTTGCCAAGAGTGTCTGGCTGCTTCAACACATATTTAATGACGAACTGAAGAAATCAGCACTTATTATGGAAAGGATGGACAGTGGAGATTCTCTGCATAAGCAGTAGACTGTGCTAAACTCAGCACTTCACAGGGACGAGGATGTGGGGTAGGTGGTATTTTTTAATGTTTAGGCTGGTATTTTCTTGTGTCATTTGAAATGAGGCAGGATAACTGTCCTGTAATAATTTGTTCTACCTGAACTTGTTCTTAATAATAAAACTATTTGAAACGAAATATAGTGACTTGAGAGAAACACTGACAAGCATCTTGTCCATGTGCTGCACAGTGCAGAAACACAGCAACGCAGAGTGCAGCAGAGCACATGTGGGTCTCCGTAGGAGCTTTGTGCATCAGCATGAACACATCAGACCATTTACGCCCACATGGAGCGATACGTTCTACTGAAAATGTACCCATTAGTGTGCAGCCAAAAGTGAGTTCTAGTTCCCCCAAGTGTAAAGCCGGGCCTGATTCTGACTCTTTTTACAACACAGAATTACAATGTCAGCGCAGTCACATGCAAGCCTGAGTCACGGTATGAGTGGAGAGCGATGTGTAGTGATGAGCTTAGTGTGAGGCTAAATACAGGACCTGCTGCTGGCAGCAGGAAAAGTGAGAGTCCAAGTGAGTCTGAGAGTGAGTAATGCTTGATGGAGAGGACAGCATGGGGTCACAGCTAGAGAGAAACATGCACTGAACCAACCATGTGCTGGTCGTGATTTCATCCTAAAACATTCTGGCAGAAGAGACTCACAGTTTTAGTGATCATCTCATCCTCTCTTCTCTGCTTTTTGATCTTCATTTTATCTTCCTGTGTCAAGGCTGTCTCTTTTATTGAGTGGCGTTATGAAACCCATCTACATTCTTAACTACCTCTCAGGTGAGTGCTCAGGGATATGGAAAGGTGTGTTACTATAACAACCGAGTCAAAGGAGGAGCTGGCTAGTCTGGTGAGGAGGAGGAAGAGGAGGAGGACGAGTAGGAGGAAGAGGAGTGATCATGAAAGACTGCAGATCTGTACTGAGGAGGCCTTTTGCTATAGAGCAGAACTTTTGTTTGCTCTTCCTTTAATAGCAAGGCTTTTCTAACAAATCAATGCTGTTATACAACAGGTAGTCAGAGAGCTCCCTCCTCCTGCCAGCAGCAGCTGCCTGCTACTTCCACATTTTCATTCTACGTTTTCCAGCACGATTGCATAACCCCAAGATTCTGCCCAAAGATTAATGTGGAACTGGCAAAACATGAAAACTGGAAGGATAAATGTTTATTCATTTATATTTGAACAGGGGTAACCCAGGGCACTTTGGAGCTTTTTGACCAAGGTCTTGGAAAACAGAAAATAAACAAATACCAGCTCTCCTAGGTTGGATACAGCTTTGATTACCAGAAAGCAGCAGTAGCGTAAGTATGCTTCAGTGGTAAAGCCCCAGAAACCCATCAATGATACCTGGAGCTACACGCTGGGATTCATGCTTTCATGACCACCAGGAGGCCCCAAAATCTGGAATCAGTGGTTTGTATAGTTTACTGACTGTCAGCTAAACAGCTGGTGTGCTTATCCATGACAGCCGGCAAAACAAAGTTCTGCAAGTGCTCGATTAAATACATGCTCCCGAGCGTCAGCGAGGACCATCTGAGTTGACAAATCCTTTTTCCCCAGTTAAGCTAGAGCACTATCATCACTGTCGCTAATTAGTGTTTCTTGTAGGTTGTGTCTTTGTATTTTACCATATATTACACAAATTGGACAGAAAAACTTACTTTTATTAATTTTAAAGTTGAGTCCAATAAATATTGTCCCTTTTTATAGCTTTTTTTTTTTTGGTCTTCACAAACTACTACTAGTCATTTTTTGAGCTTTCCTGTCATCTTTGTTGACCTTTGATAGTAATTACATGCATCTCCAGTCTCATTTCTCCACATAAACCATCACA
The DNA here is from genome assembly GCA_029721515.1 of Synanceia verrucosa. Classification (NCBI taxonomy): domain Eukaryota; kingdom Metazoa; phylum Chordata; class Actinopteri; order Perciformes; family Synanceiidae; genus Synanceia; species Synanceia verrucosa. The sequence goes on along the minus strand of CM056551.1, from coordinate 17,523,187 downwards.
CCCTTTTTCTGTGAATGTGTTTTTACGTGCAATATGTTTTCTTTTCTTTTTTGCTGATGTTTGAAGTGTATAGAGAGTCTCTAAGTAATGTGCACTTCCAATAAACTGTCATAACATCTAACAGCAGATACAACTCTAAATCCAAATGGTTCTTCAAGTTCATGTACTGCAGCTGAAAAAAATAACAGTTGTGTGTCCGAATTGATGTCCCAACATGAAAGCACATAGACCATGTCAAACTATAATAATCAATTTTCAGTGTTCACAGTATTGATCAGTGAGCAAGCACTGGACATTCTCTATAATGTTGGTATTGATAAGTCCTTTAAGCAACTCAAACAACCCCCTCTGCCCTCATTTCTCATGGTACTACTCATCTGTGCTGACTAAATAGAGATGCAACACCCAAAGGACAATGGACTGCACCCAATCACACAATCCCAGCAGAACACACACTCAAACACAGTCGTAGGAATACTGGGCTAGGAAGTCTCAGACTTCCTTCTCTTCCATTTAGGTATCACTGACTAAAACTGGATCCTTCTGCTTCCCATATGCATCATTTAAAATGACAGCTGATAAAAATAAGCTGGAAACATGTAATTAAGAAATGGACAACACCTACGGACACATGATTGCTTCAGGGTGCAAAAGTGGACATAGGACAACCTGTCATCAGCCTTGATTATGTGGGTGGTTCATGAGAATTAAATGAGGCATGCTGCAGTACAACATATGCATGCCTCGAACAACTAGGGATCATGCTTCCTCTCTCCTTTTCCGTTGCAGCTTGCTCTCTAGAAGGATATTAACATTATAGATCAAGCTTGTCCACAGTTCAGCTCATTTTCTAGGAGCCGCTCTGTTGCTGAGGCCTCTCTGGAGCCTCATATTTCTCTCTGCAAAACAAACTATTACTGCAGTCTACAGAGCTCACAAGAACACACACACACACACACACACACACACACACACACACACACACACACACACACACACACACACACACACACACACACACCTCCTGTATATAGGCCATTAGCCTAGGGTTGAATGAGCAGGCTTCAAGATCCAACAACACTGGCTGAGTTGAATAAGAGTGTGATTGACAACAGGGTGTATTTCACATTACTTGGAATTCCTCAGTTCATTTTGTTTCCCAGTTGGAATTGAAATCTGTCTCACTCCCATCATGTCACCCATTCACACAGACACATACACACACTTACATCTCTGATGAAGTACTCCAGGGTGGCGTAAGCGATGGCAATGCCATCATGGGTGCTTGTGCCACGTCCCAGTTCATCAAGGATGACCAACGAATGGTCGGTTGCTCGCAAAATGATCTCCGAGGCTTCAGTCAGCTCCTCCATGAACGTACTGCGCCCTTTGTAGATGTTGTCTGAAGCTCCCATCCTGATAATCAGACAAAGAAAAGAAAGAGAGGTCAGAGGTGAAAGGATGAGAATTATACTAAGAGCACATTGTCTTTTTATGTTTTGACACGGTCACTGTGTTGGGCTGGTTTCAGGGTTATATTCAAAGTATAACTCTTGCAGGAAATAAAATATTAAAGTTTTATAGCTCTATTTTGAGATTACATATTTACTGTTGGCCTTAACACAACTATTTTTGCATGCAATAAAGCTGGAAAATGTTAATTTCTTCTGTTTTAGGTTTCAGAACAATGCCTAACTTTTTGTTAAATTCACCAATGCAAATAATGCTGAGTGGTTATTTTATATATACTGACCAAAACTTCCAACGCAACACTCCCAGAGAAATTCTGGGCACACAAAGCCAAACAATGAATTTGAGTTATAACGCGAAGCATCACATGAAATCTCAAAGGATTTGTTTTTGTTTGCTGTGTGCCTACATGTTGTTCCTCTTAACTGCACATCCTTAGAATTTGTCACCGCTGATGAAACTGAGCAGATCTTAATCACCAATCCTTTTAAAACCTGGTCAATAAGTAGCTGTACCAATGGCGATCTTTAGTACTCATTAACATTGTCCTGGTGAAACATTCGTCCATGGCACGACTACAACAAAATCAGAGAGAAAGGTCCATTGGTATGCTGACAGCTGGAATGGCACAGAGACGTGTTGCCAGGGCCTTGGGTGTTCATGTGTCGACCATTTCGCGTCTATGGAACCGGTATAATGAGACAAGGCGCACTAACGACCGACCACGAGCTCCCAGGCCACGTGTTACCACCCCTCAGCAGGACCGCCATATTCGTCTTCAACATCAGAACAGAATCAGCGTCCAAACAATACACAACCGCTTGCGTGAGGCCGGGTTACACAGCCGACATCCCCGCCGTGGTCTGCTGTTGACTCCAGCATGTCGCCATGTCCGTTTGCAATGGGCAAGAGCGCTATTACACTGCATTCGAATTAAAACTTCAAATCTGATACATGTTGTTAGCATGTCACTTGAATTTGGTACAATATGCATAAACCATGGGAGTGTTGTGTTGGAAGTTTTGGTCAGACAAACAGACAAATGGAGATTTATTTCAGTGAACCTGCTCCTACATATCAAGAACAGAAAAGGCAAGAGTAACTAAAACACCCTGAGGTTGTTTCTGAGAACTGAACAGAAGAAAAAGAAGGAAGTTGACCTGCAGCTGCAGGGAGTGGGTGCTGGTGTAGAGCAGTTAAAACAGATCAGGTCTCAGTAACAAAACAGATGCAGACATACAAATGTTATTTTATGTCCATGAACCTCATCGATATAAACGATGCAAAATCTTATATGAGGTCAGTTTTATTTTTGGACTGTACTATAAGACCAAATGTGGACATTTGAATACTGAAATGTGACTTTTGAACATTTCATTCCAAAACCTACTGCACGGGAACACAAAATCATTGTACTGCATGAGCCTCAGTGTATAATGAAAAACAAAACGTGTACTAGACAGACTAGACTGCATGTAATGAATGCATTGACAAACACATTCAAGCATAATTATAGTTGAGAGTAAGGCTACAGACACACAAAACCTCTCCACTAGAGTGGAACAGAACCTTCAACGCTATTGATGTTACCACCTGTCAATAGATATTACCCATTATAGTGACACAATTTTTCACAAGCCTCAAAGGCATTTGGGAAGCTGTTCCGGCACACCGACACAGACTGATAGACAGAGCAGCGACTCCAGCTGACTCACAGATGCCACATCTACCCGCTAGTTAGCTTTTCTCACCTCTAAATCTGTCTTTTCCTGTCCTGGTTGTCCCTCAAAGCAGTGCCATAGTGCCACAGCAGTGCCATCAATGACAGGAGTCTCCAGCACATGAGTTACCATGGTTACAACATACGCCACATAGGACGGACATGCTGCTGCATTTCACGAGCCAATTTCTAGCTTGTGTGAGCATGTATGTTAAGACATCAGGGAAATTATGAAAATTAGAGCTAAACTGCGTTGGAAAAAAAAGACAGACAACATCAGATGAAGGGGAAAAGTGCTGTTCATACACTCAGTCTGCCTGTCGATGAGTGGATGAACGGCCGAAACAGACACACTCCACCAGCTGGGTGCCCTGCTCTACATTGAGCTCCTCTTTCCAACCAGATAAATGGATTCTGAAATAGACTAACTCATCATCACCTCACAGCTCTCCAGGAAACATGTTTAGCCACATTTCAAGTGTGTTTCTGACACTCCAGGTTCACTTGGCTATTCTATTTTATTGACACCTCAGGACGAGTGGCACAGCGGGGCAGTGGTTAGCACTGTCGGCTCGCAGTAAGATGGCACCGGATTCGATTCCCAGCCCGGAGCCTTTGTCAATCATTTAGGTTAATCCTACCAGTTTATTTGTGACGTACAGCAGCCTTATAAAAACTCAGCGGAAACAAGGAGTATATTTAGGATGCATCACTTTTCCACAAGCTCAACATGTTTCACATCGCTGCATAACACCCACCAAGGTGATGATGTTACACCCGCTGGCAATGAAACTCTCACAGTGTTTGTGGTGTTTTTCTGGATTTTCATTTCTGGGCCCCCAAAAAATATATATTTTAAAAAAAAAAAAAAAAAAAAAAAACTGGCAGCATTTTCTGAGGGGAGGGGAGCTTGTGTAAGACTTGACTAAACCGCGGCATGATCACTCACAATCCACGGTCGATTTAAGGTCTTATTTCAAAACATGGTTTTACATTCTGAGTCCTTTTGCTGTTTCCATAACAACCACCACACCAAGGATGTGCTCTATAACCTTCAGGGCTCAATGCTGACAATAAAAACACACAGCAGCTGCATACCTGCACACACACATATGCACCCATCAGCCGCCAGGAAACACACACACAGGCATGCTCAAAACATTGTATGGCATATTTGTGAAACTGCTGTAGCACAGCGTAGTGGGCAGAAAAATAAAACAAAGAGGCGCTGCTTTGAACTCCACGTTACTCACTTTCTCCTCATTGATAATCAATCATCTGGATCAGTTCAGACAGGATATCCCAATAGACACCTACGCACCACCTCATTACCTCCACCATACAAAGTCTGCTTATTCCACTCACAAGCTCCCCACTCCTCTCGCTCATAAACACACAGCACCTAGCACACACAAACAAGATGTAGCAAATCCCACCGCTGTGTCAAGTGTAGTAGACCCAGTGGTGGGAATTGATTGAGTGCTTATCATCAAAACTGATTATCCTCAGCATCTCAGCGATAGAGAGAGGCCGAGCAGCCCAATTAGAAACAGATAGGACAACACAGCTCCAGTAATAGCGGAGGTCAGCAGATAGGCCTACTGTACGCTTGCTCTGTGGACATTAATTAGCTTCATTAGTTGCATGTTTTTCTAAGAGAAAAAGAGACATTAAGCCCAACCAGACATTAAACAACAGAGGAACAAACACATATTGTTTTACTTTACTTTTGTATACCTTCAGTGACTGACGTACATTCATTCAACTAGCTCCTGTGCTCTTAAAATGTGTATTTTCCCGCTGGAAGAAAACTTGAATTACTTTAGTTTACAAAGAAAATATTTTTTTTTTTTGAGAACAACTTAGAAAATGTCACACAGAATGAACTTGATCTTGTCCTCCAGATTCAGCAAGACCTAACCACAGTGTTTTAATAAGGGTATTTTAAAAAGATCTTCGTAGTATATACTTCATAATATGAGTCATTTATTTCAATATATTTAAAAATAAAACATTTACTGTATATTGTAATCATGTTTCATAGATCTCATTAATTTGATGAATTGTACTTTGCATAACCCTTAAATATTCTGTGTAAAAAGAGTTTAAATCTTTTGATTTCAGGATAACAAAATGTTGGATCTGTACCACATTTAATAACGCAAGCACACACACGCACGCACGCACGCACGCACGCACACACACACACACACGCACGCGCACGCACACACACACACACACACACACACACACACACACACACACACACACAGTGTGCTGACAGGTCTCTGGCACCCACTGGGTTAATACATAAGAACATGCTTAAACCCACAAAAAAGACAATTACACACATCTGCAAGCCATTAGGTCTAATCACATGGTGTGGCAGAGGCAGACTAGCAGAAACCATACAGTAAACTGGCCTGTGTTCCAACATGTAGTCAGAGATGGAAACTACATGCAGAGCTTACTGCTACTCTCATTATAATGGGAATAATCATCAGCGGGGGGAAAAAAGATCTTCTCAAACAAAGCCTTATTGTCTAAAGGTTCCTACGATACAGAGAGCTGCATCGTACAGAACAATAGAGCCGGTCTTGTCAGACAACTCTTATTCAGCTCTCTTTCTCCTCTCACCTTTCCTGGTGAGAAACACGATGGGATTAGAAGAGGTTAGTCAGTCGCAGAAATAAAGTTGTCACAGACGATGAAGGTGAAATGAGGTGAATGAGGTGTTTAGGGTAGGTGGGTAAAGTGATTTTTTTTTTTAACTATTTTTTTTTCTTGTCCCCAGTTGTCTCCATCCGTGTCCTTATGTTTAACTGCACTGGTAAGAAATAATGCAGAGGTGAAAGTGTGTTGTGCTCTGTCAGTGTTGTCATGGTCACTATCCCGCTCTTCCTGTCAACAGAGGCAAAGCTAGAAAAAGGTACTGGGATAATACTGCTTCAGTGTTTATCCATCTATAAAAAGACAGAAACATTGTAGCTTGTTGTGCTACTTTCACATGATGGACTACGTATAGTGTTTCTATGGACGTGTGTCATGATTCATGAATGTCTCATCTTTAATAATGAACATCTACACATTTTGTCATCAAGAGACTACAGACAGGCTGTTTCAATTTTTCTGTGCAGCTGCATCAGATGAGTGCTTTTATTCTTTGCATGGGTCTGTAAAATCAACACTGCTTCATGACACCAATGCACAACCGAGAGGGTTCATAGTAAAGTGTCATCCAAATTACAAAAAGTAACAACAAAAACTTGCATAAACCTTTTTGGACAGAGATTTTGCTGTAATTATTTAATGTAAAGACTTAACTGCTGCAGATTCAAATTATTGTTGTTGAAACTATAAAAAGATGTATAATATATATCCTGTCCATCAAAGACTGCCCATGTTCACCTCTGCTCCCTCCCTCAGGAAATTATTATAGTAATAAATATATTTGTGTTGTTAATATGTGTGGGCCATTATTTTTTTGCTTTTGGGATGATTATCTTGGTATTATTTTGATTATAGTACTTTTCTTTATTTATTTATTTATTGTGCTTGTCATTGAGAAAGGCTGGTTTATTCTGTTATTTCATTATGTGATGCAGTGATAGAGAATAGAGTTTTATTGCCATTTGTACAAGTTAAAAAGAAGGTTCAGGGATGTTTATTCCCAGTATATTACATAGTATCAGTTGTAACGGTTTTTACTATTCTCATCCTGAAGAAACCAGTCAGTAATTTAATAAAATAAAACATCTGTCCTCCCTCTGCCTAATAGTATATGAGGACCATTTTCTTTTCTGTAATTTCAGTAATCAGACATTTGCTGAGAGGCAGATAATAAAACAAAAAAAAAAATGATCTAAATGGCTAAATATCAGAAGGGGTTCAATCCTTTATCAATGATGCAACATTAGTAGGTCATCAAATTAAAACCAGGAAATAATGAGCACAACAGGGATGTTCACATCAACATGATTTTTAAAGTACTGTGCAAGGAAAAGGCTCCCACACACATGACAGAGGCTCCAAAAAAAAGACAACTTATGATGAAATTTCAACATTACATCATTAGTGTGTAGGCATTTTCTTCTCTTGATATTTGACTTTATGTTGGCCTCAGGATCCTGTACTCTACCTGAACGCATCAAGTCACTTCTCAAAACATGCAAACAAATAAAGTACTACATATGTATACAGTAGGTTTCTGGTAAGTCTGTTTCTTTCATTTCTGGCTGTGATGGTTAGGGTCAGGGTTAGATCACACAGGTTGATTTTACTGTGCTTGTGTTCATACCTGATATAAATGCCATCCAGCATGCCCAGGCAGGCCTCAGAAGCTGGGACGTAGGAACCCATCTGAGCCATGACACAGATCAGGGCTACCTGGCGGATGTAGGAGCTCTTACCTCCCATATTAGGACCAGTGATGATCATAGTTCTCCTGCCATCGCCCTAGAGGAGAGGAGAGGAGAGGATAACAGTGACATAGAGAGAAGGCGAGGAAAGAGACAGAATAAGATATTTGCATGCTGTCCTGCACAGCTGAGGAGGTGGGTGGACTGAAAGCTTGGCTGTGCTTCCTATTGGCTTGTGCTTCTGTTGCAGAATTAACCAACACCCACTCAAGCACTGAGCAAGGATGTGTGTGTGTGTGTGTGTGTGTGTGTGTGTGTCTGTACCTGTAGTTCGGTGGGGTTGGGCACATACTGGTTGTGATCTCCCATCAATAAGTCGATGGCAGGGTGTCTGCCACCCCTGATCACAATCTGACGCTGACCTTCACACACCACTGGCCTGAACACACAGAGCACACTCAGAAAGCTTTGTACACACTCAAACACAAACCTTGGATGCCTGCTTTCCTGAATTGTTAAACATTTTGAGAAATGCAATTGATGTGATGAGGTTTCAAACCCCTCGTTTAACTACAACATGCTCTAACTAGCTGTAGCCTCATATTTACTGTACAGACCTTCATGTCTAACTTGGCAAGAAAGTGTGTATTTCAAAAAAATGTCAAACAGTCCCTTTAAAAACACATAATTATATGTAGAACAAGCGATTGAGTGATATCAAGAGAAGCTGCAGGAAGGAGGGACTGCAGTATGAAGACGTGGATGGATGTGAATCTAAAACACTGAAATGGACAATATAAAGGTGTGTGAGTGGGAGAGATGTTGGCATTTTGGCTGAGCACAATTCTGAGCCTGTTGCACACTCCTACACACAGCCTGTCTGAGACTATAGGACACGACACAGGACACACACACACACACACACACACACACACACACACACACACACACACACACACACACTAATATTTACAGTTATCATGAGAGGACATCACCTGCAATAGTCCCCTTGTTTAGCCACCTCAGCCAATGAAAAGAGACAGTCGATGGTTGCTAGGTGACTAATAGCCCTTTTCATGGAGTGATAGTGCTCCCCAAACTGACTGCAGAGAGAGAGAGAGAGAGAGAGAGAGAGAGAGATTTTGAAGTGCAAATCAAGGTAAGTGTATACTGTGTTCTGAGCAGACGGCACCGGTGGCATACTTGACCAAAATAGTCTAATTCCAGCAGGCTAGGAGCTTTGCAGGCATCTCTCTGAACCAGAGACTGACAACTATTTAGCAGTTTTTCTGTATGTGCATATATGTGCATGGCTCACTCAAGAAAATTGGTCCACTCCCTCTGGCAGTCCAGCAGCAGCTGCTCTCGGAGCTGCAGCAGCTTCTTGTAACGCTCTGCCACAAAAGGAGAGTGATACCTGCTGACTGCCTTGGTGCTGCAGAGAAGAGAGAGTGACGGAATTGAAATAATACAAAAATCTAATTATTTGTCTATATATATAGATATATTTTTTTTATACTTTTTATACAGAAAAAGTATTACCATTTTAATATAATGTATAAGAAAGAAGATTCTTTCTTATACATTATATTAAAAAAAATACTTTTTCTAGTTTTTTTTTTTTAATTGCTTTTCAATATTGAGTTTCCATTTCTTGCTGTTGCTGCAATGTAATTTCCCAGGTTGGGATCAATAAAGTAATTCTTTTTCTATTCTATATCTTCAGTTTTTTGAGACAAAGCTGAATATATCACACTCTACATTAAACCATTCAGAGAAAATTAAATTTCCACCAAATTATGCTGTTAAAGCTGAGATTACACCTCTATAAACCCAGTTAGTTTGTTCAGAGAAAATATGAAAATATTTAACACCAGGGAGCAAAGTTTAGTCAGTGCCACTATCAAATTATTTGTATGTGTGTGAGTGTGTGTGTGTGTGTGTGTGTGTGCGTGTGTGTGTGTGCGTATGTGTGCGTATGTGTGCACTGTGGGCTCACCTGCCAATTTTGACCCAGTCTGGTGGGACAGTGGATGATAGGGAGTTCTTCACCTCAATCAGAAACTGAGGGCAAAGAAGGAAAACTTTGATAAGTAAGATCAAAGGGAGCAGACAGTGTGTCACTCCTGATTAAAACTGACACACACACACACACACACACACACACACACACACACACACACACACACACACACACAAATACGCACATGGGGGGATCAGATCATCTCTGTGAGTCATTGTTCCTTCCAAATCAGATCATCCATCTCCTCCCACCTGTCCTTCACTCCCAGCCTCAAACACACACAGTCTGTACCTCCTGTCCAGAGACGCTGGTGTAGTCCAGCGCTGGCTGCTTCAGAGCCAGTCGGATTTCTTTGCGATGGTCTTGAATCTCATTGATGATGGTCTGGATCTGCTCCTTCCTTTCCTGTAGCACCGGAAAGCCAGACAGATCTGAAAACAGCTCTGTCTTATTTCCTGACCTAAAAGGCACAGGGGTCAAGTGATTAAAAAAAAAAAAAAAAAATCATAGTACACAGTTTCTAAGACTTAAACATATGTCTGATCATCCTCTGTGGAGCTCCATACAAAATACTGATCTTACATTATGTGGAGTGACACCAGGTATTACATGTTATGATAGTTGGATAAATCCCTTGATGCACTTGGACACATCATCAGTGATACTACCGGGAAGGGTGATATGTTTTTCAGATTTTCACAAAACTTGTTAGAGTTCTTTCTAGATTTAGCTCTATGCAACACCGATGTTTAGCAACCCAACTGAGGCAAATAAGTGATTGAAAATCTACTGCAGAACAATCACAGGCAAACCATGGTGCTCGAATGTGCATGTGTGTAAAAATATGCATTTCAGTCTTGACAAATGCTGCTGCAGAAAGAACTGAAAGAACTGAAAGAACAAAAAGAACTGATGTGCAGTTTTTTTCTGTTTTTTTAATCAATGCTAATCTTTAGCATTGGGGCGGCAGTAGCTCAGTCTGTAGTGACTTGGGCTGGGAATCGGAGGGTCGCCAGTTCAAGTCCAGGTCGGACCAAAAAATGTGGAGAGTGGACTGGTAGCTGGAGAGGTGCCAGTTCCTCCTCCTGGGCACTGCCGAGGTGCCCTTGAGCAAGGCACCGAACCCCCAACTGCTCGGGGCGCCTGGATAAGGGGCACCCCCTCACTCTGACACCTCTCCTCTAATGCATGTGCATGTGTTTGTTTCATGACTTGTGTGTGTAATGTGCAATTGAAAAATATATATATATACTAACAGAGTGAAATAATGTAATTTCCCTCATTGAGGGATTAATAAAGGAATTCTTCTTCTTCTTCTTAAGTCCTGGACTGTCTGGGAAATTGTGGTTGGAAATCTTTTTATTATAAATGCTGACATTTTATAGACTGAACAATAAATCAATTAAAAACAGAATAAATCCCTAATGAAAGTAATCATTGCGGTCCTACACTCCTTAACTGCCAGATTACAGTGAATAGGTATGTCATACTCATAGGTATGTGTGTGTGTGTGTATATACATATATATACACGTATACGTGTGTATATATATATACATATACACACATATATGTGTATATATGTGTATATATATGTGTATATATACACGTATATATACACGTATATATGTATATACGTGTATATATACACATATATATACACGTATATACACACATATGATTTTTGTATCGCTGCTGATGCAAAAATATTCAGTTTCTTGTGTTTCACCTCAAAAAGCTTCTTCTCATGCTGTCGGATACTCACTTGGCAGCCTGTTCATTGAGCACCTTGAGGTGGCTGTGGGCTGGAGCCAGCAGGTCAGGAGTGTCCAACAAGAGGCCTCGAAGCAGCGCAGAGCTGATCTGTGACTGGATAGCTGGTAGCAAGGCCTGCAGCTCATTTCCCAGACGAGAAAGGCCGCTGCTAATGAGGTAAAACTCCTGAGTGGAAGACTGGAACACAAACATACACAAAGACATGCAGTATATTTGATGGAGCATAAATGAGCAACTGGTGGTTAGGTGGTGAGGGAAGCTGCATTCAATCAGGTCACATAAACCAGAAACACAAACAAAATACAGCTAATGATCTCTGCATTCCTTCGTGAATGAGTTGTGTTACTGGGATATTTTGTAAACCAGAGAGATTAGCTCACTACATATCATCAGCGCTTGGTGCAGCAGCCAAGCTTAAAGAGTGACCATCCATTAGAGCCAACAATCTGAGAGACTCATTATCAGTCTTCACAATGAGGCACCAAGAAAATAAAACATCACTGCTTCACTGCAACCACATCCAAAATGGAGAAAAAGCATGTATTCAAAATTACAGTTATTGCTGTCAATCCCACATTGATGCTAAATATCACCTAGACAAAAGCACTTATAGTTATCATCACTTCTGACTGAGGTGATCAGCAACGGCTGTCACTGGTCTATTTTATTTTATGTATTTCAGCTACAGCATACTAAACAGTCTATAGCCTAACACAAATCAGATACTGATTCTTCAACAAGAATACAGCAAGTTTTACCATAAAACCCGTGATCATTTTCAGATGAAATAAATTTAATGATTAATCAATTCTCCACATGAAAATACCTTGAAGACAGCCAAGATTGTACATTATATTGACTTCAAATTGCCATTAGTGATGTCACAGTGTAGTGTGAAGTCATGAAAGGTTAATGAGAGTCACACTGAAAATGCTTTATGGCATTAATCATGCTGCAGTTTTAATGGTCCCCCGTGTCAGCAGCTCTTGTGATGCTCATCTATGAACACAAACAGACTGGAGACCATAAGCATGACCTCCCTCCTAGTATGTCAATGGAGCCATAGAGACACAGGCCATTACACACAGCCACATTTATCTCCAGATGGGCAAATGACAATTAAGCACCCTGTGTGTGTTGTGCATTTATGTGTGTTCAGTGACATTTGATCATTTTCTTTTAACAATATATAGAGTAAGGAAGTTGAACATGTGCTCAGACCAAAGCGCTTCTTTCATGTCTGTACCACGCACACACAGATGGGATGAAGCCTTCTGACATTTCAAAAATGGGTCTGATGGGAAATGAGATTGTGTCGGACAATCAGGGAAGTGGCACTGAGGTGACCGCTCCCTGTTGTTAATCAAGAGGCAGGCCATAAAATAGAGAAAGAGAGAGAAAGGGGATGAGAGACAGAGAAAGAGGAAATTATCTTTTCAGTTTTAAGCAAAATACCAAGAAGAAGGAGGTCAGCTTTCTTCCCAGCCTTTGACAGATTTTTGTAGTTTATAATCATTTTTTTCAAACCAATTTTAAACCATCACTGACAGGAGTAATTATAAGCTATACAAAAATAAGACCAAGACAATATAAATATAAGAAGTGTGTGTCCTTTTACCTTTTTATGGTATATGCTGCAGATGCCTCTCTCCAGATCAGGCAAACGTGACAGAAGGGATTTGACAGAATTTAAAGTGAGCGAGTGTGACTCCAAGATCTCCTGCACAGCATCCTGCCTCTCTAAGACAGACCTTTGGGTTCATGAGAGACAAGGAGGGAAGAGAGGAAAGAAATAAATTTAGTGGAAGTGTGGAAAAGAGTCAAAGAAACCAAAAAGTTTAGCCCCAGTCATCTGCAAAATAAAGTCGTGGAGAGCTGACTAGACTTGAATTCAAGGCATTGCACATTTTCTTCAGCTTCATCAGGTTTGCAAGCAGCCTGAACAACTTAAAGCCAACCACCTATGAAGCCAGTGATTACAGTCATCAACATTATAATGTATTTCTTGAGTTTTCTGTTTCGAATGGTTCACAGTGTCTTTAGGGTGTCATTTCTGTTGATGGATGAAGAGGATGTACTATTGATGTATAAATATGTATGTATTGGTTAATCATTAATAAACAGATCAGCCTTTAGGGTTTAGGTTAGAGTATGGAATTAAAACATGCTGACTGGAGTCTAAATTAAACCTGTGAAAACACACTATTAAAGATGTGCAAATGTATTCTGCAGATAAATACAGGCTTAGTTATGTAATAAAACAGATATCAATCTCACACTCATGGACGTATATCGGGTGTATTGGTGCGTGAGTGTTTGTGTCATGTGCTGCTGTGTATCTTGGAATTAATGTGCCTGCCTGTAATCTGGGTTTTATTTCATGTTGAAATTGTGTAGAGGAGCTATCTGTATAATCTGAGTGCAGTGCCCAATCCACAGCTGTAATCCCTGCAACACACACACACACACACACACACACACACACACACACACACACACACACACACACACACACACACACACAGCAGAGAGGTTGTTTGTACCTGAAGTACTGTGAGTCAGTTTCAGTTTTTTTATTTAGAGGTCGCCTCCAGAATATTTAACGTGTGTTTTCACCCTGCAGTATTTCTGAAAAGAGGAACAACTGCTCTGCTGAGTGAAAAATAAAGATAATAGTTCCTTCTGTTGCACATCTGTATCATTTCTGGTCCTGACAAGCTATTTAATCACTCAGCTCAAATAATAACTGAGCAGCTACAAGGTCCTCTGAGTGTGACCTATTTGGCCTCTGAGGCTTTAGAGAGCCTGTCTGGTCCGATCAGTTAATCTTAAACCTCCCCTGTCCCACAAGAAGAAGTTCCTTTTGCTGCATGGCATCTTGTGAAATGAAACACTACTAATAAATATATATGGCTCTAAGAAAATCATGTGTAAGCACTAAGCAGTATCATATCTGTAAGTATTTATAACAGTATTCTTATGAAAATGCAGATACCGTATATCTGACCTGTAGCCTGTTAATGTCATATAAAATGTATGGATGTCTCATGCCAGCCAAAGTCTGTTGTTCCAGCTAATTAAACCCAATTTAATGGACCTAATGATAGAAATACTCAGTAAAAAATAAAAATTGTCATACAAATACATACAAGTAACCTTTGCATTTATCCCATGTTGGACAAAGTGATATTTTAACATGGCGGTGCATTTATGAGCTGTTGGCTGCAGTGAAGCACATGGGGAAACACTGAAAGACACTTTGACACGGGGTTAACCTTGTGGTTAAAGAACGGCCGCGCTCCACCCACTGAGCTACAGCCACCACAAGAAGAAAAGGTCAGATTCAAATCGTGGCCTCTAAGAAGCAGCCTCACCACATGTGGACCCTGCTCAACAGGAGAACTACTGGGTCTCTCCAGTCGCCCCGAGCAGCAAATTATTATTGTGTGAAATCAAATGACAATAGAGAAAGAAGATGAATGAGTTCAGTTTGGACTGGCAGCAGCTTCATCTGAAGTCAGAGGGCATCCTGTACTTACCGCAGGTCTGTGAGGGGCTGGCTCACCCACTTCCTCATCAGTCTCCTCCCAAATGGAGTGTGAGTGTGGTCCAACACCCACAGCAGACTGCCCTTCATGCCACCATCTGTCTGTGAGCCCATGAACACACATCACAGCTCACACACACATAATCTGACTCTTCCAAAAATGTGTGACACAGAGTCTACTGTGCAACTGCGACTACAAGCTTATTTCTACAAGTTGTACAGATGGTCTTGACATATATAAAAACATATTTGCACTGGAGGGTGTCTACCTAGTAAGCCACTTGACATTTCTAGCTGGGCAGCTGCCTACACTTTTCCACTGACATGATTGTACAGTACATTATCACTGACATGCACTCTGCCTTGCTCTAGTCACACGGGTCTGCAACCTTTACTATCAAAAGAGAAATTTTGCCTTCTCTACCACCAAATAACATTTTAACGAGCAGCAAAACAAAACACAGCTTCTAAAGTATATAGCATCAAGCTGGTGAGTACCGTGAAGGAAAGAGTTAGCCTTCTCCCTAAGGAGTTGGTACAAATTAACCCCCTAAAGACTTGAATTTGCTTTCTTACTTGACAGCAAAGACAATCAAATCCGACCTGGAAAAATAAGGGGTCTGAGAAACATGCAAGCTACAGTGATGCTAAAACACTGATGTCCAGCAGTTACAGCATTTACCATTTTCGACATCCTAGTTTAGTGTGCTAATATTTGCTCATCAATTGCAGCTGAGGCTGGTGACAGAATTGTTAATTTTTCAAAGTTTTAGACAAGGTGACATTTTAACATGCAAAGCTAGGGGTTAGTCAATCATTGTTAAGGGGATACAAATGTTTTGAATAATGTCAGAGCAATACATTCAATAGTTGTTCTGAAATTTCACTCAAAATAATAAATGTCATGATGGAAAATATGAAAAGTAACATGTTCAAATATTGTGTGACTTTCATGATCAGAATGGAGAACCCTAAAGACATGACTGGCAGTGGAAGTAAATTAAAACACTGATATCTCATCACCATTTCGAACAATTATATAATACAATATGGCGCAGTGTAAAAGATCATTCAAACAGACCCGCCCCTTCCTTAAATTGGACCAGTTGCCATGGCTGCCAGCTGAGACGTGTTTTCACCTGATTGTTGAGGATCTCCAGGTTCCTGAGGGTGGCGGCACTGAGGGTCATACCCTCAGACTCACGGGACAGACGCTGGAATGAGCTGCATGGAGAGAAAATCACATTAAAATACAGCTGCATGATCAAATGATCAATGCATCAGTTAGGAACAGGTGTAATGGACATCGAACTGTGACAAGTGGAACGATGAAAATATCTATGTCTATAACTAAAAGCAGCTCTATGACAGAAAACTGTTCTGGATTTGTAAATGTTGGGATTGGACTGAAAATACTGAAAATATTGTACATGGGAAAAAGCGGCTAAAAGTGGAATTTTACAACAATACGTTGAGCAACATTTAAGTCAATAAATGACACATTTTCCAGGATTAGGGCTGCAACTAATTATTACTTTATTGTTACTGTCTTCAAATGTCTTGTTATGTTTCACCAAAAGCCCAAAACCCAAAGTTCATTTGAGATATTGTCACCATTTTGCAGTTTTTCCACATAAAATATTTTGCTTCTGACAATCAACTAATCGATTCATTCTCAACTTGTTTCAGCTCTACCGAAGATATCTATGACCAGCAGGAACACCAGATGACAGCACTTCTATCTTGTGCTGTTAACTTTGAGTGTGTTTACCTTTCACTCCTAAGAACTCTCTCTAAGTTGAATTCTTGGAGGTAGTGGATGAGCGGCCCCAGACAGCAGATCACTGGGCTCTCTAAGGACGCTAAGCTCGACAGAGAGGGGCAACCTGTAGGATACAGACACACAAACATGTCACATCTTCACAGATGACACTCAGCCATGACATGCAGCGTCTCCTCAGACACATCCAGTGTGTGCTGAAGGGAATATGGAAACAAACACACCTTTGTCCTGGGTGTGGCAGTAGAACTCAGTGGCTGTATTCATTGCAGAGGCGAACTCAAACTGAGCGCTGTCCCTCTTCTCTACCCTCACTCGGTCGTCAGCCTGAGAGCTGAGGGGAGAAACAACATGACAGCATTGATTCAGGAGGACAGAGGTGCTTATGACTGCACGGATGCACAAATGAAGGAAACACAACATTCAATATCAGATTTTTTCTGAAAAATTACACAGCAGCAGCACTGCATGTTCCAGCTGCTCCTTTTGTTCAGACTAGACCATAAAGACACACACACACACGCACGCACGCACACGCTCGCACGCACACGCTCGCACGCACACGCTCGCACACACACGCTCGCACGCACACGCTCGCACGCGCACGCACACGCACACACACACACACACACACACACACACGTCGCTCCATCACATCCTCCCTATCACTCCATTCACTCGCTCGGCATTGCTGCTTTCAAGGACTCGGTTGCTTTATCCGCTCTGTTGTTGCCAGGGAAACCAAGGCAAACACGTGGCCCTGGACGCAATGCAAAAGCATTTTCTTTCTTCCGTTTCCTAATGCTTACACACATCATCTCTCACTTCAGTCACTGGTTAGACTGGGAGCAAAGACTGAATAAAAGCGATCAATACGGTGCATATTGTGTCAACGGTGCAACTATGACCATTAATCATTTAACCAGTCGATTCAACCATATTATGAGGTTTACAAGAGCAGCAAACATTGCTGGTATTGATCCAGGGACAGAGGGGTGCAGTGCATCAGTTTTGCAAAATCTTGACAAGACCCAGTAGAGAGGGTGTAAGGTCTAGACTGAGGCTCACAGGAAACTAAGAAGCTGAACCCTGGTTAAAATTAAAGGATTGGCTGACTTCCAATCCGAATACATTGAAGGCAAACTGACTTTTTTTGTTGCTCTCAACAGTGAAATTACACTTAAATGAAAATGGGATGATGGCCACATTAGAGGCCATGCTTATGTACAACTGTGTCTGGAGTTAAATGCTAATATCAGCAGTGTGTACGATTCTAACATGTTGTTGTTTAGCAGAAAAATCTATCATGACAAGATCTGATACAACAACATTTGAATTAGCACTAAACACAAGTCAGAAGATTACAAATGTTATTAGGGTAGAATGTCTGCACAAATGTGAATAAATGTGCAATAAAACCAAAACTAAAAGGCCACTGAAAGGCAAATATGTCTCCTTTTAATTACTTGGGTTTGTTCGTCACCACAAATGTGAAAGGTTGGATGTTTCATATTGAGCGATTACTTTTTGTTTTTGTTTTTTTATTTTTTCCCAAATGCTTAGGGCAATGCTATGGTGATAATCAATCAAAAGCCAGGATGGTCAGCGATGCGACCCAGAGGGCAGAGGTTGCGTAAAACAGATGAAGGTGCTCGATTGGTATCAATTGCCGTGGGCTGGATACAAAGCACTTAAATCTATATACACAACCATACACAAATTATGTGTGTATGTATGTATATCTCACCTGATATGACTAAAGGAAGGCACAAAGGATGTAAGATTAACTTTCAAGCGTGTCAGTCATCAACTTAAAATCTTTCGAAAAGCAAGAACATTTGTGTTGATGGCATCAGCCAGTAATCCTTTCATTTGTTGCCCTAATCTCTGTCACGGCTCTGATCCTGACTCATGACTTCAGGCTGTGGATGAGTAAAGCAGCTAATACTGCACCTAGCTGCTACCAACCTCCCAGGGACTCATTACCTGCAGCTCCACAGGCACACATGCATCCCGTTGCCAGGAGGCTCGTCTCGTCAGCCCACCCCAGAGACACGTAGGCTGCCTAGCTAACATCGGCGGCCATAAAAAAAAAACTGTTTTAAATGCTCACCTGAGTGGCTGTTGCTTTAACGTTTCTATTTGAATGGGTTTCAGCTATAATCCATGAAAAGATCTATTTCTGAATAATTTATACATCTCAACATTCTTTTCTTTCTGACGAATCTGATGAATGGAATGGAAAAATACCTTGGGAAGTCACCAGTAGTAGCCATCAGTAACGGGCCTGTGTGAATGCAAATGTGAAGAATTTTCTGTCTAGCTGAACAGACAAAGCTGCCCTGCATTTGTATCAAACAGGCTGCAAATTGAGAAGAGTCTCCTCTCTGATGAGCACAACGCTAGAGAGCAGTGCTGTTCAAACACAATAATTGGACTGGCCTTTACAGGTCCATCTCCGCTATTATAATCACTCAACACGGACGGCTGAAAAAAGGAGGAGGGGGGAGGAAGGAGATGGAAGAGGAATGAATACAAATTAATCACATTTTCCAGAATTTGATTTGAACAGGGAAGGAGGGGAAAAGCAGAAAGAAGCCACAAGAACAAAAAGAACAGTGAACAATGAGAAGTCAAAGACAGAAAAAGAGGCAGAAAGTAGCAGACATCCCTCCCATTTATCCAAACTCCCTTCTAATCTAATCCACTCCACTCCCTCCCACTCCCTCGTTTCATTTTCAGAGCATAATGCAATCACAGCAGCCTCCAGAGGAACCACTCCTCACTGGTGTGAACATGCTGGGTGCAGACTGTCAGCAAATATGAGACGAATGGCGGCGCGATGGGAGGCAACAGGTTTCTGGAATACATCAGTTCATCAGTCACTGTTGCAGATTTTGTTAGTCAGCCAAGGAACAAAGGACAAACTGTTTCACTCTTTTTGATCTTGTGATTCTCACAGCATTAAATGATTTTGCAACAAAGTCTCTGCTGAAGCAACATAAAAGCTGTAGCACCTTGGGTGCTCAGCTTGTCATTGAGATGATCAGACTGCTGCCAAATTTCTCTACTTATTTGTACTTATCTGACGGTGTAACACTGACTGAATGCTCAGAGATGTGCTGTAAGGACAGACTTCTTAAAGCAATCATAAAGGTGTTTTTTTACTGATTTGCAGGAGGAATAGTAAAAAAAAATGATGCTGTTGATAATATTGGTCTGAATACTATAGTATACACCACTTCTCTGGATCAGAGCAACTTTATAAATTTTAGATATTTTAGAGATCAGAAAACTGAGATACATGGATTGGCACATACAAATCTACAGTCCCCTCCATTAGGTTTCCCAGCAGCTGCAATTTGGAAAAATGACAATTGACTTTATGTCTTTGGCCTTGAGTAAAAAAATCTTAAAAGCCTCACAAAAACATTTGTCAACGCTACATCCCAGCAGGGCATCCAGCACCACTGCCAACTTCCATTAATTATTTTTTAGAACTACTTGACAAATTTGATCAAGGAATCAAACTCAAAACATTTTTTGTTAAACAAGTGTCACAAAAACATTGGTTTAGGGGGAAAGTTTATCCATGAACTCTTGAAATCAAGAAATAAGGCCTGTTTGGACCCTGGTTGTTTGTTGGAGCCCTGCGGTGGAAGCCAGGGTACTGAAGGACATTTTCACATAACCTCTCATTGAGCTCACATCGATATCCTCATACAGACTGAGCTCAGACAGATCCAGACAAAACAACTCTCTGCCTGCCAGAGGGAAATCTAAACACCATCCCTCATTTAAGTCCATTTAAGCCGACTAAACTCACAAACACACACCACACACACTGTGCAGTAAATGAGTACAGACTGCCTCCTGGAGGCCTGGCAGCAGATCACCTGGCATTGGCAATGCTCTGAAGGAGTTTGTGGGTTTGTTCTGAGAGGTCCGAGGACACCAGGATCTCCACAGGGTTGATCTTTAGGACACGACCCTCCAGCTCAGAGCGAGACTGACCATCTTGGAAACAGTCCAGTAACACGTCTCCTGTGCTGGGCTGAACTGCCTGCACAGACAAACACATGCATCAAATTAACACACATTGACAAAACAAGGTTTTGATTATTTTACAGTGTTTCTGTGAAACAACACCTTCACATTGCACATTCAATTTAATGTGAGGATGCTTTGAGCTCAAAGTTCACCTTATTGTACCTGCACCATAAAAAAGATGTTTCTTTTCAGCCAGCTGTGACCAACATTAACATTAATAATTACTTAATCTAGCACCACTTTATTCTTCATATCAGGGCTGAAGGATATGGATAAAATCATCTTTAATTGTCATATAGCTTTGTGATGTTGATGATAGACATCATGACACCCTTTTTACAAATTAAATTAAGATATTCTTTATGTTGTTGAAGATTCCTCTGATGATGCCCGAGACACTCCTCAGCTCTCTCAAAGAGACTCACTGCAGAATTTAAGCAGCTGATTAATCAACTTTAATTGCTGACAAAATAAAAAAATGAATTTCACACACAGTAACTGTGAACAGAATACACACTGCTGGCAGATCAAAACTAGAAACAGGAAGACAGACTCTGTGGTTTTCGTACCTAAAAGGCAACCGCGCACATATAGGACATGCATGCTCACTGCACAGACATTGGGCCCAAACTTTCCACCACAAAAGCTGATAATATGAAAATACGGACAAACCATGTGTAACGTACCTTTTCTTTAGTAAAGTAATCTAAACTCCTTCTACTAAACTGGTATGAGTTCTTTCATGTTTCTAAATAATTCTGTTAGATTTTATTCCTCATTTCTAATTCTCATATATTTCACGTTTTAATGATGTTGTTGAATAAAGTGATTTTCTTTTATATACAATCATGCTTTTCTATTTGCCTTTATTAAAGACAAGTATATGCCAAGATGTGAGAAAAGTTATTTCTGGGAAAATTTCACAGGATGTCAAACTAATATAAATGAAGACTCTGAAGGTCCAGACCAATGCTGTTAGAAAAGCTATCCAACAGATTGGGGAGGTAAAAAGTTATTATCATATATGGATCTGTGAAGGAAGGATAAATAATGACAACAACAGACCTTCAGGGATTTTTTGGGGACTTTTCTGAGGAAGTCGGGCTGACTTGATTTTTTTTGGGGATCCTTTTCAAACATAAGTTTTGACTATTTTGTATTTTTATTTTTTCAAATTTTGGAACTTGCAAGTTTTTATTATTGTTTAAAAAAATAAAACTGTATAGTATTCTGTACATTTCCAACCAAAGTTTTCCTGCTCATTCTCTGTGATGTCTCTTGGTCTTAAATTAAGTTAATAAATCCTGCCCTGAGATTAGTTGTCAATTTCTAATAAATTTAACTGGACACTGGATAAAACTGTTGTGTTATTGCCGTTATAACCGAGCGCGTCTCCTGAATGACACAGGTTTGTAGGCCGCAGAAGCTTCCACACTGACCAGTCTCTGGATACGTATTATATATTGTTTATTCACTTATTTATTTCTGTTGCTTTCTGGCCGTCGGACATACCGATGCTACATGGACTGAAATAAGAGATATAATGACAGCTTTTGAAGTTCCAGTGCTTTTGAAGTGATGCTATAATTCGCTCTGCAAAGCCAGCTAAGACAGTCATGTGTAGATTTTGAGGCAAAGGTAGAATTTATCAGATCAACCGTCCTCCAGTGTTTTATCAACATTCAATCACATTAAACTAAAAGAATGACCTCATACATTATAACATGTTCTTAAAGCACAGATTTGTGTTCTTAAAATAGTAGTAGAGGATATAAAAATAACACAAAATAAGATGCATGGGATGCTATTAACCGTGTTGAAGTTGTGTTTATATATTTTAAAAGATTACAATTCTTTGTCAAATACATTTAATGAAAATAATTATTAAAAAAATATAAATAATAAAAAAGTATTATTGTTATTTAATCCTGTTGATAGATAGATGCATCCATGTTTCTTCAGACTCACCACCAATCCCACAGTGAGCTGTTTCTTCGATTTATCCCAGTTCTCACTGATGCACAGCAGGAAGCTGTCAGGAGGGTCTGACACCACGTCATCACAGCCCCCCTCCTCCACATCCCGCAGTCTGCAGACTGGGTTCACATCTCAGAAAAGTTGTCAAGGACACCACTTTAGACATCTGAAATAAAAAAGCTGTTTCAAGGACACACTCAGACATTTACATTTATAAGGATACCCTCTCCCACCAGAGTGGATTTGGTGTACAGAGCACTCAGCTGACGACTGAATAAAGCATTCCTATTGACTCCCGAGGCCTTGATCGCAGACGTCTCTGTCTGCTTAACCACACCAACCTGTAGAATCAAAGATGTTAATATATTAAATGCTGAAACTCCAAACAGCCTTTAAATACCAACAGTATGTCAGAAATGTTTCAGACCTTGTGTCCGTAAGACACCAACCGCCTGACGTGAACAAACAAGCGGTGTGTGGGGATGCTGCATGTCATGAAGTTATGATCCAGGTGACAGAAGATATTCAGCTCCTTTGCAGCCATCTGGTAAACACACACACAAAGAGGACATCTGTGCTGCTTTAAAAGATAACTGAGGCCAAAGTCAAATTCAGCTATTTTGTCAAATTTGCAGTATGTACAGGACATACAGAGGATGGAAATTATGGTTCTCTCAAACCTTGGTGCATGCAAAATGAATTTAAATAAAATAAAACAATCAACTAGAGGAGTAACTGAGGCATTTTAAGAAACAGACGAGGCAAATACAATCAGTGCAAATATATATGATATAGTGCAAAAGTTAGCTTATGTTTGGTTAAAGTGAATGAAGTGAATGTGAAAGTGGGAGTGTGCTTATTGAGTTCCTGAGAGTGTCAAAAGTACACGTGTTGGAGAGAGCTCAGCCAGTTGATGGGGGGGTGGGGGGTGTCAGAGTCTATGGTGCATGTGTATGTGAGGCAAGGAAAGCAGAAACATGGACTCAATCCTTCCTCAAAGTTAATTCAGTTAATTTCTGACATGCTCTTCAACATTTTTACTGGCATAAGTGCATAAAAAAGTTGTTTTTTTATTCATAATTTAAATAAGTACATAAAATGTAGACTGTAAGCCTCCAATAAATAAGGCATTGGCACTATCCTAACCAGCAATTAAACACAATCGGGAAGTTGACTTTTCTATGTGGTGGTTTGATATACACTATATTGCCAAAAGTATTCGCTCACCCATACAAATAATCAGAATCAGGTGTTCCAATCACTTCAGTGGCGTAAAGTACGCCGCCACTGGACTCTAGAGCAGTGGAGACGTGTTCTCTGGAGTGACGAATCACGCTTCTCCATCTGGCAATCTGATGGACGAGTCTGGGTTTGGCGGTTGCCAGGAGAACGATACTTGACAGACTGCATTGTGCCAAGTGTAAAGTTTGGTGGAGGGGGGGATTATGGTGTGGGGTTGTTTTTCAGGAGCTGGGCTTGGCCCCTTAGTTCCAGTGAAAGGAACTCTGAATGCTTCAGCATACCAAGACATTTCGGACAATTCCATGCTCCCAACTTTGTGGGAACAGTTTGGAGCTGGCCCCTTCCTCTTCTAACATGACTGTGCTCCAGTGCACAAAGCAAGGTCCATAAAGACATGGATGACAGAGTCTGGTGTGGATGAACTTGACTGGCCTGCACAGAGTCCTGACCTCAACCTGATAGAACACCTTTGGGATGAATTAGAGCAGAGACTGAGAGCCAGGCCTTCTCATCCAACATCAGTGTGTGACCTCACAAATACACTTCTGGAAGAATGGTCAAAAATTCACATAAACACGCTTCTAAACCTTGTGGACAGCCTTCCCAGAAGAGTTGAAGCTGTTATAGCTGCAAAGAGTGGACCGACGTCATATTGAACCCTATGAATTAGGTGTCACTTAAGTTCATATGCAAGTCAAGGCAGGTGAGCGAATACTTTTGGCAATATAGTGTATTTCTCTACACAGATGCTGTTTCAGTAATCACCTCTGCATCCTCTCCAAAGAACCTGTACTTGTACCCACACTCCACAGCCAACAGTACATCCTTATGCTGCTGTTTCAGCTGGATGACCTGCTGTTCCAAAGGAGTGTATGTGCTCTTTGAGCGTCTGGAGGGGGCGCTCGAGTCTGATGGAGGACTCCGCTCTGCACCTCCTCCTCTTCCTGACTTGGCAAACTGACGCAAGCGGAACCCCTGCAGCAGAAAAAATAAACACAGGAAATCATTTCAATAGCAATGATTTCTTTTTTTACTGAAAACATTCAGGTCCTCATTTCATCACATCATATTTTTGGGTACAGTATAGTGTACAGAATTGTTCCTATTGCCTCATACAAATCAGTAGCTTTGACAGGAACTCAATGTTATAACTGAAATCAGTTCAAGGGTTACTTCTGAATTTTTCAAGTTGGATCTTATTTTGTGTCTAAGAGATGGAAAGGGAGAACACTTTTTTTAATAGCTCCAGTATTCAGCAAAAACACTGGCAGACACAAAACAAGCTGTGGTGACAAGAGAGCAGCATCAATGTTCACTAAAAGTACTGTTTTTTGTCACAGACAGGCTCAAAATTTTATTATAAATGTCTGAAAATTTATGGAAAAGACCATACAGAGAAAGAAATAGTATTTATTTACTTTTAACTTGATCCACTCTGTTTATTATTGTATTATATTGTAAATTTCTGTGAGATGAATAAAGTATCTATCTATCTATCTATTATTGTGTCCATGATCCTTTGAATGAGAGGTCTTGAAATCTGAATATGTATTTATTCTGATTCAAATAAATACGGGTGGCCATCAAAGCCAAACACTAAGCTATGCCTTCTGTACTCCTGCACAACAAACTCATGTTGCCATTATGGATATTTCCAAATTTATCCTCCATTGCATCATGATTGTATCAAATACAACGTCTGTGTGGGGTCTCAGTCATCCAGATCAAGGTAACTCAAAAGAGCAAAAGTCTAACAGCCTGTGAAGTCTTCAACCAACTTCAAGCAAGTCCAGCAGACTCTTTTTTGCTCTTTTTATTTATCAGAGAGGTCAATGAAATGCCACACAGTTCACACGTGTAACAGTTCCTACATGGGGAAAGTTGCTTGTCCTCTTCTAAAAAGGCCATCAGGGCGAAACATGATAACAGTGATGTGTGTTTCTATCTTGGGTACCTGTCTTTTAGCAGCCGGCCCTGGAATCTCTTCTTCTTCTTCTTTCTCCTCCTCTTCACCCTCACATTCCTCCTCTGACTGCTGAAATCTGTTTTTATCGCTGAGTTTCTCAGTAACGTCCCAACAAGGCTTGCCGCTGCTTCCTCTGTCACAGATTTTACTGCTAGCACCATTTGCCTTCTCTTCCTCCCTCTTAGCATCACTGGGATCGGCTGAGCAGGTGAAGCCTTTCAGTTTCTCTAAGGTGGAGGAGCAGAGGCTGGCTGATCCTCGGCTCAATGTTGGCGTTGTCTCTGGAGTGAGAAAACATTTCAAGCATGAGTATAACATTTTCAAGCATGAGTATACAACAAAAGTTTGTCAAAGTAACATCAATTCGATGGAGTAGCAAAGTGCATCGTACAGATAACAGGAGGATTTAACATCACATGCAGGAGATGCTCTTGAATCTGGCAGTAGACTGAGGAGAAATGGTTGACTTCTTTCTGTTTGAGGTGCACATAGTCACCTTTAGTGCTCTGAGAGGACACCGGCTCACAGTCCACAACCTCCAGCTTCTGGTCTTGGACAGAAAACTTGGCTCGTTTGGTTGTCGATCCCAAAACATCACTATCATCAGGGAGAAGTTTCTTCTGCAGGAATAAAGCAGTTGGAGTTCAGTAAATAACATTGAGTTAGACGTTTCTCACCTGAGCATGTGCGTATGTGGTATTTTCAATGAAGCACAGCTCACCTTGCCTCTTGAAAGCTGGTGCTGAGCAGGATTTTGGCTAATCCCACACTGAGAGCTGGAGGCAAAGCTGCTGCTCAGACCTCTGAAGTAGCTGCTAATGGACGTCTGTGTGGAAGAGGCCTTCTTCACAGACTTTGGCATGATTTCACCTGCTCTTATATCACATACATCTTTAAAAATATGTATAAATCCGTGCACATATGGAACTAGAGAGTGCAGCGAGAGGCTTTAGCTAGCTGCTGCTAGCTTTTCAAAACACACAGACAGGCGCCGGTGATGACATCACACGCGCGTGTAAATGACGCACCGGTGTCAAGCCAATCAGAGGACGCTTCTTCTTCTTCTTCTTCTTCTCCTTCTTCTTCTTCTTCTTCTACTACTACTTCTTCTTCTTCTTCTTCTTCAAAAATAAATCCTCTTGGTGTTGTGTTTTTTGACAATGAATTTCTTTGTTGTGCTTGGTTGCTTTTGTAGAATTTTCACATCCTTCGCTGCTCCCACTGAGTCACATATTGCATTTGTGATGGTAACTCGACCCAATCTTGTTTTGTACTTTTATTGTGAAACTTCTGGTCTCATTGTGTTTGAACCTGAGCTCCATCCGCGTCGCACCCATAAGAAAAACATAGTAGAACTGTTAGAATGCTGTAAGGATGAGTATAAAAAACACTAATATTATTACCTGGCTTGAGACAAATATATGTTTATATATGTTCAGAGAGAGACAATTTGTCAGAAGAGCATGGCCTTTTTCTTTGCATACCAATTCAAATATATTAATGATTAATTATGAATTTAATAGCCTATTCAGACGGACATGGATAATGATCCTTCATGTCCATTTAATTCTCAGCTCAACTCAAAGTTGTTTATAAAGCACTTTAAAAACAACCACAGTTGAAAACAGTTTTACATAAACAACCATAACAGACCAACCATCCATTATCTACCGCTTATCCTCATAGGGTCGTGGGGGGGGCTGGAGCCTATCCCAGCTGTCTTAGGGCGGAAGGCAGGGTACACCCTGGACAAATCGCCACCTTGCTGCACATAGAGAAAGACGACCATTCACACTCACACCTACGGTCAATTTAAATTAGCCAATTAACCTAATCCCCATGCATGTTTTTGGATGGTGGGAGGAAGCCAGAGTACCCGGAGAGAACCCACGCAGACACAGGGAGAACATGCAAACTCCACACAGAAAGGCCCCGGGCCGGGAATCAAACTCATACCTTCTTGCTGTGAGGTGACAGTGCTAACCACTACACCACCATGCCGCCTCTCTCTGTTTAGTACATGTAAAAACCTGAGTCCACTGTAACCACAATGCTATTCCTTCATGTCTTCATGAAACACAAGACAACTACAGTGAGTTCATCAGAGTGTAAAATATAATTGTAATAATAAATAATAGAATCAGTAAACCAGGAGCAAAGTCTCATGCTGGGTCAAAAGCCAGAGTTATTCTAACATGATATTTTGCACCATGTCAAACTAAGGACACCTTCAAGTGGACTTGTCACAGGTTCACCAGTAAGTCAGCAAGTATGGCCACTTTGTGTCATACTTTCATGATATATTTTGGGAACTTCTAACAGGAAGTGAAAGTGCTTTCTCTGTCTTTGTCTTTGTCTTTGTCTTTGTTGTTGTCTTTGTCGTTGTCGTTGTCTTTGTCTTTGTTGTTGTCTTTGTCGTTGTCGTTGTCTTTGTCTTTGTCAAGACAGCAAATAAGATGAGAGGTGAAAAATGAACCTTACACGTGTAAATACACTAAGATAATTGTTTCCGCTGGAATATGCTCTCATAGTCTAACAGCATTAAGTTATTGCCCCCACCCCCACAAAAAAAGCACATCTCCATCCCCGGGATAATGAGGTCACTTTAGGGGTGACATTATTCAGGTCACTTGGGAGGAAGCTTTGTGAGGAATGCAAATGTCCAAGTTCTGAAAGAAGACTGAGAAGAATTTGGGCTGAAAGAGGAAGGCTTCACTCCAGTTCTCCTCTCACTTGACTGATTAACTGTTTTTCTCCAGTTCAAGATGCAGCTGTATGGAGCTCTGATTTTATTTTTGACTCTATCTACAGGTAAGAAGAACTGCATTCAAGCTATGCCTATGTGCATTGACTGAACATTGTAACTTGGAGAAAAGAAATGTTTACATTTTTAGAGGTCAAAATCTGTTAAGTATGAAGCCAACAACTTTTTAGTAAAATTAACTGGAAACAGTTACCACCTTGTACCTCCCTTGTTAATCCTTGCAATAACAAAAGTAGTGGTTTTATGAAAGTTGCATTCTTTATTGGGAAGCAGTGATTTCCTCTCTAGTTGACCTTTGGCAACCTGATGAGAACATTTCCAATCTCTCTACCCACGTTTCTCTATTTTCTCTACTTGGCTATGTTAACTGAAAACACACAGTTTCACATAAACTCTGAGTGAAAACTGTGATGTGTGACATACAGCATGTTTGCTCTGTGTCTCTGGGCAGCGTGTGGATTAAGATGCTACACATGCACAGCCACCGACCCTAAATCCTGCACAGACAGCAAATCTTGTCCTGTCATCTTCAATCGATGTTTCTCGCTCACAATAGACGGTGAGTTATTTCACATTGGGAGTTTCTATAGCTGCGATTGCACATGGGAAACATCAAACAGCTGATACAACACACTGCTGTGCTGAATGCCTGTTATACATGTGTTTGTGAAGTGTTTTCTCATTGTGTTTTGCAGGTTATAACATGATTACCAAGGGCTGCCAGACCAGCTTAGCATGTGTAGGTGCCATGGCTTGCTGCGAGGGGAACTTGTGTAACAGCGCTATGCCTACTGGCCCCAGTGGCATCCTCCTGCTGGTATCCTCAGCCATGATTACCCTCTTTCTCTGAGGTTCTGGACTTTTATTTTTTTTATATGCTGTGCTTTTTTTATTTTCCAATTTGTACAACTGAACAAAAATAAACAATATTAAGGTGCACTGAGCTTATTTAACCTAAGTTAAGTGTGGAGTATGCCACTGTTTGTTTCCTCGACAAACAAAAGAACACCCGCTGTTTTTAAGCACATGCTTTTTACACAACTGAGTGTGTTGTATATAGACAGAGAACTAAATGAACACATTGATCATTCTTTACTTGAACACTTCACGTTATTATTCAAACGTTAGGCTTCTGGGACAGTGATGGAGATACATAAAAGATTGTAGGAAACTTACTAAGGTAATTAGGCTGAATCTTAGATTTGACATGTTTTACAGTCTTTATCTGTCTTTCTCTCTTTTAAATCACCAAAACACTTCCTTCATGCTCCAAACAAGTTATTTTGTCAGGAATTTGGCATTTGTCTGGACAGAAAATGCATTTTTGTAGCAGCATGTTGCAGGTTTAATAAAAAAAAAAGTAAATCCTCTTTTAGCTTGTCCTGTAAAGCAGGGGTAGCCAACATGGTGCCAGCAATCACCTGGTTGCCCACAGGACGTGCCCTAAAAATAGCACTATAGTCACCATAGGGCTCGAGCTAAGATTTGTATTCAATTGATCTGCTATTCGTTTGAATCAGTAACATTTGCATTAATTGGTTTTTTTTAATTGCAATGTTGAATGTAAAGTTTTAAAAACCAAAAAACATGCTTATGAACTCTGACCTTGTCTGGGTTCAGAGTTTCATTTTCCATTTCCCTTTTCTGCTGGAGCAGTCTCAGTGGAGCACTAGGTGCCATTTTTAGGGTTAAGGTGAATGTGGCAACAGCAAAGCTGCACAATATGGAGAGAAACTTTGGCACGTGTCACAATCGACCCACCCTACAGCACTATGGACAGAAAAAGCCTGTGAGTTAAAGGCAGATTTACACAAGTAGTAGTCTGTTTTCACATGAAAAAGTAACAAAAAGCAACAGAAGCTTCATTTAGAGCTGCTTTCTCAGTAAAGATATTTACAAAAATACCAGAGATGATAACTCTTGCTTGTCGAAATAGATTTACAGCATCAATAAATAATGTTTCCTACCATGGTAAATTATTTATAATAATTGTTGTGAGGAATAATTAACATTAACATGTGCTCACACTGCCTCTTATACCTATATTCAACATCTATAATGATTATGAGACAATATTATTAAACCATGCTATTCAAGACGTTTGTATCAAATGTGGCCCTTTGTGTTACACAGTACCCTCGAAGTAGCCCACAGTTTCAAAAAGGTCGGTGACCCATGACGTAAAGTCAAATACAGTGGACAGAATGCTCACAGTGCGTAACAAGATATTCATAAATAAATACTGTATACATGTCTGCTTTTGACAATTGACTGGCTCATTTTGCATGTGATGAATTAAACAGTGAAAAAGTTTTTAAAATTCTCAGAAGCAAAGTCAAGGCAGATGTCCTTCCTCTTTTTCACACACATTCACTTTGCTTGAATGAACTAATTGATCAGAGATTTGAGCTCAACTGACATTCAGGATACATGTGAGCCACACTGATCACTGCAATACTTTCAAATTACCTCCAGATAAACACAAGATGGTGCCAAATTGAGGAATTGCCACATCATGTTTAAAATGGTAATAAATCAAGTTTTTCAGTTGCAAAATAAACATGAAATGTGAGATGTTGCTGTAGAAATCAATAGAATACAAACTACTACCATTTACACAGCCTGATTTGTATCAAAAGCGATTTGATCTGCCACAAAATATGATGTACATGTATCTAATCTTTATTTCCATGTGCAATCACAGTGTATATACTTACTTTTTTCACATGTCTGTAAGAAAATTCTGGGTGTAAAAGATGAGAGTGTCGATCCACTAACTCTACAGGACAGTTTATAATGTAGCTGTGGTGTTACTTATAAACACTTAATGTTAAAAACCTCGGTGCCAATGTTCAGCTTCTTTGTTATAAAAAACAAAACCCCCAGAAAACACTGTATGTCGGGTTTTAGGTAGATTTACCCTCTGTGGTCTCTAAAAACAGAAAGAAAAAATGGAAGAAAAAAACGGTCTCTAAGTAGGTAAACTTCACTTTGAGTTCCTGAATATAAGTACAGTGATAATGTAGTCATTTTTTACAAGTTCCGACTATATAAGAAATGGTATGGTTTTCCTTGTGAGGCAGTTTTATTGAACTCTGGTCCTGCTTCTGACTGTGTGCAGATGTGAGCAGCTTATGATGTGCTGAATGTCTGAGATGAGTGGTTCCTTGACACAGGAAACCACATGAACAAACTGATGGTGTGCACTGTGAACATTTGTAAAACAAACATGTCCTACCTTTGGAGTATTGTCTGTTCTGTGTCAATGACACCAGCCATTGTTTCTCTCTGGTTTTGTCTCACATTGTAGGTCCTGTCATACATGTCTATCCGTATGTGTATATGTGTGTGTGTGTGTGTGTGTGTGTGTGTATATATATATTGTGAAAAGCTTGCTATGCACATTAGTTATTGTTATTGTTGTATGATGATGACAAATGACAGAAATGGCAAAGAGAGTAATCAGTCAAAACATCAACATGTGCACACTTCACTGAAGTGACATTCACTGCATTCTTATTTTGTTCAGCTGTTTTAACTTGCATAATTTAATGCCTTAGTTTCTCATTTTCTTTTTACTTGCTGGCTTTCCCTAAGTTTGGAGGGACCCTAAGGAACAAGATCATTTCATTGCCAACAACTGCTTCTCTGTAACTTGA
This sequence comes from Synanceia verrucosa, assembly GCA_029721515.1. NCBI lineage: Eukaryota > Metazoa > Chordata > Actinopteri > Perciformes > Synanceiidae > Synanceia > Synanceia verrucosa. The sequence goes on along the minus strand of CM056551.1, from coordinate 17,490,856 downwards.
AGCTTGTTATCAGCTCAGATAGCACAGATTGATGCAAAACAAGACAAATCAGCTGTTTGTGGGTAGAAATGTTCTGATATAAGTTTTGCAAGGGTTATCGAGGAAATGAGGAACAGGCAGGGGAGTGCTGGTAATTGGACTGGCGGTAAAGGGGTTACTGCAGGACATGTGGGAGTGGCAGGATGTGGAGTCGAGTTAGTGCATTTGGATGTCTGAAGGGAAGAGCGGAGAGGAAAAACAAGCAAGAAACAATAACTGAGGCAGACACTGAATTGTGTTAGCATGAGGGCTTCAAGTAGTCTTTTGGTAGTGTACAGCACACATCACTAACCCACTAATCATCACACTCACGATACAAGAAACAGACATGAGTTAAAGCAGGTTCTAAAACTTCAAGGAACTTAGGAAGCGTTGCTGAGGCGCAGCTACCTCTGGTTGAGACAGACATCTGGTGAGGTGTGGTTGAGAAGCAGGAGCAGATATACTGCCTGCTGATGAGACTGACATGTTTCATTTTAGTCAGGTTAGACTCATAGTTCAGTGGATGGCACACAGGTCTCCAAATGTAAAAACTGCAAAAGTAAATGGTCGAAACTGCCACTAATCCTGTTTAAAGGACCAGTCTATATAATAACAAACAGGGGGGGGTCCGTTGGCAGAAACGGAATATAATATTAAAGAGTATGTTTTTTTTAGTATATGATCACACTGAAAATAAGAATTGTGTTTTCATTACTTTAGAATGAGCCATTTATTTCTACAAATGGAGCAGTTCCTCACTTCATGGAGCAGTCTGCCAGAATGGACAAACAAAACACAACTAAGTTTTCCTTTTTCCTGCTTGAATCCAAAACATTCCTGCAGCTCTCTCTCTCTCTCTCTCTCTCTCTCTCTCTCTTTCTCTCTCTCTTTCTCTCTCTCTCTTACTTCACCACTCACTTTCCATGTACTACATACACGTAAAACATGACAACACCCAATTCCAACAGAGGAAGTTAACTGCTGTGCTAGTCACTCTGCCTAAAAAGTACTTCTTCATTAATACTTAAAGAGGTAGCTTGGTCTTACCAAACCCTCGTACTGGGAAATGATAATTGAGCAGAAGATTACAGAGGGCGACAGCCAGGCTATTAAAGAACATTTTGCCGATGACATTTTTCAACTTTTGCTTAAAGTTAGATCTTGACTGAAGGACCACCACTGCTCTCTGAAAGACTTGGTGAAATCACATGAAACATAGCAAGGAGATAACTTCACTGGTGTTTTATAGCTTGGAGGCAGGTTACAAAATAAATGTGAGGTACTGTTGCAGCAATCAGTGAACTACTGCATGAACAGGCTCAGACAAAATAATTGTGAGCCATTTTCATGTCCCTTTCAGTTTGTCTATTTATTAGGTTTAGGTTGATAAAGCTGTCTCTATGAGGTAATGTGCTCTCTGTGGGAGGAGCTCTCTGAGGTGATGCAGCTGAAACACGAGCTGTGAGAATGCTTTGGCAGAGTCCTTCTTCTCTCCTCTCATGCCATTGTCTGTTTTTCCATCCATGATGCACTTTTATGGAGCTCTTATCGTGTTTGTGACTCTGCCTGCAGGTAAGAATAGCTTATGATGCATGTGCCTCGGCAGCATTTATGCCCTTTCTAATGCATATTATTAACCAGATTTTGTCCCTGGAGTCCTTTCATTACAGTGTGGAGTGTTTGTGTGTATTTTTCTTTGCTGTTACTGCATACACACCACATATATTGCACATCTGTCCATCCTGGAAAAAGTATTTGACAATACAAAAAGAATTGATTAGACTTTTCATGGCCTTGGCCAAGCATTATTTGGCTATACGGCTTGGCACAGGTTATTTATGTTATGTGACAGTGGCACATGAGAGAGACCCAAAAGCAGAGAGCTGAGAGTCAAAGTAAGAAAGAAAAGAGTCTTTCATTTTCAAAATGGCGACGGTGCAGGGAAAAATCTACCAAACAAACAAAGGGCAAAATCTGAACAATCACAAAACAAAAGGTAACAAAATTACAATCACTCAAACAAGGAAACAACTTGACTAAGAATCCAATGAACTAACAATTGAGAAAAAAATAATTTACAATAACTTGGAAACCTGAGTGTGTCTGTGGATGGGATGTTATGTGTCCCCTTATACATTATTCCTTTTTGTTAGGTAATAATCTGAACGTAACCTTGCCCATTTTAGGCTGGAGCTTCTCATTAGGGGAGTGGCAGTGATGATATTTAAGCTATTTGGATGTTGTGTTTATCTATATCATTGTGATGTAAGTTATTTTTAATTCTTGCTGACATTTTGGACCATTTCTTTATTTTACTTTTCTCTTTTATGATGTATCATTGTTCACCCTGCCTACATGCAGCTTCTTGTTCCCTGCCCAGTTTTCCAGCCTGTGATGAATCAATTCCCAATTAAGGGAGATTAAATTAGAGAATGGAAAGGGATCTCTTAGACCTACATCACTCTGATGAAGACACTATTCTGTGTTCCTATACATTAGCATGGGGACTGAGATGTTACCAGTGTGCGGGCCAGACCTGCTCAGACACGGTCACTTGTCCTGCTGTTGGCGGATTAGACCGTTGTTCCACCACCGAGGTGAACGGTGAGTTCTTCCTCCACAGTTGATTTTGAAACATTTCAAACATTTTTTATTATCCAGCTCTTTATGATGTTGCTGCTGCACTAAATTCATGATTGTATGTTTTGCATTGTGTCTTTCAGGTGTCATCACCAAGACCTGCATGAACAGCAACTTGTGTGTTGACCCCATAAAGTGCTGCAGCACAGACTTGTGTAACAGCGCCACACCCACTGGTTCCAGTGTCCTGCTGCTACTGGTGTCCACAGCCATCATCACAGTCTTTCTCTGAGGCACTAGAGCTACTGCAGCTTCACTATATTGGGCTTCTTCATTAAACAATGTGCATTAATAAAATGTTTGTGTGTAAAAGCTGTCAAAGACTACAGATCAATATTTATAACAAAGACACAATATGGTCAATGATTTAAGTACTGCATTTCATACTGTACCACTGCTAACAGCAAAAACAGCTTGAGCTTAGGTGTGAAACATTCAGTTGTCAACAATCCAACCCGTTCTCCTAAGAAGGCATATAAATAGCACATTGTTACACAGACTTGCTGTCTTGTTTGAGCCTTCTTGGTTAACATTTGCAGTTAGGTTCAGTCAAGAAAATCACTTAAGGTGAGAGAAAACATCATGGTTGAGCTTAACATAACAATGTAACACAACTACAAGTCAAACACCACTGAATGACAGATGATTAACATGACTATAACTTCCTGAACAAATCTTACATTCACTTAGAATATAATATTAATATGTATATTGTCTCTAGTGTGTAGACACCTAAAAGCAAGAGTTGTGTTTCTTTAGAATGAGTCGTTCATGTCTATAATGAGCAGGTCCTCTCTCCACATCCAGTACCCAGCTGCCATGTTAGACCACTATGTTTCTATGGTAGCCCAGAACAGACCCACCTAATGATTCCTGCTTGGGCCAGAGTCCATCACTTTACTCACTGTGCAATTAACCTCTGTCACACTACTCAGCTACTGGTACATCCTCAGCATCTCTGTCTCTCTCTCACTCCACTGCTCACTTCCACACACATTTTGCAAAGTAACTCTTTTCGTCCCTAAATGAACTGCAGTGCTCTGACACCACCTGGCTCTATGGATCGATTCTCATTTTTCATGTCGGCCCCCGTAGTTCTTCAAACAAGACAGGTCCCCATATTTATGCAAAATGTGACACATCAGACCTTTGATACTTTAAGTTAAAGTTCATTTATAAAACACATTTAAAACAACCTCAGTTGACATTATTACATATAATCACTGATCCCTGAGTACATACACTATATTGCCAAAAGTATTCGCTCACCTGCCTTGATTCGCATATGAACTTAAGTGACATCCCATTCCTAATCCATAGGGTTCAATATGACGTTGGTCCATCCTTTGCAGCTATAACAGCTTCAACTCTTCTGGGAAGGTTGTCCACAAGGTTTAGGAGTGTGTTTATGGGAATTGTTGACCATTCTTCCAGAAACGTATTTGTGAGGTCACACACTGATGTTGAACGAGAAGGCCTGGCTCTCAGTCTCTGCTCTAATTCATCCCAAAGGTTTTCTATCAGGTTGAGGTCAGGACTATGTGCAGGCCAGTCAAGTTCATCCACACCAGACTCTGTCATCCATGTCTTTATGGACCTTGCTTTGTGCACTGGTGCACAGTCATGTTAGAAGAGGAAGGGGCCAGCTCCAAACTGTTCCCACAAAGTTGGAGAACAGAACCACAAAGTATCATTCTCCTGGCAACCACCAAACCCAGACTCGTCTATCAGATTGCCAGATGGAGAAGCGTGATTCGTCACTCCAGAGAACGTGTCTCCACTGCTCTAGAGTCCAGTGGCGGCGTACTTTACACCACTGCATCTGACGCTTTGCATTGCACTTGGTGATGTATGGCTTGGATGTAGCTGCTCGGCCATGGAAACCCATTCCATGAAGATCTCTGCGCACTGTTCTTGAGCTAATCTGAAGGCCACATGAAGTTTGGAGGTTTGTAGTGATTGACTCTGCAGAAAGTTGGCGACCTCTTCGCACTATGCGCCTCAGCATCCACTGACCCCGTTCCATCAGTTTACGTGGTCTACCACTTCGTGGCTGAGTTGCTGTCGTTCCCAAACACTTCCATGTTCTTATAATACAGCTGACAGTTGACTGTGGAATATTTAGGAGTGAGGAAATTTCATGACTGGATTTGTTGCACAGGTGGCATCCTATCACAGCTCCACGCTGGAATTCACTGAGCTCCTGAGAGCGACCCATTCTTTCACAAATGTTTGTAAAAGCAGTCTGCATGCCTAGCTACTTGATTTTATACACCTGTGGCCATGGAAGTGATTGGAACACATGATTCTGATTATTTGGATGGGTGAGTGAATACTTCTGGCAATATAGTGTAAGTTAAATAAACATAAAGGTTAATCATGTGCATGTAAATGTGTAAGAAATAAATGAATGAAAACAACAAAAGCAAGGTACATATAAGAACATTTTGCTGATAACTTAAATGAATGGTCATCACTACTTTCTGACAGACTTGGTGAAACCAGATGAACCACTAAGAGGAAATAAGTTTACTGCTGTTTTATAGTTTGGAGGGAAGTTGCAAAATAAATGTGAGGTATTGTTGCAGTGATCAGTGAACTACTGTAACATGTAGGCCTACAGCCTCAGACAAAAGAAATGTGATCTGCTGCACATCACTATAATGGGGTGGTGTAGTGGTTAGCACTGTCGCCTCACAGCAAGAAGGTACCGGGTTCGAATCCTTTCTGTGTGGAGTTTGCATGTTCTCCCAGTGTCTGCATGGGTTTTCTCTGGGTACTCCGGCTTCCTCCCACCATCCAAAAACATGCATGGGGATTAGATTAATTGGCTAATTTAAATTGACCGTAGTTGTGAATGTGAGTGTGAGTGGTTGTCTGTCTCTATGTGTCCTGTGATGAACTGGAGACTTGTCCAGGGTGTACCCTGCCTTCCGCCCTAAGGCAGCTGGGATAGGTTCTAGCCCCCCCGCGACCCTATGAGGATAAGCGGTAGATAATGGATGGATGGTGTTTCTCTCGGGGGCGGAGCCTGACGTGCTGCGTCACTCACAGAGGTGCGCAGATGCTGCCAGTGGGTGGGCTCTGTCTTCAGCTGAGGATGAGGCAGCAGCACTGGAGCATAAAAACGAAGGGAGGAGGCTTTCTGAGAAAATGCAACTGCTCTGAAAACCGAGACTGAGGGGTTGGACTATAAAAGGAAAGTTTTTTGGGGAGTGACGAGAATTTTTCTAAACGTCTCCTCTCTCACGCCATAATCTGTTTTTCCATCCGTTCATGATGAAGTTTTATGGAGCTCTGATCCTGTTTGTCACTCTTTCCGCAGGTAAGAACACTTTATGATGCATATAACTTATTGTAGGATAGTTAAATTATCATAATATTAATATAATATTGCATTTCAATGGTGGTCATCTTTTTTTAATTAGCAACGAATCCAGACAGTGCAGTTATTTGTTTTTGAGGCTCTTCAAGGCCTTGTTTACGTTTTTTTATTATCAACTTTTCTTTATGTCCTCTTTCTCTCCAAAAACAGCGAGCATTAGTGTTTTAAACCACCTTTGTGTTCCTATACATTAGCATGGGGACTGAGATGTTACCAGTGTGCGGGCCAGACCTGCTCAGACACGGTCACTTGTCCTGCTGTTGGCGGATTAGACCGTTGTTCCACCACCGAGGTGAACGGTGAGTTCTTCCTCCACAGCTGATGGAAACATTTCAAACATTTTTTATTATCCAGCTCTTTATGATGTTGCTGCTGCACTAAATTCATGGTTGTATGTTTTGCATTGTGTCTTTCAGGTGTCATCACCAAGACCTGCATGAACAGCAACTTGTGTGTCGACCCCATAAAGTGCTGCAGCACAGACTTGTGTAACAGCGCCACACCCACTGGTTCCAGTGTCCTGCTGCTACTGGTGTCCACAGCCATCATCACAGTCTTTCTCTGAGGCACTGGAGCTACTGCAGCTTCACTATATTGGTCTTTTTCATTAAATGTGCAACTCTGGAAGAATAAACAAAATAAAATAAGTGTTAAGACATACTCAATTAATCTCCTGAAGGGGATATTCTTTCACTCAATTAATGACTGCAGATCATTATTTGTAATAAAACACAACATGATTGACCACTGCATTGTTTGATTCTTTAAGTTCTGCATTTTTACATTAATAAAGAAGATGAGGACATAAAACATGAGCAATAACAATAGATGACTAGAGTGAGCAGCTGTGGCAGATCAGCAGACCATGAGATTTTGCACTTTCTGCTTTGATGCCAGCTGGTCAGAGAACATCATCTTCACACAAATAAAATGTAGGAAATGTTTGGAGTGTCAGATATCACATAAAATGAGGCTACGCCTTCTTTTAGAGGTGGAAAAATTTAATAGGTAATCAGGAAACGTGGCATGTGGCACACTGATAATAAAACCTTCCATGAGAATAAACTGAAGACAGTCAAGAGATGATGGTTAATAATGGAAAATCACAGAGTCTATTCACCTGCCAAGTATTTGTTATTGTGCCTGCCTTTTCCAAACAGTTTATACTGAAGCCTTAGCCTTCTGTGAACCATCCAAATGGGTCAGCTTAGCTTGTCTGTACTTTTAAATAGGTTGTATCTGGTGCTATATAAGCACCATAGCTGTGAATCATAATGGCCCTGCTATAGGCCTTCCCATACTACAGTATAAAAGTGAAAGCAAAGCTTAAAAGCAATTTGGTGATGTTCATGCTCTTGCCTCATTGTAACAATTACAGAACACATTAATGTAGTTTCTCTACATAGTATTTGTCAAAATATAAGTATGTTTTAGAAATGTTGTTGTGTCATTTTGCAGTCAAAGCCACTGAGGGGAAAAGCTTGCCGTGTATGACTATCACTAGTGACATCTGGGGGTAAAATAAATAATGCAAGAAAGTAACAAATACTTTTGAATAACAAAAATTGCTTCATTTCAGTCGATTTCTCATGCCTGTTATTTTGGGCGTCTCCACTTTGGTCACTTCAAGTTATTAAGTAATATCTGGGAGGGAAAGATTAGAGCTGTGGTAAATGTAGATAATGTAGATTCGCTCACTGTGAGGTCTTTGAGGAACACATCACCTCACATGATTTCAGAACAAGACTCAAACGAAACTCTTTCCATAATGTCACACACGAGATTCGGATTACAACAACAATCAGAGCCTCTTGTGGCAAAAAACAAGCACTGCCAGCTTACGCCGCTCCTTCAACACTGAACCAATTTCAGAAATGGTTGTAGCTTTGAGAAAATATAGTCGTTTTCTTGAACTAAATAAACACATTTTCAATATGTAAAAACTCTGTATGAGCTTTATTTTACATAGCTTCCTTAATCTTTATGCATTTGGACCTACCAAAAATATATTAATTTGTCTTTGTTAAAGACCAAACTATTTTTTATTTTGGAGGTGGAAAAAAGGACTAGAAAATGTCTCATGGTGTACATATGGCATCCTGATAAAAAAAACAGTCTTTATAGGTTAATAAACAAAAGGTAATCTACAGATAATGCAGTGCTTGTGGTTTACAAATGAAAAGTTTATAGTTAAGCAAAATATTTTAGTTAAGTTTGTGCACAGAACAGTAATGTAAAATAGAGCATATTGTTATCTACCACCTAGATAACATTAACAAACACTTCCCTTTAGCATGTCAAATTAATTTTTTGTATAATAATCTGACCCTTCTTCATCAAAATAATTAATCTAGTTTACCTACATGTCTGCCTCAAAAACATATGACTAATATTATTCCAAATTCTACGTGTTGTTTGAGCTACTGAGTGGAAAAGTTGAACATTTTTGACAATGGCGCCATCTGATGATAAAAAGAGGAATTCAAAAAAGTGACACAAAGACTTTCAGTTGAAAGCAATTGTTTCATTCTTTATCAAACAAAACCCATCAAAATCATTGGAAGGATATTCCAAACTCAAGACAATCCATATATATAGTGGCTTAAACATTTTTCTTAACAGTGTGGACTCTAGCTTATAATCTTTGAGCAAGGCATTCATGACTTAACCAGTGGTGTGCTTTACATTCATGCCAGAAATCACATGCCAGACAAACATGTATTCAGATTTTAAGACTATAAATACCCAAAAACATCCAGCATAAATCACGTTGTTGGTGTTTCTTCCCTTTACTGGTTCTCTGCGCTAAGGATGACATAGCCTAGTTCAGCAGATAAGGCAAATAAAGTTACAAGCATGTATATATATATATATATATATATATATATATATATATATATATATATATATATATATATATATATATATATATATATATACATATATATATATGTATATATACATATACATATCCACAAACATGGCACATTATAACATGGCATCTTTGAGAACAATGCCTCTTTAAGGCAAATCAGTTGCATTGGTATAATAAATGCAATAATTACTGTGGATCAATAAAGTGAATTTTAACATCGCAAATGTTACTCTTACCCTGAGCTGTGAATTTAACTTACATAGACGGAAATGAGTACAGCAGTAGATTTCTGCACTGAAATGACAGAACGTCACAACAGATCATAGGAAGGCCTAACGAGACCTATTAGTTTGGTGGCTTCGGTCGTTCTGGACTCTACCAGTCAGTCAGAACTAAAGTAGCCTCTTGAATGAGAGGTGAAACGTCTTCAGAAAACTTCAAGCAAGTCCAGTTGACTCTTTTTTTTGCTCTTTTGAGATTACAGGAATGTAGAAAAAAAACATTTGCACTGTTGATCATGACAAGAACCCCATATTTAAACTCACATTAATTTGCTGTACATCCACTACACTCAAATGATACCCTACAAAGTTAAGTTAAAGATAAAAGTTAATAAATTCAAAGAGAAAGTTACTGACAAATGAGTCACATTTTGCCATGCAATGCTAATTAATGCATGTTACAGTCAACATAGGTAGTGAGGAGCTTTAACCACAATACAGTAGTTGCCATGTTTACGTAAGTTTAGGCATGCCCTCTGAGCAGGAGTGCATGGGTCCAACTCAGATTGCATATTCAGTTCAGTGCCCAACCCTGTTGGGCCACAATAAAGACACATTAAATGTCTTATCATATCTGGCCTGCATCAGCCCCAAACACAAACCATTCAAGCTGTGGGCTCTGAGGAAAATCTGTAATCTAGTTAGCTGGAAGACTGCGGTGACGATACAATCTGAGGTTTTATTATTGGCTGTGGAAGGCACATGAGGATGAGGATCATCTTCAGGATGGAGCAAGACAATCAAAGTAAACACAAGTTTCATTTTGATTGTTTGGTTGGACGGTTATAATCTGCAGACAGAAGTCCACAGATATAGCAGGTCTGAGGGAGACATGAGGTTCATCTCCACCAAAGATCCCCCAGTGGTCACTTTCCTTAAAGCCCCCCTGTGTGATGTTTCAAGTTGTCTATTAAGCTTTTCAGTTTTTATCATTTAAAAGTATTGCCTCATTCATGAGTAATTACCTCCACAAAAAAACTGCAGTGTTCTGACAGTCTTTATATTTGCTATTTATATATACTATACATTGCGTTGGCATAGCCAATGCAGGTTGCCATGTTGCTTTGCCATCTTGAAACTACAGGCCCTGGGAGGGGACAACATCTTTTCCATTTTTTACCTTTTACCTGAGAGGGCAACTTATCTGGCGGACTAAAATGCTAGATGACAGTAATAACAATTTAACAACACTGGCCTCATCATCTAAGAGAATGCTGGTAAAAGTTGTATTTGCGGATGCCATCTCGATGACATCTCTCCATATCGCGAACGTTCGCCCTCAGCAATCATAGAAGAAAACAAGCACTGAGAGAAGGGGCGGGCTAAAGAATAATATTCATTGTGTGCAGTACACCACCTCACCGCTAGATAGGAGTAATTCCCACACAGAGGGACTTTAAGAAAACAAACACCTCCTGCTATTACTTGGCATGTGTTTATGTGCTCACAATAATGTACATGTGCATACAGTAAGTGTGTGTGCAAATTATGTTTATTTAAAGTCTTCAGTGAACCCATGTAAAGAAAGCTATGTCATTTAGGTCCACAGGGTAGTCAGTGAGGTACCTTGGGCCTTTGTCAAAAAGGGCCCCCTTAGAGCTTCTCCATCGTCCTGCAGGCAGGTAGATGTCCCTCTCCTGCTTTCCTGGCTCCAACACCGGAGCTACCATCAGGTCATCCCCGATCAGAAACTGGGAGTCTATCTTGTAGGCTGCCTCGTCGTCATTGGCGATCCACCAGAGGGGCCTAATGATTGGGTCTCCTGTGTCAAGAACCTCACCTGCCAGTTCAAGAACCCTCGGAGCCACCAGAGTCTCATGGAGCGCTGTGAACTTCTGTGCTATCTGTACCACCTGCAGGTTAATGCACAAAGATACGGTGTTAGCATTCCATTCATAGTGGTTTTAATTTGTCCTCTCTAATTAGTACATTCATACATATAAAATAACAATAGTAAAACAGAATTGAAAGAACAATGTAAGTTCTTGCTACTAATACTAATATTAACACTGTTAGGATTAGCTCACCTCATCGTCATAAGCCCAGGGCGGGATGGAGAACTGCATGGCAGGCATGAAAGCAGACAGCTCCAGCCATCGGATGTACAGCTCTCTGTCCGGCAGAACACTTTTCCCATATGAACCAGCTAAACATAAAACCCAGATTATACCACATCTCTTAAAGAGAGCCGACGTTCTGTTATAGGTTATGAGGCACAATACCTGTGGTGCGATTGGGGTATGCGTTCCCTCCGATCATATCAGGTAGGACAAACTGGTAGCCCAGAATGCTAATAGTCAGAACAGTGGGGATAATGGACTTGAGGCCGAGCTCATAACCCCACACAGAGTCTCTGTCAATGATCCTGAAGAAGCAGGAGATGTCCTGACTCTGGTAACCCACCCTCAGCTCTGCACGCTCACTGAATGGGATGGCCATCTCTGTGTAGCGGCGGGTGAAGGTGGAGGGGTCAGACATTGGGACCAGGGTGCTAAACTGGCGTGGGAGATAGCTTGTCTCTCCTGCGTCGAACTTGAAGGACGTCACGTCATAGCGGGTTTTGATCAAACGCAGATGTGAGGAATACCACTCACGGGCTTCTGGATTGGTTAAGTCCAAGATTCCTCCGATGCCGTTCCACCAGCGAACCAGCGCAGGCAGCTCGCCGCTTGGCTCCCGGACGAACAGCCCTTTCTCCACAGCAACGCCAAAATTAATGGAGTCATAGTTGATGAAAGGATGTGTCCAGAGCGACACTTGAAAACCGTCCTCTCTGAGTTTGTCAAACATGCCGCTGGCGTTGGGGAACTTCTGGGGGTCAAAGTCAAACTCTCCATAGTCGGCAGTGTAGCGGTCATCCAGCTCCAGGTGGGAGCACGTGAAGCCATGCTTGGTGATGTCAGAGGCGTAGCGCAGCAGTTTCTCTTGAGTCACAGCCGTCTTGTGGAGGGCCCATGTGGACCACAATGGCTTTTTGAACACTTCTGGAGATGGGACCTTGGTAGGCTTTGGGAAATATCGACGCACCTGAGCACAAATAGCAAGACAGAAGAGACACTTATGACAGGGGTTAGACATAAACAGATTTCTTTTTTCATCCAAAATGCACAGTGAAAAAAGTTTGTTCCACTTATTAGCCTTGTAATCAAAAGTTAGATGAGAGGAAATGTGTCCATTAAATATTGACCTGTTAGCTTAGCTTAGCATAATGACCTGAAATAAGATGCAAGCCACAAAATTTCCCACAATGGAGAAACTAAAACCAGAGACTGTTTGATAGGTTTTAGCAGATAATTAGGAGATATTTACAATGAATGAAATTTGTCATAAGCGTCTCAAGCAGAAGAATGTTTTTAATTACTTAAACAACTATCTTGTCAGTGACACATTTTGTCACAAATTATGAATCTGATAAACATGGGGATTTCCTGTCATTCACTCTAATTGCAATAAAGATCATTGTTACAATTGTGCTCTTACCATCGAGACAAAATCTGCAGCATGTCTATACTCACCATATATTTGTGAATAGAGGTAACATCTGACCCAACACACACTCTGTAGCTGAGTTCAGGTAAGGCCTGCTGACCCTCTGGTGGTCTGAAGGGAGAGTCCTGGTATCGGGCCTGGAACCTGAGTGTCCTGTCCCTCTCCGACCAGCCCAAATGAAAAGGTACAGAGTCATTAATCTTGATGGCAGTCGCATTCGAGGACAGCCAATAGCGTTCCAAGATTCCTCCAAAAGCATTCCGATTTGAATAGACATCACTGGTGATGAAAGGCTGTGGATCCTCCTCGCCCTGCATCCTGACAGGCCAGTGTTGTGTTGCTGTCTCTGCCCCTCCGTACCAGTGAGAGTCATTATAGGCCATGGCATGCTCCACCAAGTGTTTATACTGCAGCTCCTCCCAGCGAACACGGTAACACATCACTGTGTCCTTTGGCCGAACCGTCTGGATAAAGAAGTTGAGCTTGCCAGAATCTGACTGAGTGCAGCTCAGAATATTACCCTCCTTTGAGCAAGAGTCCAGATCCAGAGTCCCAGACCTGACCGGGGAGCATCAGCAGAGGGCGAGAAAATACAAATGAACTAGTTAAAGTAGAGCATTCACTGAGTATTATGTGCCTGGCATGATTATTAGACCTTAAAAATACTATGCCAGTGAAGAAATACAATGTCACCAGATAAAATGTGCATTTCTCTCTAAGTGTGGGGGTTTTACTATGGATCAAATAAAGAAAGAAAGAAAAAAACCCTGGTATATGTCCGTATAAAATCTAAACTCAATCAAAATAAAATGTGACACCATAATTGTACTATGGCTATTTCGACAGACGTGAGCTCAGCTGATAAGGACAGGACTAAATTGGTCTTCCCTTGGAGTGTAGTCATGTGTCCGTCTCGTGTGGCTTTCCATTATCCACCCACACATTGTCAGACTGGCAGTTTTTTAGTGTAGCTCAGTTCAAAAAGAAGAACAACTGCTGAGGCCAAATAGAGTTAGCCGAGATTTACCAGCTGTTTCACAAGTGAAGTGTTTATCAGGGGAATGAGGAATAAATGTTGCTATTCTTTTTTGGTGATATGACTATTTTGACTGCTCTGAAATGGTATCAGCAGGATAGTTCTTCTAACATGCATTCCTTACTAAACTGTGAAAATATTCTGCAACAATACTGACGATCGATTAACTATTTTCCAAGCAGAAAATGCCAAGTATTCTCTAGTACTAGCCTCTGAAATCTGTTTTTTAGGGCTGTTGACGTTAGGGCTGCCACAAATTAGTATGTTAATGCGTGTAAATCCACTAATTTGTGCCACAGTAACTCCACTTGGACAAAATGCCTGAAATATGTTCCCAGAGACGTGTTAATTTTGACAGCCCTAATATACACTATATTGCCAAAAGTATTCGCTCACCCATCCAAATAATCAGAATCAGGTGTTCCAATCACTTCCATGGCCACAGGTGTATAAAATCAAGCAGCTAGGCATGCAGACTGCTTTTACAAACATTTGTGAAAGAATGGGTCACTCTCAGGAGCTCAGTGAATTCCAGCGTGGAACTGTGATAGGATGCCACCTGTGCAACAAATCCAGTCGTGAAATTTCCTCGCTCCTAAATATTCCACAGTCAACTGTCAGCTGTATTATAAGAACGTGGAAGTGTTTGGGAACAACAGCAACTCAGCCACAAAGTGGTAGGCGTGGAGACGTGTTCTCTGGTGTGACGAATCACACTTCTCCATCTGGCAATCTGATGGATGAGTCTGGGTTTGGTGGTTGCCAGGAGAACGATACTTGTCAGACTGCATTGTGCCAAGTGTAAAGTTTGGTGGAGGGGGGATTATGGTGTGGGGTTGTTTTTCAGGAGCTGGGCTTGGCCCCTTAGTTCCAGTGAAAGGAACTCTGAATGCTTCAGCATATCAAGACATTTTGGACAATTCCATGCTTTCAACTTTGTGGGAACAGTTTGGAGCTGGCCCCTTCCTCTTCCAACATGACTGTGCACCAGTGCACAAAGCAAGGTCCATAAAGACATGGATGACAGAGTCTGGTGTGGATGAACTTGACTGGCCTGCACAGAGTCCTGACCTCAACCTGATAAAACACCTTTGGGATGAATTAGAGCAGAGACTGAGAGCCAGGCCTTCTCGTTCAACATCAGTTTGTGACCTCACAAATACAATTCTGGAAGAATGGTCAAAAATTGTGTGTGTGTGTGTGTGTGTGTGTATAAGCTGCTAAAATCAGAGCTCTCATAAGCACTGTGTTTATGAAAATTGAAAAGAAAGTCTCGTTCACTTTTCCTTTACGTCCATTTCACGTTACAAATGAACACTTTAACGATGCTCTTTGGTGGATTACTTGTTTGCTGAATAACAGGAGAAGCTTGGAAAGATTCAGTAAAGATGGTTAATCTAATTTTATTAGCATGTTTGATCGTTCGTTACGACTGTGTTGTTGGTTCCCTTCATTTTTGGAATGGAGTTCTGCTTCATGACCTGCCAGCATGTCTCTGGCAATGTATTTAAGGCAGTTTGTCCAAGTAAAGTTACTGTTACGCAAGTTAACACATTAATGCAGATTAATCACGTTAAAGTGCTGCTTTCAACAGCCCTATTTTTTTATTTTTACTTTCATTTGTTTTATTTTATTAGGAGTTGAATATCCTTAGGTTTTGGGCTGCTGGTGATGTCTCATTGGTCTCTGAGATGGGTGTTTGTTTCTGATATTTTGTACACAAACAGATAAGTGAAGACAATAATAAACAATAATGAAAAGAATCCCTAGAGTGAACCAACCTGAAGGCCATACTGAAGATGATAGCCCCCGCCTGGTTGTGAATAATAAACCCGTCTTTGTTGAGGTCCAACAGCTCAGCCTTCAGCAGCTGGGCTTTACGTAGAGATGCAGAGTAGTAGCACCAAGCAACCACAGCGGCCAGCACCAACACACAGCCTAACATGCCTGCCATCACCAGGGGTCTGCCTTCCTGAGACAGTCTCTTCTTCTTTAGAGGAGAGCCACCACCTCCCCCGGTCATCTGCTGCTCCCCAGGAGCCACTGGGACAATCTGATACATACTGAAGACTGAAGGCAGTGAGGTGAGGTGTGCAGGAAAGCAGGTTTGGAGGAGGAGTGGCAGGAGTGGACAGCTGGAGTTAACTTGCTGCCAGTGTTACTGAAAATGGAAGTTATCTTCTTCACACCAGCAGTAACGGAGATGAAGGAAAAGCCTGACTTTTACCTGTCGATCTTTAACAAGGTCTCCATTTCTGAATGATTAGTCCAAACCTGCCAGACAGATAAACAGATGGCAACACTCAGTTGAAGTATACATAAAATTGACATACAGACAGCCATCTAAATCAAGTGTTGGTCTCTTGTAACTCCATCACAGAGGGTATTGATTTCTAGTTATTACCACTGACTGTGGCCAGGAACTAAAATTAGAAATAGCTTTGAGCTGGAGCTCTGCACACTCTTTTTTTGCTAATAGTATCTTGTATTGCACAGTGATTCAGCAGCATTTTGTAAAACACAACATACTTAATTTAATTTCCCTATAGTGCTGCTATGTGTACCGTCACCACACTAGGGTACTCTTTGTCGTTCCTGCAGTACAGTTCAGCTGCAGCAGCTGCAGCAGTGTCCAGCAGAGAGAGGGCGCATACAGTACAAGCTGTAATCTGGTAAATGGCAGGTAGATAGGCTCTATAGCCACATAGGGATGGATGGTAACAGGACCAATGACACCATAAAAAACAGGCTATGATCAGAGAAAGCACAGACACCATGTCAGCGTGATTCAATTACATGTATCTCTAAGACAGAGACACACTGCACAACAGTAAATAATATTTAAGACCTCAAATAATGGCAGCACTGCAGCAAGCCTTCAGATCAGGCCAATCGTCCTCAACAAAACCATATTTAACCTCCCAACAGGTATCATTATGCTCCAGCTCAACGTTCTTATTATATTCTGATGAAGTGTTCATGGCGATGCAGCAGGGAGGAAAGGAAATGTTGCAAGTGCATACTCTGCCAAACCCTGGGTTCCCCCCCAGATGTCTTCCTCTTTAACACAGCATACACAAGCCTCTGTTAGAATAATAGCATATTTCTTTCAACCGCTGTGTGTACATTTACAAACAAAACTACACCAGCATTTTAACATGATCTTAATAGTAATTATTGACATAGGTTTCACATGCTGAACTTTGACCTTCTCAGTTCCCTCCCTGCTTGGCATGAGCACTCTGACACTCTTTGGTCCAGACACCCTCATTTATTGGATCAACTCTACCTTGGTTTATTGTGTTAAAAAAATCAGTTGTCTTGATGACCCAAGCAATTCCATAACACACTGTGTTGTGCTTTACAAAAAGAAAAAAAACCTGTCATTAACTATTTTTACAATCACTACTGCGCAAACATTTCATCAGTTTTTCATGGATATGTTGGGGGTAGTTTTGGCTGTAAATAAAAATGATTTTAATTTTGCTGCTTACGAAAATTGCTTGCTGTTGTGAAAGATATAGCAGTACATATTCATTCTGTCTGTGCAGCAAAGTAAACTGTAGGCTATTCTGTGTGTGGTTTAAGTATGTTTTCATACTGAACAGCAAGCTCAGAAACATAGGTACAGGTTTCCTCCACAGTAACTGCTCTTTGTTTGGGTTCACGTTAAATCAGAAATCATAAAGTTTATTGCCAAGAAAGTTTGCACAAACAAGGAATTTAGCTTGGCATTCTGGTGCATGACATATAAACATGTAACCACAGTGCCGATATACAGTAAGCAGTGTAATATTTCATCTGGCTGAAATGATGACTACAGTGCCTCCAAATTTACATTTTTATGTAACTGCTAAGTGCCAAGGTGACACATCTAACTGATCAACCATTTACAATGTGCCAGTGTCTAATCAATAACAGACAAGCGCGCGTCTACACGACTATTGACGCTGCATTGGGACATTACAACAACACTGTAACCGGTTGTACCAGTTGTCACGGATAGGGCGTGAAAACGGTCATGTTCGCGGTTAAAAGCTATGTCAACCATGTCAGCAACACACACACGTTAGTAAACACAGTGAAACTGACATTAAAAGCGTTGTTATACACACAGAGAGTTATCTTACCTCTCAGTTTGTCTCTCAGGGGTCAGTGTGCGCCGTTGTGAGTGACCGCAGTAGCGCACTGCGTAGCTGCAAATGGTCCATTTTCCTGTCACTCATGGTGCGTCATCATCCAATGGCGTTCTGGGAAATGTAGTGTGGTAGTCAGAATTATTCCCTAGAAACAACATCTCACATTTGTTCCCTGTCAGCAAACCGAAATAGTCAATCCCACGGGGCATACATGAGGTAGGCGAATTATTATTAATTTCTACCATATTTTTTCTGTGTTTTATTTATGTGCCACCATTGCCATGGAAACATTTAAAATATCAAACGCTGAAATGCACTTGGTGGTATTTTATCTTTCGTCATTTTCATTCATTATTAACCTACAAAAACTGCAACTTCATGCAATATAACGTAGCTACTTTTGGTTTTATCATAACTATTTCTCAACCACGACTTAGAAAGGTGAACAGACAACTGCAGTTGTATGTAGCGTAATTAGCTGCTAGCTCAGCCGCACAATCTGACCGGTCAAGCCAAGTGGCACAACAGCAGGACTGTACAACTCTCCTGAACAAACTGCAGGGGGTGAGCAATTAGTAATGTTGTTGAGACTGTGGCGTGTTTTCTAAGTCACCACTGGGTGTCAGCAACAAGCTACGAACAGGGGAGCTGAATGACAGTAGGAGAGCACTTTATAGCACTTTATATAATTGTTTATCTGATGCAAATATGCTTGTTATCGTTGTCCCCTTTAATCTTGATGGTTTGTAGGCACAAGCAACAGTAGAAAGGGTCGAGTAATATTTGGCCCAGTTAGCTAGTTGTTGTTTATTTGTTTTTGTAATTGGCAACACCACACTAACGGCTGAATTTAGCTAACATTAACCTAGCTAACTCTGGCAGTATGTTAGCAATACCAAGTATCAGTAGTGACATTATGCCAGTAGCACTTTCAATAGTAGAAGGAGTAACAGTTAACCTAAGCACGGTAAACAAAAGTATTTTGATGTCTGTACCCAAAGTAAAAGAAGAGGCAGCCAAAGCTGAATTTCCAGCTGGACAAAGTCCCAGGTTCACACAGTGTCCAGGTTTTGGTAATGAAGGCAATATTGTTTGTGATTCTGCCACTCCACAGTTTAATTAAATGATTATCCGCAATAAAAAAAAAAGTACACTAGTTATTAATGAAAGTAATGATGGTATCAATCCGAAACATCCATCCATTTTCTACCGCTTATCCTCACAAGTCTCCAGTTCATCACAGGACACAAACAGACAGACAACCACTCACACTCACACCTACGGGCAATTTAAATTACCCAATTAACCTGATCCCCCTGCATGTTTTTGGATGGTGGGAGGAAGCTGGAGTACCTTAACCTTGTCCCAGAAAACATGAGGCTAGCATGGACCCAACAGCATTTTTTTTGAGTTTTTTTGGGGAATGAATATCATGGCCTGATCGTAAAAATAGAAAGAGGAGTGATGTAACACTAGTATTTGTGGTAGTGTAAGTGTAGCAGTAGTAACAGTAAAAGCACCAGTTGCTGGAAGGGCAGCTGTAGGAGTGGTGATAAGGGTAGCACAAACAGTTAACTGATGTTTCTAGCAGCAAATATGTTTGGCAACTGTGTTTCAGAACTGGCACAGAGTGAAGGATCACAGGAGCCAAAGTGAGTCATCCTGGCTGCTCGGGGTGCAGAGGGCAGATGCTGTTGATGCTGGTGTCCCTGCTCTGCTGGTTCCCTGCAGGTGAAACCTGTCTGCAGTGTGACCACAGGATCAGACTCCTACACGAGGACTTTATCCTGTCTGCCCCCACTGTGGACAGCCAGATTGAAATGAAAAAGATTTGTGACCATGCCTATGTGAAATACAGAGAGTCGAGCCAGGCGAGAAAGGGAGTCATTGGTGAGATCGAGACTTTGGGTTTAGCATGAAACATGGCATGAGGTGTAAATTCACATAAAAGTTTTCATACCTTATGTAAATCTAAATTATGTTCACACCACAAGGGTGTGAGATAGAAGTTTTTCCTGTTATGTGTTGTAGTGAGAAGTCAGTAAAATCAGTAAAATATTACTGTCTCACATTGCTCAGATGCCACTACACTGTACAGAGTCAGAACAGAGTACGAGAGTGAATTTCACCGCTTAAAAACTCAGCACACTGGTGAGAAACAGTATCATCACTGAGTACATTTAAATGTGATACTGTAATGTCCAGATTTTAAGGCAAAGCCCGCTTTGTTTTTGTTTTTTTGGTTTTTTTTTATAGGATCTGTTACATTTGAAGCCATTCAGATCCTGGAGAAGGGCAGGGAAATCTTAGAAAAACATTTGGACATATTTATCCATGGTAATTGGCAGGAGTAACAGCAAGTGTTCTGCACAATATGAGACAGTGCACTTGTGTAAGTTATTGCTGTGTACAAGATGCATTAATTACAGATCATTTGTTTGTCTCTCCCTCAGGATTGTGCCCCAACAAGTGTGGTAAGTTTGTTTGATCTCATCCTTGCTTCTGTGAGCACAGCATGCTCTTATGTACCATATATTTTTGAGTGCATGTGTGGTATGTTTTTCAGGGCTGCTGAAACGAAGAGTGATGGATTGTTTCTCTTGCCACTACAAGACATACATTTGTCCCTCTCCCTCTGGCCAGCAAGACTGTGCTGGTATATTTGTGATTATTTTTTTTATTTATGTGTGTGTTCACGTTGGTGAGAGGGTGGAAACACTGGGAGGGGACCATGGACACATGTCACGAGTGTGTGAATGTGTCCCTGAGGGAGGCACTGCTGCCCATCCATGTGCCCGGCTAATGAAAGAGATTATTCAAGTAATCCCGACAGGATGAATGAAGTATCTCTTTTTTCTCTCTTCACAACCTTTCTCCAGAGTACTCAGTGCAGGCTGAGGAGGGAGGTCAGGCAGTGTTGAACTGCTTCCTCCCATGGCATCATCTTCTGATGGGAAGACCAGAGTACCACTACTCCTGGGCCCCCGGAGTGCCAGGAACTGAAAAGGTCTCTTTGCCATCACTGGCTTTTTTTTTAACGTAACATAAGCAAGTCCCTAAACACTTTAAAACCATACTTCCTGATCGTCATTACATTCTGTTCCTCATTTAGCTGTACTGTCATTATAAATGTGCAAATTTATTCACAGCCACCACAACTTACAACTGTCACTTCCCTGTGTGTGTATGTGTGTGTGTGTGTGCAGCTAAACGAGAGTGACTTTAAAGTCTTGGTAGTGACAGACGAGTCATCCGTGGTCTTAAATCAGCTGCGTATGGAGGAACAAGGAACGTATCGCTGCTCCCTGCAGGGCCGAAGTGGAACCGTCTTCTCCCGAATCACGTTCCTTCTCACTGGTAGAGTACAGCCCTGGCAAATGTGACATCAGAGAAAAACTGACAGATAATTCAACGGGCAAAAGGCAACATCTGCCACACAAGAGAACAAACGCACAATTGGCAATAAGTAAATTACTTTTTTCAACACTTTTTTAAGAGATCCCAAGCTAAATTAGAGACACAGCAGTTAATATCAAACATGTTCAAAAGATAAACTAGACTTCTTATTAGTTATTGCATATGTGTGTCTTTATTTGTGGCTAGTGTCTGTGGGATGGATGCAGGGTGTGTCAATTGGGTTGGTGGTTTTTCTCTTTTCTTTTGTCACTTTGTGGGTTTTTTAGCGTTTCATGTAGGGTGTCCTCACATGTATATGTTGCTTATTGCTGTATGCCTTTTAATATAAAGCACATTGGGTTTACCTCTAAATTAATCTAAAACAAATCTTCCCTGAGGGCAAGCCTTTTGTAAAGGGAGTCAGAGGGTTACTGCTTAGCCATTTAAGACAAATTAAAAGGTGTGACGTCCTGTCTCTTTATATTTTCCTCTACACAAACATTGTGCTACAGCTATACAGTAGTAGCTCATCTCTGTTGTTTCCATCCTTCACAGTCGCCCCTTTGCCTGAGCAATCTCAGCGACCCGTCATCACTCTGCCCTCTCTGCCTCATGGAGACAACCACTCACCTTTTCAACCTACCACGGACCTGTTGGTGCCAGTCATTGCCATGGTTACTGCTCTGAGTCTGGCAGCGAGCGTCTGCCTCACAGTCGTCCTGGGGTGAGAGACAATATGTGGGTGGAGGACTGGAGGTTAGCAGGAAGGGGTGGATGTAAAAGTGCATGACAAACTAAATGATGCAAGATGAAGGAAGTGGTCAGGTAGTCATATAGTTTCAAGAGTGCATCATGATTTATGAAGCCTCGGTATATGCTGTATAAAAGGTTTATTGTTTACAACTGAACCAATTCTGTTGTTCAGCTGTTTTGTCTGAAAGTATCATCACATTTTCCAGGAAGTGATGCCACTTACTTCAGCACAAAAATCAACAGGTGTTAATTTAGATGGATAAGGTTTTTCTGCCCTTAGTAATAATAATAATAATACATTATTAAGGGCAAAATGCATTTCTATATTTCTATTTATTTCTAAGTTCTCCAAGACACGTTACATTTAAGGTACATGAAAACATTTAAAAGAACACTTAAAACAGTAAAAACAGGGACATAAAAGCAAATTATTCATTTGTTAAAAACAATCCAGAAGAGGTGTGTTTTTGTGAGTGTTTTGAATGTTGGTAGGTGTTTGTGTTTAAAATGTGCATTGCTATGCTTGGGATCTTTGTAGAATGATGATGAGTCATAGGCGAGTCCCAGAGGAGCCGAGGAGAAGGAGGACGGAGGGAAAATACATGCAAAATGCTGTGTTATGAAGATTCACAGTAAAGACACACTTCACTTTTACTCACTTCAGGTTGAGCATTTTTCTCTCACTTTCTAAATAAATTTCCCAGCCAAGTTAAGTCTAAAAATGACACGGAAGTGAGAAAACATGTAAATGTACATGTAAATGAGGCCAAAATGAAGCATAAAGGTTGTCCAAATATTTTTGATTATTTTAGTTTTTATTTAACTAGGATTATAATGTGAATCATGGCGAATCAACACAGATATCTCACCCATAAAACACAAAGTTTGTGTTGTAATAAACCAGAGTGCATAAAACAGACACTAAAACACACCCACTAAAAATCCCCCTGAAACCCTCAACTTTCCGTAACATTAAGCCGCAGCTTGCCAGAGCACATCAATGATGTGACCCCAGCAGGGTCACGTTCCCCCCTAAATGGAGTGATGGCGGTGTCACGTGGGTGTTTATGAGAGGAATCAGGGATGAGGTAAATCTCGCAGCTTAGTGTTTTTTTTTCCCAGAGATTAATAGCTCCAGCCATCCAATTAATCCTGGATAATCCCCCTCTGGGTGGACGGGGGAGACGTAGAGGGGTAAAAGCTAGCAGCAGATGTTTTCATCAGGGTTTCTTTTAATGTTTATTTACCTATACAGTATATTCAGTCAGAAAGAGTAAAGGGAACTTTTTCTTTCATTACCTATCATGTTCTCTTTGTTTTGAAGTACTTCTCTCTGCCCAAGTTCTGTCATAATCTCCACCACCTCCTCGTCATCAACAGTACACGTCAGTCACGTGTCATATTTCATTTGTCATGGCTTTTTCTATTGTCAGCACCTACGTGTAGTTCGCTGTTGATATAAAAGGCAAACTTCCTGCATTAGGACAATAATAAGTCATCAGCGTCTCTCTGCATTTCCTCAGGCCAGACATGAGACGTTGTCTGATACTTTGCCAACCTGATGTGCTAACATAGGACAGATGATGATCTGAACCAAATGAAAATAAAAAGCAAGTGACTTGCTGGTGTACAAGTCATCATATACAGGAATTAAGTGCTGGAGTCACCTCTGAAATCACTGATTATTTTCAGGGTAATTTCTGGTAAACATTTAGATTTGGTGGAAGTCAATTTGGGTAAAGAGCCATGACAAATGTAACAGAGGCTGTGATGATGCGGTGTGTGTGTGTGTGTGTGTGTGTGTGTGTGTGTGTGTGGAGATGTTGATGTCTGCATGGCGACAGGATGTGTTTGTGCTGCTGTATCCTGTCGGGCTGCTGAGATGGGGGCGAATGTTGAAAAAAGAAACCATTTTTTAAGACTCCCTCACACAGAGTGGGCTCGTACAGTATGTGTGTGTTCAAGCCTAAAGTGCAGGTTGAGGCTTCGGTAAATGCAGGCTCAGCGGCTCTGCTGACAGCCATGGTGAATTGTGTACCAGTGTGTGGATTGAAATCGCAGCCTCAGCAGTGGGAGAGCATGACCAAGTGGGAGTGCTGCTGAGAGGCCAGCAGGCAGTGGTGAGGGGGGGAGAGGGGAAGTGGGAATGTCAAGAAAGTGGAGTCAGAGGATAGAGTGGGAGGGCAGAGAAATTTTAACGTGGGTTATGAGGAAATGGAGACATCAGAATACACTGCGATATAAAATATCCCGTACTGCATATAAAGTATGTTTCTCTGTGGCTGATAGGACTGTGAGTGTCCTGTATCCAGGGGTGCAAAGATGTCTCAACTGGGATTACTGAGTATTGCTACATTAAAAAAAAAAGAATTTGGACAACTAGTATTGAAAATTACTCAAGTGAAATGTCAGGAAACATGCCCTTGAGATGTACTTAGATTATATCTTATATGTGTTTTAATGCTTTATGATATTAGTATTATTACTTTATGTAGTTTATTTAAAAACATCCTTTTGTCATTGTTGGTTAAGTGTTGAACAATACAAAATGAATCCCTTTTATCAGAAATGTGGACAAAGCTGTCACCCACAAGTGGTGTCACATTTTGATCAAATATTACTCC
This sequence comes from Synanceia verrucosa, assembly GCA_029721515.1. Taxonomy (NCBI): domain Eukaryota; kingdom Metazoa; phylum Chordata; class Actinopteri; order Perciformes; family Synanceiidae; genus Synanceia; species Synanceia verrucosa. Next base: position 17,466,217 of record CM056551.1, on the reverse strand, counting down.
ATCTCCTATTCCCAACTGTGATTCCCATCTTCAACAAGGCCACAGACTAATATGTAAATCAAGTTTTATAGAAACATGGAGGTTCATGAAAAATCCCAACAATCACAGAAATAAACTGAGGAGATTCGCGGCCAATGAGGCATCCTGTCTATAACCACTGAAGCATGTAAACACCTCTCAAACCCCTTACAAAGAACTGTGTAATCATTAAAGACGACTGGCCTTTTGAGTTTAATAGTTTAACTGAGGGATGATCAGTCTTTCTACCTAATTGCCTTAAGAGAAAAGAGGATCACTGTAAACATCAATGGAATACACTTTGTATTGTGTTTGCTTCATTTCAGTTTCTGTCTTTTCTTGTTGAGCACAATAGTCAGCAGTTTGCTCAAAGGATCCTGGAAGTCTGTTAATAAATATAAATATTATAAAAAATAAATATTATTTAAATATTCTTTTCAACAATCCCACAAGAAAAAATATTTTTTCTTATAGGTATACATAATTATGTGTGTAGCCCAAATGTGATCTTAGTCCTCTGTGCCTCCATTGTTGTCCATTGATAATCCATATTGTGATGAACTAGCACTGCCATTTATTCATGTTCACATTAACATTTACGAGCTGTATGAGGAAATTACTGAGCCCCTTTAAAATATTTAAGTATGTATTTTTGGCTGTTTTTCATTTGTTGACCTCTAATTTTAAGTAAAATGTACTCAAGGTGCAAATGTTTTTAATAAGTTATTCTCCAGCTCGTCCATGTGCAAAATGAAACTTGTATGTGAATTAAAACCATAACTGGCACAGGCCTAAATCCTCATTAGATGCATCATTGCAGTCAATATATCAACCAGTCTGTGCAGCTGCTTTATTTGAGGCAGGGATTTTATTGTTTTGCAGTGTAATAGACAATAATTGAGAAGAAAGATACAAATAGGCCCAGCATTTCCCAGCAGAGCATCAATAAAGCAATTCACTCCTGTTCTGGTATTTTACCAGGGTCACATTTGACTTTTCCGCATGGTGAAAAAGCAACAAACAAAGGGAGACTGAGAGGAAAGTGTGACTGGAGTGTGACATCTGCATGGTGCATGAAAACGGAGGCTGTAGAGGAGCTCAGGAACTGAACTGAGGTCTGCTGTTTCAGTACAGGGCTGGCTTTTAACTCGGCATCGCGTCATTCAACATAAAAACACGGGATAACCCCTAACAACCACGTGCGCGATGGAAAGTGACTCGACGTCAGTGTCCATATGAGGAGTGACGGCCAGACCATATATGGTCGTTCCGCCTGTGACGTTCCTTCTGTGGAAACAGGGGCGGGGCCGAGGCGATACCTCCCCCTCCACCTCCAGCTGTTATCAATGAACAAGTGAAACTCTCCATGTAAAGCTGATTTTAACAGACCTGATGGAGCGCTCAAGTGCTCTGCATGTTCTGTAGATTTTAAAACTGTCTCCAAAACTGCCTAAAATTCTCAAAGAAAACACATTTATTTTTTGTATTATTTTACATATTTAGTTGCCAAGTTTATTATCTATTACTTTTTTCCTTATTTTCTTAAATACACTTTTTTTCCAGCCATGACTTCAAACAGTGAGCCTTTGGAAATAACTGGCAATGAGCTGGTTCACATACTCAGGACCCCCCGGGAGCAGTACACCTCTGCAGGGTGTGTGGTCCTGGACTGCAGACCTTTCCTCGAGTTTTCTTTTGCTCACATTTGCGAGTCCCGGAACGTCAACTGGAACTCGATGCTGCGTCGCAGATCCAAGAGCTCGGTGGTGGCTCTGGAGTGGCTCATTCCGGACAAGGCGCTGCTGGGCCGGCTGCGGCGCGCCGACTTCTCCCCGGTGGTGGTGGTGGTGGATGAAAGCAGCCGCTCTGTGGCCGAGCTGAAGGCAGAGAGCGTGGCCCAGATGCTGCTCACCGCCCTGCAAAACGAAGTTCACACGCACATCTGCTTTCTACAAGGTAATGAGCCGTTTCCAGGTTTTACGCACCAAAATGTGTCATTTCAGGCCACTCTTGCAATTGAGTTTTTGACCAAAAATAATTACTAATTTTAACATTTTAGCTTCCGTTTTGACTCAAATCTGTGCAGTTAGTCTATAATAACCTATATTTAGTATAGCTTGTGCATACAGTTTTTTACAGTGTTTACCACGTCATTATTAAGGGTGCATACATAACACATTTTTAAGGAGGCCTTTGGTGGCTTATAGCTAATACTATGTGACCTCCATTTAGGTGGATTTGAGGGATTTTCAGAGGCCCATCCAGAGCTATGTTACAGCTCAGCCATCAGTCTGCTCTCTACGGTGGAACCAGAGCCAGCAGTTACTGGTAGGAGGACACCAGCATATGATCAGGTAAGAATGTGACTTTCATAAGTATCAACAGACAATACATGATGAAATACAATGTCTTTAGGTAGGCTAAATGAAAAATGTGTGGAGTAAAACAACAAACTGTATAGTTATTATATGATTTTTATAAATTGCAGGATGGTCCAGTGGAGCTGCTGCCCTTCCTCTTTTTGGGCAGTGCCATCCACTCATCCCGCAGAGAAACCCTGGCAGCAGCAGGCATCACAGCTGTGCTCAACGTTTCCTCCACATGTCCTAACTTCTATGAAGGGGAGCTTCAGTACCTGCGGCTCACTGTGGAGGACAGCCTGGCTGCTGACATCAGAGCCTGCTTCTCCACAGCCATCAGCTTCATTGGTGAGAGCTCCCAACCTGTGTAAAGTGATGTAACAACATCAGTAGACCAAACACATAATGAACTAGTCTGAGTCTTATTCATCTTTAAACAGTCTTGAAAAAAAATAATATATCCAAAACATCCCTCTAAGCAGCTTGTACATTATAATCCACTCTGCAGCCCAGATTTATGGACCAACAGTCCATAGAGTAATAGTGTGATTACAAAACAACTGGATTAAGCTGCACAAGATGGGAAATTTAAAAACATGTTAGGAGTAGACAACAATATTTATGTAACCTATTCTCTAATGGTGAATAAATGGCTGTATTTTAATTTGTAGTAGATTGTTCCATTTCTTTGTATTTCTGCCTGTAAAACATTCTCAGTGATGTCAGAGTAACTGACGTCTGGTCTCTTTCCTCTCCGCCTACAGACTCGGTGAAGCAGAGCGGTGGTCGGGTGCTGGTGCACTGCCAGGCAGGTATCTCACGCTCTGCCACCATCTGCCTGGCTTACCTCATGCACACTCAGCGTGTCAGGCTGGAAGAGGCCTTTGACTTCGTGAAGCAGCGACGTCAGGTCATCTCCCCCAACCTGGCTTTCATGGGACAGCTGTTGCAGTTTGAGACTGATGTGCTCTGCCAGGGATGAAGAGGCAGGACATTTACACTGAGCTGGACTCAGAGCATTACCAGGACTGGTTTGTGCAAATGCTACTTGTACTGCTGGCATCGCACAGCTCCTACTTTCAGGAGAAACTGACAAACAGCAGTTGGCAAATTGAAACTGTTATAATACTGAGTCAGCGTGTTGCAGCAGCTGTGACGTTTATACTGGGGTTGGGGCGGTTTGACTTATGTGCCTGATCAGTTACGGGGCCTCTTTTATTTTCATTCTGATGGTCATTCCTTCACATTTACAACCACTGTGACATGTCTTTATGAGACGACGCTGTGTTGCAACTACTTGAGGCAATACTGGAGGAATCTCAAGTTTTATTGTCTAATCTGAAAAATGCAAAACTGCTGTTGGCGTCACATGATTCTGTATCCTGAGATAGATTATATTTGATACACTCAAGCTGGAAGAAGTTGTTTTAATTATGTAGATAGATTTTTTTTTAAATTTATTATTTGATCAATTGTTATACAGTTGTACACTGCAAAAAATGAAATCTTGCCAAGAATAGTTGTCTTATTTTAAGTTAAATTATGCCTATGCAAATTTCAGACAATATCACTTAGAACAAAATGTACACTAAGATGGAGGGCCTGGCAGATTTTTTTTTTTTTTTTGCTTAATTCAAGCAAAAATGCTTGGTCCATTGGCAGATTTTTTTTTTTGAATGCCAATGGACCAAGTGAAAATCGGCTCAACAAGATTTCTTAAAATAAGACAATTTCTGAGAAACAAGGCCCTCCATCTTAGTGTACATATTCTTCTAAGTGATATTGTCTGAAATTAAGTGCATATACATAATTTAACTTGAAATAAGACAAATATTCTTGGCAAGATTTAATTTTTTTGCAGTGTAGGAGTATTATTGTCTATTACCGCACTTTAAAATTGGGCTGATTCCCACTGTTTGTTTTTTTTTTCCACTAAATTAAAAACATGCTGGAGGGCCTGTTTACTCTGTATAATGTCCTTATTTCATACATGCTGTGACACAAAGACTTGTTCAATATATGGTCCACATTCCAAATGCATAAATTCACACACTGACCTTGCTGCTCTCCTTCCTGCTAGACCAGAAATTATTAGAGCATTTTGGATTAGCCACAGTGAATGGGTTTTACAGTCTACAGACCTCTTCGACCTCAACAGCCACTGACAGAAAGTCCACATCCACTCACTCAGGTTGCAAGAACAAATTTTTGTCACAAGGATTTTTTAAATAATGTGAGTACATTTGAAAGAGACCAGAAAGCCATAAAGGGCATTTCTAATCAGGAAGTTTGGAAAGTCAGCTAGAAAAATCCTCCCATAGACTGTTAGTCCCACCAGCATGCCAACAATGTATTCCTCTTTATTTTTATCACCCTCAATAATCTGTAATCAAATATGTCAACGGCTGTCAGATGACACTAATGTCACAACATCAGACACGGTTCACTAACCTTATTTCATCATGAGTAAAGGTCTCTGTGAATTTCCATTCAACACAGAGCAAATGAACACTGAATTGTAATGAATGAATTTAAACCAAACAGACAGAGATGAACTACTAATCACTCATTAAGGACCAGCTGCCACCACTACTGCAACCTGTGATGCTTATCATGCCACCCATGCTCCTGTTGTAGCCAGAGCTAAAATAATCCACTTCCCCTCATTTACCAGTATCCATTGCCCAAAATGTACACTAAGGTAACTGCTACAGTCACCTTCCTCCTGCCATTGGCCTAAGTTTTAAGTCAGACTTTGCTTCATCTGAAACCCAGAAAAATAACAATAAATAATAATTTGTTCTTGTTTATGTCTGTTTAGACTTTCACTGACACATTCAGTTTACAACATTTAAAAGTTTTACGGAGAGTATGACTAATTTTAATGGATATTTCCATCAAGTGTAGCCCTCAGTTACATGTTGTTCCCCTTCATCTGCAGGTCACAATATGCAGTATGCATCCATTTATTCTAATGTAGATCCATGGTCAATTAAATAAAGGCACATTTTTTTACTGTAAATCTGTTCCATTTTTCCATAGGTCAATACCTTGTTCTTTTCTATAAACGTTATTGAAATGAAACCAGAACAAAGCTGATATGAGCTCTGTTTTAGTGCATTTAGTCTGATAGACTGTACAGGCGGTGGAAAATGACAAAGTACTTTCACAGTGCCATTTGGAGGCTTTACATTATTGTTATTTTTACTCCACAACATAAATTTAGACCAGTTAATTTTCAAAACGAGATTTTATATTAAAAGCATATGTTTATAAAACGCAACATATTGTCTGTTTGGGGCTTCTTGTCATGTTTAGGATATATATAAGTTGTTAGCAGTTCCACTGAAGAGTGATTTATTCTCTAAATGTAATATATTTTACAAAAAAAAAAATTGTCAGTAGGATTTTAACAAGAATGCCACTTGTAATGATGTTTCTCTACATTGTAGCCTACATTGCTGTGGAGGATCCAAGTACACTTCCAACACTGTGGTGAGTTTCAAATGAAAAATCCACTGAATCATCCCCAAAACAATCAGCAGAGGATATTCATAGTGGGACAGTGCTCTCTAGTGACAACTTTTGAAATTTTCAGAAATCAAGATGATTCAGAAGCATCCAGCAGATGACGCCAGCAGACTGTTAAGTGTGGCCGAAATAACAAAGAAAAGCCACAACTCTCTCTCTCTCTCTCTCTCTCTCTCACACACACACACACACACACACACACTTCCTATCATCTCACTTGGTCATTAATTTATCACTGGTCACGTTTCAACATCTCTGTCATCTCTTTAGTCACTTCCTCGTCAGTCAGTCAGGCCTCCTAATGAAAACAGACTCAAACCGTTTTTCACATTTTTTCACACCATTGTCAGAATCGATCACATTACATATTCATGTTACATTAGGCTGCAGTACCTCTGATGTGTCTGCTATATGCAGGTCCGTTTGTGTGAGCGTGTGCCTGCCTCTGTACAAAAAAAGGAGCGTGGGAGATTAGGGATTTGCACAACGATCACACTTACAGTATTTGCCATTCACAGCTGAGGACTGTGTCACTCAAATAAGAAATCCCATTTGGAGAAAACTGCTAACAGATTATAAGAGCAATATGTGTGGTATTGTTTGCTGGGGAATTACAGTGTGGTGATATAACACCACACACACACACACACACACACACACACACACACACACACACACATGGCACACACCAGCCGCAGAACTGTCATCTTTACAAATGCAGTCAGGAAAATTACCGTGTGACCATCTGGGAGAACTCCCTGTAATTGTTTGTAGGTTATACACTTTCACACTTGTAATGCTATACCTCTGAGGACCTGCACTGATTTAATGCATTCTGATGAGTCCAGTGAAAGGGGAAATGAGAATATGAACAGATATAAACTAAGATATAACTATGTACACTGATCAGGCAAATCAGCACCTCCAAATCTGAGGCCATGGTCCTCAGTCGGAAAAGGGTGGAGTGCTCTCTCCAGGTCGGAGAGGAGATCCTGCCCCAGGTGGAGGATTTTAAGTATCTTGGGTTTTTGTTCACGAGTGAGGGAAGAATGGAGGGGCTCAGAGTAGAGCCTTTGCTCCTCCACATTGAGAGGAGCCAGATGTGGTGGCTCGGGCATCTGGTCAGGATGCCTCCCTGGTGAGGTATGTCCCAACGGCAGGAGGCCCCAGGGATGACCCAGGACATGCTGGAGAGACTATGTCTCCCAGCTGGCCTGGGAACGCCTTGGGATCACAGGCCAGGGATGGATGGATGGATGGATGGATGAATGGACATAACATTATGACCACCTCCTAATATTGTGATGGTCCCACTTTTCTGCTTAAACAGTCCCAAACACAACAAACTGCTCTGTGTGTTCTGACTCCTTTCTATCACAACCAGCATTAACTTTTCTGGACTGTTGGATCAGACCACCAGGACCAGCCTTCACTCCCCTCCAGTGATCCTTGTCCTCTCATGAACATGTCTCTGGTTCACCACTGGTCCTTCCTTGGACCACTTTTGATAGATCCTGACCACTGCAGACCAGGAACAGCCCACCAGAGCTGCAGTTCTGGAAATGAACTCATCCAGTCCTCTAGACATCACTGTTTGGTTCTTGTCAAGCTCACTCAGATCCTGATGCTGGAACATTTTTCCTGCTTCTAACATCAACTCTGAGGACAAAATAATGATGATGAAGAGACAATCAGTGTTCGTCACTTCACTGCCAGTGGTCATAATGTTATATCTGATCTGTGTATAACAACCCCAACCAGTATCTCTACTTACTCTAAATTCTCTTCCAGTTTTGACCCTAAAATCAAATCTTTGCCAACCTGAATTTCCCCAGCTTCTGAACTCTCAATTTCTAAAACTCAAACCAGTCCTCACAAAGGTAGAGGTGGATGAGCACATTGGCTCAGTAAACAGGAGGCAGAAGGAAGGAAGCCAATAACTCAGAAAAAGGTCTGAGTTGAAAGCATCCAAAGGGCAGGTACTGTGCTGTAATTGATTTGGACCTGAACCATCATGTGCATTGACTCCTGCCACAAATCTGCAGTGTGCTGATCTGCAGTTATCTGGCACTCATCTGGGAAACTGTCTTTTAAGAAAATTTATCTCCATTTTTTCTTAGTTGTGTTAAATCTGACTGTACCAAGAGACTCCAGGAAGTGTTTGGAGTAAAATAAAGTTTTCTTAAAGAGTGGATGCTCCTTTTTTCAGACCCAGTGCAAACACTCTCAGCATGGATATCAAGTGAGACTCACTAATCCACTGTTTGTGATCCATGACTGAAGAATTTCCTTGAGGGTTGTGTACTATGTATGTCTATGTGTATATATCACATGCTCTTACACAACAAACACTTCAAAAGCGGCGTGCTGTGCACTGAATGCTGTGTGCTGTTCGTTCTCTATAACCTTGGCATCTTTGACACACCCCTCTCCCCCAGAATGCATTTTCAGCGTGTTACTAAGCACGGCTCACCCATGGAAACAGAGACACTTGATTGGAGTGTACTCTCCCGCTAAAAGCTTTATTCTCTTTCCCTTTATATTTAGAATGTGTAGCGTGCAGAAAATGTACAAACCATTATTGGCTGCTGCTGCAGGTCACACAATCAGAGAGCACGGCTTCCAATTGTAATTCCATGGGTGGCTAGCTGGGTTTCTCTGTCATTAAAGCAGCATGTGTGGGGGATGCACTCCAAAAACAAAGTAAACAGGACCACCTACCCACACACCATTCATAAGATAGTGTGTGTAGGCTGGCAAATGTGTGTGTGTGTTGCTTGTTTGTGTGAGTTCATATCACAGAGGCCACCTACCTACTTTAAAAACAATGGGATAGACTCAGTGTGGTTTATGGCTGAGTAAAACAGCAGCATGACGTAGGTTTCAATCCATAAGTGAACCATCAGACACTTGATCTTAAGTAGACAGCATATCCTGAGGGGTGCCTGTGCTGCATCTAGAGGGGATGAAGTGCTGCAGGGTGCATAATGCAGAAGGGATTTAAACAGAAGTCAAGTGATGACGTAAATGCATGAACACAGAAAGCAAGTGGACTTATACCTACCCATATATAAGGCTATGGGGTTGAGGGGTAAGGGTGCACTGTCAGTTTTAAGGGCAAGGTGGCTGAGCATGAGGAGACTTTATAATTTCCCTAGACCATAATTCATGAGGAAATGATTCACTTTTATTGCAGCGTTTATGTGACGCTTGTAATTACCAGCTTCTGTGCAAAATCTGACTACCTCCAGTTTAAAGCATCAATAATTTATCAAGCCCCCTGACAGAGATCATTTCTCAGAATGAGGGATTTATTTTTATTGAAAAGTCTACACTTTTACCACTATGACTACTTCCTCACAATTGAGTCCTTAAAGGTGCTCAAGCAATCTGCGTTAAGGAGGTACAGCAGACTAGACAGAATCAAAGAACAGGCGTGTGGCCAGGTTGTGTAGCTGTACAATGTGAGTATCAATGCCCGTCAATAAGACCTCCAGCTGCTGCGGTGAGTACGTTTATGGGCCCTAAATTACTGGAGTTGTTGGAGGTTACATGGAAACTGGTGTGAAGTATAAAGTGTATAAAGATTCAGAGATCACACATGCTTTCTAATTGAAAAGCATCGATCAGCCAAATGTGCTGTGCCACATATTGAAGGGGGTGATGATGATGATGATGATGATGACTGAGGAGCTTTAAAAAGCGCAGGAGTCCCTGGAATGAAACTAATGTTTCTTGTAAAGCAGATGGCATCAGCTCAGTACTCTCAGCTGGACACCTCAGCGCCCCGTGGAGTTAATTGACCGAAGCAGTGCCACCCAACAAGCCATTTCTAATAGAACTGCGCTGGTCGAGCCGCTTATACATTTAATGTGTGAGGGAAGGGGGTGGGGGTGTCTACAGGCACAGAAGAGCAAAAGTAAGGATCTCATGACGCCCACAGCTCTACAATGACATCACCGGGTCTAAAAAGAAGCGCAAGAGGGACATGGGAGGCACCCCACTCATTTCGTTGTAAGATCCTGTTCACATGGAGATGCTGCTGCGCATCTGCGAGGACGCCTGTGATGTGCGCCAGCGGAGCGGCTGTATCCTGGTATTTCAGTGAACTTCTGTGGAAACAGAAGCAAAAAGGACCCGAGGAGCAGCTCCTGAGAAGTGCAGACTGAATCTGATCTGCGGGGATCGTTTCACTCTGGAGGAAACGACGCGTTTTGACTTCATGCATGACGCGCAGAGCTGGAGAGCTTGAGGTTAACTTTGACTTTTCTGTTGTTCGATTGACTGGAAACGCCGCAACCAGCCAGGCTATCCCTCGCAGATAAACATTCGTGTCTTTTTAATTAGCAAATCACTGTAAATGTTGCATCGTAAGTTTATTTCTCTTTATCGAAACCATTCTGTGTTCAGATGAGACTGACAGTTATACGCGCGTCTCCAAATGAGGACGCACGGAGATCGCGCAGAGGGCGAGATGATTTAGTCTTATCCGATCTCTTATATTCAGTGTCACTTCGCTCTAAATGACCCTGAAATATGTAATTATAAACTGAATCTGTTAATCTTTATGACGGGACTTAATCCACTGAGAAAAAAGGGACCAAACTTCGTGCGCTAAAGAAATTCATTTTTTTGGGGTCATTATTGTAACTCTGAAAAGGTCGGTGCACAGCATTCGGCGTCGCTTTTTTGTTTTTGTTTACATTTTTTTAATCAGTTCTACAAAGTAGACTAGTATTGTTTTAATTGAAAAGCAGTGATCCGTGTCTTGACGCATTGCCCAGGGACTGTTTTGAATGCTTAAAATGGACTTGGAAGAGCTGCCGTGGAGGATGCAAGAGATCTATCGTTTGGAAACAACACAGGGACAAACCGAGAGAAACTGAGGTAAATGTAATATAAGTTATATTTAATTATAATAGTATGTATTATTTCAAATGTGGTCTTTTATTGCGAAAAGGCATTGTCTGATAATCTCATTACGCAACTATTAAAACACAATGAAATATATTTTAGAAACATATTATTCAGTGAACAAACATATATTTTCTTGTCTATAAAGACTCCTGCTAAATCCATGGCCGTGGTTCTGGAGAACGGCTGCTCCATGGAGCTGAGCGCCTGGAACAGCAGTGTGAGCAGCGCAGGAGGCTCTGCGCCCTGCAACCAGAGCATCCTGAAGCTCGCCCCTTACTCCCCTGAAGCCACGGCGGCCTTTGCCACCGCCATAACCTTGATGGTCCTCTTCACTATCGTGGGGAACATCATGGTCATCATCGCTGTCCTGACCAGCAGGGCTCTCCGGGGACCGCAGAATCTCTTCTTAGTGTCACTGGCCGCTGCGGACATATTAGTGGCCACACTCATCATCCCCTTTTCTCTGGCCAATGAACTGCTCGGCTACTGGTACTTCAAGTCTCTGTGGTGTGAGATCTACCTGGCGCTGGACGTGCTGTTCTGCACCTCCTCCATCGTGCACTTGTGCGCCATCTCACTGGACCGCTACCTGTCGATTTCCAGAGTTACTTACGGACGTCAGCGGACTCCCAAGCGCATCAAAGCCGCTATTGTGGTGGTGTGGCTCATCTCTGCCATCATTTCCTTCCCTCCCCTGCTCTCACTGAACAAAAGCGAGGGAGGGGAAGATGGGAGTGAGAGGGGACCTCAGTGCCAGCTGAATGGTGAGCGCTGGTACATCCTTTACTCCACCATCGGCTCCTTCTTTGCTCCGTGCGTCATCATGATCCTGGTCTACATAAGAATTTACCAAATTGCCAAACAGAGGACGCGCTGCCCACCTGGAGAGCCCAGGAAGGATGGGGTTGGCAGTGCTACACCATGTCAGCCCCCACGACGTGTACAAGCCAATGGTAAGGATAATGAAGAAAACACACCCCCTTCATCGAACAAAACCTCCAATGCCAGACCCCCCACTCTCGCCATCACTCCTTCTCCTTCCCCAGGAGAGACTCAAACCTCCCAGAATCCCATCTCCAATAACCTCCTGCAACCTCCATCCCCTTCTTCAGCCGTGACCCCTGTCATTACCCCCCTTGAGACCTCTCCTCATGGCCCCTCTGCTCCCTGCTCTCAGCCTCAGTCAGACCCTGCCAAGACTAAAGAGAAGGGGAAGAAGGGCAAGCGGCAGGGATGGAATAAAGCTGACAACAACAATGGTGACAGTTCGAGCACAGAGAGCGATATGGAGCACAGTTTAGGAGGAGGACGATGTAGTGCCAGCATGCCAGGGTCACCTGCAGGAGGTGGGGTCCACTCCCCTGCCTCAGTCAAGCGGTACCGTGACATGATCGCCACTTCAAAGGGTTCCCGGCTGGTGCCAGGGAGGAAGTCAAAAGCAGAGACCACTCCTGGAGCAGCGAGGCGTAAAGCAATGGTCAACAGAGAGAAACGTTTCACATTTGTTCTGGCGGTGGTCATCGGCGTCTTTGTGGTGTGCTGGTTCCCCTTCTTCTTCTCCTACTCTCTGCAGGCAGTGTGCCCGAAGACGTGCGCCATCCCTGGTCCACTCTTTACGTTTTTCTTCTGGATCGGTTACTGCAACTCCTCACTCAACCCAGTCATATACACTATCTTCAACAAAGACTTCAGGAAGGCCTTCAAGAAGATACTGTGCAGAAGCACCAAGGGTACTTTCTTTTAGCGAACAAAAATCCACTGTACAGGACATGGACATAAAAACATGCTGTTTCTGAGGCATATCAAAAAATCACTCATTTCCATTTTTTCAGAACACTCAAAGGGCTGTTTAAAAAATACGTTGAACTGTGGAAATTCCAGCATAAAATTCAGAACTGAGAGACACTCTTTACAGCCACAGTGAGCCCAAACAGGCGACTCGGACTGTGAAATTTGCAGCAGACACACACAGACATTTGTACAGGGTGCAGAATCAAAACAGGACATGGAATAGAGGCAGCATTTGACACTTAATTGCATCACACTCCAGTATTGCTGGCAAGATTTTGATTGCAATGTCTATCTCCATATCACATTGAAGAATGGATAATGCTGAAACACACTGGGGGATGCAGGAAAACTGTGGAGAGAGAACTCCTCAATACGAAGAGTTTAATGTATAATATATAAGGTTTTGTAGTTATTAATACTCCTGGAATAACGGGGAAAAAAACAAGTATAAAGAAGGAAAAGTGACCTTAGATCCCTGTCAGCCTAGGGAGATGTATTTATCAATAAGAGCACAAGGAGCACACAAGGTTAGTGGTGATTTCTTACGTCTGCAGTCTTCATCTGCCCAGCTGCAGGGAGAACATGTGTTCCTCGATTTTTATCTCGAAGGGCAACAATAAAAGATTTCAAATGTGAAAGCACAGACAAGGGCGCCCTTTCAAACTGAACTTACGGGCAATTGTGAGTAAAGCCTGCACGTCATACACCTTGCTCTTGGCTCAGTGTGGGTCATAATGGACACTCAGGTTGTTTGTAACGACATTCTCGGCTTTTGCCTTTCATGAATATGATTTAGAAGAGCATGTGTGTTACCGAGATGTAAACGTAAGGTTATATGACCCTCCTCATTGTCTGTTTCCTGCTTTTTTAACATGACGTGGACTATGACACTAATGGACTGGACTGAGCGGTCCTTCTGATGAACTCAGTATTTGGACATTTAAGAAGCGATCAAAACTGTTGTTAGCCTCTTGAAAGTGTTTCAGAGGTTATTCACAATACATAACGGGAGGTGCATCTGCTGAAGACTGACAAATAAACTAGACGCTTGTTATTCAACATTGTTTTCCAGAAACGGAGGTCGACATTTACATTGCCTATAAAGGACAGAAGAACAATTATGTATAATGTTACTCCTAATTACGCCTACATGGGTTATTCTGAGAACCATTTGGCTGAGTCACTCTTTACCAATGCCTCTGGCACATCATCGCCTGCAGTGGACCTCAACATAGCACATTTGGTCTGTAGCTGAAAGGCAAGAGTGTGAATGGTACATTTATTTTTCTCACCATGAGACCGAGGCTCTGTCCGCTTCCTCGACAAAAAAAAAAGAAAAGAAAAAGAAAATGCCTGTAACTGTGACCAGCGGCACACAGGCTTATTGACTCAATGGGGCAAGGGCTGTCAGCAGCAACACTTCAATTTACTAAATCTGCTGACCTGTATGTGTGTGTGTGTGTGTGTGTGTGTGTGTGCGTGTGTGTGTGTGTGTGTGTGTGTGTGTGTGTGTGTTGATGTTAGTGTTTTTTCCTGTAGCGTCAGTGCCTCCTCTGGCTGTTACATACTACAGAACTACTATAATGTTGATGAGAATTAAGTCCAGATTTTTTGGTGCAGGCTCCACTTTGTGAATGTTTTTACTTGATGGACAGATCAGTCATATATTGTTACGTTAAGAAAAATGTATTGACCTGAAAGTCAATGTTTAGCAGCGATATTGAGTGGCTTTTTAGAGATCACCCTCAAGGGACCAAAGAGCCTCATAGGACACCAGCCTGACTCAGCGATATCTGGCTCTGTGTTGCTTTAATGAAGTATTCATTTATATTTGCTGTATGTGACAGGAGGTGAAGAGTGAAAACACTGCATTATTTATTTCAAACTGTTTTATGTTTTCTGTCTGTTACCTATTTATTGTTCAGTTACTGTGCTTTTATTCTGAAAGAAAAGGGGGTGGATATGAAAGAGCAAGAACTTGTACAGATTTTTAATGAGAGCAAAACAGATCTTCAACCATGGAGCTCTTGCTTTGTGCAGATTAAGTTATATCTGAGCTCGGGGGGACGTGCCTGTGTTAAGCTGAAGGAACAGGAACTCTGAGGTATAGGCATAATGCAGACTCTACAGTGGCAAATTAGTTATTGTTTCATCTAGTTATAGTACGGTAAAGTGTTCAATCAGAGATACAAGCACATTCATAGATGTACAATTTTATCAAGCACACTGCAGCAGGGAACTCTCTCTTCTGCACTGTTGTCAAACTTTTTCCTGGAAAAGTAATCAAACATGATAATGTCAATAGCCTGTTTCAGTTGGGCGATTTGCAGGCTTTGTGCAGCAGATTAAGGCTACAATCCATACCACGCAGAGATACTTGAAGAGTCAAATAACTGATGAAACAAACTGGTATGTAATGGCGCGTATATAACCGTGTCCTTCCCTCATCTGAAATGGCAGTTTTTTTCCTTCAGAAATATCAACAGCAACAGCAACGCAATTATAAGAAAGATAGCCACAGAAGCCGTAAGGTCATGGCTGTTTCCAGCAAATACGAGTTGCTCAATCCCCTCCAACCCTGGCTTTATGTGTTGAGACTACTGCTTTGTTTATCTTAAAAAGTATGAATTATGGCTTAAAGGAGACAGATGCAGCAATCTGCCTCTCGATTACCGTCCTCTCCCCTGAAACCGCCTGCATTGTCTCTTCTCCTACTGTGTTTGGACCAAACTATGTGGTCTGAGCTTTACAATCTTCTATCCCCCATCTGTCATCATCCCTCTCCAGTTTGGAAATAAAGCTATACTTGAAAAAGCATGACTCATTCCCAGTTCATTTATTTCATACATTTTCACATGATACAACATCGTGGATGAGGGGCAAGAGGCAATAATATCCAGGGAGATAATCTCCAAGAAATTGTATCACAAATATGCAAGTTTTAACAGAATTATATTTTTCTGACACTGTGAAATAGCCCTGAATGGTGACACAACTTCAATTGCTCATAATATTGTAGGCTGATGGTAGTTTAAGATGTTGTTGGAAAATTTCCCATCATAGCAGGACATGAGAAGTAGGCTGCAGCGGTGATGCCTGCTGCCAACAAACACAGAGCATGTCTATAAGGAATTGGAGCGTGTTGCCAAATATCACATATGCAGTCACACACATAATCGAAAGTGTCATTCTGCACCAAGTGTCACAAACTGTATTCAAGTCATGAAACAGGCTCAATCCACACAGATGGAGCCACACACACACACACACACACACACACACACACAGCTTGTTATATTCGGGGTCAGCAGGCCTACGGTGAATTGTAATTGATTTATGCTGATGGGCAGTTTGGGGATTTCTAAGCACTGAGCCTCTCTGTTCTGCTTTTCCTTCACACACACATATTCCCTCTTGAAGAGGAGACACCAACAAAGTTACATCCCACCTTGACATCCTCACACTTTATTTCCATTTTCATGCTTGTGCTGTGATTAGGGGTTTGCGAGGGGGTGAAGAGACAACTTATCTTAGTGTAGGGAGCTGTGATGTGTGTTTACACTGTTGTATATTCAGACAGTCACATTGTCCCGAAGCTGCTTATTCTCTAGCCCCAGCTGGAATATAAAGCAGGCCTGGTGGCAGTGGATGGACAGAGTCCGCCCAACATGAAACACAACACACTCATTAGCCTCTTATTTCCGCACAATAGTAGCCTTGAGGAAAATGCTCATGCAAGCTCCTATACAAGGCAGGAGGACACACTCTCGTTTTCTTATTTATGATGCATGTGGCAGTCCACAGTATGAATATGTATGTGTTTGGAGGGCGTTCCAGTGCAGAGCATTTTCTATTTCCATTCCATTTTCTATCTCCTGCACGTTATAACGGCAGATAGATTTCTTCACTCTGTAATTTGGCTGTTGAAAACACCCAAGAGGCAGGATGAAAAATGAGCGATGGAGGACACGCAGGTTCTCCCCTCCATTAAAGGTGGAGGCATTAAAATGCACTTTCGCTTTGTGAAATCTCTGATAAAAACGTCATTTTTTAGGGCGCTCAGGCAATTATGATTAGAATCGCTTTAGGAGTTTGTGGCTGTTTAACGGAGTGGTAGTCAATAGTCTGTGTGTGTGTGTGTGTGTGTGTGTGTGTGTGTGTGTGTGTGTGTGTGTGTGTGTGTTCAAGTTCTATCTTTGTGAGGACCAAATTGAGTTTTTAACCTTGATAGTGAGAAAATTTAGGACTTTTTCTCCAGAAGCTTGGTTAAAGTGATCTGGTTAATGTTCTCCTTCAGGAAATATACTTAATTTACACAGGTTTATGCGTACACTACATACAGTATATAATACATATTTAGCCTCCCCAATCTTAGCAATTCTCATTGTTGCCTTCAGGATGCGCTCCCAGCCTGTGTAGATATTAGATATTTATTCATATTTACTTATTCATTAGAGTATAGAGTACTTTCTGAATGCCTGAATTCCCGCTGTCTTTAGTAAGCTTAAAGTCTGCGTCATCTGTCAATGATGTTGGCCTGCGGGCAAATATTATGAAATATGCATGAAGTTAAAATCACTTCCATGTAAAAGTAGTTTTTTTTATCGACACAGTACAGCTTTAAACGTTTACATAAAGACAGTAACTGCATACAGAGATAAATACGGTTGTACTGAATCAAACATAATGAAGTTATAATAGAGACATTGTTGCAAGCAGAATATTATTACATCAAATCAAATATAGGTGTATATGGCAACAAATATTCAGATTGACCAGTGAAACACTAAAAAAAAGTCTATATGAATGTGAACACCCACACTACCAAAACTGCTTCTATTATGTGTTTTTATAACTGTGTGAGAATATTCCAGTGTTTGGTTGAGCAGTTTTAATGGGTGAGGCTTTGGGTGTTAGAGAAAGCTTTATATCAGTAAAAAAAATCAAAGCCATGCTGTCTTTCAGCTGGAAGTGTGAGGATTTTTAGAAAAATATTCTCATATGGTCTCAGGTTGAATGAGGAATGAGATGAGCCTCATTTCTGCTTTCCCTGTGGACACAATTATGTTCATGTTCTCCACAGACATAAACACAGATGCATTATTGTTCCTGCTGGTGTTGGTGAAGAAAAGATTCAAGAGGCCTAATTGTCACATTATTATCATGGGCTGCACCAGGCTCTGCTGAAATAATTTTATTACTTCCATAGTATCAATCAAGCATAGCCAGAACGAAAATGTTTAGAAGACAAGAATGTAGCTGAATCATCTGATAGAAAAGTACAGGCCGTGAAACAGCCATAAAGTCTGCCGCTGACGCCTTGACAGAGCAGCACGCAATAACACAGATTAGTTGTGCGGTTACGTGCAACTTAGAGGGAAAGTTGTACAACGTGAAGACAGCAGAAAGACGACAGTGTATTTATTTAGCCTCGCCATCATGGAAAGGTCATAAAGTTTTTTTTGACACACAGACATGCACGTTCATACGCTCACACACACACACACACACACACACACACGCACACACACACATGCTGAGGCAAACACAAACATAAAGTCAGAGCACACACATTAACTCTATCTGCACACACAAAGAGGAACAAACTCTGGCTTAAAATAGAGCAACAGATGACCAACAGATACACACTTGTGAATGTCAGCACACACACATACACACGCACGTGCGCGCGCACACACATGTTGTCACATGAGCACACACACACTGCACACACCATCACAAACAGCAAAAACAAAACAAAACAACAAGATTAACGATGATTTTCCAGATCCTGGCGCAGTCTGTCATTTTTAGCCCAAGCTTTAATCACTCCGCTGAATAATTCATTTATTGATCCACAATCATCAGCGCAACATCAGTCTTGTCTCAAACTTTTTGCTCACATCTTTTTAGAGTGGACTGTGTGTTTGTGAGTGTGTGACAGATTGAAGGAGTACAATAAGAGAAGAGGTTTATGAGAATGCATTAGGAAGGATGTTTGTTGACGTACAGTATGAGTTTCCGTGTGTGTGTCATTTTTGGCACAGGAAGGAGGACAGGATATGCTGGGTGGATGTGAAAGTGTCATGTGCTTGCTAAGCTTTACAGAAGGACAGTAGACAGACACAATAGGAGAGGATGCTGTGTGGCTCTGGCTGTTTGGTGACACCTGGAAGCTGCTTGATATCTATCTTTTTCATATAGGTTCACTTGTCCTTTTTTTTGCATTATTATTTTATCCTTACCCAGTTGCTCTTCCTGAGGATTCTTCCATTTCTTTTCCTGTGATTGTTTTTTCTTGTGGGGTGGAGTATTTCCTTATCTGAAGCAAGAACCATAAAGGACAAAGGATGTTGTATGCTGTACAGAATTTAAAGCCCCCTGAGGCAAATTTGTGATGGGACGACATAAAAAAGCCTTCACTTGACTAACACAGTTTCCATTCCAAATGATTACAAGACAAACTCCATTGTGGGCCGTTAAAGGCTCCCCCATCTCTGACACTGTGATGCGTACATTTTTGCTGAGGTCTGAAATCTGGGACTTATACATGCACCATTTTTGTTCACTGAAATGCCCCGAGTACAGTTCGATTTACACTTAAATGTAGCATAGTTTTAAAATCACTTCTCGATGGATGCTGTATTCACAGAAAGCACTTGAGGCACAAAATGCTGCATAAGCATCTTTTATAAAGTACGCAATGAGAACTTTCATTATATGAACTTTATGTGAACTTTATCCAGCAAAGTTTGTATGTACAAATGGAATGGAGCCAGAGTTTACATACAGTTACTCTGTTTGGAGCAATAAAATAACATTTGGAAGACTCTTTATTATCATGAGAAATAAAGAGTCAGTTTGTCATCCTGTTTTTCTCTGCATCAACATTTTGCCCAACCCATTTATTCACTTTGTTTGTCAACATGAAAACTGAAAATAACATGTTGTTTTTTTAATCAGCATAAAACCTGAAAATTATAAATTGGATTATGTGTTTGTGGTCATTTGGCAACAGCTTCAACTCTTCTGGGAAGGCTGTCCACAAGGTTTAGGAGTGTGTTTATGGGAATTTTTGACCATTCTTCCAGAGGCATATTTGTGAGGTCACACACTGATGTTGGACGAGAAGGCCTGGCTCTCAGTCTCTGCTCTAATTCATCCCAAAGGTGTTTTATCGGGTTGAGGTCAGGACTCTGTGCAGGCCAGTCAAGTTCATCCACACCAGACTCTGTCATCCATGTCTTTATGGACCTTGCTTTGTACACTGGTGCACAGTCATGTTGGAAGAGGAAGGGGCCAGCTCCAAACTGTTCCCACAAAGTTGAAAGCATGGAATTGTCCAAAATGTCTTGGTATGCTGAAGCATTCACAGTTCCTTTCACTGGAACTAAGGGGCCAAGCCCAGCTCCTGAAAAACAACCCCACACCATAATCTCCCCTCCACCAAACCTTACACTTGGCACAATGCAGTCCGACAAGTATCGTTCTCCTGGCAACCACCAAACCCAGACTCGTCTATCAGATTGCCAGATGGAGAAGCGTGATTCGTCACTCCAGAAAACACGTCTCCACTGCTCTAGAGTCCAGTGGCGGCGTGCTTTACACCACTGCATCCGGCTTGGATGCAGCTGCTCGACCATGGAAACACATTCCATGAAGCTCTCTGTGCACTGTTCTTGAGCTAATCTGAAGGCCACATGAAGTTTGGAGGTCTGTAGTGATTGACTCTGCAGAAAGTTGGCGACCTCTTCGCACTATACTCCTCATCATCCACTGACCCCGCTCCATCAGTTTACGTGGTCTACCACTTCGTGGCTGAGTTGCTGTCGTTCCCAAACTCTTCCACGTATAATACAGCTGACAGTTTTCAGCAATTTCACAACTGGATTTGTTGCACAGGTGGCATCCTATCACAGTTCCACACTGGAATTCACTGAGCTCCTGAGAGTGACCCATTCTTTCACAAATGTTTGTAAAAGCAGTCTGCATGCCTAGCTGCTTGATTTTATACACCTGTGGCCATGGAAGTGATTGGATCACCTGATTCTGATTATTTGGATGGGTGAGCGAATACTTCTGGCAATATAGTGTATCTACATAGGGAGCAGAGTCTCTTTTTGGAGTCCACAATATTTCTACAGTAGCCCAAAATGGACAAACCAAACACTGTCAATTTTTACTGCTTGGGCCAGAGTCCAAAACGTTACTCTTTTGCGTACACATACACACACTCTACACACCGGTCCATCTCTAAATGACCATTGCTACTCTTAGAACAACTGGCTGCAAACTCACTGCTAGGTATCACCATATCCCACACACTGTTGCTTTAAGCTAAGCTAACTGTCTCTTATGGTGCTCTCATCTAAATCTCGGCAAGAAAGCGAATTAGCATGCACAATATTGAACATCCATCCATCCATTTTCTACCGCTTATCCTCATAGGTTCACGAGGGGGCTGGAGCCTATCCCAGCTGTCTTAGGGTGAAAGGCAGGGTACACCCTGGACAAGTCTCCAGTTCATCACAGGACACATAGAGACAGACAACCACTCACACTCACATTCACACCTATGGACAATCTAAATTAGCCAGTTAACCTAATCCCCATGCATGTTTTTGGATGGTGGGAGGAAGTCAGAGTTTCTTGAGAGAACACTGGGAGAACATGCAAACTGCACACAGAAAGGCCCCGGGCCGGGAATCGAACCTGGTACCTTCTTGCTGTGTGGCGACAGTGCTAACCTCTCAACCACTGCACCACCGTGCCTCCCAGAAGCCCAACATAACCCAAAGAATATCTTCTTGTCTAGTTTGATTCTTAGAAATACAGAATACTTTGAACAAAACAAGTTATTATTATACAGTAACTGCTGATTGTGGGTTTCTGCTGACATCATTACAGAAAAAAATTAACTATAACACCATTTTTTAAATGAGGTCGCTGATCTTATTTTCCTGGCATCATCCCACAGTTTCTCCCCTCAGCTTTGAAGCCCTAACAGTGACTGATTTTAGCAGTTGGCCACTCCTAATCAGTGTGGATGAAGTGCTCCATGTGACTAACAGGAGGAAAGCATCCAGCAAGGCGAAGAGAAAGAGGCATTTATTTCTTATTAAAGACTTAACGGTCAATCCTTGGCCAGGTTTTTGTATCAAGAATCTATCAGGGTTTTAACATTTTTCACTGTAGTTTTCTTTTTGTTAATACATTTTTAGTCCACGTTGAAAATGCAGAATGAGGCCAACATCCACACACAACACGTCTCAGTGAATCAATACACAACATATACTATCCTAGCACTACTGCTTTTATAAGATTCTGTCTCCAGTGTTGTCTTTTCTATTCTTTTATTCATGTAGCGTCCAACCAGCACGTTTTGTTATATTTTTGTGAGCAGACAGAATAGAATATGACATTTTCAATTATTCTACATTGCCAGAAAATGGTTATGACAAGGAGAAGATGATGTTGCGCCATCCTGCAGGCATTTTTAGTGGTATTCAGTATTTATGCTTGAATATTTCTGATATCTATCACTCGGTAGAAATATTTGAGTCTAACTACAGAGAGAGGAAACCCTTGTTTGTGATCATTCAAATGCTGGCAGACTTCTTCTGAGACAAGTCATCTGATAGATATTTAAGATAGATATTTCCTGTAACCTCACTGTGCTTAGTGGATGAAACTGTGAAAACCCTAAAAAGTCTACCACTATTCACAGGATGTTGAAGTGTACATTTGGTGTTCCATTGCCAGTCATTTGGTGATGTTGAATGTCAAACCCATTTTGCAAAATGTTGATGAGAATTTTTCCTGCTGCAGAGCAGAGGCATAAAAATCACCACAAACCATCAGCTTAAAGGCTGGATTTATGTAGTTTAGAGATATTTTTAAGGAATATAAAGGCATGAAGCCACTAGTCCTCAGTGTGATGTCAAACAATAAATAATATTCTATTCTATTTAGATCCAGTCCGCATCAGGATCTAAATGACATGTTAAAAAAAGCACACTTTTGCTTCTGAATCTTATAATTTACTGTTTCCTCAACACCACCAGCCAGTCATTTATAATCTTTATGCTATTTCTAGGTAATGAATCCAAACCTGTTTATTAACTAAACCACTTTTTGTTACTTCAATAAAATTAATTTAAGGGTGTTGTCAGGACGTTCGTTCAAATGTCAGCTCAAGGGGTACTTAAAATAACTATGTGCCTGAGTGAAATGAAATAATTTTCGTCAGTGCTAAACTTTTTCCTATTTACATTTTCCTGCCACCTGAGGACACTAACACCAGACTGCAGAACAACAGCCAAATACCCCAGCTGCCTCTGACAGACAAACGTGTCTGTGCATGTGTGTGCTCATGTTTTAATACATAATCCTCTTGAAGACGTTTCACTCTCTTATTCCAGTACACCACATGACAGGGAGGAGTGTTTCATTTTATAATTGCTAAAGGCAGATCTCCTCCTTTGGCTGTCATCGTGTGTCCGATGACAAAAGTAGCTGTGTGATCAGAGACAAGAGGGGAACCAGGAGCAGAGGGTAATGTGATAGGGACGGGTGTTAATGATTGACAGCAGAGAAATTCTCTAGATTGCTTTTCGAGCGTTGTGGCCTTTGAGTGATGGAGTGAACAATAATGAAACATGACACAGGGCTAACACACACAGTTGGCATCTATTGATGCTTATGGCTGCGTGAATACGAGAATAACCATCCACCTGTGAGCATTTGTTTCTCACACGTATGCGTGGACATACACACACACAGAACACAGTCACATTAAGAAACTGTTTCATCTGCTGAAGCAATTGTGCAAGTTATAATGCAGCCAGCGTAAATCAGCTGTGCCTCAGTAAATACAAAGCATGCAACTGAAGAGTCACCCTTCACACCCTGACGTACATGGTAATGGCATCAGCAGATAAAATCTGTTGCAGTGCAGGAATGAATTCCTGAGTCGGTTTGTGAGCTATCAAGATCATTTTGTGCACACGTGAGCCTTGTGAGTATATTTTGTCTGAACTAATTATCTGAGTACTATATCCTGATACTTATTAAAAATTTCAGACCCCAGTCTGGCTTCAGTGTGTATATGCATGTGTTCAATTCACTTGTGAGTAGATGGCTAATTATCTCAATATTCTGCCTGACTGAAAGTACACTAAATACTTTATTGACATCATGTATAGTGTGCAGATGAATGTTCACATGTCATAGATACCAATAAAAGATATTCAAAACATATATGGTGAGTCAGAGACTGTCTGCAATACAGAGATGCTGAGAGACAGAGAAACATACCTCTTGGTTTAAAAAAATCTCCTCGCCATCATTACGACTCCTCTTTTCCCACAAATTTGTGGTAATGTGGTAACAAGGAGGAGGTATATGCAGTCTATGGAGAGGATGAGCTAAAGAGGAGACCATGTGGATACAAATTTATGTGCAACACCATCATCAAAGGAGGAATTATGCCGTTGATAGGGAGGATGTGAAATAATTCAAGTTTACATTACACCTTGTGGCCAATTAAAGCAGACGTGTACTAGTGCAAAGCATGAATGACTCGGGGCTTGGAAGAGACCAAAACACAATTTGATTGTACAACTGTATAATGACAATAAAGGGCACAGAGTCACCCTTCACATTCCCTTGCAAATTATAGATGGTAATGGCAAAAATGTACAAACACATGTAACAACATGTCAGTGTTTTCGACTTGTTAAAGAACATACATTTAATACAGCTTCAAAACACAAATCAAATAATTCAAACAAAAAGGGAGTGCAATCAAACATATTGTGATGCATTTATGCTCTGGTACTTGAGAATACTTTGTTAATTATGTGTTGTCAGTGGTATGTTGTGTGTCATCCCAGTGCTTTGAAACCGGAAAAGCTCCCTGAGGAGGAAACACCTGTGCAGCAGCTCTCTCATCTCATCTTCTGCGAAGCCAGCATCCATTTTCACGACAGAGGAAAAGATGAATTATTTTCATACTTTTGGGCTCACCCCTGGTGATTTTACTGATTAGCATGCCTTCACCAGGAGACGGAAAAACTAATCAGTAAAATTACCTTGGATGAACATAGAATCCCTCAAGGTCTGGTCAACACTTGTACCATATGGAGAAAATCCTTCCAGTGGTGTGTCAGGGAAACAAGTGTCTTATCATTAAATGGGGCAAAGAGACATTTGTGATGCACTGAATACTTGATGTTGTGTGCACAATCCGGAGTACGCAGCTCTTGATCCCCCCATCTGTTTAAACTGGCTCAGAAATAAACTAGAGCAGGACAGATATGATGCATCCTCACAGGGATTCTTGAGGCTTAACATTCACTGAAGATACAATCCATTACATTTTACTGGTAGCTAATCTTCCAGTTTGGTTTTGCTTGTCTTGGCTCTAGCTTCTGCACGCCTACATTTAAGATGAATCAACTGCATGTGAGTGTCTTATCTGTCTGGCTATATCCTACTTTTAGCCACGTCTTCAGGTAAGCTTTATCTGCCAATGACCTGCCCCATTTGAAGCAGCCTGTTAGGCACAGAACTCTGACAAGAAAAAGATGCAAATGAATAATAATATTAATAAGATGAGATTTAATATTTTATACACTTTGTGCCTAAATTTAATCCCTTCATAAATTGTCCATGAAATATGAATAAACAAATGCATAAGTGTTCTGCAACAATGATATTTCTATCAAAAATAAAACTGCTGTAACCAGACCGTGTCCCATTATAAACGTATGTATCTTTCTGATTTACTTTTTGACAGTTATACAAAAAATGTAGGCATTTTGCTCTGACATGAAATTGTGCAGGATGCATCCAAAACGATGTAAGTCATCCTTTTGTAGTATCTACATTTTGTAAGATTTATAAATGTAGTTGTGTGGCTATTGTTTTTTGAAGTATGCTCTCTTTTAAAACCCTTAATTACATGGAAAAACCAGAAAGTCGACCTTAGTAGTCAAATAATTATTCTGGAGGTCAAGAATAAACTTCAGTATTTCCTTGTTATTAGTGTCTTTGGATCAATGACATACAATATCTGGGGGACCAGCACGGTGGTGTAGTGGTTAGCACTGTCGCCTCACAGCAAGAAGGTACCTGTCGCCTCACAGCAAGAAGGTACCGGGTTCGACCCGGGACCTTTCTGTGTGGAGTTTGCATGTTCTCCCCATGTCTGCGTGGGTTCTCTCCAGGTACTCTGGCTTCCTGCCAAAAACATGCATGGGGATTAGGTTAATTGGCTAATTTAAATTGACCGTAGCTGTGAATGTGAGTGTGAGTGGTTGTCTGTCTCTATGTGCCCTGTGATGAAGTGGAGACTTGTCCAGGGTGTACCCTGCCTTTGTGAGGCTCCTATGTGAGGATAAGCAGTAGATAATGCTGATGCTAGCCAAGGTGTGTGTATATACTTTGTGGGAACAGTTTGGAGCTGGCCCCTTCCTCTTCCAACATGACTGTGCACCAGTGCACAAAGCAAGGTCCATAAAGACATGGATGACAGAGTCTGGTGTGGATGAACTTGACTGGTCTGCACAGAGTCCTGACCTCAACCCGATAGAACACCTTTGGGATGAATTAGAGTAGAGACTGAGAGCCAGGCCTTCTCATCCAACATCAGTGTGTGACCTCACAAATACACTTCTGGAAGAATGGTCAAAAATTCCCATAAACACACTCCTAAACCTTGTGGACAGCCTTCCCAGAAGAGTTGAAGCTGTTATAGCTGCAAAGGGTGGACCGACGTCATATTGAACCCTATGGATTAGGAATTGGGATGTCACTTAAATTCATATGCGAGTCAAGGCAGGTGATCGAATACTTTTGGCAATATAGTGTATGTGTGTGTGTGTGACCGGGCATGGGGCGCTCTACTCTCACTACGGATCCCCGGCCCACAGCCCGGAGCTCCAGCAACGGAGAACGGCAAGTCAGAGGCCGGCAGAGTGCTCAAGGTATCCGCCTTGACTCGCCCTTTGGTTGGACACAGAGCAGGTTTGATCCTGCCTGTTCTCTGGAGGTCTACATTCTCAAAAATGCCATCTCCCAAAAACGGAAAAGGCGTAGCTGTTTTTACCTGATTGTCCCCTTCCAGGGCCTGTAGTTTCAAGACGGCGGGTCAACATGGAGACCTGCATTGGCTATGCCAACGCAGTGCATATATAAATGGTAAATATAAAGACAGAAAAGTCAGAACACTGATGTTTTTATTATGGAGGTAATTACTCATGAATGAGGTAATACTTTAAAATGATAAAAACTAAAACTGTTAATAGACAAATTGAAAAATCATACAGGGGGGCTTTAAGCTCCCTCTGGACCTGTCACACCCCATCTCTGTCCCCTTTCCTGAAGGCTCTCTTCTTCTCATTTAAGAGGGCCCTGGTGTCTCTGGTGACCCATGGACCATCATTTATTTTACACACAACTCCAGGCTGTGTCAGGGCTACTTGACCAAAAAGGAGAATGATGGAGTGCTGCATCAGATGACCTGACCTCCACAGCCACCTGACCTAAACCCAATTGAGATGGTCTGTGGATGAACTGCAGAGTGAAGGTGAAGGGCCCACAAGTGCTCAGCATCTCTGGGAACTCCTTCAAGACTGTTAGAAAACCATGTCAGGTGACCTCATGATCCTCATGAATGCAAAGTCTGTGCAAAACAGTAATCAAAGGAATGGATGCCTATTTTGAAGAATCTAAAATATAGACATGTTTGGAGTTATTTTACACTTTTTGTTTACTACTCAATTCCATATGTGTTCGTTCCTATTGTTGATGTCTTCAGTGAGAATCTACAATGTAAATAGTCA
Source organism: Synanceia verrucosa (assembly GCA_029721515.1). Taxonomy (NCBI): domain Eukaryota; kingdom Metazoa; phylum Chordata; class Actinopteri; order Perciformes; family Synanceiidae; genus Synanceia; species Synanceia verrucosa. Next base: position 17,438,754 of record CM056551.1, on the reverse strand, counting down.
TGACAATAAAATAATAAAAAAAATTAGAAGGTGCGTCCAAACTTTGTGTGTCCAACAACGTCATGCAAATCAGCGAGATGATGTCACTTCCGGTAACCATCTTCGCTCTGTTGTGGAGACATCTCCAGAAAACGAGTGAAAAAAAGATAAAACGCAGCGAACGACATATATTAATCCCGAGGATTTGGATACAACTTCAAAACTGTGGTAAGTGTTTATGGGTTTTTAAAATTTTCCCAGCGGTCAGCGAAACAGACGTTGTCACAGATTGTGTACAAAGGAGGGGAACAAACGACCGCTAGCGGTTTTGTCTCTGCGTCAGGTTCAGAAGGAAGAGGAAGAGGAGACACCTTGAGGCAAGTCAACTGTTCACTGACAGAACATTTGATATTTATCCGTTTGTCTAACGGGGGTTGGTCTGTAATTGTAAAGGCACAATGTTCCATGGGCTTTGTATTTATTTTGAACGGTGTCCATCGCATTAAGCTAACGTTTATGAGAATTCCAAAACGTTAGCTAACGAACTACAAAACCGTACAGGTTTAGCTTCCTTCAGCTAACCTTAGATATGTTGCCAGCACTCTTTTTACAGTTATTTATCTTTTTGTCAGGTTTATTAATATTTAGACCTCTTGGCTTATGTGGCTTGAAAGACTATGTCCCTGCTAAATTGTAAACTAAAAATATCGCTATGTCGTATGCTAACAGCTAACTCACTCCCTCAGGTCTACTTGTTAGCCCTTGTTAGCTATACATTGTCCGTTGTACCGTTTTAATAAAGTTTAAATCTTAATAAATTGACTGGTCTGTCTCCCTGGTGGTTGCATGTAATTTAATACTTCCACTGTTGTCATCTCACAAGGGTTATTTCTGTGAGGTAAAACTGCAGCGGATAGACAGCTATATCTGACAGCTGAATGCTGAATAAACCGATATTAGGCGAAGTGTTGCAATTTAATTATTTGTAAACAGTTAAAGTAGTTAACGTTGTCAGATGAAAATGCAGACATCTCCCAGATCAAACCAAGCTGTGGTAGCAACAATCTCAAGGTCAAGTCATTTCTATCACAATTTTGCTTTACACTCAGTACATGATACAGTAACCTCTGTACTTTACAGTGTGACCCTCTCACCTCCCTGGAGTAAACAAACATGAGCGGATAGTCTGCGGAAAGAGCACCACTCTGTCACGGCAACACAAATTCTGTAAGTTTTTGTTACATATTTGTTATAGTAAGGTTATTTTAATAATAATAATAATAATAATGACAATAGCTTGGGCTGATATAGCACCTTTCACAAACTGAAGGATGCTTGACAAGTTGGGTGGAGCAAAGTTCAACTGTGGTGGGAGGAATAGAGGGAGGGCACAGGGACAGAATTACTTATGCTGAAAGCATTGAGGAACAGGTGGTGTTTGAGATGTTTTCTGAAAATGTTCAGGGAGGCAGCGCTGTGGATGTCAGGAGGGAGAGAGTTTCAGAAGCTTAGGGCAGCGGCACTGAAGGCCTGGTCTCCATAGATGCACAGTCAGGTCGGGGGGGATAGTGAGCAGGTCACTGTTAGATGACCTGAGCTACGGGAGGAGGTGTACGGATGGAGGAGGTCAGTGAGGTACTCGGAGGCGAGGTCATGAAGGGAATTGTAGGCAAGAAGAAGGATTTACTGTTAATTTACGTAACCGTTTGGAAGATACTTCCACTCATTTGATTCAAGCTTATGCTGCTTTATATTTGTGATGTGTATGTGAAAGCAGCGGCTAATATGCACGGTGTTCTGAAACCACCTGCGGACCGCGGATTGCTTTTCAACAATGTAAATTATATTTTCTTACCAATTTCAGGCAAAGACATTGTTTAAAACTCGAAATAATTGCAATTTTCGTTCGTCGTCTTCCCATCTTTGTTTTGGCTGGAAGTACGAACCGAATGATCCCGAAGTTGACGGAAACAGCTGAGCATGCAACGTGTAGTTTGTACTGCATACACGATCAAAGTAGGAAGCAAAAGAAGTCCACCTGGAGAGTACATAAAGGCGGGAATCAAAATGATACTGATGGAGGATGAAAATCTGAAAAAAATAACATAAATTAGGGTGACCAAGCGTCCTCTTTTCCCCGGACATGTTTTATTAATTGATGATAATGTCTGGTTTTCCTTCTTTGTGTGTATTAGTGTGTGCCCCCCTCCCCCAGTTGTCAGTGTCATTGTTTGACTGTTGTGGAACCTTTCTCAGCACCCTCCCCCCTCTATTTACTGTACATAAAATGGTTCAGTCCTGCTGCTCCGTGACAGCCTGCACAGTGCAACAGACAGTCTGACTTAACGAGTGGAGGAGACGGCAGGATGCCTCAAAAGTCAGAGAGTAAAAAAAGCAACAGTACGCCTTATATGCATCTCGTCTGCCGAAAGTGAAGAAGAAGTCTCGTGTGATCAGCGTTTAGCTCTGCTTTCCAACGAACAAGATCTCGTCACATGTTACTGCCAGCAGTAAACAAATATGGCGGAGGCGAGTCCACCTCTCAAGGCACCGCCGACGAGTTCAAAAGCTGATGTTTGGATATATTTTGGATTTAACAAGTTGGAAAAAATGACGGGTTGGATAAGGTAATCACTCATAGTTAGAAATATCAACATTGGACATCCAAAAAAGTTACACTTTGACATTTAAATTCAAAACTAATAAATGAATTTTATTTATTGCCACACAAAATTCAATTAACAATACTTTCTGTGCTTGCAGGATCAGGAAATGCAATGCAGAATCAGTCAGACTTTTGTGGAGATGATAATAAACATATGGTGATTTACTTACCAGCTATTGATGTCATTATGTTTTATTCCCAGAGCTGCCTGGAGTGCCTATGTTCCCATAAGGCTATGGTCCCCCAGTTAAGGTCTCACACATAGTTTGCGCAGGGAAGGTCACATTTTGATGGAAACTGCACTTAAATACACAAATCTCATGACAATAAGTGCTAGAAATAAGTAATATTACTCAATTAAAATGCACCAGAGGCCACCAATTAACACTAAATTTTCAAAATTTCTTGGGGACATGTCCCCAAACCCCACCCTAGGTTGGATGCACCCTTGGCGCACAGCGGCGCTTTTGCACCATGACACATCTTTGTGTATTCTTGTGTAGGCTACTTTTTTTGGGGTGCAGCCTACTGAAATAGTCTGGGAACACTCTGAATATGCCAGTAAATGTCATGCCCTTTTTATTTGGAGGTCATAATTTTTTAGATTTTGTATTCTAGATGTAATTCTTCTCGCTAAAGCATACGTTTTACACAATTATATTTTGAACCATAAGAGTGTTTTAATTTTAGCCTGGATATCTAGACGCACCCTAGCGGCAAAAAATATTTTTACCTAGCAGGATGGTCTAATGGCGCACCATAGGGGATAATCCTGGCTCAGGCAAGAATCCGGCTGAACCAATCACAATGCTCTATCTGTGTAGCGAGTCATTGGGGTGGGCGTAGCATGATGATGACAGGGCTGCGTGATGCTGCAGATAGCACAACAAGCAAGATTGCTTTTGGCAGAGTTAGACTTGGGCTTTTCTCTGAGTTGAGCAGAAAGAAGCACTCAAGAAGGACGTATTTGCTGTTTTGCTGACTATGTCGACCGGTTATGGCAAAAGTCTAATATGCCAACTGGCTCCGTCGGTAGCTAAAAGGAATACGTCACATTGTCTGTTGCTCTGATTGGTCATAGCACTGGCCTATTACGTGCAGAGTCAGTTTGAACAACAACGATTTGTCCCACCCACAGGCTTCAACTCTGCCTATTGACTGCCCTCAGACTATACATTTGATGTTACAGTCTGGCTTGGCAGGCTATTTTGATTTACCTTCGCCCAATACATTTTTTTTTACTTTGTAGACCTTGTCAGTGCAACGTCCCTTAACATTAGCTGCTATTAGCAGAGTGACTTACAATATATAGGTGCCGGTTACCAAATTAGTTGTTAGTTGCAGCCTTGTAACTGCATATGCTGTATTTGTTAGTATCCCACAGTGGAGACTGCGAGACTCCTGTGAGAGTGTGAAGAGGTAGTGACTAATAGGTGGCCAGCAGACTGACACTATCAGCATCCTTTATATGTTACAATCTGTTATCAGTCGTCTGTGTCCTACATCCTCACCTTCACTTCAGACTCCCTAGCGTCTTTACTCCAGTCACAGAAATGTAAAAGATCAGTTGCAAAGTGGTGACTGATTACCTTTTTGTTATCTGCTTACTTTTTGATATAATATGTTTGAAAATATATGATTCACACTGTTCTGCTTTGTACAAATGTCAAGACTAAATGTGCATAATCTGCAAGTCTTTTCTGTGTATGCAAAATAGAGAAAAGGGAACTCTATTTCAGTGTTTTGGCGTAAAATGATTTAGTTGTGCTTTTATATGTTGAGGCCATCGGGCTGCACTTCAATAAGCCTTCGCTTCAAAACGACGGAGGGAGTTGGAACATTGATAATGCTCTGTGAAACTTTCTTGTTGATATTTACATATACTGTACTTCACTATTGTTATTATTGGCTATTGTGGTGCATGGGGCAAATAAAGAACAGAGATGCAGGGTGTCAGACCAATGGAAAAGAGACGACGAACTGGTCTGTAATTAATTTCAAGCACTAACACTTTAGTGATACCACGTGTAAGTACCAGTTCCTCTTTTGGACACTGGGGAATGAGAGTTTGCCTTATGGTGTGTTCAAGTCAGGACTTGGAGCTAAGATCAGCATAACCCCAATGTTTAGTGCTCCCAGCAGCAAAACATGTAGCTACTGTTTACATAAATAACTGATGACATCAATTCTGTGTAGGGTTGGTAAGATTAATCCAACTTTCTGAGGTGGAGATCTGACTTGGAGCTTGGAAATTCTGACATGCGTGCACAACCAGAACACACCAGCAGTCGAAACACAATGCCAGACTCCCAGTGCTGGAGCAATGATATTAATCCCCTTTCTTTTTTTTCTGGTGATGTCTAGGGCTGGGTACCAAACTTTGATGCTTTGTAGCACCAACCGAAAAGCTCCGATCCTGTCGGGTATCAAAAAATTAATAATTTTTCTGTGACAAATTTTGATACCTAAGTGTCTGTTAACCATGCCAGGGCTGTTCGCTTAGCTTTTTCACTAGGAGCACAGGTGCACCTAAATGAAAAAAATTAGGAGCACAGAAAAAAACTTAGGAGCACTACGGAATTTCTTAAATAACACAATTTTATTATTAACACTCAAATCACGTACATAGTAACATACATGTGCACATACATATAAACACAGTGCCATAAGGTCTTCTGCAACCCTCAGTTAAACACAGGGAACATCCCTGTCCCACATCTTTTTGGAGGGCCACATTAGCGTTATGGTCGCCCTCAGAGGGATGGTTATAAGTATAAGACTATATAAATATAGTATATTGATTATTATTGGTTTTAGTAATAATTTAAATGATAATAATGACTTTAAACTATCCATATATTTTAAATATAACTAGGCTAAATGTTTCTAATTAGCAACTGTAATGTTGAAACCAGCAAGGCCACTATAAACTCACTAATATTTTACAAATAAAATGTTAATAAAATTATAAAGAGTGGAGATTGAACACAGATAGCAGTCAGTATTAGTTCTCCCTCCTGTCATGTTCTGCTGTAGGTAACATTAGTGCTGCTGGTAGAGGAGAAGTCTGCTGATCAGTTTACTGACACATAACTAGAAATCTGTAACAGCTCTGTAGTCTGCATTTTGTCATAACACCATATTTACCCATGTCACTACTTCCGGTTAGTCCTTCGGAATAAAGGCTACATGTCAAGCTAATTCATTGTCTTTTTAAATAAAGCTAGTCAAGCTTGCATTGAGGATTTATTCTTATACATACAGTCAGTGTTGTGCCTCTTCTTAACCATTCAGCAGCTGTAAATCACTGCCACTCCAAAACTAATCAAATTATCGTATCAATAAAGAATCACAGGCGGCACCGGGCTGGCTCGGTGCTAACATCGGACTAGCTCAGTGGTACTGGCTGGCTCTGCGACACTTTTTTTTTAAATTTTATTTTGATAGGGACACCGGGCTGGCTCTGATGCACTGTACTGTCTCCGTGGCGTAGGTTCATAAATCTCCGCCAAGTGCTCTGCAACACTGGCTTCAGCATCAGCCGTACTGGAGTGTCTCAGTGATATCATAGTCATAGCGTTTGCCATAAACAGTGTCGTAAAACCTGAAAACCACTTTCTATCGCAAGAGATTTCAAATGAACGTGAACGTGCCATTCATTCTCGCCAGAGTGAACGCCGCTCCTGTTCATATTCCTGATTTCGAAAACTGAGCCGTTCAGTTCACCGTTCACCGAAAATATGAACGGTGTTCAGAGAGGCTACTGAGCAGAGCAGATTTTTTTTTTTTTTTTTTTTTTGTAACTGTTTCATCATTTTGATGCTTTTTAATACTTATAACAATAACTGATATTAGCTTCACACTTACAAAGTTTTAATGCACTGACTGACAGTGTTGTCTCCACCGCTCAGATCAGCTGATCACTAACTGCGCTGTGCGTGCATGTGTGTATGTGTGTATCTGCAGATCTCAGACGGAGAGATCGGGCATTGAGTTTGACCTTCATGAAAGCTCTGTTTTCTCCATCCACCTGTCTTTAAGTGTCATATCTGGTCCTTTTTCTCCCCTTGTCTCTGGCTCATTTGTCTTGTCTTTCTGTGTTGATTTCTTTATTTTTCATTAATTTTGTCTTCTTCCGCCTGTCCCTCTTCTCTTCCCTTTTGTCTGTGTATGGAGCGGAAGTATAGCATCTGGAATGCAGAGACTTCATTGGCTGAGTAACGTTTACGTGGGAGGCTTAATTCTAATTCAGCTGGTCTGTGTGTTTTCTGATCTACTGTACTGGATAAAATAGAAGTGTCCTGTTAAAATTAAAACCCCATATAATTTATTTATAGTTGATCCACGTCCGTATAAAATGATGTCTGGGTCCAGACCGCGGTCCGCCAGTTAGTGACTTCTGGTCTAAAGCCAGAGGAGGAGAAAACGTACCGGTGCGCTAACATTACGCTAAAAGCTAAAAAGCCTTCACCTCCTGCAATAAAACCTTGTTTCAAGTGATTAACCGACGTGTCTGGGGAGAATGCAAGCGAGCAGAGGTGCCGCTTATGTTTCTCTAATGTTATTGGGCTCATGGTAAAGTTGTGAGTTGTAGAGGGCAGGGATGTTTATTAATATTCGGTAGAATCTGCTACCTTAATTTAACTTTTACATAAACTGCTTCTCACTCGGCAAAACTTACTCACACACACTGCAGTGTGTGAGCGCTGCTGGCTGGCTGTTACCTGCGCGTGTAACCAATTGGATGGTGCTGTGGGTGGGACAATGCTGGAGACAGAGAAGTGACTGTAGCCAGAGAAGTGCAGCTGCACCAAAATAATTCAGTTTTAAATTGATCTCTTATCAGACATTGATTCAACAAAAAAAATAAAAAAGCCAGATGCTAATATGCACCAAAATGTAGACTATCTGTGCCGATAACTGGCCCGGCCCATAGTCGGTCGATCCCTATTGTGATCGCAAATTGGCACAAGCCAAGGTCACACATTATTAAGCTATTTAATATGCTATTGATTCATTTATTTGGTATTAACCAGTGGATAGTTTGACCACTGATATTTCATCTGCCTGACAACAACACAAGATATCGGGAAAAAAGTCAGCATATGCTAGGTAATGTACCCTGGTAATAGGTAATACCCTGGGTAGAGATCTTGAGTTGAAGTCTTCTTTGTTTCCCTTGCAAAGGGCCATTTGTGCCGGTTATATCTCGGCTGCCACAGAATCATAAATGGTGAAAACGTCATTAGTGAACCTTAAATCAAATCACAAAGCTGCACCAAATGGTACATGATTGGAAACAAAAACACTGCTGTGAAGGATCTTGATGGTCACTGTAAGCTCTGTTCAGACAGAATTATTTAATACATACTGTACATCATGAGAAATGTAGTTAAGTAGTAGAGTTATTCTCAACGAACACCACACTCATCATTCTGGACAGTATTTTAGCCAGCATCAAATCACAGCAGGTAGCTTAAGATAGACGACAGACATGTCCTCCAGCCTAAAACACATAAAATCTACAATATTTGAAGACAGCCTACGCCCTGGATAGAAAGCTTACTGGAAGCTGAAATTGCAACTGAAGCTGTTGCACTCCACAGAACTAAAATTGCATGTCGAGTAGACCTGATGCAATTCCATAACAAGAATGCACAAATATTCAAAGCAATGTGTATAGTGTCTGTATTAAATAAATGGCTATATAAATATTGTGTAAGGGGAAAATCACTGAGCTCCAAATGCTATTAAATATTATTTATGCAACTAAGATCACATTAATTACTATAAATCCATTTTATTCTTTAGGGTTACTTAAACTTAAAGGTCTACTCATGTGATGCTCAATAGGAGGACAGTCACAACCTCTTGAAAGTGAATTAGATTAATGGAAGAGGTGAAGGTATTTCATATTAAGTCACTGTCCTGCAGGGCTGTGCTGCTGCCATGTGAATGGGCTGTGATGCAGTGATAGTATCATTTTATTTCTCTCCTGTCCCCATAAATCTGTAGCTATGAATTTATGTCCTGTGTGCAGAATTACTGGTAGTATAAATCCTTGAGATGAACTTCCTCTTTAATTGGTTGTGCTACTGCTGTAAGGAGATTCTTTTTAGTAGTATTTATGTATTTATATATGGTAAGACATCCTGATAGTTTTGGCATACTGCATTTTACTTATTTGTGTGTGTATTTCAACATCAGTAGATCTTTTTTTCTGGCATACTAAATAGTATAGTTGTAGTATTATCCCTCCTATTGGAATGGCATTGACTGGTCGGAAGTCCCAGCTGACCTAAGTAAGTGTGCCACCTCAGACATCTCATTGACAACAGCTTAGCAATGCATCACAGCATTAAATTGATAGTGGCATGGACAGACTGATAAAAACTCCAGTTCAATAATCAATGCAAATCAACTTCCCAAAGTGTTAGAAATAGGACATGTACAGTTAACAAAAAGTTTAGGTTCTCTACAGATAATGCATGCTCACGATTTAAGCATTTTCATAATTGCCCCCACAACACAGCACAACCCTTTTGTCAGGAGCATGTGTCTCTGTTGATTAATTAAACAAAACTAAGTCAAAAAACAGCGTGCCTCATGCCTGATTAAGTTCATTCATTATGTTCATTATCCCCCCCAAACCATGTCTACAGCAGTTTGTAGTTGTAAAAAAAAAAAAAAAAGCTGTGTGATAATTGATGCTGTAACAGAAGGGCCCACTGTTGTATGTTCAATACCGACAGGGATTCAGAGCATATACTGTTGGAAATGTGACTTGCACATTGTACATAGGAAATTACTAGTTAATTTATCAAAAATATTAATCTCCTATCCTGGTACTATACTTCATAAAAATCAAAACCTAAATGTTTGGTGACATTGATGCCAAGCACAAGGAATTTCTGTTTATAAATAGCAGATTTTCTCGCCATGCTCTTAATTGAGACTGATAACCAGGTAAAAGTTCCACACAGTAACAAATGTAACGAGGCAGCATAACTTTAAGGAATCAGTAACAGGTTATATACCACTTGCAAGATGTCTTTTTCAAAAGAACATTTTTAAACACCCATCTGATGTGTGGGTTGAGGTTTGCCAAAAAAGACGAAAGCAAAAATGAGAGAAATTGAAAGCACAGGTGATGCCTAATGTAACTTGTTTAAGCTCTGAAAGGATCAGAGGTGTCTTTTAATTTCTCCCTCTGATGGAGAGGAGGGATGCCTGTATCATGTCATGTTAATAAATGAGCTAATCCACGTTTGAAATGCCTGAATATGTGGGGGAGTGTGTGGCAACAGTTGGCAGTATAATGGATTGACTTTAAAGTAAAAAAACAGTGTCCATCTTCACTGGTTTGCTGAAAGAGTGTCATGCTGTGTATCTTTGTCAATATGTACGTCATAGTAGGTGGAAAAGAGTTTGTTTATTGCTATCAAATGAGCTCTGAGTCAGAAGGATTCTGTCTCTCCCCTCACATCTCATCCTGTTTCTCTCTCATTTGTCTTTCGCTTGCTGCACTGATGTCTTCTCTATTGCCTCTGATTTGGCTTGTCTGGTTGTGAATACCTAATCATTCTGAAGATGCCACACTGTCATTCCTTGAAGGCTTTATTCTTATCCCTCTCCTCTCAGCTCATGGTTGGGCTGACACTTATTCCTTGATGAGTGGGGGGAGATGTGCCACATACAGTTTATACAGACATGAATTAGCCTGTGCTTGTCATGACCTGCTTTGCTCACCTACCCACACGGACATCTGCACACGTTTTGTAGAAAAATTAAATATGAAGGAAGATTGTTGGACCTATAAAAGTAGATACCTAAACACTAGAGATTGACTGATATGGGTTTTTCTATGGCCGATACCAATGTTTAGAGGTCAGAGTCAACCAATGGCCGCTTTGTGCTGCTGATTTTTTTGGCCGATCATTAGGGCCATTATCTTGTCTTATTCCCCTTCATTTGCATGCTAAAATGTTGTACTACAGTGATGTTGATAGGTTTTCAATGTAGTGAGCCCCCGGGACTCGCAGGTGCTGATTTGAGTGGGTCCCTAGGAAATTCAATGGGTCCCTAATTATTATTAAAATAAAATGATTTCTTTATATTTCGTATATTCTTCTATTTATAAAACTGTAGTACTAATTTGATGGTGGTATGATATTACTGTAGTTAATATATATATATATATATATATATATATATATATATATATATACATACACATATATATATATATATATATATATATATATATATATATATATATGTATCATGTATGTTCAGAATTTCTACAATTTGAACATACATACACACCTAAAATTTCTAAATCAATCTATCTAAACAAATGCTAAATCTGAAAAGTTTATTGCAAAAACAACTGTCATAGTGGCATGATATACCAAATTCAAAGAAAATAGCATTTTTGTAGCAACATAAATAGCACCAAAATAAATTAAAATTTAAACTAAAATTCAAATAAAAACAAAATGCTGTCTGTAACTCTGTATTATTATTATTATTATTATTGTCAACTCAGTAACTTATTTTTAGGTAAGCTGGTTTTTATCATGGATTCATGGTAGACATACTAGTCAATGGTCTGATGATGATCAACAGGCACAGGCTGCTAGTGTTACACTTGTGCCTGGGGAGTGACAGTCTGCCTTATGGTGTGTTCACTGGTAGTTGGAACTTGGAGCTCAGATCAGCTTAACTTTAAAGTTTAGTGCTCCCAGCTCTTCCAGACGTACAACAAAACATGTAGCTACTGTTTACGTCAGTAGCAGATAGCATGAATTTTATGTCAGGTTAATTATGTCAGGAGAATTGTGTATATGACAAGGACATATACCGTTGTACGTTATATGAGCAGAAAGTTCATACAGAAAAAAAAGTTTTTGAAGTATGCCCTCAGACCCCTGCAGGAGGATTGTGTCATATTAGTAAAGACATCAATGTACCAAAGTGATAATGATTTTAATGTTTTTATTGTGGTCACCAGGATATTTATATGCTAAAATACAGTGGGATAATTAAAGTGTGTACATGTTGTGTTCAGTCAAGCAAGACATGCACTCCTTTGGCACTATTAGCATACTATTAGCATGTCAAAGATGACCTCAGGCTCCTAACGTGTCTTTTGTTTCTTTTAAGATGGCGCTGAATGCCTAGACACCAGTCGTCCCCATCATACAAAAACTGCTGCTGCTTCAAAGTAAGGTAGGACAAACATCCCTCTTTCTGTTGCTGACAGACTCTGCACAACAAAATGCAGAATGAGTCCCATATGTCGTTTTCTGCACACTTGTGTGTGTGCGTGCGTGTTTTAGTGTAGTGATTCTTTGTAATCGCCGCCCGTGGATGTGCTGGTCAGAGGTGCTCCACTGCCCTTCGGGTTGTTCTTGAGGCCTTGGTTGGGGGTCCCCAGCTGTTCTATGGAAAATATACTGAATAGGTTGCTTAGTTGCTATGTTACAAGAGACCATAGCAACAGTATACCGTCATCACTATCACAGGGAGTGTTTTTCTTGTGGGAAAATACATTCCCTGAATTTTGAGTATGATGTGCTGGGAGTTCCCTGTGAAAATCAAAAGGAATGAATGATAATTGAGCTTAGTTGATACTGTACATAAATTATGTCTCTTTGTGAGAGTAAAGTAGTCGTATTTCATAAAAGTGATCATACGCATTACTCTAAAAAGCAAACTGTCCATATGAACTCTGATGAATGTTCAGGATCTCACTGTTCTCTCTCCACTATTCTAAACACAACTGCACTATGAACCCTGGACAGGGAGTGTGACTAAAGCCCCAGTTTTATGTTTTTTTTAAAGTCAACTGGGATGTTTGATTTGCATGTGTTTATTTTCTGTGCTGTTTCTTGAATCAGGGGAACTGAAGCAGTGATTCATGGTATCTGGAGGGTTATGGTTAGGGTTACAGGGCTGTACGTTAACTTTTTCAGCACATAGTACTAGTGCTACAGAGGCTGACAGTTTTTTTAGCACAGGACCAGAGAGTTGTAGCACACCCTTGTCACCTCTACAGAGGACAATTAATGCTGCCTATCACTTACACAGTAACATCAAGTGTAATTCATATACACATAATGCAATACAGTGTTGTGGAAATATTCTGTCAGGATGTTTTAATTTCCACAGGGTTCTTTAACTACACAAGAGTCCGGTGAATAAAATTCACTGGTTCAGTAGCCCAGAGAAAGTTGCTCTTTTATTATCTGTCTGCAGAACAGAGATGAGATTTCAAACACACAGCTCAGAGCGTTGTGAGTGAATGCCCATACAGAATGTCAGGGCAATACCGTCATAGTGAGATACGAACATACTGTATGCTTTGATGTAGGCAGAGTCCACGTTTATCAGGCCTGACGGTGAGGAAAAGGCATACTGGACACACACTGTTCTCTGTGAAGATTTCCATCACAACAATTGTAGAATAATACCTCAAAATGTTTTCAGATACAGAAGAGGAATCAAACTCATTTTTAGATAACAGGCGTGCCACGTGACACACATGTATTCATAAAACACTGCAATTCTAAAGACATTTTCATTTCACAAACATACATATACACACACAGAGACATGCACACACACACACACACAGACCAAGACAGAGACAGACAGAATATAGCTGCCTATAATATGTTTAACTTAGAGCTGCTCGATTATGGAAAAAATCATAATCATGATTATTTTGGTCAATATTGAAATCACGATTATTCAAACAGTTACCAAAAAATAACAGTTTGTTATTGATTCTTTACGCAAAACATAAATATAGGCTACAAATATGTCCCTTACAGCTGTGTACTGTCCTCTCAATGTTATGCTGTGCTAGCGTTAACAATGATTAAACAGTCAGCAAAACTCCAGAAAGGATTAATTACCTTCCACAGGTTGACAGCAGTGAATTTGAGCGAAACTGGATAAAGCAAGAAAAAGAAAGGCGGCATAAAATCTCATTCCATGTGACTATGATCTATATTTAGCAACCAAGCTAACGTGCGACCGGCGATCTTAGCTCTGCTAATGCGATCATATCTCCCGATCAAACATAGTCAAAAGTTATCAAACGTCACATATATAACATATTAGCACACAACATTATGCCACATTGCTTTCTGAAGGGATAGTGTGAACCGAAAAGCACACCAGAACACGTGATGTAAGTAGCAACCATGCAGTTATGTTTACATTTTCTACTTCCTGTTTCCACTGTACCACATCGTTAAGCTTCAAAATAAAGGTCCTATTAATAAAACTACGACACCCAATAAATCATTTCAACTCAATTATATGAGTTTGGAGATTGTTTGATAACAAAATCGAAGTTGTGATCAAAATTCGATTAAGTGCACAGCCCTAGTTTAACTTACTGTGACGGTGGGATACGTTGTATTTTTGCATGTTGTCTTTCTTTAGTATGTGGTTGCCGTTAACAAAGAGATTATCCTTTTTTAATTTAGGCGGTGCTGTCTGACTAAAGGAGCAATATATTACTTGCTTTGTGGCATCAACCTTGAGCCAGGCGAACTCCTGCTCCCACTCGGTGTTGTAGCTGTATGTTTTAGCTTTCACTTTTGTCACTGTTGTGTTTTCGGTCGGTCCTCATTAACTTCATTTATGTTATTGTTTGTGTCGTACGGGGTGCCTGGGGTCTTCTTCGTGTTGACTTGTGGGAGTAACGTTAGCATTAGCCACTGTGTGTCAACCCAGCCGCATGGCACAGAGCATGAGTAAAAGCTGTGGCCGTGAGGAATCGTGGAAATTGGCGTTCAATAGATAAGACTTACCATTAATCATTGACCACAGTCGACTACAACTACCAGGAAGGATAGTCATAGTACAGTCATTCTACTTTAATTTTACGTGGAAGGATTTTTTTTTTTTCCCCAACAAGATTTTTTGTGACTAAATCTGCCCTGTAGCACCCATGCTACAGGGCAGATTAATTCTTAGCACAGGCATGTTTTGATGTAGTTTGATGTAGTACATATGTCGCACTGTACAGCCCTGGGTTAGCATTGCATCTGTCTCCCTCTACATGAGTGCTCTTGAGGAAATTAAGTTAGTGCATTCATCTTCATGTGGATGTGTGTGTGTTTGTTAGTACTATATCTTCTTTTTGAATGTATTATTCATTTATTATTGGCAGCTTTTCCTTATAAATTCACTGTATGACATCTGGGGCCTCATTTATCAAAAAGTGTGTAAATCCACCACTAAAACTGCAGTAGATGGAAAACCTGAAAATGACGTACATGCTAAAAACATACACCCTTTTCCGATCTATCAAACTGTGTGTATGCACAGATGTGTGCAATTTTCCATCCGTTTCCATCGGGTATCAAAAAATGAATAATTTTTCAGTGCCAAATTTCGATAGCCAGGTGTCTGAAAGCCATGCTTTCAGATGGCACTAGGACCAGGGGGACATGTCCCCTTCAGATTCATGGTGACACTGATCTGTCCCCCCACTTTCCCAGCATATAGCAACAAATAATGAATTGCCGGTAAAACAGAGGATTACTGTCATTGCAGCAGCATTGGGAGCCTGACATTTGTGTTTTCGACTCATTCAAGTTGGACATAAATGTTGGAATTTCCAAGCTCCGAGTCAGAATTTAAATAAGAACCCCCGTGAAGTCAGATCTCCAACTCCCACCAATCCAACATAGAATTGCTATGCTATCTGCTACTGATGTAGCTACATGTTTTGTTGTATGTCTGGAAGAGCTGGAAGCACCAAACTTTGGGGTTACATTGATCTGCGCTCCAAGTTCTGATTTCCAGTGAACACACTGTAAGGCAAACTCTCACTCCCCTGGAGTCTTAAAGAGTAACTCATCAGTTGGGCTAGATTAAGTAAACATAAACACGCGCGCACACACACACACACACACACACACACACACACACACACAGTATATTCCCCTAAATTGCAACATTGAGCACATCACAGAAGCCTTTGCAGTTACTTTAAGCTTGTAACCAAGAACAGCCAGGCATGGCCAGCTACCTTGTCATGTGTCACTGTTGTTCAAGTGCTGTTTTTTTTTTTTGTTTTGTTTTTGTTTTTTTTAAGAAGGAACAAAACAGGGTGAAAGGTCGTTTTATTGTTTTATGTCACCAGCATCCATTGAAAACGGCTTGTAGTCTGTCTCTTTATCCCTCAGTGTCATCTGTCTAGTCTTAACTAAACTTGTTCTAGTTGCTGGGTGAATGCTCTCAAAGAGCTGATTGTACCGCTGCCTATATTTGTTGACCACAATCAACTGACACTGTACCCCCACCCTCTCTCTCCCCCCTTCCTGAGGTGTCACTGACTGCAGAACCACAGGAACAGGCTTGAGGGAGTCTGAATTATTTTCCTCTTTTCACTTTTGCCCTCTTTTTATAATCTCCTCAAGCATATGCTCTCACACAAAGCTTGTATTCTGTCTCTTAACTGCTCATCGTGTCACACTTGCACACCAGGAGACAGTGGGTGGGCATCTCCTGTCTGGAGGGAGCAAATTTAGCTACAAGTATCTCTTTATCTTCACCCCCCCCCCCCCCCAAAGTCACCACTTCGACCTTGTGCTGTGATTAACCCCTCCATCTCGTAAACAACCATTCATTTGAAATTGGGGTACAAAGTGGTTTAACAAGACAGAAATCATTTCCCTGACTTTTATCTCATTGGAACACATGGCATACAAAGGTTAGTGTGAAGAAGACAAAAAAAGTGACAAAAGCTTTTACCAGTGGTAGCTGATTGAAGGGTAAATACATAATTTGTCCACCAGAGAGCACGGACAAGTTTAGTTTTCAACTGTGAAATGTCAAACCAAGCTTTCAAGCTGAAAGGACACCAGTGTGGAAGTGAATTTACGTCAGTCATTTCAACTTGTGACACCTCGGGAAGTGACGGTCGGCTCTGAAAATGAGAAGCTAATACCTGAGTGTTTTGTACATTCATACACACCAGTGAGCCCAACTTTTGTCTTACATTCACTTAATTCATTTTTACTTGAATATGTAGGGCAACAATGCAATGCAAAGTCTGATTTTGAGCCGATAACAATCAATTGAAATATGCTCAGATCAGCCCCAATACTGATCAGATTAACACTGAGTGCATGCCGAATGCAGATAGATTTTTTTTTTTTTTTTGATGAGTAAATCTTAGAAGGGTATTCGCTGCATGTTTGTACCAAAATAGTCAGAAACACTGAGTCTCTACTGTTACTTTCTTTGACACACGCAGGGATGATATTAGTCCCGATAATTTGGTAGGTGACAGCACTTGTTTTTTGATCAGCAGGACTCAAGACTAACAATGTCCGTCATCCTGGGGATGATGTACAGTAGCTTGTGCCTGGTTAAATGTCAGAAAGTTAAATTGATACCACCCAGGACTCAAACTTGAAGTGACTGGATTGAAGTATTTGCTTAAAATTTTCCCCAAGGACTTTCTCTAAGTTTATATTATTCAACATAAGTCAGCGAATCTAGTGCCTCCTCCTCTCAACCTGAGCAGGTGGCTGACTGCCAGCACAGTTAAGTGCAAACAATGGCAACATCGCTGACCGAGCTAACAGTGTTTACCTGAAGGGTAAGAAGATGGGCACTATGCCTCGACAATGCACGAGTGCAGAGTGGTGGCCATGAGCATGCCAGTAAGGGACGCTCACATGTATTAAAACGCATGCACAGCCGGCCATGCAATGTGACCAAAGCACAGAAAGCTGGAATTACAACACACCTCTGTTTGACTCCACTGTCCATCTCTGTTACTAATAGTTGTTAGCTGCTATATTATTGCTCTGAATATCAAATTTTAAAGAACTGTGAGAAGAATCCCCCACAAACTAAAGCTCAATTTACACCGCTCAGAAGATGACAACGTAACTGCAATGTTCCCAGAGTGTATCACATGCAGCTTCGTGAGAGATACACGCTGGTTCTATTTCCAAGCCTTGTTGCGCCCAAAATGCAACAATCTCCACTAACTAGATTGAGCAGACAGGAAGTCAGGTACCAGAATAAAAGAGTTTCCCGGTGGATTTTCAAAATAAAATATCACGAGTGAACTACGGCTACTTCATTTTAACAGCACAACCGGCGGAAGACCAAATAATGGACGGGGAAAGATTTATCATTGAAGTGGAGAAACACAGCATTATTTATGTCCAACATGTAGTGCTGTGCGATATGGATAAAATTCTATATCCCGGTATAGCCAAGTTTATATCCCGATAACGATATACATAGTGTTTTTTTCTGATGTGTTTTTACTTTCCATTGTGCTCTCCTCCGTCTCCTCTGCGGCATAATCCCTTATATGCTTTTATTCTGAAGGCTTACTTTGAGAGCGACCGGAAGTCCGGCTATGTTTGCACTGTATTTTATGATAAAGTTTGGCTGGTAATGAAGATGTGTTTTAAACGATAATAAATCATTCACACACAACACAGCGTCCTCCATGCTGCTTTATCTCTGTTTACTTCCGAGTGAGAACTGCCGCAAACCTGTCCTCACGGGTGACGTAAACATGCTACCACAGGGCAGTTGCGTTGCTGCGGTTACAGTAGCTGTCATACTATTATGTCTATGCTTCATACAATACACGTTTTTAACTCGCATGATACATTTGGATTATCCAGTGGTCATTCCCATGTTGAGTTGTACCTTACACGGCGTATCTAAACCGCAACCAGAGTAACGTTTATGTTAGCTTAGCAACAGAGCTAACTAAGCATCTACATGTTAAAATAACGGTATAAACAACTTATACAACTTATATCGTACGGTAGACATTTTTCTACCGCATTACGATATATATCGTAATATTGCACAGCTCTACCAACATGCCTTTTATAAAGACGGCAAGAGAAAAGGTGATGCATGGAGAGAAATTGCAGAAGTGGTTGGAGTGGATTTTTACCTCACTTGTGAACAAAACCCTGAAACTAGCCTGGCTATCGCAACTACAAAGCTCTGCAAGCATAGTCTGGGCAAGCTGCCTTGTAAACTGAGTTCTTAGTCGGTGGTCTTAGAGGGTGTCTATCAAATGCTTCTGTGTGCTACTGGACGAAGCTTCACACAGTCAGACCACTCTTTCCTCTGACGTGTGCGTCTTAAAGAAAACTGCTTGATCCAAAGAACTAGTGCGTCATTGCCTTAAACATGCCTAAATTGAGCTGTGGGAAATGCTAGATTTTCATTGGTCCCCATTCCTGGAATCTGAAATTGAAGAGATAGGCAACTTGGCCGGACTGACTTGGTTGCGAAATTTTATGCAACGTCACAGGAAGTATGGATGGGCCCAGGCTACCCTGAGACCCCTCCAAGAGTCCTCCTGGTTCCACAGTTGGTCAGAGCCTCCTCCTCCTCCTCCTCTCCCTCTCCCTCTCTGTAGGTGTAAGAAAGTCATGATTCCCATTGTATCCATAAAGTCAGCAGCCAACAACATTTGTGTAGGCAGGTCATCTGTCATGAGCTGAGAGTGCATTTCAGGGAGCAAAATCTGTAGCGCGTCAAGGACTCACTGACGTCAATTCACTTCCACACTGGTGGCCTCTGTACCTTGGTCCTTTTGTTTTTGCATTGTTTTTACCACTTCACATACCTGTGCCTGCAGTAGCATCAGGTGTGTGATGTGGAGAGGCTTGTGGAGTGTTTATTTGTTTCAATGTCCCTACAGGAGTCTTTTTAATAGTGCAAGAGTAGCTTCATACCTCTACCAACTTAACTCTCCAGTGGTGTTTTGTAATGTCTCTCTTTCTACCTCCCATTTGCATTTTCAATTTCACTGTTTTTTTATCAACACTCTTTTCCATCTATTAATTTGTCACTTTTTCATCTCCCTCTCATGCTGTTGGTCTTTCTCTGGAAGTCATCTCAGTCTCTCCCCATCTGACACCTCGCTGGCCACTTGGGAGCTGGAGTGCATTCGCTCAACTGTTTACGCATATCACTGATAAATTGTTTGGCTTGATCTCAGAGAACAGGCTTGCTATTAGAATGGTTTATCTGATTTGGTGCTGGGGAAACAAATTTGCCATTATGTTTATATGATTAAAAAGGATTCCCATGGGTTGACTTTTCATTATAAAGAGTTCCCAAAACAATGTGGCTGCCTTGCAATATATTTTTTTTACTCTCTCTCTCCATATATATATATATATATATATATATATATATATATATATATATATATATATATATATATGTATGTATATACAGACATACAGACAAACTCTCGTTCAAACTCTCGCAATAGAAATGGTTTTTCAAGTTTTACGACACTGTTTATGGCAAACACTGTGACGGTCACAGTGACAGTCCAGTACGGCTGATGCTGAAGCCAGTGTTGCAGAGCTACGCCACGGAGACAGTCCAGGGCCTTGGAGCCAGCCCGGTGTCCCTATCAAAATAAAATAAAAAGTGTCACAAAGCCAGCTGGTACCGCTGAGCTAGCCCGGTGCTGGCACTGAGCCAGCCTGTTGCCACCTGTGGTTCTTCATTGATACAATAATTTAATCAGTTTAGGAGGCAGTGAGTTACAGCTGATGAATGGTTAAGTAGAGGTTCTATAGTGTCTGACTTATTAAAAAAAATGTACCAGTTGAAAGTGAACTAGTTAACTTTTAGGACTGTGAACTTTTTTTTTGTGAACTATGAATGTGAACTAGTTCATTGTCATATGTGTGAACTGAACTTTGAGCTAGTTCTTTTTAAATATGAACTGGCTCAACACTGACTGTATGTATAAGAAGAAATCCTCAATGCAAGCTTGACTAGCGTTATGTTGAAAGACAATGAGTTAGCTTGACGTGTAGCGTTTATTCCGAAGGACTAACCGGAAGTAGTGACATGGGTAAATATGTTGTTATGACAAAGTGCAGACTACAGAGACTACAGAGCTATAGATTTATAGTTATGTGTCAGTAAACTGATCAGCAGACTTCTCTACCAGCAGCACTAATGTTACCTACAACAGAACATGACAGGAGGGAGAACTAATACTGACTGCTATCTGTGTTCAATCTCCAGTCTTTATAAATTTTATTAACATTTTATATGTGAGATATTAGTGAGTTTATAGTGGCCTTGCTGTTTTCAACATTACAGTTGCTAATTAGAAACATTTAGCCTAGTTATATTTAAAATATATGGATAGTTTGAAGTCATTATTATTTATATAAATTAAGTTTATATAAGTTATTTATAAGTTTATATTAGGGCTGTGCGATATGGATAAAATTCTATATCCCGGTATAGCCAAGTTTATATCCCAATAACAATATATATTCCGATATAGTATTTTCTTCTGATGTGTTTTTACTTTCCATTGCGCTTTCCTCCGTCCCCTCTGCGGCGTAATCCCTAATATGCTTTTATTCTGAAGGCTTACTTTGAGCATTGCTCAAAGTAAGCCTGTGCACTGCCTGGATTGACTACAAGAAAGCCTAGGATTCAATGCCACACACATGGATGCTGTAATGCCTGGAACTGTACAAGGTCATCAGGACACTGTCACCATTGCTGTTCAGCATAGGTCTGAACCCCTTCAGTCAGGTCATCACAAATAGTAGATTTGGGTACTGATTCCGAAGTGGGGCAACTATGACATCAAGCTGTATGCCAGGAATGAGTGAGAAATCAACACACTGACCCACACCACCAGGATCTACAGCGATGATATAGGGATGTCATTCGGATTGGACAAGTGTGGCTGTATGGTATTGAGGAGAGGAAAGATTATCAGAACTGACGGGGTCAACCTACCAGAGGGCAGGATAGGAGACATCCAAGGCAGCTACAAATACCTTGGTATCCCACGGGCTAATGGAAACCATGAGGAGGCCGCAAGGCAGTCAGCCACAGCTAATTACCTCCAGAGAATAAGGCAAGTACTGAGAAGTCAGCTGAACGGTTAGACGAAGCTCATCAACATGTATGCGCTGCCAGTCATCAGATACCCCACTGGGATCGTAAGCTTGTCAAAGGAGGAGATAGAAGGCACAGATATCAAGACAAGGAAGCTTCTCACCATGCATGGAGGGTTTCACCCCAAGTCCAGCACCCTGACGCCGTACACTAAGCGGAAAGAGAGAGGCCGAGGACAGGATGAAACATTGAAAATCCAAGAATACATCAGAAAAATGCCCCCAAAGGATGAATTGCTCATTGGAAGCCTCAGGCAGCAGAAACCTAATGAGAGTGAGGAGGATGAGGAGTAGACAACATGGAGGGACAAGCTCCTACATGGCATGTACCACCTTCAGATAGAGGAAGTGGCTGATATCAAGAAGACCTACCAATGGCTGGAAAATACTGGGCTGACAGAGAGCACAGAGGCCCTGATCATGGCAGCATAGTACGAGGGCTATAGAGGCCAGGTTCTATCATTGTAGACCAGACCCAAGGTGCAGGCTGTGTAAGGAGGCCCCTGAGACAGTCCAGTACATAGTAGCAGGATGTAAGATGCTACCTGGATCAGCATATATGGAGAGGCACAACCAAGTGGCTGGGATAGTGTACAAGAACATCTGTACCCAGTATGGATTAGAAGTACCCAAATCCCAATGGGACATACCGCCAGACTGACAAACAGCTCCTGGCTAACCCACCGAACATAGTGGTGGTGGACAAAGAGCAGCAGAGGGCAGTGGTGATAGATGTGGCGGTACCAACTGACACCAACATCAGGAAGAAGGAACATGAAAAGATTGAGATGTATCAAGGTTTGAAAGAACAGCTGGAACATATGTGGAAGGTCAAGGCCAACGTGGTCCCTGTGGTAGTAGGAGCACTTGGGGCGGTGAACCCCAAATTGGGAGAGCAGGTCCAACAGATTCCAGGAACAACATCTGAAGCCTCGGTCCAGAAGAGTGCAGTCCTAGGAACAGCTAAGATACTGCGCAGAACCATCAAACTCCCAGGACTCTGGTAGAGGACCCGAGCTTGAGGATGACACAGATACCACCCTACAAGGATGAGAATTTTGTGATATGAAAAAGTTGGAATTTCACACTTGACTCAGCAACTTGGAGGAGAGCCTTGTTACATAAATGAGAACAGCGAATGTAAGACAAAGTTGTCGCTCACTTGCACCTTAGGTTCCATCCACACGACAACGGCAGGACAGCGCTTGTGAGAATGTTGCCAGAATTATTTTCATCTACATGGCAACGTGATAAGGAGTGACAAGGATGTAATACAAATGCCACGCCGATAGATTTCCTGAGCACTGTCGTCTTCGTCTTTGGCCATGGTTCCAACTTTGAGAAAATGTAAACAGGTTATAGTTACAAAGTACGCCTGCGCGGCAACTTCAGCAGACTCAGATGAGAAATGGAAAGGCTCACGGTGACAACACTATGTGTGTAGTAATCCACGAGAAAATGTTTTATTTTGAAATTAAAGGTACAATATGTAAGAAATTTATTTAAATTAATCATAAAATGGCCCATGATATATCACCAGACATTAAGAAATCATGTTCATTTCAAATGCTTATATCACTGACAACAGTAGTCCAGCCAGGATATGTGTTTTGGTCTGATGTGCCACCCTCCACTTATCTCCCAATCACCAAGTCAGTCGTGTGTCAGCATCCGGGTTGCCAGCTCTGCTCTAGTTACCGCAGCTACGAGCGTGTCGGATAAATAATGTCTGACATAACGAAACCTAAAACACCTTGTTATGAATCCGAAATACATTGTGACAAAGTCCAAAATAAAGCAAGGATTTGTATAGGAGATGCCTTTGAAAGATGGAGACTGGCAGCAGCACTATCACTGCATACCCCTGGCCACCGCCCGGGAGCTCCGCTCACTTTACCCCGTCTCGCCACAGCTCTCCTCTGGCACATTCACTCCTTCTAAGTGAACAAGGTGATGTCCAAGGTGGCTGCTTTTCATTCACTGTAACACTTTTAAATTTTGGACCTCTAGGCGGACACCCGGTGCTACCTGCCGGCCTTGGCCGGGAAGCAGCACTCCAGATCGGCCACTATCACAGGGATGTCACGGTTACCAGTGTAGCGGTAAACCCCGATAAAAATGTTGACTATAACAATTACCGTTTTAATTTCAAAATAAAACATTATCTCGGTGGATTACCGTGCCCGTGGTGTAGGCACCCTGAGCCTTTCCAGCGTCTCATCAGTCTGCTGAAGTTGCTGCACAGGTGCACTTTGTAGCTACAACCTAATGTTTGAGAGACACTAATAAACACATTTGTGAGGAAAACGAATCAACTGGAATTGCATTCGTGATATTATTTTGAAATGTATCCCCTGCCTTTCCCGTCCTGAGTGGAGGTGGCCGCCTGAGAGTGGAGCCTGCGGCAGAAGCGACCTCACAGTGGAGGTCTGCAGCCGGACATCTTGTAATGTTTACACTTTCTGAAGCCGGACTCATGGCCGAAGGAGGAGACGACAGCGCTCAGGACATCTATCAGCCTTCAAGGAGGACTAAGGCTGAAGTATGGGTGTATTTTAAGAATGCCGAGGGACAGTTGAAAAAGTGTCTGCTAAAGGCAGCAATACTTCGAACCTCATGACTCACTTACGTGATCCACAACTCTATAGCCAATGCAAGATAAGTTAACATTAACATTTTAGCTGAAATATGTGATGTGAGGACTTTGGTTTGAGGGAGGCTGCAACGATTCGTCTGTCAATAATGTTAACATAAGCCCCATAGTGCAGCCGCTTATTAGCAGCTAATAATCTAAGCTAATCAGCTAAACTTTCATTCACGATGAGACGGTGAAACGAAGACACGGCATTATTGAGCGATAGTTGAAGGCACAACAAAGCCATACACTTCATTTGTTTTAACCATTTTAGTTGGCAGTGACTGTGTGTGTTACCATATAATTAAGTCGACGTTTGAATCAACCAAATACTAGCTAGCAGCTGGATCAGCTAAATGTGTGAAGCTAAGCAGGACACTTTCTTCACCTGAGTTAGACGGTTTTGTTTAGCAACCAAAACAAGTATAAGCAAACTCCTCTGTACAGTATATTGATTTGAATGGTGGCCTATGACAATAATGATTCATAACAATAATGACATGGTATTTTATTTTGTTTACAGAGCCTCATGTCACCAGGCTGGTAAAAAAAAAGCTTTTGTGCATCCCAGCAGCATCCAGTGTTCCATCAGAGAGAATATTCAGTTTTACACAGTTTCCCCTCTTAGATTACAACTTAAACCAGACAAGGTAAATATGTTGACATTTTTGCATTTCAATCTCAAGTAAATGGATACAGACATGATGCTGGATCAGCAGCATTTTATTTGTTGATGATGGAGAGATGTATACAGTCAGTTCTGTCACATGCCATTGATTTGTTTACATATTTTTTATTTTAATGCCATCAATACTTTAACATTTGGATTGGATTACATATCATTGTAGTAGTTATTTTTGTAATCTGTTTATTTTAAATGTATATTTTTAAGGTTGACTTTTACAGTGCTCAAGTGTATAGTTTTATATTTTAATTTTGATGATGAAGAAAACAAGTATATAAGACAAGTGGTGTTTCTTTGATTTGTTTACATATAGTTCTCTATGTCTTGAATGTTTGGATTTGTATAATTCACTAACTGCATTACTGTAAATGTTCTTGACAAATATAAGCTGTTTACATGCTCAACCGTTGTTCCTTTCCTTTGATGTGAAAAGTTGCACTTTTGATAATGTTTGTCTGTATTTTTTAAATATAATAAACACTGTTACACTTTTTTGATTTGTGGAGGACTATCATTGCTTTCTGAACATATTCAACACTTTTAAAAAATACCGCGATAATACCGAAAACCGTGATAATTTTGGTCACAATAACCGTGAGCTTAAATTTTCATACTGTCACACCTAGGGATGCACCGAGTATTCGGTAACCGAATATATTCGGTAACCGAATATCTTCGGTAACCGAATATCTTCGGCCGAATATTGCAAAAAAAACCACATTCGGCCTTCGGTGGCGTGAGTTAAAAGCAAAGCCGAATAGTGGCGTATGACGCAATCAAACAACGTGCAGTGACGCGGTGACCTGGCGCCTTCGGTAAAATGTCAGCAGTGATGAGATATTTTAAAGTGTTGGAGAGCGAGAAAAGAATTGCGGTTTGCAACGAGTGTTTGACCAAACTGACCAAAAAAGGGGGTTCCTCTGCAAAGACCTTTAGCAGAGAAAGCAGAGAAGCTACTGTTCATAAAGAAGAACCTGCCACTGTTCCTGAAGGAGTAGGCTAAGTAGACTTATGCCAAAAGGACAATAGTTCATTTGTTATGTGCACTTAGGTTTTTCAATGCACTTTAATGCATTTTTTTGTTGGAATGGCTATGTAGGGGTCAGCATAGGTTCAATCATGGGCCAGATTTCTTAAGCATTTTATTTGGGGTTTGACATACAGGCACAGTTGTTAATGTTTTTGTCTGTATAAAACAATTTTAAGGTGTCTCAGATGTCAAAGTTCCTTCTTTTTATTTTGAAGCTGAAGTACTGTTAATGACAAATCTGTTCTGGTCTGGGATATGTTGTGTACCTGTATAAGTGTATGAGGATACAAGCACATACTTATTGAGATTTACTTGAGCCTTCTGTTTACATTATTAGTCTATCTACTGTGGCTAAGCAGACTTGTACCAAAAGGATAATAATGAATTTGTTGTGGGTTTATCCACAATGCACTTTAGTTTTTTTTTTGAATGCATGTTTTGTTTGAAGGCCTTATATAAATGAAAAAATTGATTGTGCTTTTTTTGAAAAGCAAAGGCTACTGGAATGTTGAAAAATGTCAGAATATTCAATAAACATTTACTCTCTTTGAAAATTTCTTAAAATGTATGCAGTATTTACAAAAAAATAAATAGTGAAAAACTTCACAACCACATTCGGTATTCGGCCAAGCATTTAATTTTATTCGGCTTCGGCTTCAAGGTCACATGCATCTTACTTTTAGAATATATCACATGATCCAGATGTACTTTTGTTTACATTCTTTCACTGACCGTCATCCACCAAAGCATTATTTTGTTGCTCTAGCATTGCCATGTTATTCTTTTTTGGGGAGTATTTTTGCTGTATTCCCATGACATTAATCAGCTGCTCCATAGGGCAATCAACTTTGTGTTTAAGTGTGTACATGCTTCAGTGGACACAGTGCACTAATGGCATTGTGCTGTTTAAGTGTTACGTCCAACTCTAAAGACTGTTTTTTGTCTCGTTGTGTTGACAGTTGCTTTTATCAGTCTGGTGTCTTGGTTTTCTCTAATCACACTACTGTAGGTTAAGAGGTTAGTTTCCTTGCACCAAAGAAGCAGACCGAAAAAAACAATCTTGGAAAGCTACGGGCTGTAGTGCAGAAAAAGACTGGAAACATCTATATAAAACAGCATGTATTTCAATTCAGTGGAGGCATGAGGTTTGAATCACAAGTTTCATCATGAAATCATATATAGATTCCTTTGACAATGGTATTGTTTTTGCTGATATAAATCTACCTTACGATTTCAGTCCAGTTCAGAGCTCTGTGATCGATGCAGAACTATATTATATGCCCCTTTAACACAGTGGTAGAATCCTGGTAGCTGATCACTAAAATCAGAATAAGTGGTCCACCTTAAAGATTATTAAATTTGGGCCTAACATGCTGTCCAGCAGGTTCAGTTCTGTACACTATATTGCCAAAAGATTGCTCACCCATCCAAATAATCAGAATCAGGTATTCCAATCACTTCCATGGCCACAGGTGTATAAAATCAAGCAGCTAGGCATGCAGACTGCTTTTACAAACATTTGTGAAAGAATGGGTCGCTCTCAGGAGCTCAGTGAATTCCAGCGTGGAACTGTGATAGGATGCCACCTGTGCAACAAATCCAGTCGTGAAATTTCCTCCTAAATATTCCACAGTCAATCAAGCAGTCAATCGCTACAGACCTCCGATCTTCATGTGGCCTTCAGATTAGCTCAAGAACAGTGTGCAGAGAGCTTCATGGAATGGGTTTCTATGGCCGAGCAGCTGCATCCAAGCCACACATCACCAGGTGCAAAGCAAAGTGTCGGATGCAGTGGTGTAAAGCATGCCGCCACTGGATTCTAGAGCAGTGGAGACGCGTTCTCTGGAGTGACGAATCACGCTTCTCCATCTGTCAATCTGATC
Source organism: Synanceia verrucosa (assembly GCA_029721515.1). Classification (NCBI taxonomy): domain Eukaryota; kingdom Metazoa; phylum Chordata; class Actinopteri; order Perciformes; family Synanceiidae; genus Synanceia; species Synanceia verrucosa. Next base: position 17,410,906 of record CM056551.1, on the reverse strand, counting down.
GACGAGTCTGGGTTTGGCGGTTGCCAGGAGAACGATACTTGACTGCATTGTGCCAAGTGTAAAGTTTGGTGGAGGGGGGATTATGGTGTGGGGTTGTTTTTCAGGAGCTGGGCTTGGCCCCTTAGTTCCAGTGAAAAGAACTCTGAATGCTTCAGCATACCAAGACATTTTGGACAATTCCATGCTCCCAACTTTGTGGGAACAGTTTGGAGCTGGCCCCTTCCTCCTCCAACATGACTGTGCACCAGTGCACAAAGCAAGGTCCATAAAGACATGGATGACAGAGTCTGGTGTGGATGAACTTGACTGGCCTGCACAGAGTCCTGACCTCAACCTGATAAAACACCTTTGGGATGAATTAGAGCAGAGACTGAGAGCCAGGCCTTCTCATTCAACATCAGTGTGTGACAAATACACTTCTGGAAGAATGGCCAAAAATTCCCATAAACACACTCCTAAACCTTGTGGACAGCCTTCCCAGAAGAGTTGAAGCTGTTATAGCTGCAAAGGATGGACCGACGTCATATAGAACCCTATGGATTAGGAATGGGATGTCACTTAAGTTCATATGCGAGTCAAGGCAAGTGAGCGAATACTTTTGGCAGTATAGTGTATTTTAACTCAGTAGATGAGCTGATGGGCTGCTTTGAGACTGCTGAGTGGGACTTTCTATATTTCTCAATGATCAGCATTGCATAAACAATTACAAACTACTAACCAAACTGAAACCTCATGTAATTCAGAAGAAAAAAAGTATTTTTTGCAGGGTTACAAGGTAAACACAGAGACAGGAAGTCTGATCAGAAAAGCAGAGATACACTATAAGACAAGGTGGACGAGAAACTGAGATCTGGTAACGTGAGAGATGCCTGGAGGCCACTGAACAAAATGACAGGCAAGCAGCAACCAGCCCCTCAGTGTGATGACCCAGTCAGTCTCTCAAGCATGCCCTACAATCCTACAGGGGTGGGGTCATCTCTATGATACAAAGGGCTAGACTCCTGGCCCAGGTGGACTCAAGGGGTGGTTTTAAAGGAGTGAACTGGGCTTTATTGTCACGCCAACTATTCCTCAACTCAACCCTTGTTCCTCAGACCTGCAAGACAGTGGCCATCATCACTATTCCAAAAACACCTCACACCAAATCTCTTGTCATCTCCACTGCTATTCTCAATATACACAAATAAAGAGCAGTGCAACAGCAGTGACCTCCCTTGATCACATATCCTACCTACAAGCCAATCAGTCTATCAAATGCACCCTCAGGATTTATTTTTTCAATCCACAGCCAAAAAGGCAATCCAGATTTTCATCAGGCAGCAGACTTAATGCACCAATGAAATCCTTTGTTCCATCAGCTGTGACCAGTCTCATTTAGAGAGATAACACACACACCTTTCCTGAAGCCCCCTCACAAGAATCAAAGCTGCTTCTTGTGCAGCCAACATCACTTATTTTAATTTGCACTTATTTATTGTCAATAGTTGAAAGAGATTCACGCTCTGTTTTGATATTTTAAATGGACTGCATGCCAGTATAGGAACATTCCACGGTCATTATGCATGTCTGTGTGCGTGTGTCTGTGTGTGAGTCTGTCTGATAAGCCAGTGCCAGAAACAAATTTCATTTTTATGACCACCTAATGGACAATAAAGTAATATCTATCACAGCATTTTCTGTGTTAGAAATAAGTGAATAAGTGAATTATTTAAGAAGAGATTTTGAATCGTTATGAGCTCTGGTTAGTGAGTGAAAGAATGTTATTGAGGATGTGTGAACACCTCAGGATCCCACAAGAATAGCTGGAGGAGGGGGTTGGGTTGCCGCCATCATAACCAGGACCTGGATAAGCAGGAAAAATAAATTTGTAGATGACTGGATGGATGCACTGCGCAGGCCATTTGTTCAAAAGCCAGTGCTGGCAGGTTCAGATTGGTTGCAATTGTCTTCTTTAGATGAGGAAGCATAGCAGATTCAAAAGAAAACAAAGCCAGTAAATGGCTTTTGCTTATCTTTGTGCTTTGTGTACCATCATGACACTCTCCAGCAAGTATTTGCAGATGCTTTGTTTACATCAACGCAAAAGGGTAGTCTTGTTGGAGCAAATTCAAAACCAGGCAGGTCACAAATTAAACCAAAGTGCTAAATGAGTGGACAAACCTTCATACATTCTGAGAATTGATAGTGAATTCTGATTGTCTGTTTTGTGGAAGGATTTTAGATTTCCAGTCACCTGATATGACAGAATCAAATGGTGACGACAGAAACAATTTGCCATGTGTCAATAATAAGCCAATATTTGAGTTATAAGCTAGTTGGGCAACAGCTGTAGAGCATTCTACCCGCAATGTTATTAGAGATCAAACAGCCAATCAAAATTTAACTGAATATATGGTTTCCATTTTTAGTCATTTTTAACTTATGTTGTATGTAAATAAAATACCATGCAGTTATACATCAGCTTGCTTAACATTGAAGAATAAAAGCTTTCTTTATTATAATGAAGCAACCGAGCAAAGTTCTGGTTGTTACTGCACATTAAAATGGATAATAGATTAATTTATTGTGAACAGAATAGATTTTTTTCTTCAAATATTTTTTTTAATTACGTTTCAAATAATATAATTCATGTGCTTGGAAAGTATGTTTTTCTGTGCTCCAGATCTCCCATTGCTGTCTGGGAATGAGGCACAAAGATAATGTTATATCTGAGGAGCACCCAAGCACCGACACAAAATGAGTCTCCTGTCACACATCTGTAGCAGGTACAATATTCCTTTTACAAGCGATATGAGCTTGTGCTGCTTCATGGGGTACTAAAACATCTGAATCAAAGGAAGTCAGTGTCGTCATTCTGAAACATAGAGCATATTCAAATCCTATTAAATCACAATTATGGGTTTCATTACATGAACACCACGGTTCAGAACGATCATGAGTTATGTCTCCATTTACAAATCATTAGCTGTCTGGATGCTCTGGAAGTGGCACTTGTTGTCATTTTATTTAGCACCAGTGAATTTTAAATTAGCCTTTTTTCAGCCTCTCAGTCTCTAAAAATATTATGACAAAAGAGGAAACTTGCTCTTGGGCAAAGTTAAACAGCAGTTGAGGAATGCTTAATTTATGTATATTGTTGCTGTCATACTGTGTGCGTCATTGTGACATTAAACAGTAATACATGTGATTTCATGAAAGTTCGGCTTTTCTTAAGTTCACCAGTCCTCTGGCAATAGTCGAGGGGCCTGATGTATCAGAGTAGCATACACCAGGAAATATAGTGTACACCAGCATCCATGCTCACATTCTGATGTATCAATAGTGAACTGAGCATGGAAACAGGCGCCGCTCCACACCAACTTCATAGCTGGTGTACGCCAGGTTATGATGTATTTGATCCATTGGCGACACTCCGAGGGGATGCTGGGAAAATGTCACTAATTGGTAAACAGCTGTGTGTGCAGCTGTGACCGGCCTTGGAGCACCATGACGAGGAGCTGAGCACTGCCGGAGCCCACACAGGTGCTGACCACACCAGGCTTCTTGGCCACGGGAGCTGGCCGACCGATCAGGAGTAAGCCAGTCAACCCTGAGCCGGACCATGCCACCTGTGCTTGACTGGATCATCCGCATTTTAGCCAGGTGTATAAAATTCCCATACAATGCATTTGACCCTCTTTTATGCTCTTTGGTTTGATAGGTATGTTTTGATAATGGTGTTTTGTATTTGTAAAGCAGTCTGTGTTGCAGTGAGTCGTAGGGCACTCGAACCGAATGTTTTGTTTGCTAGGTTTTGGAATATAACTATTTAGTAGCATCACAGTGAGAGTGATGAACACAGCCAGGTTTGAAACAGGATTCTGTTGTTGTCCCTCATACATGGAGTGTACTGAGGAGGCAGAGAAACAGTGTGCTTGCTATAGAAAATCCTCCTGTAAGATATAGTTTTTCCAATTACTTGCTGTTGTCTTTTTCTTTCTCGCTCTCTCTCCTCCTCTTGTACTAGCGGTGATTAAATTGGCTGAGAAATGTAATATCAGAAGTTTTAGTTAATTTGATTCTTTTGAGACAGAGGCTTCAGGCTAAAACTACTTTCTTTCAAATGGTAAATTGATGATTGTTTTTGGCATTTCTCATCCCAGAGATTTTTTTTCAACATCCAGTGGAGGAGGCATGGCGCAGTGTGGTAGCACCTAATGCTATTGTTTGTGTTACATCATTTCGCAAGTGTATATTCTGCATTAAGCAGCTATTACAAAGTCTTTTGAGTGCAACCTGTTCCCAATATGCACAGGATATCCTCTTTGCTGCTTCATTTCCTTTTCTTATTAGATTTTTGTCAGATTAATGTTTAAGGTTCTATTAAATATGCATGAGCAATTCTCAGTTGCAGTAATGTAAATTAAATTTCCTCGTTATTGTGCAGAGAAACCAGAGGTGTGAAAGAGGGGTTGTCTGTGTGGGATGGGGGCTGGGGGAAGTGTTTCTCAGATTAACGTACAGGCCGAGTAGAGGAGAGGAGAAGCTGACAGCACAGATTTAGTAAGACGAGGAAAGCAGCGAGGAATGAATACGCCAGGATAGACAATGAGAAAGGGAGTAAATCAGACCTCGAGAAGACTGGGAAATTGTACAGCCTCAGAGGCTCAGAGAATAGTGATGGAGGGATGTTGATTGATGGAGGAATGACTATTCTGTTGTTTATCGCTGGAGTTAAGATAGTGTTAAGTAGCCTTATGCTGTGGTGAGAGAGAAGTATGAGGCAGGCAGAGGAGGGATGGGAGGGTGGATGGGAGGAAAAATAATTATGGTGTGGTGGTGGTTGGCAGCTCTGTGGTTTAAAGTGAGAGGCACATACTTTAAAGAATATTGACAATATAAAGTCATAAAGCAGATATATGGGTGGAGGGAGATTACTGAGTTCAAAGGAAGAAATCTGGGAAAACTGAGTTATTTTTATAGTACATAGTACATTTTTATAGAAATGTGTTAAGATAGCCAGGCTTGTCGCCACTGATTAAAATCCCTCAATAATCCTGACTTTGGCCCATTGTTTCTGCTGAAGTCATTCAGGTACAGCAGCCATACATCAGTTGTCACTGTCACACTGATTCGTGTCCACATTATATTTATATTCTTATTTTTTCCTGTAATGTTTTTATCCCGTTGTGGTTAGTGGAAGAGGGGTGCTTGTTATATTTTGCTTGTATGAGGCCCCTGAGGAGGTTTATAATATAATGTATCACATTTCTCTGTATGATTTAGAACAAAGACAATGTGAGAAATGGGCTTATATTTGTACATTTTTTATAGTGTTTCAAGCTGGCCCTACAACCACAGACAAAAGGCGTTCTGTGACAGTAAACACCTCACCTCTTTCTTAGAATTCTCTCCATTTGGACAGTGGCAGCCAAATATGCAAGTGGCTGCTCAATTTACTTCACTCACCGCCCGGCGGTGTTAGAAGCGCCTTTCCGCTGTGTCTAAGCAAAATGTTCACCCTCAGAACGCTATACTAAGTTACGTCTTCCCTTCACTGGAAAATGGACTGCATTCAGTGTGTTTACACAGTCATGAATGGGCTGTAGGAAGAGAGATACCTACATGTTACATCCTGGAAAGTTAGAGTAATCTTTTACGCTATGAGCTACAGTAAGGTGAGAGCATTTCCTGGATCTAACTAGTTAATATTTACTCTGTCAGCAGTCTGATCACTACAAAGCTCATGCCCTCCACAAAGCCTCACAGACAGGTGCGTAGGATGATAAAACTGCGAGGGATTGGTAGTGCATTGTCTTTTTCCTGGGCCAGGTTTACACTCACATGGTACCAGCATTGTTTGAATTTTACCAGAAGATATTATAAGGAGCATTAGTAGTTCGACAATAGGTATTGACAAAAAAAAAATATTTTGGTAACTTTACAAAACAGACAACTTTGTCATCTTTACACATATTCTCAGGTGAGTGGAGGTGAGAATATATGTAAAATTTTTTTTTTTTTTCCTCACTTTTCACTCAGCTACGCCCATCACTTTTCACGTGAACAAAGTTCCATTCATGTCAGGCACTTCATGGTTGGAAGACACACAAAGTGTGTGTGTTCAAGTCCTGGAAGTTTTTGCTTACAGGGCCATGACCATTCCACTGCCTTTTTTTGCATTTTTCCCTCTCATTCTTTTGAGTCTACTATGTTAATGGATTTAAGTCTAAATTAGCTATTGATGACACACACCCTTTTAAGTGAATGAGGGTACACAATGTTAAATGTTGCTTCCACACATGACAGTAATGTAATGGAACTGGTCCTGTGATCCATTTCCATCCTCTGAGAAGCTTTACCCTTGTGATCAGTGAGATAACATCTCACATCTCCACAGAATACCAGTGTCATACTTGCCCTTGTCTGTGATGGCAGCACTTGGACACAGATTCAGTTGAGCTGCAAATCGCTGCTTGAGAGAACATGATGAGTCAGACAGGTAGAAGAAGAAGAATTCCTTTATTAATCCCTCAATGAGGGAAATTACATTTTTTCACTCTGTTAGTATATATACATATATATTTTTCAATTGCACATTACACACACAAGTCATGAAACAAACACATGCACATGCATTAGAGGAGAGGTGTCAGAGTGAGGGGGCTGCCCCTTATCCAGGCGCCCCGAGCAGCTGGGGGTTCGGTGCCTTGCTCAAGGGCACCTCGGCAGTGCCCAGGAGGAGGAACTGGCACCTCTCCAGCTACCAGTCCACTCTCCACATTTTGGTCCAACCTGGACTTGAACTGGCGACCCTCCGATTCCCAGCACTACAGACTGAGCTACTGCCGCCCCAGTAGCTCAGGGGCGTATGACAGTTTGAGAGAGAGCCTGGAAGGAAAGACAACATCCTGTAGTTATCTGACAATCCCAAAGGTTTTCCCTCTTTCTGAGTTTTCTAATAAAACAGGTGTTCCTCTTATCCTGCTGATATGAGAGCTGGGAAATGAGCTCACTCCCACCTCATTTACATTCATATGAAACAACAAGCTGTAAAAGTAACACGCCTCATTCATTACATTCCCAGTAATTTGACTTGGAACTGTGTGGTTTGATTATCCACCTCGTTACAGATTTAATCTTCTTTGACCCACTGACAGCTATAAGTGAACGACTGACTGATCATGATTAAGGGTCACATTGAAACATGTTACGTCATTACAATATACAGCTTAGGCTGGCATTAAAGAATCGGTCAGAAGGCCTTTGCGATCTGCTGTTTCCCATGAATGCTTCAGTGTGTAGGTGTTTCTGTCTGTGAGTGAACTGAATGCACAGTGATTAATGTGGAGCAGCACATTAGCGAGTGGAATGTCTGCTCATTTATCACATCAGGATACACCCAGGATGCATGCCTTTTAGGATTATTTTGAACAAAGGAAGTGGTTCAGAGCATATTGCAGAAGCAAAACTTAAAATTCCCAAATAAACATTGAAGTCATTATTTTAAAAAAATGTTAAATATGCCAATGACGTGACAGCTTACGGTTTGCCTGTTGTCATAATAACACAACACAGCCAGCTCTTTCTTTTTTGACTGTCAGATGATGTGAGAAGTATTTGTTGCTCTGACTAGAGCTCTTGAAATGCTAATGCGTTATATCTCAAGTCAAACGAATTTGAGACGACCAAAAATAACTTGACTGAGACTGTGTCAGGCTTAGCATCATGAACTGGTCATTGCTGCTTTTAAAACTCAGATAAACATCATTGTTTGACTTTACAGTGTGTTTTATTGACATCACCTTTGTTTGAGAGTTCTTACGCCTGGGCTGCATAAAAACATACAAGGAATCACCTGTCAGTGAAGTTATTTTACAGGTTGCACACACATGCAGATTTTTACATCCAAATTGTGCAGTGTATGTTGCTCAAGGTATGTTTGTCCCCGCAGCTAGGCTAGTGTTACTTTTGAATAACTGTGAAGAGGCTATAATGGCAACGTAGCAATGTATCAAACAACCATGACAAAACAAAGTGAAAGGGTTCCTCGTAGAGAGAAGTCTTTACTGTTGTGGTTCAAATTTGGGGAAATAACTTTTAGTGCCAAACTATTTTAAAAATATCTATTACTTAAAAAAAAATAGGCAATTGTACACAGACATTTCTTTCCCAACGTAACTCCAATGTCACATTGGCATCATGTGATGGACACAGAGGTTGTAATGCCACTGTTTGCCACTATGCAAAATTCAGTCACCGGTCAAGTTCAAGTTGCTCACCGGTCGCATACAATAAAAAAAACTTCAGGCTTCACCAGCTCTCAATTTCTTGGGCCCATTCAGGTTATACAAAAAATCAAATCTCCTAGTTGGTTTGATCCATGGTTTGAAAAGAAAGGTACTTACATTTCTGCATTACATGGCATTTAACAACAAACATGAGAATTGTCTGTCCTCTTGTGTATCTTCGTGGAAATTCCCTGGTGTCCAGACGAAGGAGCATTACCCTGCTACGGTTCATGCTACAGTTAGTGTTTGTATTTATGTGTGAGTGTGCTGCAAGGCAATCATGTGACATGCTCTAACTCTGCCAGCCTCTCTGGCCTGTGTGTTGTCTGCAGCATCCGCTGTGCACTCCCATTCCCGAGGCTGTGCATGGCTCTGCTGTATATCTGCAACCCGTGTGACAGTCACTGTGTGGCTCTGTGCTAATGGTTTCCTTTGAATCACAAATCAAACTTGAAAGAAGCGAGAGAATGAGCACATGATTGAGGGTCGAGAGTTATAGAGTGAAGTTGATAGATTTCTCCATCATTAATACAGATCGTCTTGCCACAGAGCCTCTATCATGTTGGGTAATTATATTGATTTCATCTGTCAGTCAAGTATTTGGCAGAGTGTAGCCTTCCTTGAGTGTGCATATGTGTGTCCGCTGTAGAGAATTAACCAGGTCACACAAGGGCCTGTCGAAGACTTTGCCTGTAATTAAATACTGTGTGGCAGCAGCATGTTTCCCATTAGACCACTAGTATAACATCTCAGCCATGTGACTATTGGCAGTCTGGCACTCTTGCCCTGTTTAATGAATTTTAACAGAAACATTTACGCAAGTTGTGCACATCAGTGTTTGGATTTGTCTGCAGCAGCCACAGAGGCCACAGCAGCAGTGATCAACTAAATCGTTTAGAAGAGTTAAATAGCCAGTAATCTTTAACTTTGTGCACATAGTGTAATTATGTGTTTTAAGTAATTTGTAGGGAAAGATGTGCTGCGCTGTTACGTGATGCAGCTGAGCTATTTTTTGCCTACTGGGAGACTATGAGAAGCTGCACTACGGTCTGTGTTACATTAACACTTACCTGTTCAGAAAGTACCATTTCTTCTCAGATGATAATTGATTCTTATGCTCGCACCATCACCACATTCATGCTCCTTTATTCTCCCTTCCTGTGTTACTCATTTAGCTTGCTATGTTCACTCTCCCCAGATCCTAATCTGTCTCTTGTCACTATTTTCTGAAATGTTAGTAAGGGTGCTTGAATAGCTGTTTTGAAGGGCTTAATACTACAGAGGACATAATGACATGAATTCTTTGCGCAGTACTGCGACATGGTTGGCCATGTTTTGAGGAGTGGTCAGAGGTAGAGAGGAGCCGTCATTCCCAACTGATCACTGGTGTGTCCTCCTGTATTGAGGCATAGGTCCTTAGGACACTACCACACACTCACGGGTAAGAAAGGTTGATGTGTGATGAGGGGAGGAAAGGGATTATTTTGCTTTCCATCGTCATGCCAGCTGTTGCTTTTTGGCCCAAGTCCCATTAAGTGACTCTGGACAGAGCAAAGAGTAGTCACTCACTGACACATAGGGGCAGAGTGTGATTGAGATGTCCCTGAGATATACACAACGACTCTCCCAAGACATCCTTGCCATTTGTTTTGACTTTTGTGCGCCATTAAATGAACATGCTGCGAATAGAGCAGTTTTTGTCTCTGTGCTGGAAAGCCCCTTTTAAAAGACACTCTGAATTGCCCTGTGGGTCATTTATACGTTTGGCTTTGTGCCATCTTGTTTACAACATATCAGCAGGGCTGCATGGTTAAGTGTGTGTGCACATCCCGTTTTGCATTTTAAGTAGATTTCTCTTTAAAGGTCAACTAATACCATTCCTTGAAGTAATGAAAGACAAAAATATTGAAAAGAAACCAGCCACTAAAATCATGTATAATAAATAAACAAAAATTATTATACAAATGTTGGCAAATTAAAATGCATATTAGATATTAATACACTATATTGCCAGAAGTATTCGCTCACCCATCCCAATAATCAGAATCAGGTGTTCCAATCACTTCCATGGCCACAGGTGTATAAAATAAAGCAGCTAGGCATGCAGACTGCTTTTACAAACAATTGTGAAAGAATGGGTTGCTCTCAGCCTCAGGAGCTCAGTGAATTCCAGCGTGGAGCTGTGATAGGATGCCACCTGTGCAACAAATCCAGTCATGAAATTTTCTCACTCCTAAATATTCCACAGTCAACTGTCAGCTGTATTATAAGAATGTGGAAGTGTTTGGGAACGACAGCAACTCAGGCACAAAGTGGTAGACCACGTAAACTGACGAGGCGGGGTCAGTGGATGCTGAGGCGCATAGTGCGAAGAGGTCGCCAACTTTCTGCAGAGTCAATCACTACAGACCTCCAAACTTCATGTGGCCTTCAGATTAGCTCAAGAACAGTATGCAGAGAGCTTCATGGAATGGGTTTCCATGGCCGAGCAGCTGCATCCAAGCCATACATCACCAAGTGCAAAGCAAAGTGTCAGATGCAGTGCTGTAAAGCACACCACCACTGGACTCTAGAGCAGTGGAGACGCGTTCTCTGGAGTGACGAATCACGCTTCTCCATCTGACAATCTGATGGACGAATCTGGGTTTGGTGGTTGCCAGGAGAACGATACTTGTCGGACTGCATTGTGCCAAGTGTAAAGTTTGGTGAGGGGGGATTATAGTGTGGGGTTGTTTTTCAGGAGCTGGGCTTGGCCCCTTAGTTCCAGTGAAAGGAACTCTGAATGCTTCAACATACCAAGACATTTTGGACAATTCCATGCTCCCAACTTTGTGGGAACAGTTTGGAACTGACCCCTTCCTCTTCCAACATGACTGTGCACCAGTGCACAAAGCAAGGTCCATAAAGACATGGATGACAGAGTCTGGTGTGGATGAACTTGACTGGCCTGCACAGAGTCCTGACCTCAACCCGATAGAACACCTTTGGGATGAATTAGAGCAGAGACTGAGAGCCAGGCCTTCTCATCCAACATCAGTGTGTGACCTCACAAATACACTTCTGGAAGAATGGTCAAAAATTGACTGTAAATTTCCCCCCAAGGGGGATGAATAAAAAAACTATTCTATTCTATTCTATTCCCATAAACACACTCCTAAACCTTGTGGACAGCCTTCCCAGAAGAGTTGAAGCTGTTATAGCTGCAAAGGGTGGACCGACATATTGAACCCTATGGATTAGGAATGGGATGTCAGTTAAATTCATATGTGAGTCAAGGCAGGTGAGCGAATACTTTTGGCAATATAGTGTATATTATGAAATTCAGTCTAGAGCTGTGCGATAATATAAATATCTTGATGTAATATAAAACTGTCAATAACTATCTGGTTTTTATATCAGAAATTTAAGGTGTAGGCTCTGTTACAGTTGTGGTTTCGATACGCCATATATTACCAGTGGCAATAACAGTATATCAGAAAAAAAATACTGTATTGGGATATAAATAATTAGCAAGATCTAAAATTAGCTATATCAAGATATAAAATTTGTCCATATCACACAGCACTATTTTTGTCTGTGATTTATTTGTTTTTAACTCCATGTGAACACATCCTCTCTGTGCTGTCCTCATGTAGTGTGTGCTCCTCTGTATGTTGTGTTTCTACAGAGAGGATTGTTGAAGCTCTGCTTCTCTCCCTCTGTCAGCCAAATCAACTGTCTGCAGATTTTTCTTGTCAATCTAAAGCATGCCAATAGAGCTCCAGACTTCACCACAAAATCCATGCCATAATACCTTGGTCTAATGCGTTTATTCACAGTACAACCATTCAGAATCGTAATGAAATCATGTAAAATAAATGAGATATTAAGTTAAGGGAGCGCTGGTTTCTGTACCTGATATAAAGTGTTCGCTGTTGGGTCCCACCGCTCTGTTTTCTTATGATCGCTTCTTACATGTTCTGTGGCAGTTTTCCATCTCTGTCTTTGTTCAGGATCATTGGGGATCCTGTAAAATGATTTTCCCTTTGCTTGTTCTCAGCTGTTCTGGCATCCTGGAGTACAACAGCTATCCACCATATCTCCAAGAAACATTTATCGGCTTTTGACTGCAAGTGGCGAGATCCCGGGCAGTAGTCAGAGCACTTTACTTCCAACATGGCAGCGTTTTGGTTTTGACAGTTGCATGCTGGGATTGTATGACGTCAACTCCCGGAGCTTTGTTTGAATTGAAACTAAAGAGCTCCAACAATAAATCCCTTGAGTTGATTTAGTCAACAGTCACAAAAGTAATCTTCAACCATTTTGATAAGCACTGAATCGTAGTGTTGAAATGGGATTTTTCAATTAAAAACTTCAAACAGTCACCGGTTCCAGCTTCTCTGTGTGATTTGTTTTGTTCTAAATATTTTAAATTCAATATCCCTTGATGATTATTTCATGGTTGCACAAACACAAGACGTGTTGTTTGATGATGTCACCTTGGGCTTAGAAATTGTGATTGACATTTTCACTATTTTTTTTTTTTTTGTTATTTTATGTTGTCACATATGATTGCAGTTACATTGTTTCTTGCATCTCATGTTTGCCTCAAACTGAGTCACTCAACAAGGCTCTTAGCTTTCCTGGGTCTGCTGTCACATCTGTCATGTATATGATGTTGCCTATGAGGATGGTAACTTTTACTTTAATGTTTTAGATGTAAACTGTATACTGACAGCGTAAATTTACAGTTCTTTGCATGAATTGCAAACTAGAGAATTCAAAGACACCACAACTAACAAAGTATCACCATTAAACCGTTGGTTGGTTCACTCACTGCCCTTATAACATTGTTTTTGGACACATGTTGCAGCTGTTTTTGGTGAGTAAAAGTGACTGAATCCACTTTAAACTACAACATTATTTAACAGCCAAGCTTGAAGTTTTTTTTCAGGAGCTGGTAGAGACCAAAAACAGCTAAAAGACATTTGTTCATCAGGTGGACAGAAATGCGGTTACAGATGAATAATGTTGCTGTGTAACTGCTAGCTGTGTCAACAAATAACTATTTGCTAATAAGCCATATCTCCATAGCAACATTTAAATGTGATAATACTTCAATGTTCTGCTGACAAAACCAACGTCTTTGTTCTTAGTCACCGACATCAAAACCATTGTTTCTTGGGTCTCTCAATTTATTTTATTTTTTCAGTTTCCTAATGCTTCACTGTACTGTATATTTACAGTTCCCTAAATGACTGCTGTCAAAGCAATCTGCTTGGTGTCAGCCCTGTCTTCCTTTTTTTTTTATGGTAGCCTGTTCCAAACCCTACAGTTAAATAGCCGGGGAAGTATCCGGGAAATTATGCTAATCTCATTTAACTCTACTAACCTTCCACTGTCCCTGGAAAAACAGCTGGAATAACAATTTGCGCTGTTCAATTAAATAAGTCCTCCAGCTGGTTTACTGGTGTGTGTGTGTGTTTAATGTGTTGGGTTGGCTGCTATTTAGCACCTGAAAGTTGAACTCACTAACACTTTGAGTTTAGGTATTGTTAAATTTCCCAGAAAACCCTAAATGCCAGTTAAGACACATCCTGTTTGTCCCGTTTAATCTGGTTATGTCAATTGACAGAGCCAGAGCACTGACATCCTTCGATCTCTTTTTCTTCTACACGCGCACACACACACATACACACACACACACACACACACACACACACACACACAGATCCACAACATATATGGTATAGTATTATATAAAGCACAGGGCCTGTGCTCAGATGTTATTGATATGTGTAATCATGGAGTGCCCTACTCTAATGGAGGAAGAGTCAATGCCTCTCAGGAAGTCTGGCCTTTTGAAATGTCACAGTCGTTTCAGAGGACTATCCATTAAAAGAGAAGATTTCACTCCTTCGTCTTCCACTTGTCTTTTCACTTCTTTTTCAGCTGATATTCTCTCTTTTGGCACTACAGATTTCATTGTTCATCCCCTGTCTTTGAGTCCATCTTGAGGCTTTAAAGGATGTCACAATGTGCTTTTTAGTTCTGGCAAAGGTAATAGGGAACAAAACTGCACTGTGGCAGTTGAAGGTGCAGTGTTACTCCTTATCTTATTCACACAGCCTGATTAAATTAAATCTTCCATAATTTGTGGGATTTCTCTTTGTAGGTTTTTATATTTTGAAGTCTCCCTTTTATATTTGACTTTTCCTTACATGTGAGGACTATTTTTGGTGTTTTGCATGACACGATCAGCAAATCCTGAAAAAAATTTACCAATGTGATGTGAAACGTGTTGCTTTATGGGAATTTGGGAAAAATACTAGGTTTTATTTTACATAGATAAAAGTTAAGATAATGCAGATAATATAGTGCCCACTATATTAATGCAGTGCAGATAATTTGGTTATCATCCCATTAAGTCTGAACCAACCCTCCTCATGGACAGTTTCTGCTCCCTTCACATGTGCTGCCCACACACTGCACTGTCTGAGCCAAAGCACACATGCTTTCATATAATGGTAGGTCTCAATACAAACAAATAGCCCCTATATTATAATCAGTACTTATTGCCTGTTAATTGCCACCTCCAACTTGATTATTCAGAGGATTTTGTAACAGTCATCATTAGATTTGTGAAAAAGTCTTAATTCTTAAATGCTTCACGTGCAGATATGGATGATTTTGCATCAATGCAGTGACCGAACAGTTTGGCAGCTGTGTTTCCCCCTGAAATTTGATCATGGTGTTCTGTTAGGAGATGCTGTGACTTAAAAACAGTGACTAAATTGCTTATTTTATTATGGCTCTAATTTTCTGTCGATGACTGAATTATCAGTCAACTAATCTTTCAATGTTATGTAATCAATATAAGTTATTAGCTAAGAGAGGAAAATCATTTCTCTGAACTAAACTTTTTGGTAGAGCTGTACCTCTCTCTTTTGGGACCTTTTTTATTCTAAGAATGTGTAGCACATAGTTCTCCCATCATGTGCCAGTGGGACCCAGCAGATATGAGTCTCATACACTTGACCTTAACATAAAACCTTTAAACACTCGGACAGGGAGTGAAGTGCTTTGCTTCACCAAAGGTCACTCCCACAGATTTCTCCCACTCTGGTGCGTTTCTCGGCAGCAAGAAGGAAAAGGGTGAACCCAGCAGGCAGCCGTGTTATGACCTCAGGCCAAATACATTCCTGAACAAAAATAGCCTTGATCTGTCTTTACACTAAGCTTGTGAAAGTTCCTTTACAGAAATTAGACTGATGGAAAATGTTTATAGAGATGGGTTTTCATTTTCAGTTCATCAACTTTGACCTGGACTGGTGTAGATATAAATAGTCCTTCAGGATGAATTCACAGTAAGTCTTTCTTGGTGTATGTAGGCTTGAGTACATTCAGGGCAATTATTTAAAAGTGATACTTGGTATGTTCACATGGCCCCTGCTACTGGTTATGATCAGATTTCTCATGTCTCAAGGGCTCGTGCGTCCCTGCCGGCGGAGCAGAGTTGCCGTTAGCTTGCGGCTACATATTAAATCCCTGATCATAACGCCACATTTTAACGGACGTTGACGTACTTATACCTTTATCCATTTCAAATAATCTGATCTCTTCTTGGACATGTTTGCCCTTGTCTGTAGCTATTGAGTGAAACTGAAACCATAGGGAAAAAAAGGACAAAGCTTTGAATTTTATTTTTTTTAATTGGAATCCCGTCCCATCGATCGAAGCTTGATAGCTGCAAATTTTTTGGGTCAGACCTAGTTTTCTCACACATTCTCTCTATGTAAACATTATTTCCTCCTATAAATAACATTTGTATAGCCCACTACTGTGCTGTTGGACAATATTTGGTCATATTTTGAAGGAAATATAGTTGCTGCCTGGGTTATGTTTAGTGGCAGCATTTTTTTCCCCTAGCATATTAAGTGCTGCATTATTTATTGCGTAGAAGTTGTAAGGAGATGGCTGGGTGGTCGGTAAATCAATAAAGTGCTGGATTTTGACTCTGAAGACTGTAAGTGAAAGCATAAAATCACTTTGGTTAAGGCTAGTAAAAACTGGTTTGGTTAAATGTGAGCATATTAAATAGATCCTGCCTTGTGCCTCAACTGTTAGTTCAGTTTATCAATAAACTTAAAAAAAAAAAAAAATTTTATAACATTAACTCAATTTATAATAATAGTCTAATACCTGTAACATAACTAATCATTCAGACCATTCATACAAAAGATTTTGTAAGATTTTGATACAATTTTTCACCATCACACAACTATTGATGCATAAGTTGTTTTACCACACTCAACTCTCTGCACAGGAGAGGGCTCATTGTTATCCCGAATGTGTAGATTTGTTTGTTTGCGGTCTCATTTCCTATGAAGTGTGTTATTGTGACAAGACAAGTTTAAGTATATATACAAAACTTTGCACCCTGCACACTTGCACCAATGTGCATCAAAAACACACACACGCTAGGCCTGTCATAATAATCAATAAATCAATTTATTGTACGGTAAATGAAAACGAAGTTGATCATTTTACCAGCCTCGATATATTGCCCTGTGCATGCGTGCTTGTTTTCTTCATCCTGTCACAGTTCCACGCTGGAATTCACTGAGCTCCTGAGAGTGACCCATTCTTTCACAAATGTTTGTAAAAGCAGTCTGCATGCCTAGGTGCTTGATTTTATACACCTGTGGCCATGGAAGTGATTGGAACACCTGATTCTGATTATTTGGATGGGTGAGTGAATACTTTTGGCACTATAGTGTATAGTCTGATGGCCACAGGAAGAAAGGACTTCCTGAGTCCTTAAATAAGTAAATGAGTAAATGAGTAATTCAATTAATTTATATCTGCTTTTTTTTTTTTTTTTAAAGGAAAGAAATGTTTTAGTGAAGTCTGATGTTGCATTGCACAAAAGAATGACCCCAATCTTTTCCACACAATGAGACAGTTTGTAATTCAGTGCTTCTTTTCTGTGTCGGTATCAGATTGGTATCGGCCAGTACTAAACCTCACATATCAGTATCGGAGGTGAAAAAAGTGGATTGTGCATCCCTGCTACTAATTTATGGGATCATAGTGTCATACAGTATAGTCCACTGTCTCTCTCCTTCACACACTGCGGTCTAACAGCAATCGGCTGAGAAAAATCATTAGTGTGTTGTTTGGTTTGTTTTTATCTGCAACCGGAAAACACAGCACTGCAAAATGTGAAATATGTTTTGGATCATTATTATTATTATTATTATCATTATTATCATTATTATTGTTATTATCAACTCAATAAGTTATTTTTGTGTAATTTGTCATGATAGACATCCTAGACAATGGTCTAATCAACAGGCACAGGCTGCTTGTTTACTCTTTAGGACCCTGGGGAGTGAGAGTTGGCCTTATGTTGTGTTCACTGGGAGTTGGAACTTGGAGCTTATCTCAACGTAACCTCAAAGTTTAGTGCTCCCAACTCCATCCATCCATCCATTATCTACCGCTTATCCTCATAGGGTCACGGGGGGGCTGGAGCCTATCCCAGCTGTCTTAGGGCGGAAGGCAGGGTACACCCTGGACAAGTCGCCACCTCATCGCAGGACACATAGAGACAGACAACCACTCACACTTACATTCACACCTACGGTCAATTTAAATTAGCCAATTAACCTAATCCCCATGCATGTTTTTGGATGGTGGGAGGAAGCCGCCAGCTTTATAGCAAAACATGTAGCAGATATCAAGAATTCTATGTGTGGTTGGTGAGATTAATCCGACTTTCTGAGGTGGAGATCCGACTTTACAGGGTGGTTCCAATTTAAATTCTGACTTAGACCATGGAATTTCCGACATTCACGTACAAGTGAACGCTCTGAACACAAACACTCCCAATGCTGCTGCAGTGACATTTGTCCTCTGTTTTAGTGGCGATGTTTGTCTCCTTATGCTGGGAAAGTGGGGGGATGGATCAGTGTCTCTACAAATCTGAAGGGGACATGTCCCCCTGTCCATAGTGGCATCTGAGAGCATGGCTCAGAGACTCTTAGATATTTGGCACCAACTGCTAAAATCAAATAATCAAATAATTTTTTGATACCCGATAGGATCTGAGCTTTTGGTACCCAGCCCGAGTTCTGATCTTTTAATTGACTTAATTGTAAACGTGCTCTTTGTCCCCTGATGGGTTTAGGTTTAGGTGTTAACATGTAGAGAATTGGATACTGACACAGGGCCCCTTGTTGTGTCAAAAATTAATTTATATTCTGGTCTGCTGGTCTTTGAGAGCCTGCTGTTTTTGAGGTGTAACATTTCTAAGTTATATAACTGATGTATATCTAAGCTATATAACAAATGTGACTGACTCACTTTGTCACTTGGTCTTTGATTCAGTCACACAGACACTATGCTCCTCTTTCATCCCCCCCATCGCTCGCTTGTTTTGTTTCCCAGCAGCAGCAATGTGATGAGATGAGGACATGCAGCGTCGCTGTTTACAAAAATGACTGCCAACCTGACACTCAGCTGTCCATCAGCTGCCTACATGAATTCTTATTACGTACCTCCCATTCTGTATTTCTGCCTGTCATTTCTCTCTCTCCATCTCCCAGCATAGCATGTCTTTCTTCCCCTGGTGCCTCACTCCTCCTCCTCCTCCTGCTCTCCTCTTCTTTCATAGTTTCATCAAATCGTTCCGTCTCAATCTTCCACAGCTATCACAAATGTCAGCTTTAACTATGCTTCCTCTTCTAGCTATGGCTTTCTCCTTTACCTCCTTTGCACTACATCTCCTCTCACATTTCTTCATCCCACTCTTCTGTTTCGAATAAACGCTGCGGTCACCTCAGATCTTACAGTATATCAGTTTGTTTGAACTGGAAGGAGCTCCTTCTCCATTGCTCGTGTTTCCTCCCACCATACACTATCACATTTATCTTCATCCACCACTCGTCCCATCCTCCCTGTGTGCTTTCCTGTCTCTTCCTCTGCCTGTTTAATGTTGTTCCATCTTCTGTGTTCATGTCATTTATCTTCCTCCTCTTCTTCCTCTTTGAAATACTTGTCTCTCACTTTTATTTCTGGAGATTGGTGTATCTGTCCATCTTTTAGGATCTGTCAAAAAGAAATGTGGAAGTTTATATACTGTAAAAATTTCAAAAATCAATGGAAATCTTGATGTGATCCATTCTCCTTTCACTAGAATGGCAGCAAGCAAAGTGTCTTTTACTAGATATTTAGGGTTGATTAGGGTAAACAATCGCACATGCAGATGTGGAATATGCGGACAAATTATGAAAAATGATAGTCATGATTATTCACACTTGTTATTCCTCATAACGATATATGTATGTGTGTGTGTGTGTGTGTGTGTATATATATATATACATATATACAGTATATATATATATATATATATATATGTGTGTATATGTATATATATATGTATGTGTATGTATATGTATATATATGTATGTATATACGTATACATGTATATATATGTATATGTATATATGTACGTATATATATGTATGTGTATATGTATATATATCTATGTATATATGTATGTATATGTGTATCTATATATGTATGTATATATATGTATATATGTATGTATGTATATGTGTGAATATATATTTTCACATTAGGCTATTGCAAAAGCCTAACGTAAGTGTTTGCTGTTCAGATGAAATGTCTTCTTATAAATGTGTGTGAACTGAACAGGAAGAGGCATAATATCTACTTATTCTTCCTTCCTGGCTTTAGAACTTCCTGTTCATTCCTTAATCCGCTTTCATTCCATATTGCCTTTATTAGTTAACAGCAGCCTGGGGGAGATGCTGATATTTGCACCCCTGTGTACTGAATTTATAGATTATTTTTAATAGAGAATAGACTTTTGAATCAAATCGAGACCCCAAGAATTGAAATTGAACTCTATTATGAGAGACCAAAAGAGTTGCTTGTTTGGGCTAAAGACTCAGTGTGGTGAAAAGGCCCCATTATATTAATTGGCAGGGATCTTGCTGGTCTCACTGCCTCTCCTCTGTTCTCCTACTAGCTAGATGAAGACCTTCATCCCTCTTGTTTTCTCTCTGTGACACTGCTGTGATGTCTATATTTTCCAGTTTTACTCCTCACCCTCCCCGTCTTATGTTCCTCTTATGTCGCCTTCATCCTGTACTTATTTTTTCCTGTGTTGAAAAAAAAAAAAAAAAAATCTCAGCCATTACATTGAGACATCCTGAGCTTACCCACCCACACGATTCTAGCACACAATGCCCCACTTTAAAAACACAGAGACCTGGATCACACGGAGTGGTAAATGTTTTTGATCAATACAAAAACACCCTCTACAGAAAGACAGGCAATCTCTTGCTTATTTCACTTCCTGACTCTCTTCAGAAGTGATGCTTCCTCAGCTTGCTCATGGACAACCCATTTAACCCATTTTAAATTTTCCCAGATCCTCCACCAGCTCTTAACATTCCATGTAGCCTGTTGCCAGTCTGATTTGCCAGAATGGTCTACACTTAAAGGTCACCTATTATGCATAGCTTGTGAATGAGGCCCCAGGAGTGAAAAAAGTCTGTCACCTCCCTCCACCGCTTGCCCCTCTTCTTTGCCAATTTGTGTTGAAACAGGTGAGTTGAACATTTTTCGTCTACTAACGTAGAACGACGAAATGCCCCTCCCTCCAGTAGAGGACACTGCCTTTGAGCCGGCCACCCCCCGGATAGACAACCCTCCTCTTAAGTTACAGAGCGGCTGCCATTGTTAGCACAGCAACTGCTCTGTGTGTTGGCTGCTTCAGTACAGGAAGGCTACTTCAGTACAGGAAGGTATTTTTACTCTGTTCGTCCTCTGAAGACCCAGTGGATTGATTTATTTTAGAAATGTAGCAAGAGAGCTTCCCAAAGTTCAGAACGTATGCGCTCATCATCTCACAAAGCGGGCTTCACTAAAAAACTGCTGATGAAGCATAGATCTGCACCAACTGTCTGGGACACAGCTACATACATGGAGCTGTAAGTTACTCCAATTTGTTTTGCTTTACTTTGTAGCTCTGCTTAGCTTGATAGCCTGTAAACATGTCCCTGTAACGTTAACACTGCAGCTACCGGAGCTACCCTCCGGAAGTACCCATAGCTCCGGTAGCTGCAGTGTAAACATGTCCCTGTAATGCTAGCATGGCAGCTCCCCACCGATACATGTTTACAGGCCGTCACGCTAAGTGGAGCTACACAATAAAGCTGCTTTCACAGTCTGAAAGCAGTCCTCCGGAGCTCAGCCAACCGTGCTCCGGAGGACTGCTTTGCTAACGTTTGTGTCTTTGAATAATTAATATCAGGAGACATTCAACATAAGCTCTGTGAGCACAAGGCTCATTTGAAGCTAATGTTATACACTTATTTGTAATTTGGGTGACTCTGACTACTGTTAACGGTAGCCTCTTTTAGCAGTGCCAGTACCATCTAGAAGTAAACAAAAGCGCACGGTAAGAAGAGAGAGACACTTCCTCTCTGAGAGGAGAGGAGAAATTTAAAGGTACAGACACAGAAACAGCCTGTTCTCAGCAGAGCTCAATGCAGTGATTTTTAACTGGCTGGAATTCAGGACAAGGGCTGAGTCTGGGTAATACACTTTGAATACAATATTGTTGACTGTCTGAGACCTATATAAAATTGCAGAAAAAGTGCATAATATGTGATCTTTAATGTAAAGAAAAACAGCCTCTCTTTCAATTGAAAATTAATGGTTTCAAACTGGCAGACATTCAGAATCAGCTACAGTTATGGGAATAAGATTGAAAAATACTGGAAAAGACTTTTTCTTTTTTTCCAGGCCAGTGAACCATTAGAGGGGAGGAATGTATAAGAGAGAGCAAGAGAGATTTATCGGGAGTTAATAGTCAGATGCTACAGAGGTCACGCATTTACCCATATAGCTGATAGAAAAAGGATACTGGTGCTCTTCCTCCTCCTCCACTTCTTCTCTCATTGTCGCATTACTCCAAAATGCTTAGCCCCATTCGCCCTGACTCCCCAAATGGATTTTTGCTCCTTTGTCTCCTTCCTTTCTTTGATTGCTAATCTTCAGTTTTGAAAATGCTGCTTTGTCACAGCTCAGCTCAAATCCCTATTTATTCTCACTTTTCAGCAACTTGTAGTGGCAAAGTCAGTGTGTCATCATCACCAAGATGAGCAGAGGTAGATTTATCATAGTTTTCTGAAATGATGCTGAAAAATATTTTTTTATGAGACAGAAAGTAGACCTAGCCTAAATAAACTCAACTGGGTTCAAACCATAACAAAGATGTCAATGTAGAATATTGCTATCGTCAGATGAGTGACAACTTTGTTCAGCTCATTTTCTGTAAACCGGTATAGCATGTTTTGTTTATATTAGCAAACTAGCTACGTAACTAGAGGACAACTGGCTGATTAGCAAGCATGCTAATTCTGCGTCACACCCCACTGCTCCAGAGAAGAATAAGCTAACCTCTGTAGCTGCGACCACACTTTATGGCCCTTTCTTTCTTTATCATGTGTGTATACAAGTAAAATGATCATGGATAACAGTTCAGTGCTTCTCCTCTGTTTCTAAGGAGAACACTCAACCATTGAGACGCCTACAGTGAAAAGATGAGCTGTGGCTGTCAGGCAGTAATAATGGCGTCCGGAGCTTTTTGTTGTGATCACCCTTTGTCGTCCTCTTCTCATCTAAAAGCTGAAAGCGACCACTATCATCCTGTGCTCTCATCACAATTAAACAACTCCCTAAACTCAGAATTCATAATTAAGCAAATCACTCTTCTGATTGAGTAATTAAAATGGGATGTGTTGTTTCTATCCCCCAGAAGAGTCAAAACAGTTTGAATTAACCAGCGTGGGCCTATATAATAAAATAAACATATTTACTGCATCAGACTGTAATTTGTGCATCATGCCGTACAATGCAATATGTAAACGTCACCTTTTGTGAAGTTTTTAATGGTGTGGAGAGCTGTAATAATGTTTGAGAGTAGTGGGAGGCGAGGAACAGATTGTATTGTGCTTCTATGATGCTGAATAAAAAGTCCTACAATGCAATTTATTAAATCCAAAAAACTGACGCACTTCACTGTCCACTTGTGTTGCTTTATAATGTAAGGTAACAATATAATACAATTTAAGTTAAACTGACCCCCCAAAAGGGGTCATATGAAAGTGCAAAACGAGCCAAAAACAGCTACGGATCTTTTTTCTGCATTCAAAATGTTACCA
Organism: Synanceia verrucosa; assembly: GCA_029721515.1. Taxonomy (NCBI): domain Eukaryota; kingdom Metazoa; phylum Chordata; class Actinopteri; order Perciformes; family Synanceiidae; genus Synanceia; species Synanceia verrucosa. Next base: position 17,387,394 of record CM056551.1, on the reverse strand, counting down.
AAGGAAAAGTATCTCAGTATTAATGTGTTCATCATTTAATTTTGCAGCTGGTAGAGGTAGAGCCTTTTCTTTAAACTACTTTATATTCTTAACAATGATATACTGTACTACTTAATAAAATCCATCCAACCATTTTCTTTTCCTCACCGAGGGTCGCGGGGGGCTGGAGTCTATCCCAGCTACACTATATTGCCAAAAGTATTTGCTCACCTGCCTTGACTTGCATATGAACTTAAGTGACATCCCATTCCTAATCCATAGGATTCAATATGATGTTGGTCCACCCTTTGTAGCTATAACAGCTTCAACTCTTCTGGGAAGGCTGTCCACAAGGTTTAGGAGTGTGTTTATGGGAATTTTTGACCATTCTTCCAGAAGTGTATTTGTGAGGTCACACACTGATGTTGAATGAGAAGGCCTGGCTCTCAGTCTCTACTCTAATTCATCCCAAAGGTGTTTTATCGGGTTGAGGTCAGGACTCTGTGCAGGCCAGTCAAGTTCATCCACACCAGACTCTGTCATCCATGTCTTTATGGACCTTGCTTTGTGCACTGGTGCACAGTCATGTTGGAGGAGGAAGGGGCCAGATCCAAACTGTTCCCACAAAGTTGGGAGCATGGAATTGTCCAAAATGTCTTGGTATGCTGAAGCATTCAGAGTTCCTTTCACTGGAACTAAGGGGCCAAGCCCAGCTCCTGAAAAACAACCCCACACTATAATCCCCCCCCTCCACCAAACTTTACACTTGGCACAATGCAGTCCGACAAGTATCGTTCTCCTGGCAACCACCAAACCCAGACTCGTCTATCAGATTGCCAGATGGAGAAGCGTGATTCATCACTCCAGAGAACACGTCTCCACTGCTCTAGAGTCCAGTGGCGGCGTGCTTTACACCACTGCATCCGACGCTTTGCATTGCACTTGGTGATGTATGGCTTGGATGCAGCTGCTCGGCCATGGAAACCCATTCCATGAAGCTCTCTGCATACTGTTCTTGAGCTAATCTGAAGGCCACATGAAGTTTGGAGGTCTGTAGCGATTGACTCTGCAGAAAGTTGGCGACCTCTTCGCACTATGCACCTCAGCATCCGCTAACCCCGCTCCATCAGTTTACGTGGTCTACCACTTTGTGGCTGAGTTGCTGTCGTTCCCAAACACTTCCACGTTTTTATAATACAGCTGACAGTTGACTGTGGAATATTTAGGAGTGAGGAAATTTCACGACTGGATTTGTTGCACAGGTGGCATCCTATCACAACTCCACGCTGGAATTCACTGAGCTCCTGAGAGCGACCCATTCTTTCACAAATGTTTGTAAAAGCAGTCTGCATGCCTAGCTGCTTGATTTTATACACCTGTGGCCATGGAGGTGATTGGAACACCTGATTCTGATTATTTGGATGGGTGAGTGAATATTTTTGGCAATATAGTGTATCTTAAGGCTGGAATATACTTCTCAGTCTGCGTAATACGTCATCCGACTCCGTAGCTACGGAGACCCCTTGAGCCCTCGCACTTCTCCGTCATGATGCGTGTTGTGCACCCCTGCCGTGAAATGCACCCCCTCGGAAAGTGAAGCAATTCGCCTTAATATCGCTGATAAAAGCAGGAGAAAATACTATTTTATGATTTAATTATTTGTGAGGGAGATAGAAGAGAACAACATTGATTGCTTTCAAAGCTCCTCTTCCTCTTAATAATAATAGCGAACGCAAACCAACAACTTTCGGTATGTTCTGTGTAAATATACCCCGGCCATAATTACTGAATGAATTAAATAGATTTTTTGAGCAGGTTGAATGTGTTTGATTTGCCTTTCACAAGGATAATCGATACTTTAGTTCCTGTCCTGTCCGCGGTGCTGCAGAGGAGACCTGCCTGTCTGTTTCTGTGCAGGGAGAGAGGCTGCATTTCACAGCAGGGTGCAACTAGAGGACCAATCACAGCCCTTGTCGTCTCCGTCTTCCCTTGACGGATTGGCGGACAGTTAAAAAATAAAATTCCTGCGCCCGGAGACGACGGAGAGGCTCTCCGTCAGGCTCTCCAGCGACGGAGAGGGCTCTCCGTCTCTACGTACGGCACTTTACGGAGTACTATAAATTGGCCTTTAGGGTGAAAGGCAGGGTACACCCCGGACAAGTCTCCAGTTCATCACAGGGCACATAGAGACAGACAACCATTCACACTCACATTCATACTTGATGAAATATTATAGTTTATTAGTTGATTTGTGTTTAGTATTAAGAATCTGACTCTGCAAAAATGTAGCAAACAATATTGTTGAATAAATAAATATTAAGTATGATGTTTAGTAGTGGGCTATAATTGTACTTCACTACACAACTAACCTAGATTTACTGTTGTGTGTATTCCACCCCTGCCAGAGCACTAGTCTAGACTTTTCATAGATCTAGCCTCTTAATGTTGCTCTCAAAGTTTACCAGACTCCTCCTAGAGGATGCCTAGCAGGCCCGACCTCCACCCAAGACAGTCTCATAAAATCCCAATGGTACCAATGGTTCTGCCTCAACCCTGAAAGTATAATGTAATTTTGTGCAACATGCATGGAAGATGGCCGGCATGGAGGTGTAGTGTTTAGCACTGTCACCTCACTGTGGAGTTCTCTCCATGTCTGCTTGGTTCTCTCCGGGTACTCCAGCTTCCCCCTCATTGTGCCCTGCAATGATGTGGAGACTTGTCCAGGTTGTACCCTGCCTTCCGTCCTAAGACAGCTGGGATAGTCTCCAGCCCCCCGCGACCCTATGAAGATAAGCGGTAGATGATGGATGGATGGATGGATGGATGGATGCATGGAAGATGACTTTGTGTTAAGCCCAACACCTTTCCCACACAACGTTGAAAACGATAAACACTTTACGCCTAACAGGGCTGTACAGTACGAGCATTTTACTCGCATATGCGCCTAAAAATCGATTGTACGAGTAGAAAATTTAAAAAGGGCGCACACGTGCGAGTACGATTTCAACCCTTTCATTCGCATTTTGCTCCGAAAATAAATCCATACAAAGTGGATCAAAGTAGAGTAAAAATTTCACGCATCTGTATACAAATCGACAAGTCATAGCCTACAACACACGTGTCAAACTCAAGGCCCGATCTCTACGACTGAGATCTGCACATACACACACATGCACGCACAGCACAGTTAGTGATCAGCTGATCTGAGCGGTGGAGACAACACTGTCAGTCAGTGCATTAAAACTTTGTAAGTGTGAAGCTAATATTAGTTATTGTTATAAGTATTAAAAAGCATCAAAATGATGAAACGGTTACAAAAAAAATCATTGTTTTAATCTGCTCTGTTCAGTCGCCTCTCTGTCCTCTGTTGCACAGTGCTGGCTCTGACAGGAGAGTCAAGTGTTATTTTGCTTTAATTTCAAAATAAAAGCCCACCAGTCTTTTTGTCTATTCATAGAACTCTGTTTGTTAATATGAGGCCTTTATTTTGACATACTGTATGCAGTGTTGTGCATGAATGCGTTCATTGAACCCGTTCATATTTTCGGTGAACTGAACGGCTTAGTTTTCAAATCATGAACGTGAACGCCGTTCATGAACGGCACGCACCGTTCACGGTCATTTGAAAACTCTAGGGATAGAAAGTGGTTTTCAGGTTTCACCACATTGTTTATGGCAAACACAATGACGGTCACTGTGACAGTCCAGTACGGCTGATGCTGAAGCCAGTGTTGCAGAGCACTTGGTGGAGATTTATAAAGCTACGCCACGGAGACAGTCCAGTGCCTCAGAGCCAGCCCGGTGTCCCTATCAAAATAAAATAAAAAAAGTGTTGCGAAGCCAGCCGGTACCGCTGAGCTAGTCCTGTGCTGGCACCGAACCAGGTACCGCCTGTGATTCTTTATTGATACGATAATTTTAGTTTAGTTATTAGTTTGAGTGGCAGTGATTTACAGCTGATGAATGGTGAGGAGGTTCTATTGAGTGACTTATTAAAAAAATGTAGCAAATGAACATGAACTATTTCTTTTTTAGAACTGTGAACTTAGTTCTTTTTTTTTCTTTTTTTTTTTTTTTTTAAAGTGAACTATGAACGTGAACTAGTTCATTTTTGGGACTGTGAACTTAACTTTGAGTTAGTTCTTAGTTCTTGTTTTGAAAAAGTGAACCATCAACGTGAACTAGTTCACTTTCATATGTGTGAACTGAACTTAAGCTAGTTCTTTTTAAATATGAACTAGCACAACACTTACTGAATGTATAAGAATAAATCCTCAATGCAAGCTTGACTAGCTTTATCCAGAAAGACAATGAGTTAGCTTGACGTGTATAGTTTATTCTGAAGCACTAACCGGAAGTAGTGACATGGGTAAACATGCTGGTATGACAAAATGCAGACTACAGAGCTGTTACAGATTTATAGTTATGTGTCAGTAAACTGATCAGTTGACTTCTCCTCTACCAGCAGGACTAATGTTACCTACAGCAGAACATGACAGGAGAGAGAACTAATACTGACTGCTACCTGTGTTCAATCTCCACTCTTTATAAACTTTACTAACGTTATTTATGAGATATTAGTCACATTACAGTTGCTGATTAGAAACATTTACCCTAGTTATATCTAATATATATGGATCGTTTATAAAGTAATTATTATTATTAGTCATTATTATTAAAGCCAGTAATAATCAATATACTGTATTTATATAGTCTTACACTTACAACCGTCCCTCAGAGGGCATTCATAATGCTAATGTGGCCCTCCAGACCCAAAAAAAAAACCCAAAAAGATGTGGGACAGGGATGTTTTCCGTGACTAATTGAGGGTTGCAGAAGACCTTATGGCACTTTGTTATATGTATGTGCATATGTTTGTTACTGTGTACGTGATTTGAGTGTTAATAATAAAATTGTGTTGTTTTTTTTTAAGAAATTCCATAGTGCTCCTAAATTTTTTCATTTAGGAGCACCTGTGCTCCTAGTGAAAAAGCTAAGCATACAGCCCTGCCTCACGAAGTCCTTTGTGTCCATTCCTAATTTGTTTTGACGATATCAGGCCAGTATGTACTGTGTAGCAAGTATGAGAAAGACCATCCCACAGCACTTAAATGCAAAGATGAGGTACCCATATTAAAGCTAATTTTATACACCACATAGATTAACTCACCTATCCAGCTTGAAACAATATAACCTGATGGGTTTAAATGGACACCTTGACACCAGGCTATTACCATTTCCCTCCTGCCCTGATTAATTGTGTGGTGAAATGCTCCCCTCTGACTCCTGTCTAAAGCTTGACAGTTTGTTTGATGTGTGTGACTTTCCCTTGTTCTCTGTTGGATCTCGTCCGGTGCTGCTCTGTGACTCCTGGACAGGGTGTGAGTGCGGCTCACACAGACAGGCAAGCAAAAAAAGAGCTTCTGTTTAAGCTGGGAATTCGTGTCTGGCCTCCGCTGTGCTGCTAATTGCCTTGTTTTCCATCTGGACTATCTGGCGTTAGATGGCCTCTTTCTCTTCCTTATCATTTTCCACATTTCCCTGTGAGTTGCATGACTCGAAATGTTTTAAAATAAAGAGCCTGAGTGTCAGCAATGTCACCGGAAAAAACTTTCAGAATTGTTCACTTATTTGACACTGAAATTGAGGCATTTACTTTTGGTAAATTAAATCCATCACTACAACATGATCCTGATAGTTCTGAGTTGTCACTAATATTTTTTATATCTGTACGTAAGAAGTCAAATCAGCTTTATTTGTATAGCCCAATATCACAAATTACAAATTTGCCTTAGAGGGCTTTGCAATCTGTACAGGATATGACACTCTCTGTCCTTTACAATCGACCCTCACATCGACTGACCCCCTCCTCCTCTTCTCCATCGCACCAACCAGATGAAGCCTGGACAGCTCGTCCTACTCTCCACCATGCCTATGAGGCCTGGGTAGCGCGTCCTCCTCTCCACCACACCAAACAGGAGAAGCCTCAGCAAGATGTCCTCATCACCACCACATCACACAGTACCAAAAGATGAAGTCTGGTCTTCCTAGCCACTACCCCTCCAGGTAAACTGGACCCATGGATACCTGTGAGATGAGAACGCACAGAGACTGCAAGGCACAGAACTTTGCAACGTGTTAAAGGGAGGGAGAGGAAACCTTTTCTCCACTACTCTAACAGATACGACCTGAGCAGCATTGCCTCTCCTCCATCTCACCAAACCGATGAAGCCTGGATGACACCACCTCCTTCCCACCCAGTAGCCTCAGCTCACGGACACCTGGGAGATAAGAAAAAGAAGGCAAATTGGTAACATGACTTAATGGAGGCATCCAAATGAAGAAGGAGAGAAGCTCAGTGTGTCAGAGGAGTCCCCTAGGGGGGACAGGGGACTATGCTAGCAGCATAACTAAAGACTGAGCCAACTGGTCTTTAAGGCATGCTTGGAGTTTAGCAAACTGGTTGGCTTCGTCTGGCTTGTAGACCAAATCATCTGCATAACAGGGAAAATGTTTTCTAATACCATTGCCTAAATATATAAGCATATATAAGCATATATAAAGTGAATAGAATTGGCCCAAGCACAGAACCCTGGGGAACTCCATGACTTTGGAGTGCATGGAGGACTCAACATTAACATGGGTTATGAGTCATGAAGGTTATGGGAATGCATGGCACATAGAGCTGTGGCTCTCTGTCAGCCTTGCTACAGAGATGGAAAGAAACCTGGGGTTGTTTTTATTTTCCTCTATTAATGATGAATAATAGGCTGCTCTGGCCTGAAGGAGAGCCTTCCTATACCCTTTAAGACTGTCATGCCAGACCAGACGAGACTTGCTGACTGGTTTGAACACCACTTCCTTTCAAATCTTCTTGCTACTTTAACTTGGAGGTGTGAGAGTTATACCATGGAGCCAACTCTCTGCGCTTTACTAGCTTCTTTTTTAGTGCAGCAACAGAGTCTTAATGATACACGTGATCTGACGCACTGCACTGCTGAAATTTTAAGACCAGTTGAAAATTTGCAAGAATACATTTTGCACTGTTGGATCTTAAGAAGGTTCTAAGTAGTGCTTCAAAATGCAAAAAGACCAATGGGAGTGAGACAAAAAATTGGGTAAGCAATTAGCAGTGCAAAATGGAATTCTTGCTATTTTTCAACTGGCCTTAAAAAAATCTACCAACTTAAGAAGAAGAGGATGTAGTCACAGTGTTTTCACCCATGCCTAGAGTTTGCCATTTTGGCCATTGCAGTGTTGATTTTTTTTTTGTGGAACCAGAAGTGATACAAAAACTGAAAACATACTATAAAAAGTTGTATGTAAGTATGGAACCACCATAACAGACATTGTCATGGTAGCAAACTGTCAATCACAAGGTAGCCAGATAGAACCATACTTTACCAGATAAGCATCATGCGGTGTTGAAGAAGACTTTGAGACCAAAATCTTACGTTTACAGTGTTAAAGTGTTACAAGTACTAGAGGAGTTGCCCCCTGCTGGCTGTTAGAAAGAAGCATTGGCTTCAGTTTTAGTCCCAGAGGTTTTGAATCTCATTTTTATGCTCAGTGCCCAAACCCTCTGGTAGCTGCTCCTCATTTTTAGTTGGGCTGCTTTCACCATTTCACAAATACCACTGGTAATTAACTTTAATTTTGTGAGTAAGTTGATGATAAGCCAGAAGTAAACATGACTGTTGTGTGGTCAAAGTGCTCCTCTCACTAACACCAATGTACAACCACAAATGGACAAAAGATTTTCCTCTTTAACGGGTCACATCAATTTCATGATTCACATTCTTTAGTATATCAAATCAACAATTAAGGTTGTAGTTTTATAGTTTTAAAGAAGGATCAGATAGTTGGTGAAAAATAAGATGTGTCACTTTTAGTAGGATACAGCTGTTGTTTTGATATGTCAGATTTAATTAAATGTTTTGGTAAATATAAATATTGGTTTGTGCTCAGTATTGGCAGATTAAAAGATTCTTATGGGGATCGCTGCTGATGAATTTTGGGACTGTGGAGGCACAGGAGGAGGAGGTTTCTTATATTGTCACCAAAGGGCCAACAGAGAGTGCAGGTAAATGACAATGTGTACAGAATTGTAATGAAATGTAATTTGTTTATAATGCTCATAACAATCATTTTAGATGAGTGGCTATGGAGGGAGGTCAGAAGAGACAGGCTGTCAGTGTTGCTGACTGCGACTTTCCTGTTAGATTAAGCATCTTCTGTAAAAAGGGCTGCAAGTAACTTTCACTGAAAAAGAATTGGCAACACTGACCTGGAGTTTTGCGTTGGATGCTTTTAATATCAAGCTTACTCTTGCTGGTTTCTCCAGTGTTGCAGACCCCAGCGTTACTATTGGGAGATTCAAAGCACATTTGGAATCTTGTTAATTTTCTTTAATTGCTTCTCAAATCTGAGTTACACAACTGGGTATTTAAATGGTCAAGTGGTGAGTGATTGCATTTAAAATCTAATTAAATGTTGAAATGAAATTGCATGCTGTTAAACATTCAACACTTTTTTCTTCGTTTTGTAGCTCCATACAAAAGGCATATTGGATTAATTAAAATCGGGCGACCTCTTGAAACGAACATTTGGAAGTGACTGTGATTAAAAGTGATTTTGATTCACTCAGTTGTGACACCTTGCTGCCTCATATTGGATGGGTGTATGGGTGAACTCAGTGGTGTGACTCTAGCACAAAGAAATGGAACAGAGTCATAATTAATTTCAGTTTCGTTTTTTGTAAGGTCTTAATAAATCAGCTTTCTTTTGGTCAGTGTATTATCTGTTGCAGCTTGGTTGTATTAATTGAAAGGCTTGTGCAGTGGAATTTTCTCACAAGATCAACCTATCATTGGCCATTTATGGCAGGAAATGTGAAAGGTTTAGTAAATTTGAAAGAATGTCACGCAACACAACTGGCATTTGTCAAGAATCCCCAAAAAGGCGCCCTCTGGGTTGAAGAGCTGAAAATGAACTGCTCGACTGGGGACATTTGCTGAATGTCATCTCTGACACACCTCATTTCCTCTCATTTCTCTTCTGTGTCTGTCCAATAATAAAAACCCTAGAAAAAAGGAAACCATTTTCACGTAGGAGGCACAGTAGTGTTTCCTGTAACTCTTCCTCTCTTCTCTTCAGACTGAGCCTCATTCACATGAATGAATGAAGGAAAATAACTTTGTATTCAACCATTCGTGCATTTTACAAATTTTAGGACTTAATGATTAAAAATGGCCATTTACATGTTTATACTGGGAAGTTGACTTTCTTAAATGTAAGAAATAGTAGATGATGTATGGTTTGAGTCATGAAGTGATGGACATGGATGTTGTATTGCTATTGTTTTTGCCACTACAAAAAGTTGCTTCAAAGCCTAATGCACTTCCTGTGGAGGCTTTACTTCGTGCCATCCTTTGCATTGACAAACATTGCAATAGGAAACACAAAGGGGCCCATCCAGAATGTTTATGTTGAGTTTGAGAAGGTTTACATCCTGACATATCGTTATCCATCCATTCTCGCCTGGACTAAGCAAGATAGTCCTCAAGTCATTCACAGGCCAGATGATATATATATACATGTGGAAAAAAGTTTTCGGACATCCCGTGCATTTGTGAAATATAGCATTAAAAGTCTTCAAGTGTCTTTTATTACAGTCACAGCCAAAACACTAAACACATCATAAAAGCCATTAAAAACTTAAAATTGATTGGTTCCATAAAAATACATAAGACATTTTGAGTATTAGGTTATTTTGGTTCCAGTGATCCACTAGTGAAGGTTGTGCGTTTTATTTAAAGACAAGTTTTGTTGCCATGTTTCTTGTCTATATAAAGCCAGCACATTTGACAGTTGACAAGAAACAAAAATGGCTAAAACAAGGAACCTAGCACAGGAAACAAGTCTGAAGATACGGATTCTCAGCCAGGAAAGGTACAGCTACCGCCAGATAGCCAAGAAGTGCAAATGCAGTCCTTCAGCAGTTGGATACACTCTGCAGAAATACAGAAGAACCAACAGCTTGGAAGACAAACCAAGATCTGGGCGTCCAAGGGTTTCTTCTGCCAGAAGTGACCACATCCTGATCCGCATGTGCAGGGAAAAACGCCGAATGACATCACAGGAGCTTCAGCATAAAATCAAACTGGTGTCCAGTGATCCCCCAGCACTGTACGTGGCTGACTTTAAGATCATGGCTTAAGGTCCTACAAGGCTGTCAAGAAGTCCCTGATCAATGAGAGACAGAGGTTAGCCCGGTTAAGGGTGTCTGAAATTTTTTTTTCTACCACAGTAAGAGTTTAATTTAAGCACTGATATCTAGCCATTTTCCATGGTTTTCTTGATAAAAACCAAAATCACTTAAATTCTTACATCAATAGCTATGGCATTGTACTGCCAAAAACAGTGCTTTTAGGAACTCCATGTTTTCTTTTCTGTCTGTGTTAGTCACATGATATACACAGGAATTAGTACTTTTGCATAACCATTATTTTTGCAGCCCATTTCTGTTGCACTAATTCAGTCTACTTTGTTTTGTTTCTGGTCTTCTGGTTCTCCATTCTGACTGTGACATTTTTCCACAAGTTTTCATTTGGATTTAGAGCTGGTGAATGAGCAGGCCAAGACATGGTTCTAATATTCTGGTTCTCCATCAAAGCATTCACTGACCTTGCTGTGTGGCAAGGGGGCATCGTCTTGTTGGAAAATCCAGTCATTGGAGGCAGGAAAGAGTTTTCCAGCTGATGGTAGAAGACGAGAAGCCCTGTACATGACCTGCTTCATTCACCCTGTTCCAGCCATACTGAAACAAGCCCAGATCATCACTGATCCACCCCCATGTTTTACTGTAGGGACAAGACAGTCTGGTTTGTAGGTTTCCTCCTAACCAGTAATTTGGCTGGAGTGGGCATCAACTCAAAATTGGGTTCATCACTGAAGAGAACCTCAGTCCAGTCATCAACAGTCCAATCCTTGTGATTCCCAGCAAAGAGTAACCTGGCCATCCTCTGAGGTGGTACATGAAAGGCTTCTTCCCTGCCCTGTGTGACTTCAGAACAGCTTCAAGAAGTTGGTTTCCAACTGTCCTTGCCAAACAAGTCACATTTCTTGACTGTGCCCACTCATTTTCAAGGTCCCTGGAGGTCTGATGATGATTCCTGACACAGGAACGGATGAGTGTACGGTAGAAAGACTTTTCCTCCCTCAGCCAGCTAGCAGTTTGGTAGTACCATGTTAGGCTTGTTTTTCTTGCTGTAATCTACAGTTTTTTGGCTACCTGTCTCTCAATCATGCCTATTTCCAGCAGTACCAAGATGGCTGACTTTGTGGCTCCCATAATTCTTTTGTTTTAGGCGTTATGTGAGAGTTGACAACCTCTGAGTTGTGCTAAGACTTGAATGTTAGTAGGAAACCACTTTGCATTGGTGCTGCTTATGACATGAAATGGCTTATATATGGGTTATATACCCTGGGAATACAGGTAAGCCTAAGCATGTCAAATAGGATATAAAGTCCTGCATTTTTTGTTGTGTTGTGTTCTTCAATTAGTATACCTTTAGTGTTACCAGGCATTAAAATGAAATGGAGTAAAACAAGGGTGGTCTAATAATTGTTTCCATGACTGTGTATTTAATGTCTGCGGCATGTTCTGGGTCTACCATGTGGCTTCTTATCAGAAAATATCTATCCCATCCAGGTGGCATCCTGATCAGATACCTGAACCACCTCAGCTGGCTCCTTTTGATTTAAGAGTTCCTTCTTGCATGTCTGAGCACAGCTCACCTCAGACTGAATATCATTATGTACCTGTCCTTATCTTTCTTCATCCCTTTTGAGGTTACAAGGTAGCAGAGCAGTTTCTCATTTGTCTGCTTTTGGAATTGCCCCAGCCATCATTTGGAGGCCAGAGTCCTTTGTCATCTACATGAAACATTTTGTGTCAACACTTTGCTGTGTTTTATATTTGCTTGCACTTGACAGATCTTCCAATAAGTTAATGTTGTAGTCCTATCCAATATCAGAAGATGAGCTTTAACAGATTTGTCTCCCTGTACAGGTGTCAACTGTGCAGTTGATACCAGGTCACTGAGAGTTCACGAGAAGTTATTACACTGTAGTCATAATCTGAGTTTTCATTACTCAGCAGATGACTTTTTTCCGCTGGTCAAATCCTCCTGTATGTTACAATTTCCCGGACATTCTCGTCCACAGAATGAGCCTCTCATTTAGCAGCTTTGATGATGTGTGACAGGCAGAAAATGAGATCAGTAAAACCAACGAGGAAATAATTCCAGTAACGCTGTACAATATTACGTGTTATTGACAACATATTTGTGTCAAGCTTTTATGGATGCTCATTTAGACACAAATATCTGCACAAGTTTTCCATGGTTGTGACAGTCAAATAGAACATCTGAGTCAAGTTAATGCTTTCTGTTTTTCTAAAGCTGACAACACAGGACAGATACTGACCAATATATTGCTGAGGCAATGTTACAATATTACTGGAAAATACAAAACATGTAAAAAAATAGTCAAACACTGGCCTGAATGCAAAAGAGGTTATGTCAGGCAACAAAAGAAATACAGTAACCAACAAAAAAGACTGTTGAAGGATGACCAAGCGCCAAGAGGTTGTTTATTTCATGGCAGAATAAAAAGAAGAAAATCATCAGCATGAAATAACACATTTCCCAGATGACAGATACACCCAAAGACTATATATTTTGACCACTTTTTAATGTTTGGTGTTCACAAAGAGTCTTTCATGTTTGAGCAGAGTAAACAGTAATGCAGAAAGACAAACAGAACAGCACTCCTCCTTAATAGCCAATTGATTCTCTTTGCTGCTCCTGAGCATTGCTAGTAATAGGATTAGTCTGATAGTGAACAAACAGACAGTGTTGACTCTGGGTCAGTGAGTTTTGTTGAATATTATTGAATATAGGGCACAGTTCATGTACAATTACAACTAACACAATTTGAAAATAATTTGTCTTGAGAATGAAATAATAATAATACTATATGCTTGTTTTCAAAGATGATGACCAATTGTAAGTTACATGTTCAAGTTCATGTTCAAGTTTCTGTAATACAGTGCAACAGCTGCTTGATGGGTGTCCTGAAATGGGCTGTGAAATGAATGACATTGACTTTTGCATGTTAAAATTTCTGTACATCAGGGTGTCAAAAATACCTTAGGCTATAGAGGGTGCCCAGTGAATAAGACGTCACGCTTACAACAGAAGGTCTTAAAATAGTGTACGCTTGGTACAATTTTCTCAGATGTTGCAGCCAAACAACAAAATGACAGCTTAATAAAAGTCATAAGCTGAAACAGCTAAAACAGTTTCTGGCAGCCTCCACACTGAATTATACGGTGACTTTCTCTAGTAAACAACCCAAAGCATTTCACACGTTTTGACTTATCATGTATTTTCAGCTGTTAATGTAAATTGGGGATGCTGTACTTAAGTTACAGTTGTAAACAAGGTAACATCATGTAGTATTTGAATAGATGATTTAAATATACAATCGTGTGTTGTTATGTTTGTGCTGAAAGTGATTGTTGTGACTGAACTGGGTTCACCATACCTGTTTAGAAGATGAATGAAAAAAAAATAAAATGAGAAAGAATCATAGACAGACCACACATTAGATCACTACATCTTTGTAGGGAACAAAACATTGTTTGACATGAATGCACTTCTTTATTATCTTCTCAGTTACCAAGTATTTGTATTTATTCAGATCCCATTAGTTGATGCCCATAGATCAGCTGCTCTTCTTGAGGTCCAGAGTGAATGAGTTGAGTTGAAACGGATGACATAAAGCAACATGAAGCTATAAACCTGTCATCCTAACTATCTGGATGCCTATTCAGTAAGACTGTAACTGCATTATTCCCCTCCCACCAGTCACAAAAACAAGAACATGATGTTCAGAGTTGAAGAGGGCCTTTAATACAATCAATCAAAACAAAATGAGTTGTCAACCTGCAACCAGATTCATTTCATTTTGCAGGTCAGAGCACTTCACAATGCATTACTGAGAAGCAAAATGCTTTGTGTATAGAAATGGTAAACAACAGTTTATTCATTTGCTTACATGTTTCCTCTTTCATCAGAGTAGGAAGGATCAGAGGAGGTCTCTAAACAAATGGGATGGAAGTTCAGAGACCCAGATGCTTGTTCCAACAGTTAATTGGGGTTGTGTAAAAATCCACTCCACCCATACATTCGTGTCGGCTTCCACGGATCTGACAGCTCTTTTTTTCCAAGAATTAATTGTATGCATTTGCCCTTTAATGCATTAAATGGACTAAGATAAAACAGTGAACTGGGGTCAAGCTTTTTGGGGCACAAATGCATGGGAAATTCCATTTAGAAAGAGAAAGTGCAGGGAGGGCTGTAACAGAGGAGGAGGGTGCAAGGATGCCCACCCTTTGGGTTAAGTGACAGAATCCACCCACTCTGTTTTTTCATTCTGTGACTACACTTTGCAATTCGTGACTCGTTGATGTTGTGGTGTTTTGAAACCCTGAATTGTTGTCTATGAAATGTAAAAGAGGTCTTTGATGAATGTTGCCGTAAAGATTAATTCATTATTAAACTTTTCATACAAGTTTAATCATCAGGTATTGTCAAAACCTGCTTTCGACATGCCGTTTGAGTGCATCAGTGAGTTCTCAGGGTAGATTCTTTGAAGGGCTGCACAATTAATTAAAATCGTGATTTTGATTCATAAAATCCAATTTTTCCATGACAATGATTCTATAATATTTCCATTACCAGGGAGGTCATTGGACCCTAACCACCCAGTTTTCTCCAACAGATGAAAGGATTATATTACAAGCTGTGCACAGGCGAAGAATTTTTTTCTGGGGGGTGGCGGTGGGGCTAGGGGTGGTCCCTGCTGTTTCCTGCTGTTCACTGCATTAGTCAATAAACCAGTGGCTCTGAAATCTCTGGGCAGTACAGTTGCTAGTGGGACGTTTGTTCACTTAACTTTGTGGTGTAGTGTTGTTAAGTACTGCTGAAACTCCCCTCAGTCTATATCCACACACTCGCACAAGTGATGCACAGATTTTTGTCGGAAAAAATAACATTTGTCATTACTAACACATTGGTTGCTATCAGTCCACCCTGGATAGACTTAATACAAAAAAAAAAAAAAATAAAATGGCTTGCCAAATATACTTAGTTGGCCATCATTAAACCAGGGCGGCCCGCCCAAGTAAAGCATGTGTGGGAAGCACTTGGTCTGTAATGTTTGTTCAAGATTAATTCATTTATGCCAATGTGTGTGGTGGAGAAAATACAAACCAGCTTGTGTAAAGTGGTTTGAGATGCTCTCTGAGTCAATTTTATCCCAATATCACGAATTTGCCTCAGAGGGCTTTACAGTCTGTACAGGGTACAGAAATGTTTATGAGCTTGTCTGGCTTGTCACATCACATCTTGTGTGTTTGACAGTGAGAGAGGCTGAACACACAGCCAAAGTCTGTTTAACACATCAAAATAAAGCAGAAGCACCTGTTAGGTAGATTTTTTTTTATTGCCACAATTTTCCACGACAACTGTTGACCTCTTGTCAGTGCGACATATAGGACGTTAATGATTTCTACTTTGATATTGTTGTCTAGATCGATTTGCAAGTCATTGTACATTAATGGTTTCAATAGGTTGGTCATTGGGACTGGTTCCCCGTGAGTGTTCCTGGCTGATAAAGCCCTCAAGGCTGCTTGTTGCCAGCAGCCAGAAAATAGACCACGCAAGCTAGAACCTCGTCAGAGCCAATTCTCCAAGCTCTGCCAGCTCTGCTGAGCGTTGCGTTGCCTGCTGTCAGACAGTGAGGAATAATAACTTCCAGAATGGGCCTTAATATGGTGCATCCACCAATCAGGACAGTGCAGCTGTTAAATAAAACCGCACTCCTGAGTGCATGACTACATCACTGTCTAAATGTGATAGTATTGAATTCTGCAACGCTTATAACATTGCTTCTTTCATGTCTTAGAGCTTTGCAACAGCATGTAAACCAGCTAAATTTGTTTATTTAAATATTTTTCCTCTAAATGTCATGGTTGCACTATAATTACATCATTTTCCAGCACACAGCATGTGCTCAGCACGTGCATATGTGTCTCAGAGAGGCTGCATGTTTTTGCTATCTCTTAAGGATTCAATCAGGATTTTGCCAGAGTCTGAGGCTGAAGTTGTCAGCATAAAAAGCACGTCCCAAACTGGCCCTGTGTCATGCCTTTGATGAAAGTGAGTCAGATACAAGAGGCTCTGGATTCATGCAGCATTTATGCTGCTTACCTACTGTTTCACTTCCTACTCTCTTTGGTGCTATTGAACAAGATGCAGGACCATGGAGGATCTCTGTCCAAGAGCCTTTGTCTGGGTCAGGGCTAGACTCAGTGTCCACTAAATATTAATGATGAGACAGGAAATATTGATGGTTACTATAGTTTAAGTTGAAGTTTGCGGAGGAGTATGGGATAAGGAACAGTTATGTGACCTTTGTGGTTTGAATGGTGGGCAACAGGAGCGCCAATGCATTTTGTATCGGTTGACCAAAACTGTAGACTGTTTAGCTGAGCTACTGTGATCCTCTGGAGAGAAAAGCTCTCTTATTGTATTGATGGGATCAAGAGTGGTAGAGTGGAGTAAATAGGGGTGTTTAGGGCCTGCTTGTTGCCGATTCTGGATGTTAATGGAACAGCTTTCAAAATAGGACAACTTAAAGAGTTGAATAAAAGGATTGCACTGAAATATTGACCACAAAGTGGAGCAAACAATTGATGGACAGCTGAGATAAAGGGTAGTCTATTGTGAATGCAGCAATGCCTACCCAGCATACCGTCTCTTCTCATATGTTTCATAACCATATGATGGATAATCAATAGAGTTGCAGAGATTTTGTGCAGAAAGGGAGAGTGTGTGAGAAATGTCTCTGTGTAAAGTAAAGATTATTATGAGATTATTACGGGATCCAATTTCAATGTGTGAAGATTTAAAAATTTAGATATCTTAGCCCAGCCAAAGATAACATTCCCCTGGTGTTAAGCTATCCACTTTTAAGTCATTGCTTCTCTTTTGTCGAATAAGCTATATATTTCACTCGAATGAATCGGAACTCTAGAATTTGGTTGGGCTACCGCACATCACTCAAATGAATCCGGGTCATACCAGCAGAAATAAACACAATGCAGTGGCACCTCCTCAACTGTAAACCACAGTCCATAGGTATTCAAGGCCAGATTCCACAGTCTGTACGTGGGATTTTTTACTTTTTATAGGTTGTCAGCATAAAAAACACGTCCCAAGCTGTCCCTGGTGTCAGGTCTTTGTTGAAATGGACTCAGGAAGAGGCTCTGGATTCATGCAGAATTTATGGTGCTGTTTCACTTCTTCAGATGCAGGACTGTACAGAGTATCTCTGTCCAGGACAGGGCAAGGCTGGGTGTCTACTAAATATAAATGCTGAAGGCTGCACCTAATGATTATTTTTTTGATTCATCCAGCGAACATTTTCTTTGATTAGTCAGTGACTCAAATGACTTATTTGTCGATTAATAAAACTACAATAAAAATTATAATAAAACAATTAATTTACCCAAAATAAATATCAACTCCGCAGTGTAAGAGCTGGGTGATAAATTAATATTATTTATGAATTCGGCTTCATGGTTTCATGGTCTCTGGTGCTCCCTTAGTCCACAATTAAGAGTATTTTCTTCAGACATGATTCCTTAATTTATGTAGTATAATAAAGTATAAAATATAAGTGAAGTAGCAGTGTGGATACAAATTATAACTTGAGTAAGGTTTGAAAAAAGAGATTTTATTTTTGTATTTTTTCAGCCCTTTCCCTTAATTGAAAAATCTACATTTTTATGTGAAAGACGACTTAAATGGCCTAAACTAAAAGCCTGTAATGTCAGTAAAAGCCATTTTCTCTCTCATATATAACAGTCAAAGTAAACAGAAAATATGAAACAACTGTCTCTGTCTGAAATATGTCCACACAGCAGAGAATCCTTGGTCGAAGATTTTAGCTGCAGCTTGTTCTGTTTTCTGTGCCGTTGTAATAATAGTAGCTGGCTTCAGAGTGCAGCGCATGAATCAACCACTGGACTGGTAGTACATCTATTGTGCTGAACTCTTGGCTTGCTAAAGTTTATGCTTATGTCCATGCATCTATTCTCATTGGTGCAGAACAAGAAGCAACACAGTTTAAATGCTGCTCTATAAACAATCACTCCCTCACAATTAACTTGTAGTCCAGTTGAACACACTTCTGTCTCTAGCTGGTGGATTGATTAAGCTCAATAAACAACTTGTAGCTGTTAATTCTAAAATACGTCACAGCCTTACAAATGGAACAACTTCCACAGTCTGTCAGAGATTGCACAGAGCAAGACTGGAGCCTTGCTAGCATCAGTCAGTGCATGTTAACAGAGTGGAACACTGGATTATCAAAGTAAACACTTTTTGCCTGAGAAGCCTTTGAGCTAGAGATGGAGAGCGACAGAGAGCAGGAGTGAGACCTTAAACATACAGTGAGAAATATCTGCTGACATCTAGACCAACTCCTCAAGACCAGCCGACCAACAGAAGTTTCTTGTGTCGTGTTTCCAGGCCAGGCATGACAGAGGTCAATTCCTGTAACGCTATTGACTCAAACAGGGAAAGATGGGATTGACTGTTCTGGACACTGTAGAAACATGGTGGCATGATTCCTATTTTGAGGCCATTATACACTGAAAAACATTCCATTTCTGCCAATCGACACTTCTAAATATTACACACTGGTCCTTTAAGACTTTGTGCATGATCTATAAAAAGTAAGTCAATATTGCCTGGGGGGATTGTGCTCACTCAGTTTCCTGTGTTACCTGTGTTTGTCATCACTTTATATATACTGTGCACCTGTCAATATCTGCCGGGGCTCAGTAAGGATAAATGTGAGTTTACTGCAAACATTATTCCATTGGTCATTGTATCTAGAAGGGCATTAGCAGACAGAGATGCCTTAAAGCTGTGTTGAACTGTTTGTGTGTGTGCGTGTGTGTTTGTTTGTGGCAACATGACTGGGCATTAAACAGTGGGTGAAGGCAACCGCTTTGAAATTAGCACCACTGAAGTCTTAGTTCACTAATGAATTGGAATTGTATCTGTAATGTAATGTGACTCATAACTTGGCCTTGGTAATTAGCTGGAGATGAAGGCAATTTTCAATAGTGCGTCTATACCATAGTTCAGTCTCTTTTAACTCTTATAGTACTGTAAAAAAAAAAACAACTTAAAATGCAGCGTTAGTTCCAGTGGCTTAAAGTGGATTTGTTTTTTATGTTAATAATGCAGGAGCATCTCACCATCTCATACCCTGTTGAATCGTGTACTCCTCACATCTCAGAGGAGATATCTTTGCTATGAAAATGAAACTGAACACCGAACTAGATCAATTATCTGTGGAGTCAAGCAGGTACTGTACTTGTTAAAGAGATTTCACAGAGGCTGGGTGTGTATTGTAACTGCAGTTATCTGATCTGACAGGCAAGACCCGCTAACAGCTAACTCTATGGCCTCAGCCCTTCATCCTTGTTAATCCATCTATTATTTCTGCTTATCTGGGTCCAGCTTGGGGTCACAGAGAGCCCCCTATACTCAGCCAGTTACTATAGAAAGTAATGTATACTCCCTGTTTGAATGTATGCAATCCAACAGCATGAATTTTTAAATTATAGGGGATACTAAATTGAGATATACTGGTATCAAATATGTATTCTAAATTTTACTGTAATTTTTTTTGGCCTATTATATCTTGAAATATAGTGAAACATTGTCTTTTTTATAACCTAACAAAGTCATATAGGCTACTCTATAAACACAGCACATAAATGCAGCTTGGTTGTTACCAGGTACGTCAGTGCTCCGTCCATTGCCATGCCCCCTCTCCTACTGACTTGGTATTTCTGCAGAGAAGTGTGTTTATTATTTCCGGCAATGGTGAAATGCGATGCAAGACTGGGGCTAGGGCAGGACGAGACATGAAGACATCTTATTGGTTCTTACCATTTGGACCAAAAGGCAGGGATTGGTCAGAGTTTATGCAGTCCTACAGCTGCCACAGAGGTCTGATTCTTTTTGTTCCTTTTTCTGAACACATGTATTGACTGTTCTCAGGACAGAAGGACCATTTCACCCAGCAGAACAAAAAGTGCTTTTGAACAGGATTACCAACTATAGCTTTAGAGTTAAAAAGTTAAAATCATTTTTAAAAAGCAGAAGATTTGTAAACATGCACAGAACAAGATATAAATGGCACATTTATCTGGGAATTTTAAAGCCACTAGCGCTGCCACCTAGCGACACACTGTACTGTGTGGACATTAAGTGTGTGATCTTGCAGTAGCAGGTTTCCTTTATGTCAGTCACTTAAAGTTCATGCTGTCTTTGTTACATGTTGTGCCAGCCCCAGAAATAACCACACTTCAATATAGCAGGTTGACTAGTTAAAGGAACAGTATGTAGGATGGTGGCCAAATCTGGTACTACAATCACTTTGAAATTACTGTAGAGCGGTGTGTCCCTTCTCCTGCTTCCCGGTCAAGGTCTGCAGTCCAAAATTTCAAAGTGTTACAGTGAATGAAAAGCAGCCACCTTGGGCATCATCATGGACACATAGAATGAGTGAAATGTGCCAGAGGAGAGCTATGGAGGGACGGGGTAAAGAGAGTGGAGCTCCCAGGCGATGGCCGGGAGTATGCCGTGAGAGTGGTGATCGGGAGTGCTGTTGCCGTGATATAAGTATTTGAAATGAATCAGGGCCATTTTATGATTAATTTAAATACTATATAATAATATATTTCTGATATATTGTACCTTAAATGTTGGCGCACAGTGCAGGCAGTAAGCTAGAGGTAGACAAAGACCTGATTTCACTGGCTCTGTTGTGGTGTCTCTTCCTCTTATTGACCAGTTGAAAGGCGCTCCCTTGTGGCTTTCCAAATAAAGTGGCAACAAGCTAGAAGTAGAAGTTTTGTGCTACACAGTGCCCTCTGAAACTGAAATCATTAGCGGTATTGTTATCAGATTTTTGATCATAATAAAACCAGTATGCCAGCATATCTCGATTGTCTGTAAAAGGAAGTGGTAATCCCACATCCAGTGAGTCTTTGTGACGAGTGGAACAGCAGAGTTGATGTGTATATGTGTGCAATAGTTTGAAAAGAGTGTTGGTTCAGAAATTTGCTTTCAATGCCAAAAATCTGTGTTCAGAAAATGATATCCACTAGAGACCATCTCACAATGGGACCACACACGGCGATGTGAAATCAGGTCAGGAGTGTGTGTGTGTGTGTGTTTGCATGTGTGTCTCTGTGTCTCTCTGTGTGTGTCTCTGTGTCTTTGTGTGTGTCTGCTAGGGTTGAACGATTTTAGGAAAAGATTGAATTGCGATTTTTCTGGCAGATATTGTGATCACAATTCAATTCACGATTTTCTTCAAATGAAGCGCCAGTGCAATATTCACAATGTGTACAGTAATTCTTTCACAACAGTTGTCTTACACAGTAGTGAAAGTAAGGAGATAAGGTTGTTGAGATTAAGGCTGTCTAAAGCCATTTTACAATACCCTAGGACCTGCCTTCGATGTCACATCTTTCAGATCCAAGGTGCGTCTGTCAAAGAGCCTCTACCATTTCTTCTGTCTTTCATCCCTCTTTAGCTCGTGTCAGCAGTTGTTTCCTTCCTCACTATCCTCCTTCTGTCTTTGATTTTAAAGCCCAGAAGGCTGCTTGCAGATGAGTGCTATCTACATCACAGTACAGAAGCCATTTGAGTATTTTATTTTTTGACAAGCCAATGAGAAGACGGATGAAATATGGAAACATCAGCGACATGATTATTCATCCATCCCAAACACTAGTTTCACTTCACAACCATACGTCAGTGATTAGTGAGTGATTATATGATGAGATTAGGTCATAGAGGTCAGTCACCTTGCATGGTAGATGGAGTGGTGTAGTCTACGTGATATGCAGGTATCTGCCATATACCCACTAGAAAATGTCCCAAATTACTGTATAACCACTGCAAATGTGCAACGATAGACTATATTGCCAAAAGTATTTGCTCACCTGCCTTGACTTGCATATGAACTTAAGTGACATCCCATTCCTAATCCATAGGGTTCAATATGACGTCGGCCCACCCTTTGCAGCTATAACAGCTTCAACTCTTCTGGGAAGGATTTCCACAAGGTTTAGAAACGTGTTTATGGGAATTTTTGACCATTCTTCCAGAAGTGTATTTGTGAGGTCACACACTGATGTTGGACAAGAAGGCCTGGCTCTCAGTCTCTGCTCTAATTCATCCCAAAGGTGTTTTATCGGGTTGAGGTCAGGACTCTGTGCAGGCCAGTCAAGTTCATCCACACCAGACTCTGTCATCCATGTCTTTATGGACCTTGCTTTGTGCACTGGTGCACAGTCATGTTGGAAGAGGAAGGGGCCAGCTCCAAACTGTTCCCACAAAGTTGGGAGCATGGAATTGTCCAAAATGTCTTGGTATGCTGAAGCATTCAGAGTTTCTTTCACTGGAACTAAGGGGCCAAGCCCAGCTCCTGAAAAACAACCCCACACCATAATCTCCCCTCCACCAAACTTTACACTTGGCACAATGCAGTCCGACAAGTATCGTTCTCCTGGCAACCGCCAAACCCAGACTCGTCTATCAGATTGACAGATGGAGAAGCGTGATTCGTCACTCCAGAGATCACGTCTCCACTGCTCTAGAGTCTAGTAGCGGCGTGCTTTACACCACTGCATCCGACGCTTTGCATTGCACTTGGTGATGTATGGTTTGGATGCAGCTGCTCGGCCATGGAAACCCATTCTATGACGCTCTCTGTGCGCTGTTCTTGAGCTAATCTGAAGGCCACATGAAGTTTGGAGGTCTGTAGTGATTGACTCTGCAGAAAGTTGGTGACCTCTTCGCACTATGCGCCTCACCATCCACTGACCCCGCTCCATCACTTTACGTGGTCTACCACTTTGTGCCTGAGTTGCTGTCGTTCCCAAACACTTCCATGTTCTTATAATACAGCTGACAGTTGCCTGTGGAATATTTAGGAGCGAGGAAATTTCACGACTGGATTTGTTGCACAGGTGGCATCCTATCACAATTCCACGCTGGAATTCACTGAGCTCCTGAGAGCGACCCATTCTTTCACAAATGTTTATAAAAGCAGTCTGCATGCCTAGCTGCTTGATTTTATACACCTGTGGCCATGGAAGTGATTGGAACACCTGATTCTGATTATTTGGACGGGTGAGCGAATACTTTTGGCAATATAGTGTATGTATCAGCATGGATTCTAGGGGCCCAGGATTGACAGGACCCCAGAGAGGCCCCTAATAGAATTATAACACAGACAAAATATAACATGACAATCAGTAATAATCTCAGTCACACGTATATTCACACATATATTTTCTTAACAATGTATTGGTAATGCTACGTTTATTTGTTTTGGAAACATATCTCAATGCCCTCCCCCTACTCTATTTACTTGAAATGTTTCAATCCACCTGCTCTGTCAGACAGCCTGCGTAGCGCTAACAGACGGTAGGATGTTTAGGATACTTTATGCAGCCACACATGGGGTCGGAGTGTAACCCTGATTTGATACTGAATGACAGCTTCCCTTCCAGTGTGTGTTCTGATCAATACTGCATTGGGTTGAATGATGTGAGCATCCTGATTAATGCAGGTGCTGTGGGACTAGGGAACATCTGTTTGTGTGGGTGTTTGTTTGGCTAATGCTTTAGTGCTTCAAAGTACCGCAGTGACTTTTGATTGTTTAAGAGACTTCCTTTTAGCTCAAGTTGTGTATATTATTTATTTTTTCCTAGTTATTTCCCCATGCACTATAGTCCTTATAGGAGCTGCTACTGAAGTGACAATAATTACTGGCTTCCCACGCCTGTAAATGTTTGGACACTCAGCGAAGTCAAAGGCTGCTGCTGGAGACTGAATCAAACTTTCTGTGGTGATGGGTGGGTGTTAAATGTCCTCTGTGCCACACAGTGACTCCCATGTCTGGGATATGTTGCTCAAAATTGAACTCCTGGGGTTCCTGTTTGTGCTGAGCCCAACTTGGTAAACTATAACAAGTAAATCTCTGGCACTGACCAATAGGAGTTGTCTAGGCGGTGCTGACCTTTAATGGAATGGAGAGTTGGAAAGTGACACTGTTCAGAGGCAGTATAAGGGGGTCCACAACAAAGGTGTGGCTGCAAACAGTTATGACTTGATATTATAAATACATCTATTGAATGAACTGTGTTGATTTGCTGTGTTGTCTTATCAATAATTGGTTTACAGGAGGCATTCTATCTTGGTGAGTTAATCATAGAAATTGAAGACCAGTTGTAGCGTGTGAATGATTCCTGCATCAAGTTATTAGTGCTCAAAAGACATCGTTATTAGCAACCAAACTGCATAGGAAAAGTACAGCGCAAACATAGCCCAACTTCCAGTTGCTGTCAAAATGAACCTTCAGAATAAAAGCATATTGGGGATATAACACTGATTACACCACAGAGGAGAGTGAAAATAACGTTACATCAGAAAAAAAACTCTATCGTAAATATATACATATATATGTGTGTGTGTATATATATATATATATATATATATATATATATATACATATATATGTGTGTGTGTATATATATATATATATATATGTGTGTGTGTGTGTGTGTGTGTGTGTATATATATGGTATATGGTAGTCCTGTTTGGTAGCCTGTTTAGTGGCTCTGTTCGTAGTAGTTGTTGTGTACTTGTATGCAGAAATGACAATAAAGAACTTGGAAGAGAACAGACTATAAGGCACATGCTAACCTGTACAGCCAGCTAACATTAGCACAGGTTCTTGGACTATGTACTGAGTGGGGAGAGCAAGGTGAGCTCTGTTCACTTTGGTTTGGAAGAAGGCACAGTGCTGTAACTTTTCCTCTCTGTTGCCACTTAGTGCCAAGTGCCAACACATAAAATAATGTATTCTCAGCCACATTCAGAACATCCCCTCAACAATGCAAGGACCCGTACTAACCTGACAGCTGATCAGGGCAGGTGATGCCCTGACAAGAATGTGAGATAAACATCCTCACAGGAGATTAACGGCAGAAAAACTCTCTCAGCTGAACTAAACTCATACACAGTCAAGAAAAACTAGATAAAGCTGAAATTCTTTTCTGTATCACTTAATTGAGTTCCTCAGCTAGTACTCTATGCATTTGTTGTAATTGCCCCCTGTGGACATGCTCTTGAATGTATATGTGGTCATATTGAGGTCAGTGGCCTGTGGCCTTTTGGGGAAAATTACGCTGTGATGCTGAAGTCAACAAATTCATAATTAATAAATCTTAGGCATTTTGGTGAAATCACCATAGTAACCATTGTCACTTATGGTTATTATTATATTTTCTTCTCTGTGTAGTTGATGGGTGATGGACCTCATGAAGCTAGACTGTCCCACAAGCTTTAGACTGGTCACATATGTACCGGACCAATCACAGAATCTGAGCGCATGTAGATAATGATGTGACTCACCTGCCCTCAAAACCTCTGAACCTTTTAGCAACTATTGAAGCATGTGGAACTGCGTGGACTGTTTTTCAAAAAATAATAAAATCCTACCAAACTTTGTCAGTTTGAAATTCACAACCACCAGTGATGATGCCACACTTAGAGGAGTAAAAACTGCTTAATCCTGTAATACAGTATGTACATATATACAGTATATATATATATATATATATATATATATATATATACACACACACACACACACACACACACACACACATCCATCCATCCATCCATCCATCCATCCATCGATCGCTTATCCTCATAGGGTCGCGGGGGGGCTGGAGCCTATCCCAGCTGTCTTAGGGCGGAAGGCAGGGTACACCCTGGACAAGTCGCCACCTCATCGCAGGGCACATAGAGACAGACAACCATTCACACTCACCTACTCAATTTACTCACCTACGGTCAATTTAAATTAGCCAATTAACCTAATCCCCATGCATGTTTTTGGATGGTGGGAGGAAGCCGGAGTACCCGGAGAGAATCCACGCAGACACAGGGAGAACATGCAAAGGTCCCGGGCCCGGGATTCGAACCCGGTACCGTCTTGCTGTGAGGCGACAGTGCTAACCACTACACCACCGTGCCGCCCAAATATATATATATATATATATATATATATATATATATATTTTTATTTATTAGATGACAGTGATCTCAATCATTCTGAGGTGGTGAAATGACTGAATGCTGATACTTGAATTAT
Source organism: Synanceia verrucosa (assembly GCA_029721515.1). Lineage (NCBI taxonomy): Eukaryota > Metazoa > Chordata > Actinopteri > Perciformes > Synanceiidae > Synanceia > Synanceia verrucosa. The sequence continues at coordinate 17,361,020 of CM056551.1, read as the reverse complement.
TTCCCTTCAGTTAAAACCTCTCTCCCATATTTGGCCTCCTGATAACATTGATTAAAAATGCAATAGCCTGTGCATTCATATTGCATGTGTTTGCGGTCCCAGGTTCCAAGTCCTGATCATCACACCTCTCTCTGATCAACAGAGAGGTGTGGACATTTACATTACATCCACTTCTCTTCTCATTGAAGCCATCAGCATTCAATCAAATCACCATGATTCATCCCTTTCTTCATCTTCATCTTTCTTTTCTAAATTTGGTTGATTAATCCCATGCTTTAATCTGCGGTAGAGCAGCTGAAGGTGAGGGAGTGCATGACAGATGGGAATATCTGGTCTCAGCTAAATCAGCTGCTTCTAGAATTATTGGTCAGATCAATCCAGCGATGCTAGGGCTGTCTACCTGCAGGCCAGGAGGAGTTTTATGATACTGCTCTCCTGTAATGGGACTCAGAATGAAACTGTAATTTACCTTGTAAGACCTCTGGTCATTTTCAGGAGTGTAAAATTGTCAAATCCGGAAGTTCTCCTTCAGCTTACTTGAAGGTCTCCTATTATACACTAGGGATGTCACGGTTACCGGTGTAGCGGTAAACCCCAATAAAAATGTTGACTATAACAATTACCGTTTTAATTTAAAAATAAAACATTATCTCGGTCAATTACCGTGCCCGTGAGCCTTTCCACTGTCTGCTGAAGTTGCCATGCAGGCGCACTTTGTAGCTACAACCTAATGTTTTCACTTTCTGAAGCTGGACTCATGGCCGAAGGAGGAGACGACAGCACTCAGGACATTTATCAGCCTTCAAAGAGGACCAAGTCTGAAGTATGGACGTATTTGGGGTATTTTAAAGATGCCGGAAAAGTGCCGGAAAAAGTGTCAGCAATACTTCAAACTCATGTCTCATCCGCATGATCACAACTCCATAACCAATGCAAGGTAAGTTAACGTTTTAGCTGAAATGCATTATATGGGGACTTCGGGTTGAGGAGGGATTTGTCTGTCTATCCATCTCTCAATAATATTAACATAAGCCCCATAGTGCAGCTGCAGCGCCCACCGCCAGCATATTAAAAATGCATCTAGCTGCTTACTAGCAGCTAATATTCTAAGCTAACCAGCTAAACTTCACGATGAGACGGTGAAACGGTGAAATGAAGACACTGCATTATTGAGCGCTAGTTGAAGGCACAACACCACCATACACTTCATTTGTTTTAACCATTTTAGTTGACAGTCACTACGTGTGTATTACCATATAATTAAGTGGACGTTGGAATCAATCAAATACTAGCTAGCAGCTGGATCAGCTAAATGTGTGAAGCTAATCAGGACACTTTCTTAACCTGAGCTGGACGGTTTTGTTTAACAACAAAAACAAGTATAAGCAAACTCTTATGTATATTGATATGAATGGTAGCCTAATGATAATAAATGTTTTTTATCTATATGGTGCTTTACTATACTGTACTGCTACAATAATGATTCATAACAATAATGACATGGGTATTTTTCTATATTTTCTTTTCTTTACAGTGCCTCATCTTGCCAGGCTGGCAAAAAAGCTTTTGTGTATCCCAGCAGCCAGTGTTCCATCAGAGAGAATATTCAGTGCCAGTAGACCTACACTGTTTCCCCTCTTAGATTACAACTTAAACCAGACAAGGTAAATATGTTGACATTTTTGCATTTCAATCTCAAGTAAATGGAGATGTATACAGACATGATGCTGGATCAGCAGCATTTTATTTGTTGATGATGGAGAGATGTATACAGCGAGTTCTGTCACATGCCATTGATTTGTTAACATATTGTTATTTTCATGCCATCGATACTTTAACATTTGGATTTGATTACATATCATTGTCGTAGTTATTTTTGTAAGTGGCTTTTTCTTTTAAATGTACAGTATATTTTAGTTTTAGATTTTAGTTTTGATGATGAAGAAAACAAGTATATAAGACAAGTGGTGTTTCTTTGATTTGTTTACATATTGTTCTTTATGTCTTGAATGTTTGGATTTGTATAATTCACTAACTGCACTACTGTAAATGTTCTTGACAAATATAAGCTGTTTACATGCTCAACCATTGCTCCTTTCCTTTGATGTGAAAAGTTGCACTTTTGATAATGCTTTGTCTATCAATGCTTTCTGAACATATTCAACACACTTTTTAAAAAATACCACAATAATACCGAAAACGGTGATAATTTTGGTCACAATAACCGTGAGCTTAAATTTTCATACCGTGACACCCCTACACTTTTTCTGCAATTTTATATAGATCTCAGATGTCCAACAATATTGTATTCAAAGTATATTACCCCAAACTCAGCCCTGGTCCTCAGCCAGGTCCTTCCAGCCAGTTAAGAACAAGGGGGCAGTTGTGGGTTCTCCAAGTGAGGACCACTTCCGCATTCAAAAAGCTGCTATTCCCGTCCGGCAGCTGGGGACTGGCTCCGGAAGTGAGCAATTCTCCATTGACCGCCATGTTAAAATAGCTGACTTTACAGCTTTACAGCCTGGTACATTTTAATTTTTTGGTCTCTACCGATAGTTTCCCCCTCTGTGAACACTGTGAGGGGGGGTGAATTTTTTTTTTTTTACCACAACTGTTTTAGTGTTATTTCGGCTTAAAATTCTTGCATAAATTAGGGCGTGGTTACTTTGAGTGACAGGTTCACAGACAGCTCCCGGCAGTTAGCTCTTTGCTAAAGCATTGTCTGAGTTAGGCTAGGCTACACCCAGAGGTCTGTGGTTAACAGGCACTGCGGTGTTAGGTTAATTGGCTAATTTAAATTGTCCGTAGGTGTGAATGTGAGTGTGAGTGGTTGTCTGTCTCTATGTGTCCTGTGATGAACTGGAGACTTGTCTAGACTTGTGCCTTTCACCCTAACACAGCTGGGATAGGCTCCAGCTCCCCTGCGACCCTATGTTAGGATAAGCGGTAGATAATGGATGGATGGATGGATGGATGGCATGTTGTGCTGTTGATTGTACTAATCGACCGTCGAAGGATTCTGTGTTCTTGTGTTATTTTTTTTGGTGTGTAAATATCTAGTACTATTTTACCCAATACCCATAGGCTGTGTAAAATACAGTTTACTTGGATGCTGCCACTTATTGGTATGTGTTGGCATATTTTGCCGCTGGCTTATAATGACTTTATTGCCGATTCATTGTCCCTGCTGATACAGATAGATGACCAGATTATGTTAAGTCTGTTTAGTGCAGGAATACAACCTTATTTCCTGTCATTGTTCTGTTTAAAAAGTCCGACATTGCTTACACAGAGATGCTCCGTCAGAAAGCGCCTGCTGTGCTGGATAAACGTTAGTGGATGGAGGCAGTGTTGAAACACGGTAACTAACATGTTAAACAATCGTTTCACAGTTAAATAGTACAAATGAATCCCCCCCCCACCAACTCCACCAACTCCACCAAACCCTGTAGCTCCACCTAAAAACTCTCAATCTGAAAAGGTGATTTTTAAAACGCAGCAGCATTAGGATCTGTTTTTGCTGCCGGTAGCTGCTTGTTAGCCTAGCCTAGCTGAATAGCCTTAGGCTAGCTCAGTTCGGCGCAGTTAACTTGAGTTCAGTGGGCGGGATCTCAGCCGGCTGACCTGTAAAGGTCCAAATATAGAAAGTACACGCCCACTGAAATCCAAGATGGTGCAGTTCAAATGCCCATGATAGGAGCACAAAACAGACTCCCCCAAACCAATGGGTGACGTCACGGGTGCTGTATTGAGCTCTGCTGAGAACAGGCTGTTTCTGTATCTGTACCTTTAAATTTTCCGAGCTGTGTCTGACCGCGCCCCCTCTCTGGAGAAAGGAAGTGACTCTCTCTCTCTCTCTCTCTCTCTCATACTGGCTGTACTGGCATCAGCAAAAGAGGCTAACATTACTGTGCAGTGCACGGACAGTTCCAGTTAACAGTAGTCAGAGTCACTCAAATTACAAATAAGTGTATAACGCTAGCTTCAAATGAGCCTTGTGCTCACAGAGCTTATGTTGAATACCTGTAGTGCTAATGCTACGAGGACATGTTTACAGGCCATCACGCTAAGTAGAGCTACACAGTAAAGCAACACAAATAACTGGAATAACTTTCAGCTCCGCGTTTGTAGCTGTGTCCCAGACAGCTGGTGCAGATCCATGCTTCATCTTCAGCTGGTTAGTGAAGCCTGCTTTGTGAGATGATGGGCGCACTTCGGGCAGCGCTCACTACATTTCCAGCTGAAATAAATAGATCCACTGGGTCGTCAGAGGACGAACAGAGTAAAAATAGCCTCCTGTGCTCATTGAAGCAGTAACACACAGAGCAGCTGCCATGCTTTGCTCCTAACTTTGTCAGGTTTGTTTGCGAAAGTTAGCAAGGAGAAACAATGGCGGCCGCTGTGTAACTTTAGACGAGGGTTGTCTAACCGGGGGGGAGGCTGGCTCAAAGGCAATGTCCTCTACTGGAGGGAGGGGCATCCCCATTGTTGACATCGACAGTGGGGAAATGTTCAATTCGCTTGTTTCAGCACATATTAAGAAGAAGAAGAAGAAGAATTCCTTTATTAATCCCTCAGTGAGGGAAATTACATTTTTTCACTCTGTTAGTATATATATATATATATATTTCAGTTGCACATTACACACACAAGTCATGAAACAAACACATGCACATGCATTAGAGGAGAGGTGTCAGAGTGAGGGGGCTGCCCCTTATCCAGGCGCCCCGAGCAGTTAGCAAAGAAGAGGAGCAAGCAGGGGAAGGATGTGACAGACTTTTTTCTGTTGAGGCTACAGCTTTCAAGAGTGCCACTTGAAAAATAAAGCGTAATTGATATAATCTTCCCAAATATTTTAAATTTGCTCATTTTACCTTACCTTACCTAAATCATGAATATTATGCATAATAGTCTGTGTATAATGTACTCTTGGCCTATTAGGAGAATGTCTGTCTTTGTTCACTGGTTACAGTTAATGATTCATCACAATCATTATTAATAATTTGTCATCATAGAAAAACACATATGGACAGTTTATGTTTGTTTATTTATTCATTTAAACATGCAAGTTTAACGATTAGTCATTCAGTGTTACATTGTGCTTCAGAGCATTTCGGAGGAGCGGCATTTTATTCAGCTGGGTCTCTTCTATTGCATCTGGTTGCTATGCAACAGAATAGCTGCGGAAGTAAAAATGTTGGCACAAGGTGGAGTGGTTGCCATGGAAGACTAAAGGCCTGAAGGACATAGGGAGAGAGGACCCCTCGGTCTATTTGAGCTCATGACATTTTGTGGGTGTTCAGCATGTATGGCGTGATGGTTGGTCTTTGTGGCATTTGTCCTGCCCTCCCTCCACCGTGATTGTACAGCTGTATAAAATGGGACCATCACAGGCTCTTCATTTAACCCCAAGTTGAATATTGTTCAAGTCTTGGTGGCTGGAAATAAACTCTATGTGAGGGCTCCATGCTGATGAGAGCCCAAACGCACAACTCGAGGCAGGTATTCCGTGCAACCAACAAGATGTGTTTATTGAACAAGCAGGTGAATAAACAAGAGAGAGTCTCTAGAGACGGGCAGGAGCTCTAGGGACGAGGGACAGGCTCTGGAGACAAGAGACTGGGTCTAGAGACAAGGAACAGGACCAGGAGATGAGAAACTGCGTTTAGGGATGAGAGACAGACTCTGGAGACGAGGGACAGGCTCTGGAGACGAGGGACTGGCTCTGGAGACGAGGGACAGGCTCTGGAGACGAGGAACTGGGTCTGGAGACGAGAAACTGTGTCTAGGGACGTGGAACTGGGTCTAGAGACGAGGGACTGGCTCTGGAGACGAGGGACTGGCTCTGGAGACAAGGAACTGGCTCTGGAGACAAGGAACTGGGTCTAGGGACGAGGGACAGGCTCTGGAGACGAGGGACAAGAGCAAGAGACAGGGTCAGGCCCTGGAGACGAGGAACAGGTGATAACATGGGACGAGGGACAAAAACTGACATAACGATCTCGCAACAAGCATCAAGTGACAGGACTATTTATACATGAGGATGGGGAACACAGGTGGAGACAATTAGGGTGGGGTTACACAAACACAGACGCGGGAAGACACAGGAGGCAGGGATCAGGAGATCTGAAACGAGAGGGAGACATGGTTACCTTCAAAATAAAACAGAAAGAGACAGGACAACATGCAGGCACAGGACTAAAATGGTAAACTTAACAGAACCAGACAGAGCCTGACACTCTACCAGTGACTCATGCTATGTTTTCAGGTGCTGGTGACACTGTGTTAGTTACCTGTGGCACACAGTCATTTGTTTTAAGGCCTTAGTTTTTACTGCCAATTGTTAAAGGATTAATATGTCATTCAGACAAACTGATGATGGGGCTTATTCCGGCCATGACCAAGACACCATTGATTTATGACCCAATGAATGAAATTTGCTGAAACAAGAGGATTGGACCACATTTCAATAACACTTGTTCTGTCAAACTGTTTTCCTGGCTGTCAGCTCTTTGCAAGCAGCAGGGGTTCCTGGGAATCTTGTTGATGCTGGAGAGCCACAATGAACTGGTTAATTTGATTGGTGCTCTCCAGGAAGGAACCTCATGAATTACAAAGTTATGGCCGATATCACATAAATTGCCTTGTTAACTAGATTTAACTTTCTCAGCAGTGTTTACGTGTGTATTATTTGTATTTGTTGAGAGGGAAAGAGTTGAGATCCATCCGAGATTACTCAGCCCCCATTACTTATATCAACAGCGCAGATAATGCTAGTGTGGTTCTTTATTACCATCATCAGTTTTATTGGTGTTGTTAATACTACGGTTTTGTTCCTCTGGCACTCTAATGCAGAAGAGATGAGTGGATCAATCACAGCTAGATTGGCTCCTGGAGGAGAAATAACCTGCATGAGGTAGAGAGAGAGAGAGAGAGAGAGACGTGCAGAGTGAGTGGCAGAAAAATAGAAAGCAATGAAGAAAAAAGAAAGATGATATGACAGCATGAACAAAATAATTGAACAAACAAATGGGCGGAGATGAGTTATTAGTCAGGAGAGATGAGAAATGGGTTGCCTTTCATTGTGTGTGCTCTGTGGGCATAAAAGCTATCTACATTTAGGGGAAAAAAAACTGTCAAAGTACACACAAGGAGGAAATAAGTCATTTTTTTTTCGAAAACGAGGTGTGAGGGGAACAGAGACAAGAATAATAGAAAGGAAATCTAGTGAGTGCTTTCTCAGAGTGATTTCTTAGTGTTAGTCATAAAAGTCCTACGAGGAGCAGAGATTCTGTAACACTATAACAACATGTTTCCTTTTGTATCTTATTTGTTTCACTGATGAAAACCCAGCCAGGGATATATTCTGGTTTTGTTTGGTGTTTTTGACTGCAGCCCTTCATAACTGTACTTCCAGTAAGGAAAGTGGTTTGGTCCATCTGTGGGATAGAAGGCTAGGAAGATTCTCTATTGGTTCAACACAACTGAGTGTTCTAAGACTGATGCCGTTTGGATGCAAACATACAGAAATCTGTAGTCTGTCCCAATTCTCTATATCACACAGATTTTTACAATGTTACGAAGACAGATTTCTCAGCAAAACAAATTTCAAATACAAAGCTAGTTCTTGATATGAAATGTTGGGTGTTAGCATTTTGAATGGAGAAAGCTCAGGAAACCAACCCTATTGTTTTAACTATATATTGCACGAACACACACACACACACACACACACACACACACACTGTGTTGTTTATTATGAGACTGTTATTGCATTATAGTTGCATTATTTCAACTGCCCTCAGTACTTTCCATAATATTTCCCCACATAGGAATCGGTAAAGCACCATTTCTTTTCCGTAATGGTCTGATTTGGAAGTCAAGATTTAAATAGTGTCAGTATTGTAAGTGAATTACTGCAGTGTAGGTGTTTTTAAAATTTCATACTGATAAGGGCATTTTAAGGTAGAAAGTAAGGACATGCCCATAAACAACAGTCTCTACCAGCTGATGAAATACAGTCACTGGCAGTGTTTTCACTACCCAATCCATCATGGCTACCCTGTCTCCACCTCTCACCTTGTGTGGTTGTCTAATTTCACACAAACTCAAGATGGCTTTGTTGATGCAAATGCAGCAAGGGAGGCAATATGTTGCTGTTGGAGTCTTGTAAGCCTGGGGACCTGTGTTACGAACTACTGGAGCTACCAGAGTTAGCAGTGAGTGTAAAACTAGTTATTTTTTAAAATAAAAAACTTTGGGGAGTTTGTTGTTGCATGTTTAAGGAAATTGTGTCTCCAGTGTAAGGTAGCTTGTCAGAATTTAATTTCCAACAGCTCCTTGACAACCACTTCTGAGCAGTTTCTGCAACCGCAAACAACAGACCACAGTGGAATTTGTAATGCAAGAGTGAGACTGCCGTAATTTTGAAAGGGGACATGGAATTATCACAAGCAAAAATGTGATGTTGCATCCCATTTGACAATTTTCACCAGGTATTGGATTTATAAAGCTGCAGCTTTATCACTCAGAAAGCTGTCGTCTGGGTTGGAAGACCTGGCAACCATTAGGTAAGGTAAGGAGACAGTTGTTGAGGGTAACAGGATATAATGTGTTGTAATAAAATGAGTCAGAGTGTTGAGTAGAGCATGGAAATCTTTTGCAGTAGTTCGTCTTAACTTTCAAAATATCTCAAGATACACACATGAGAGAAAGCAGTGACATTTGCAGGATCTTACATATGTTATCTTTCTGAAAAATGCTTTGAAACAGGAACCAACCAATCAGATATTGGACCATACTTAGTGATTGGTGTTGGGAGTAAAAGCTTGATTGGAGCATCCATTTTTTTGAAAAATGACAGATACTGTGACATCCACCTCGCCTATTTGTTTAAACATTAAGAGCAATCTCAAGATGATAGAGAGGAGCCCATTGTTATTACCAGAGAGTAGATGAAGGGGGAAATCAATCTCAGGAGGATGGAGAAGTGGAAAAAGTTTGTAATGAAAAGGAAGACAGCAGAGACAGGTGGTGATGGGGAGAATCAATGTAAAAGCTGAGAGTCTTTTGTTTCACACAGAAATAGACGAGAAAAATGATTTTGTAGCTGTTTGACATGGTGGTTAAAAATTCAAGAGAGAGGGGAGAAGTGGTGCATAGACTGGGGAGCCACACAGAAGAGTTTAGGAGCAGCAGGAGAGAGGGGGATGGCAGTCAGACAGGAGAAGCCAAGGATGTGTTTTGTAGTGTAATTAGAAGAGCTCTTACCCCGGGCCACCATTGGGGATGTTTCTGTTCTCCACTTGAGCTCCTTGTTGTTTATCTGCACAGCAGGTTGAGAGATGGAAGGGAGCGAGGGGGGCAACAAGACTAAAGCGTACAAGTTTGAGATGGAGCAGCGAAGGCTTCAGGGTGTCATGTTTTTGAAGGAAATATGCACACACCTGTGGAGTTTGCCTGCTTCTGAGCCTTCACTTGTCATCAGCTCTCAGATACGTCCATGCGTTCACTGCATTATAAGTCTGCTTGGCTGTACTCAGAGCCCCTCATGCCTCAACACAGCCATCACATTAGCCTTGTAGATATTTTTGATGAAGTGTGAAGGACCAGGTGTTTCTGCCTCGTCCTTCATTTTATTTGAAGAAGATCCCTAAGTTTTATTCACATCTGCATTACAAAGTAGCTTAAGCACAGCTATTACTGTATTCTTTACTGCCCCATTTTCCACAACGCACAACACTACAGGACCTTTATTGCTGCAACTACTTAACAGAAATGCATGTATTAAAACGTGATTAGATGGAGCGTGTCTATGATGCAGCCCTAAAACTGTTCGTCACTGTTTTAAAAATGATTAGTTATAATCATGTAGTGTTCTAAATATAATATCAACCATGTTGCTTGCGGTATACAGCTGTGCTGGGTCACTTGGGAATATATATAACTGGTGATGATGATGCTAATGGTTTCCTGTGTGCGTGCCCATGCATGGAAATGGCTTGTCCGAGCCATTTAAGTGATGCAGGCCTTCTACTGCAGAGGAATCCATTGACTCAGCAGTACAAGTGTTTATATAGTCGGTTGTAACACTTTCCAGTAGTTGTGGAAATTCAAATATGTATATCAGAACTTGTGGTCAGTTGATCGGAGCAGTGTCATTGCAAGCAATGTGACTTTGAATTTGCCGACCGCAAGATAAAAAAAAAAAAATGTGTTTCACGGCCCACAGTCCATCATGGCTGCCAGATCTGCAGCACAGGTTTTCAGTGAGAGCGGAGAGAAAATGATCTGCTGGTCCTTGCAGCAGAAGGGTGTGATGAAGTAAGTGTCAAGTTGTTCAGATGAGGAGTGTTCTGCTCTACGCAGGGAAACCGAAGACACAGAATCACATCTCTGTCTTTTTCCTTTTCTCCATTTTACCGTCTTTCTGGTACAACTGCAGATAAATTAAACAGACACATTTTTGCAGATTACTTCTATAAAGTTAAACAAAAATAAAGGTATATTGAAAGGAGACTTCATTGCTTGGGTTTCAGTGCCTAAATATATGGAAGTCAGAGTGCGCTAAATGTACCCAAAAATCTTTTGAACCCAGCACAGCACATATAAACCACTACAGAACAAGCTGACACAACAAAACCACCACCAGAAGCCACAAAAAGCTGAAATGGCATTGAATAAATCACTGCTGTTTAAACTATTCAATTAGATTAGATTAGCACAGACTGTACAGCCTATCCTCTTTCTCACTGTTTTGGTGTGCTCTGTTTTTTTGTTTTTTTTCTGGATCCACATGATACTCCATCGCTGCCTAACGGGACACACTGTAGGGAAAGATGGTATGGAAATGTTGTACCTGCTACTTGTTTTTCGCCCGTAGACAGAATGTGGATGCTACTTTCACACACAGCATATAGTATATAGACAGAGGAGATGATTCATTAAATAAATTGCACACTTCATTATCTTAAAGTTTCATTAAAACCCTGATGGGTATCCCAAATGCAGCTTTATCATGCAGCAGTGTACAAGCTGGATATAAATGCTTGAATTATCCGATCTCCAGATCAATTTCTAAGCTATAGTCTAGCACATAACCTCCCTTCCTCATCAAAAAGACCTTGAATCAACTTAAGACTAAGCGTTGTTCACAAACACGCAGCATTTTGTTTAGTGCAATGTCCGTTTCAAATCTGAGAAGACATTTAAATGCATTATATAGCCCTCTGCAGTATGGCTAGAGGCTGTTCCCACGTCCAGCATTATGACCTCTACCAAAAATCCCCGTAACAAGGTTATTGATTGTCTGTGTTTTTACAAAGCTCTCCTGAACAGCTTGCTTTTACCTTACACCAGCTGTGTATATACCTGACATGATCACAAATATGGCCAGTGAGTTGATTAAAAATATCTGCTTTAGGAAGAGTTCCTTGAGACATGTCATGATCTGTGCTGAAACTAAGCAGCCTAAGGTAATCACAATTATCAGGAACTGACATGAAGGTGGGTTATATGAGGATGAAAGCCAAACAGCAGGCAATAAGCACTTTGATATGTGCTTTCATAGCAACATGAAATAATTAACAAAGCTCAGACGGAGCAACAACAAGGGAAACTCATGCAGTAGATATGGGGATGGACAAACTCTAATGCAGCATAACGTGACAGAGCTTTGCATCAGTGGTTTCAGTGCAGAGTAACTTACTCTTTACGTGGCTTGGGTTCTAACATTATTTTCCCTTCCCCTGCAGTTTTGGCTGTTAATGCTAAACTTTTATCTTGGTGTGTGTTTCAGCTGTCTATGTTGAAACAACATGCTTTCTTATTGATAACGCATAGCAGGGTATTGGATTTCCTTGGTGGAGTGTAGTGCTGATCTGTGATTAACTGATATGCTGTTGAAAAATCTGTTTGTCATTGAAACTGAGATGGATGTGCTGGAAATGTTAGCTTATTCTAAAAAAAAGTGTTTTCTTGGTGCTTTCCCATAAAATCACATGACTGAGATGAAAATCATTCGACCTCTGTTTGACTATTAGTCATTGATTGGTTATATGTGACCCTGAAAGCAAATTTATACTTTCAGGATTTAATGGGTTCTACCAGGATCCATGTGATGTAGATTTTGAGTGGAATGCATTCTCATTTTAGAGAATTTTTGTTGTCTAGTCATCATTCCCACAAGACCTCAGTCTGCTGCCAACTATGACATGGTTTCATAAAAATGTCTAATCAGATAATGAAGTGGCGATATATTTTGTCCAAAAATGCAACTTCTCTGGTTGGTTAATAATCTATTCATCCATCCATCCATCCATTCATTGTCAACTGTTTTTCCTACGTAGGGTTATGGGGGCGCTGGAGCCTATCCTAGCTGTTACAGGGTGAAAGGCAGGGTACACCCTGGACAAGTCACCCGTTCATTGTATGGCACAGAGAGACAGACAACCATTCACACTCGCATTCATACCGACAGGCAAAAAAATGAGCCAGTTGACCTTCCCCATGCATGTCTTTGGATGGTAACACGGGGAGAACATGCCAACTCCACTTCTAATAATATATAATAAAATTGTATAAAGCATGCAGCATTGATATCCATGATCTTTTCTAATATGTGAATAGTCTCATGAATCCAGTCCTTCTCAAAACTCCCAGGACAATTAATGTTTCCATCCAACTTTATTAAAAGTTCCATTCTTCCTCAAAGGCTTTTGGAAATGATTTCAGACAACGTTAAGTAAAAAAACAAAACAAAAAAAAAACTTTTTTCTTTTCCTTCCTTCTCATGCCTTTCTCCCACTTGGTTTAACTGTCCCCTTGCCTCTGGAATGAAATATTTCTCTTTATGTGTTTCATATGACTCGAATAAATTGTACAATGTTTTGAGAATAAGCCTTAGAGGAAGTTTTGGTATTTCTCACTTCACAGAAAAGGGATAGAGCTTGGCAAAAAGGTAAACAGTAACATCACTGTATTCCTTCAGAGATATGAATTCAGTCATTGAGCCGACCTAATGACCCTCACATGTCTTCCTCTCTCTCGCTGACATGTAATCACAGCCCTCAGCCTTGATTGTATGAGATTTAAAGTTACAATCATGGGACCTTAATAAATCGCCTCCTTTCTCTTTTTCTCCTGAGGCTTATAAACCATGTGGCAGAAGACATCCACATTAACCTTTCAGTGGCTACACAGTTACGAAAGGAGCAGAGTTTAGTTACAAATATAATCAATGTCAGTAACATTACCATACTTATTACCAGTGCACTGTATATGAAAAGCTCTTTACTCTTAGCTGGAAGTAATACGGAAAAATTACTTACCATAAATATGTGAAGAAAATAAAGAAGTCACTGTAGGTTACAAAAACAACGAGGAGTGTGAACAACAGACAGTTGGAGGTATCCTGAGACAGTTTTTATAGACATTTCTTTTATGAGAGGGACTATAAGGGAAATTTTATGCCTATAGAATGGATTTTTCTGATGCAGTACAGCATGGGCTGAGCGATCATAATGCATGCATGGGTCTAACTCATGACTAAAAGTCAGGTTATTGCAGCCTTTTCTGCTTTGAGTTTGACCATTTGAAAACACTAAATCACTGAAGTGGCCCTTCATACTAAAGTAGTATAATTAAGAGACTGAATTGAATCTAAGCCTGGTGATACAACATAATGCTGCTCAAGGGCACTAAAGCAGTCACGTGCATCCTGATGATGCACGTGACTGTATCTATGCCCATACGGAAAAGAAACAAAAAAAAATATTTAAAAAAAATGTACTTAAATTCATGAGTAGTATATGATTTACTCTTGAAAGTGGCCACTTTTGCATTCTTTTCATATAAGATAATAAAAAGAAGTATAAGGATATTGTATGTACTGTCATATACTATTCTGATAAATACCCAAATCATGCAAGTTTCACTTTGTTTAAATTTACTAAGGATCTTATATCCGAATTCACTGTCGTACGCTTTACATACAAGTTTCATACAAAGGAGATTTCCTTTGTAAAGCGTACAACAGTGAATGATACATACAATATCCTTATACTTCTTTTTATTATCTTGTATGAAAAGAATGCAAAAGTGGCCACTTTCAAGAGTAAATCATATACTATTCATGAATTTAAGTACTTTTTTTTAATACGTTTTTTCTGTTCCTTTTCCGTATGGGTGTCCGCACTCACTACACCACCTTCACCTCATATATCTCTAAACTTTGTCTGTGCTGTGACCTCACAGCTGTCAACAGCTCATCATTTCAAGTTCAACTTTAGCCACATTACTGTGCTCTGTTGAAGTGGTTCATATTTAGCCAAGATGAATCCAGCTTGCTGTGTGCAGCTTGGTGTGTCTGAGCCTTGTGCAGGACTGTCTCTCGTCTGATTTAAAGTTGCTGACGACCTTTTTGTTGTTCACCATCACTATAACTCCTGTGGCCATGAATGAAAGTGGAGATAATTATACACCCCTCTGTCCCCCATTATTCATCTGTACGTCACACACACACACACACACACTGCTCCTGCTTGAACTCTCATTCTTTTAGCACCTATTCATTCAGTTGTGCATCGTAGTTTAATCATTCCGACATGACTCCTTACTTGAACCCCAGTATCTGCATAACTGTATGTGTGTGTATGATCTTTACCATTTTTTCATACAGTACAGAGTTCACAGGTGCAGTAGGGAAGTGTTGACAACTGAATGTATTCTTATAATCCTGAAAGCATTTCCCAGCCATGCATTTGACTAATTAGTCTGTTATAGATTATACACTCATCTGCCACTTTTTTTGTTCAATTGTTAAAAAAAAAATTTTAAAACATAACTAAATAATAAGATGAAACCAAATATGCTACATTTTTGGGTTTTGTTTTTAAATGCTACATTTTATTGGTGAAATGATTAAGTGATGAATAAGTAGCAGAATAATTGGTAGTGGTCTTTCTGCCCTTTGTCAAATGTGCTGTAGCTTAATGCTTTATGAACCGCCCTTTAACTCAATACAACAATTTTCACAACTGTGATAAGTTTTTGAAAGAGCTCAGGGGAGTGTCTTGCTCAGTCCTTGTTAAATCCTGCCATGCTGCTTATCCTTCTGTAATGTAAGACACTAGAAAATAACTCTGCTAAATATGTTATTTCAGTCTATCCACTCATGGTGACTCCTTCCCCCAAATGTCTGTCTCTTCAGTCTGTGGAGGAGACCGTCATTCAGTGTTCCTGCTTTGATGTAATTGGGTTAGGAAGTTATTTTCAGAGGAATTTCACTAACTATGCTATGTAAAGGCATACACATGAACATCAGGCCACTGAGTCATGCTTTCCGTTGGATCAATGCATTCTGTGCTTTCTTTGCAGCATAAATTGTGCCCTCCTCCTGCGTCAGCGAAGATGACGCAGGAGGAGGGCAGCTCTGGGTCAACGATGAAATAAACATTTGTGTAAAGTTAATGTGAATTTGTTACGATGCTAAGTAGATGTTGTGGTGTGGATTACAAATACTTACATTGTTCCTCATCAATGCAGCCTTTGGAGAAGGCTGATGTCCATCTTTGCACCAACACATCCAGGCGCATTCCAGGCAGGACTGCATCAGCTGCATGAGCAGCGCGTGACAGCTACATCGATGTGCTCTGTCTGTCACGCATGTGGTGTCTACACGGGCAGCGTCTCTGCCAGCTATTGCTTTCTTCTAGAGTTTGACTTTCATAATAACCATTTCCCTCCATTATAAATGTACACTGATCAAGCATAACATTATGACCACTCTTCATCATAGCTCCTGCGACATAGGAGGGAGGAACAGAGTGGGACATTTACAAGAAGAGACATGAAGGCATCTGATTGGTTCTTTCCATTCGGACCAAAAGGCAGGGATTGGTCAGAGTTTTTACAGTCCTGCAGCTGCCACAGAGGTCTGAGGTTTTCCTTCCTTTTTCTGAACACATAATGTATTGACTGCTCTCAGGGTGGAAGGACCATTTCACCCAGTATAACTAAAAGTACTTCTGAACAGGATTACCAACTATGGGGATGGCTAGTGTGACGTCACAAATCACTTCCTGGTCCAAACCCCGGCTGCGAATGGAAACTATGGTTGCAGCCTATCTATACTGCTGGATTGTAAAACGCCTGGTAAGGCTATGAAGACATGGAATACACTGTTTGAAAGGCGAAACTGTTAGGTTTCATCCACATTTTAAAGTAAGTTGATCAGACACCAGTGGGAATGTAAGCAGAGATTGCTGCAGCTAAAGAGCCAGTCACCTTTTTCACGGTCGCTTCATACTTTGCCAGTTTCCTGAACTCTGTCAAAAAGGAAATGAACTCAACTCTCTGAGTTGTACATGTTAGTGTCAGGGCAGGTGGCAGCCTGAAATGGAAAGTCCAGGCTGTACCTGGGTAACATTAACTAATTGTTTAATTATGTATGTTAGCAAGCAAGTAAAGTGTATCAGAATAAGTATCATGATTACTTTACTAACAGACAACTGTATATTGTAGTTGGTAGCGCTACCTAGTTATATTGCCTAAAGTAAACACAGTTTACCAGCTAAAAACCAGCCGCCAGCCTAAGCTGTTTTTTAGCAGGGTAGCAGTGGTTTTTGTTAGTTGTAAACTGACCATGGTCACTAACCAAGTGACTGTGAAAAAGCTGCAGCCATTTGTTTACATTCGCTCTGGTGGCTCGTGATAACGTTGCACGTGAGATAGAAAAGTCCGATAAACTTACCTTAAAATGTGGATGAATCCTCACAGTTTCGCCTTTCAATCAGTGTATTCCATGTCTTCATAGCCTTACCAGGCATTTTACAATCCAGCGGTGTAGATAGGCTGTAACTATTACTGTTTCCATTCGCAGCCGGGGTTTGGACCCGGAAGTGATTTGTGACACAGCGACTAGCCATCCCCATAGCTTTAAACCAACACCAATATTAGAGAACTAACAGAGATGGAGGCCAAAATGTTGCACTTGAACACACAACAAAGACTACAGTTGACCATTTTCACATCACTCTCACTCACTGCTTCATGTTGTGAAACTATCCATGTGTTAGAATAATCAGATGAGAAAGTCTTCTGTGCCCTCTTGACTTTACTCCTTTGCTTTCTTTCCTTATTTCAGGCTCATTCCTAATACAGTCCGATTGATACTTAATATATGATGTTTTCTGTCCATAGTTCAGTGTCATTTCATTAAACATTTTGTTATTATTTAAAATAATTTGCTACTTGTCGTTGTCTGTTTGACAAAAAAAGTTTCCTCACCTCGCGTCACTGAGGTCATGGGTTGCACTTTGTTTACATATTTTGACCTCTGCAAGATGGCAGCGTTGTCGCTCGTCTTGAATGTTTGTAGCAGTGATTCAGAATGTGTATTCCCCCTGTGTCACAGACGGCATGTTGATGGAAGTCAGACATAATGTGCGACCTGCATGCAGATACGTGGCTGGCCTGAGCTTGGATGTAGAAACAGAAACAGTGTTCGAGGCAGGGCTCTGTTTATTCTTATTAAAGTTGCTCACTGGAAAAAAAAAATACTGGACTGTACTGTAGTGATAGGGGTGGCCCACATTTCCCATCATTACGGAGCCATGATGGGATGTAATTTATTAAGCTTGTTGGTTTTATAAGTGTTTATTACTTGTAACTAATATCAGTAATAATTGCTTATGACTCTGGCTTCCGAACTCTCAAATGCTCAGTCTCTGATCCAGCAGTGAGGGCTGATGAGTTCAAAATATAATGTGATGAGTTTGATAATTGTACTTTTGTTTTGTCATTGATTTTTTTCCCACTGCCCTGATGATAGTAGCAGTGCATAAGGAAGATCTGCTTGTTTTCTGCACCTGAATCGTATTATGTCATGGAAAACCTGAAATATATTCATAACTTTTCCATCAAAGCTCCATCACTTCAATCAGTTACCAAATAGGGCAGTTTCATAAGGCATTACGTTGCATCATGCTGTTGGTAGATTATTTCTTAATACAGCTTCTCAGGTTTTTGTTCACATATTTGAAAGCATCTGTGTTGCACGAGCATGAAGTTGTTTACGTAGCCCATGGCTTCCATATTTGTTTGGAGTTTAGGAGAAGGAATCCTGCAGTTGTCTCACCTCTTGACCTTACCTCGAATCGTTGAAACCCGACAGGTGAGCTCAGGTGTCTTGTATCTCACAGCGCTAAATAAAACATCATGGCTGTCAGGGAGGGAAATGAAATCCTGTAAAGGTAGGAGAGAGGCAGTAATGGAGGTGTGAAGGGTGAGAGCTGATGGGTTTCTGACATATAATTAGCACCAGCACACTTTTTCTGTGAATCCAGTGTGACGCAGAAGTCTTTTTATCTCAGAGTATCAGTAACGGCTCAGTGATCAGCATAATTATCGTCAGATCTTGTAAGTCAAAAACACAATGATCAGTGTAATTATCATCAGATCCTGTTAGTCAAAAACAATCTGCTCTCCCTTTTCCAAGCCTGCCTCCCTCTCCCCCCTCCTGTCTTCCTTCAATCATCTCATACTGTTTTTTTGTGCACACTTTAATGTTGTTTTTGTGAAAGAACATCAAAAGTCACAACAATTCTCTTTTCCTCTTATCGCTCACACAGATATTTGATCATATATTGTTCTGTCTGGGCCTTGTCTTTTGTCAACTACATATCAGATATTTAAACAATAAACCATCTGAAAACAAACAGTAATAGCATGTGAATGAATGAAGCAGTCAACCACATTAAGGTGATTTACTAAACTGATATTCAATCCAGTCAACAACATGTTATAGTGTAATTTCTTGTTGTGTCCTTTGTAGCAAAAGCCCTGCCATGTTGCAGTAGTCCAGTTGGCTCTGTCACAGGTTTGGTTGGTGCACTTTAACAGATACAATGGTGGAGACAGTAGAGGACTAGAAATTGAGAAACTGGTTTTATAAGGTTATAAACTAGTTCATTTTCATAAACTGATGGACAACAGCAGTGCAGCACTGGCTAGCAGCAGTGCAAAGAAACAGTAAGGTGCAGTGAACTAAAGATGTATAATATGTTATATTACAACATCAGCATAAGGGCCTGTTGTAAAGTACAATGGCATGTGGCAGGAAAGATTTCCTGTATCTGTCAGCAGAGCTGTAGCAGTCTGTTAGAGAAGGTGCTCAGCTGTCTGTCCAGTGTGTGGTGGAGAGGATGCTCCTCATTGTCCATGATGGAGAGCAGTTTTTTGAGCATCCTCCTCTCCACCACAGTTTGAAATGAGTCAAGCCTGAAACCCACTACAGAGCCAGCCTTCTTTATGATCTTATCAAGTCTGCTGGTGTCACTGGCTCTGCTAGAAGTTATAAAATAAATTTATCATATGTGGTTTTCACAGCATTTTTGAGCACCAGTGCCAGAACATACCCAACCTTTGTAAAAGGTTGGGTATGTTCTGGATGTGTAAAAAAACTGGGATATGTGGCTGGTCATTCCAGACATGTTTTGATGGCTCACATCAGCTCAAATAAAGCTGATCAAAATGTGATGCTCTCACATTGTATATGCTGTATTCTTCTGTGTAGTGTGATGCAGCATGCTGTTCTCCTTAATTACAACTGGGCTTTACCCTGCAGGCGTTCTGCCTCAAATGTGAATGGAAAATAAGGGTGAATGTGAAATATAATCTGGTCACTCTGGTCACTCACCAGGTTGGTAATTGGTGTTACAAAGTCTGTCTCTGTCCTCAAACACCTCTAGTTTCATCTCCAACCTCCTGCACTGTCTCTCTGACACATGACCTATTCCCCAAGTTACTTAATTGCCATTTTCCATTCATCCATCCATCAGATGCCCTCGTTCCCTTGTTTCCCCATCACGTGAGTGCATCGCTCATCCACACACACCTGTTCCCACTCCCTTCTTCTGTTCTGCATTTGCCTGTTTTTTTTTTCCTGCCACTCTTCATCTCATTCCCTCATCAGTTACTGTCAGATGAATTTATTCAGATCTGTGTGATTATATTGCTCTGTGCTTTTATTACACAGCTTAGTTGAGTATTCTCATCACAGCATTCTATGCTCTGTTGATTCTTTATAGCAGACTGTTGCTATGGATGCAGTCCTGAACTCGGACTGTGGGACCATTATTAATTTCTTCCCTAAGTGGCTATGTAATAAATGCGATAATGTCCAGCTAGTGTGTGAATTAAACCCCGACAGAACGTTGTAAAGCACAGTCAGCTATCTCTTCTTTAGCATAGAATAGTGTAAACCATGTTCACCTGGTAGCGTCTCTCTTCAGGCAGATAATCAATCATTAACCACCCATTGCTAATTAACATTAACTTTGTGAGTAACACCAAAGATAAACTCGCCTGTTGCTAGTTTGAGGGCTCTCTGCAAGCTTATCTCTACTCTGTTTATGATGCATCACATTGCAGCACCTCTGTATCCACTTATGCTTGAGTGGGCTGAGTGTTTTTGTTGCCCTAACAACTCCAAAATAATGTCTTCTTTCTAGATGATCACAAAAAAATCAAGGAGCAGACATTCTCTCAGTTAAAGTTTTGTTCATGTCATCTTTCAATTCATCTTAATGGTTTTGAATCAGGACATTCAGTATTTGTATCAAGTAGCTCGTGAAAAATGAGTTAGCACACTGTTCAACAAAAGTAATGACAGCATGAAATTAGTATCCCAGAAGACAGTGAAAGAACAAATATAACAAGTATTTTTTTCTTACATTTTATGACTTGGTCAGAAAGAGTAACAAAACAGATATAGTCATAGAAAAGTGATCTCTGTGCACCTGTAAATAGACAGGTTCATGGGAGATTAAGTGACAAGTCAACTGTCGCACGCTGTAATCTCTTATGTTAAATTTACTGAAAGAATGCTGACACCATGCAGGTGCTGGTTTTAAAAGGATCATGAGGTTCAGAAGTATCAATAGTGTTGTACTATAGGTCCGTAAACCATTTTGAATGTCGAAATTATAGACACAAATAAATAACACAAATAGTTAGTAGAAATGAGTCATAGTTCTGTAACGTTTAATTTGTTGTTGGTGATCTGAAAGCCCTGTGCTGCCGACATTAAAACAAAAGCAGTGTGAGGCTAAAGAGCGGAAGAGAGAGTAAAGGTAAAGAATTCCTTTTGTTCTGGGAAATCAATGGTCCTCTGCTGCTTCATGACACACACGGCTACTGATTCACAGATTGATTTTCCATGTGTGTGTATGTGTGTGTTTTACCATATTAACATTCTTTTCGAATAGCCTGGTTTACTTGCAGACTGGAAACAAAAGCTCTTCATGTTGATGTCCCTGTGGCGTTATCTATCTGCCTGCCGAGCACAATGCTCGCTCCCCATTGGTTTGTTTAAGGAGGCTCACAAGCATGTCAAAGACGTTTTCTATAAACTGCACGGCTCTTTCATATTAATTCAGACATGATATATATTTTTTATAGTGTTTTTCTCTGCATCGAATTATAGTTTTCCTCTAAATTTGTTTCTTGGTTTTTGCGATACTTGCTTTTATTTTGAATTACAGTGTTTATGCACCAGTACGCCAACACTATCCCCATAACGTTATCCCCTTCTAGCGAAAGCTATTGTCAGATTGAAAATGTTTATTGTGAGGAGAAATCCCCTGCCAACAGCAAACATTTCTCAGTTGCTGTCTTATGCTATAATACTATATACTATACCATATACTATAGATTTCCCCCCCGTATCATGTAGCTAAGTGAATGGTTGTAATGAAAAACAGTCAGCCGCTCACAGATGATATACAGGATTACAAACGGTCCTTTTCATTCTTGTAGAGCTGCAGCATTGTTTTTGTTCACGTTCATGTTAATCACTTTTATTGCGATACCGCTCGACATTGCTTCACAACTCTGCTTTATTGTTCGCAAACAACCAAAGAGATGGAGATGAGCCTAGTTTATGTTCCGTCAGATTATGTTGAAAGATATAGAAACTCAAAATTGTCAGTTTGCTCTTAAATGGCTGTTAACTGTGTTGTGGTCTTCCCATCAGCTTGTAGAAAAGACCTTGACTTCTGGCTGCAGTTGTTGGATGTTTCAACATGCTCAAAAATGGATGACTGTTCTTGGAGCGTCAACTTTGATGTTTGATCACTAGGTCTTCAGGCTGATGATTAGCTTGCTTGCTGATTGTATGATGATCAAGATGGTAAGGACTATTACATGAGAGAGAAACCTGTAAATTTGTCTAATTATTCTCCATAGAAATTCCAATGTCTTTTTTTTTTTTTTACCAAACACTGAGGAGAAACAGCAAATATGTATGCAGGTTATTACCAGTGTTGGGCAATAACACATTACTACTAACGCTGTTACTTTTGACAATAACTAATAGGCTACTCTAACACATTAATTTTAAAATAAATAAACGCAGTTACTGTTACAATATGGTGCGTTTGTCCGTTACTTGGTAAATGATTTCCTGATTGATGAATTCAGGTTGCTTTCATTCATGCTCTCAGATTGCACTAAGGACCAATACACGTCCCCTTCAGATTCATGGTGACACTAATCCATCCCCCCATTTTACCAGCATAAGGAGAAAACATTGCCATTAAAACAGAGCATTAATGTCATTGCAGCAGCATTGAGAGCCCGGCGTTTGTGTGATTCGACTCATGGTGCATTCAAATATGTCGAATTTCTAAGCTTCAAGTCAGAATTTAAATCAGAACCCCCATGAAGTCGGATTAATCTCACCGAACCCGACATAGAATTCATGCTATATGCTACTGATGTAAACATTAGCTACATGTGTTCGTTGTACGTCTGTAAGGCTTGAAGCACTGGGAGCACTAAACTTTGGGGTTACGTTGATCTGAGCTCCAAGGTCCGACTTCGCTGAACACATCATAAGGCAAACTCTCACTCCTCAGGATTCTAAAGATGAACTAAAATGTTACTTTTAACTGTAATGCGTTCATTTTTGATTTAAGTAATCAACAAAGTAATTTAGTTACCTTTTGAATGAAGTAACTAGTAACTGTAACTAGTCATTATTTTTCAGTAACTAGCACATCACTAGTTATTACTGCAGAAGTGTTGCAATAGCTCCGTTGTGTGTATGTGGTGGAGCTCAGCAGCAGGAGAGTTGTTATTTTTTTTTTTTTTTTATCTAAAATGTAAATTGGCAATCATTGGCTTTGTTGTTTTTTTTTTTTAAATTGAATTTTCTGTATGTGATGTATACGCCGGTCTTCACTGTATCATTCTGTACTTATGTCAGCATTAAGCACAAGCAAACATTCCATTTGGTTTCTTGACAGATTAACAATGGCAGTGCTGCTCTTCAGTTTTTTCCATTCAGGTTGTTTAACAGTCATCTGGCACAAACACATTGTATATGGCTGTGAGATGTCTCTATTAACATATTGCTAGCTATGTGTTTTTTTGTGGTGCGTTACCTTGAGGTTTCTGCATGGTCTTAGTGTTCTTTGCATCTAATAAACACTCACCCACATCAGATCTACATTAACATACATATATTGATAAAGATATCTGCTTTGATTGACATTCTTAATTCCTTTTCAAATAGACCATAAGTATATCTGAAGCTTCCCTCTGATCGCTGAGCAGTTCTGGGAATAGACTTGAACGCACCAACCACCATCACTTCGACTACTGCTCTAAAATGAATTCCAATCTAATCTGACCTGGCAGCTCGTAATGGCTTCTGATTTTTAATCTTTTCTCATCATGGGCCCAATTAGTTCACATTAGCAAACTACCAGATATTAATTAAAGACTGTAATTGATCAATTGGCGTGATGAGAGGATAAACTAAGCTAGTGGAACGTGTGGCGTAGATCTGAATACCTGTCATGTTTCTACACATCACTGTGTGAATTATGTTGTATGTTGTGTGAAAATGAATTTCTTTGTTTTAACTGGACTTGGCATACTGCTGTCTGTAGCTGCTTCCATGCACTATTCCCTATGGAGTAATTTATGTAACCCCATTAGACCCTTTGCTGAATCTCGCTATTTAATTTACGTTTTACATCCAACTCGCTGCCTTGCCTCCTCCGTCAACCTCTGCACCTGCGAGGCATCCCAGCAGCCTTGGGACCCTCTTATCAATGCTTTTGTTCCCACCAGATTTGGTAATGAATGTGGGAACTTGAGCCAGTTGAAATGGAGCATCTCCCAAAGGGGACGTCTTAAGTTTTAATTAGCAAAGTTAATGGGGCAGAGTGGGATTACCAGAGTGGGACAGATGCAAAAAAAAAAAAAATCTCTCATCTAATTATAAAGCATGGAATCTCTGTCTGTACGTATGTGTGTGCGTTTCCTCCACCCCTCCAACCTACTTCACACTTGGGCGGCATTTTTGCTGGGACACGTTCAGTATTAATAAACGTTGAATGAACAAGCAGTAGCGTTGTGTGCAGCGGAAGGGGTGAAGCCTCACTGCCCCCCGAAGGGTTACTGCATTAGCTGACCCTAATAAGACACCTGAAACTGATGGGAGGAATCCTAGAGATTTATTAGAGGGTAGTGGGCACCAGATGATAGTAGGATATATCTTCATCCTTCTGGGGCCTCACGTAAAACTAAAGGAAAGCTCTCTCAGGACAGTGGCTTTTATACTGCTGCAGCTTTCTCAGCTGTGCACTGCCTCTTGATCTGTATTAAATCCACCTTAATCTCAGATGATTACTCATTTGAGCTCAGACACAGCCAACGCTATCAATTAGGTAACCTGTTTAAGGTAGATCAAATTACATTGTGACCTATGTTGCCAACTCTCATTATTTTCTTTCTGAGTCGGCAAGAGACCAACATCAATTACATAAGAGGTGTTTTTCAGCTGATGGCTATGTACCCTGCTTTTAATGATTTATAACCCACTACCGAGTGTTCGCCTTGCTCCACCTGTACGTTTCTGAGCAGAGGCAGCCTTGACTTTCTCTCAGTCTCTAATCTCTTAACGACAGTTCTGTCCTTGTTTTTAATCCTTCCTGCATACAGAAGGTAGCACAGAACTTTTAAAGTAAAGTTTACCACGAGTCCAATAAGATGAGACAATGAGGTCAACAACATGAGGAAACCAGCAGAAAGGAGCTACTTTCCCTTAACTAAAAAGAATGACTGAGAGAATGTGTGGTGGAAGATGGAGAGGAGTGCTGGCTGGATGAGTGAAATTGTAGCTGTGGGCTCATGGTTATAGATGGTGAGGGTTGGCAACTCACACTGAGATTGTTTGTGTGCGAGTGGGTGTGTGGGTTTTTTGTTTTTTGTTTTTTTTTATTGAGATTAAATGTTAAAAAAGAAATGAAGCCTTTTCTGAAAGCACTGCCCTCTGACAAGTCACAAAATTGGACTTGTAAAGTTCCCAAAAATTACTGTTGACTCATCGTTATTGTTATTGACAAAGTATTATATAGTCTTCTCCTTCAATCTTTTCTTTTGTAGGTCTCTGAGTAGAAGTCTGCAGGGGGCTAACCATGGTGCAGGAGAAGAGTGACGGGATAAACAAAGACATGATGCTTCCACTAATTCAACAAAAAAGACCTGCTGTAAGAACACTGCCTGCATGACTCTCTCCCACTGTCATCTCCCACTTTGCTCCACGTGCACCACTGACAAACTCTTTGTTCGTCACAATCACAAGAGAACATGCACGGCCACATGTGCTTCACTCTGATTGATGTTTACCAAATCGCAGGATGTACTGAATCATACTGATCCAGCAGAGAATGAAGCAATCTTCATTATTTCTATATGATGGGAAATGGCTCTTAAATTAGATACCAGTCTCACATCTGTTTGTGCATTAAGTATGGAGCCCGGAGCATAAAGACAGACTAGTTTTTGTCATGGGCCACATTCAACCCAATCTGATCTCAAGTGGGTCGGACCAGTTAAACCCGTTTGCCTTTCTTTTAGGAAGAGTTTCATTCTGAAAAGGTTCAGAATGACTCAGCAAACAACCCATTTACATAACAAAGATGAACAGACTGAAAAATCAGACTGCTGTTTCCTTAAACCTGCCAACTAACAATTTAACCTTACTGTTCGTCGTTGTCTACTAGTTCTTGTGTTTTTTTTTTAGTCTGATCGTGGCGCTGAATATTGTACTCCTTGAGCACTGAACAACACAACGAGTGAACTAGGTTTCCATTCATGCCAGAGAGGAAACAAGAAGTGGACCACTTTTCTTGGAAAAGCTAGAATGAATGACCTCTCTGCAATTTTCATACTTATTTTGGAGCCATATGTTTGACACCTCTTGGTTAGATGAAGGCTACCAGCAACTATTAGCTTCACAAATGAACACGTTTTATCTTGTTTCTTGAATTCGTACATAAGTAGAAATATAGACAACAATATTCTGTGGTTTTAGTGGGAGTTGTTTGCTGTCACTCTTTCTTGACAAACGGGTGTTTTGTATGATGACTTCCTGGAGTCTTGTTGCCATGACTGCCAGGTAGATGAAAAACAGGCTGATACTTGTTCTAGAAGTATTAACAGTACATTACTCTGAATGTGTGTCTGTTGCCTCCACAAGGCTAGCCAAGCTTCTGTATGTCAGCAGAACAGAGAAACTTAGATTATAACACACAGAAGGAGAGGGACTTCATTCTCTGCTCAGGTAGATGTGACTCAGCTGTTGTGCTTCCAGTGTAAGTAAGTGATGTAAGCAGAACTGAAACTCATTCGCCTCCAGGGGCTCTACACCTATACAGCCCTTTATCCTTGGACCCTGGAGAGCCTTTTTTCTTTATACCTTTCCTCTGAACTAGTATGGCATTTAAATCACTGATAGTTCAATCCAGGCTTTGCAATTACAGTAAGGTTCTGCATTTAAATTGACATTTTCTTGGCAGAGCACTGATTTAGTCAGCTGCTCCGTTCTCTGAAATCCATCATCATCATCATTCAACCAGGAGAAAGTGTTATTGATTTTAGGAGCTTCGTTAGCTCATTTCGTCTAAACAGACCGATGAGTCTGAATCCTAACTAACACTTACTAACACACATTTCAGGCACACACACTCACAGCATGGTAATTAATGGGTGTCTTTGTATAACACAAATATTTGTACAGCTAGCCAGCAGTCAACATGCTACAGGAGACCTTAAGTCTGATTAGTATACAGCACACAGTGTAGCCTGAGCTGTTTACATCTGATGTTCACTGGTGCAATGCCTGATGGTCTCATATGATCCCTGTAGTAATATTTACAGCCCTGGAAGTGTTTTGTGTTTCTCCTGGATTCAGACTCATCTCAGTTATCCTATTCTTACATGTAACAAAGTCAACTGGGCCATAAACATGGAGAGCAAGAGATCTGCATTCACCAAAAAAATCTTGCTGTAGAAATTGAGTTTCTTTGATTCTCCACCCCAATTACAGAAACCAGATTTGTGTACATGAAGAAATCATGTTACTGCAGACTTTTAACTGCATGTAAACACACTGTGTCATTAGGTTTATTAACTGTCAGACGTCTCTGACAAGATTAGAGAGTGTCCAGTTCACAGGACTTACCACATCATCTGCCTCAACTGGCCAAAACTAATGCAGATTAATCCTTTCAAACTGTTGATGTCAGAAGTTGACTTGAATCAATGGCTGCAGAAATAGTGTTTCTGTTATTTAGCCTACCTTCACTGATAAAACTGGTGTGGACAAAATAATCAAAACATCTTTGCATTCCCTGTGTATGCAATACCTTGTTTGTTTAATTCATTTGTTTGTGTTTCGTTTTCCAGTTGTCATGGGAATTGAAGATCACAAAAAAGCTGATGGCAGTGCCTTCCTGTCTGGGGACGTTCAGACCGACTGTTGGCCAGTGCTGCCACCAGTGCACCCCAGACAGTCTGGTGAGTCTACAGTGTAGCGTTCAAAGGAGGTTTAAAGACAGAATGGAGAGGGTGAAAATGAGACTAATGAAATGAGAGAGCTACCATCCGTCAAACACAATTTACTGACTGAAAATATACTGACCAGTCATGACAAGCTAAACTTTTATGTGAATTTAAATATTTCAAAGATGCCCCCGTTCAGATGGCATCCTTCAGCCGAATTGGATCTGGGTTGATGTTGACACCCAAGTCATCTGTCTGTGTGCTTTTCTGTCGTGGTGTGGCGCAAGAAGCTTGGACAAGACTCTTCCCTTGGCTTTCAGAACCTGCTGTGTGTCAATGAAACACACACTAGGTATTGATAATATCTGCCGTATTCATGGACATACAAAATGTTCCAGTCCCAACGCACTCACCCATGCACCTTTTCTGCCTCTGCATTGTGTGTTTTGTGTCGTAGGTATCGAGGATGGCTGGTGCGGAGAGTGTGCTGCCTGCTGTTTGTGAGTGGGTGCAAGGTTTACGCCAGTCCAGTTAGCAACAGACTGGAGAGAGTCTGTCAGAGCAACAGGTACCTGAGGGGAAAGAGAAGGAGGAGAGATACAAGAGGAGAGTAAATAAATGATAGGCCCAGATACAGAGAATGAATCGGGCCCTACAGTTCAGGAGACAGGGAGAGAGAAGGAGAGGAGATAAGACACACAAAGATACAGAAAAAGAAGGCTATCATGGGTTCTGTACAGAATGAATGAAGAGAAATGGAATAACTTGGAACTGTTATCACAGATCCTCTATCTCTGTCACTGAGCGTTAAAACTGTGTATTTGTTGGTTTGTTTTTTTTTCTCCTTCGGTGTAATTGAGTTTAACCTTTATGTAACCTGACCTTTTTACTCAAGGATGTTGTTGTTTTACTGAAAGGCAGATGTTTGTCTGCATGTAGCACAAAAGAGGCATTGTGATGTGTTAACACTGCTGTCCTGTGACCATGTGTTTCAGGGTGACGGAGGCGCTCGCAGCAAAGCATAAAGCGCCTGAGGGAGGAGACAGCCGAGGGCAGCTCAACCACCTCTCGCCATTCCTCCCCCTCATTAACACCTGCATCTCCTCTGGCCCCTTACGGTGCGTAGTGTTTGTGTGTGTGGGTGTGTGATTTAAAGCTGTACTATGAAACCCTTTAATTCAGAAGTCACAAGAAAATCAGAGTTGTGATGTACAGTTCAGTATCTTTAATGTCCAAGAGGGGAAATTAATTTCACAGTAAGACAACATACAAACACAACCATCCATCCATACATTTTCTACCTCTTATCCTCTCATAGGGTCGCAGGGGGGCTGGAGCCTATCCCAGCTGTCTTAGAGTAAAAGGCAGGGTACACCCTGGACAAGTCTCCAGTTCATCACAGGGCACGTTCTTTAAATGCTTTAGCATTCTATAAACGTTCATTTTTACAAATTACTCTTAGAAATTGTGGTCTGTTACATTATTGCATTGTGTTTTTTGTTGTTTTGTTGCTTTTGCTCAGTGTATTTTACTCGCTGCTAACTTTAAATTGTACAGCACTTCGATCAACTGCAGTTTGGTTTTTAAACTTGCTATACAAATAATGGTGGCGCGTCTTGGCACTGAGAGCGACAGACTGGAAGAGAACTTTTTGAGAGACAGATACATGGCCTTGGGTCATTTCCTGGGATTTGTTGACAATAACAGAGTACAGAGCATTGCCAGCCTTATCCCCTAAAGTACCCTTACCCAAGGGTGTAAGCTGCTGTTGTTGACGAGGAGAAGCCAGTCAAAGCAGGAATCATAGCTCTAGTAGATTCAGAAACAATTCATAGTGCTATAAAACAAAACAAAACAGCACCATAGTTGGTAAATTATACCCATATTGACCAAGAATATGATTTCCAGCCTGACTTCCATGGTTTAGCTTATTCTCACTGAATTTTTTTTTTGTTTTGTTTTTCCAAAAAAATAGTTTTGTTTTTATGTACATGTGCTTTTATCTTTTTGTATCCACAAACATGACATGTTCTAACGCAGCTGATTGTGTTTTTAATGGTGATAAAACGATGAATGTCGCTCCAACTGCCAGTCATCCTACATTGAAGAAAATGGATCAGGGCAGATATCAGATCTGGGACACTGGATGCTCAAAATGTCCTTATTGGCCACTCAATGCCAAAACAGGCAGCAACATCAATAGACAGAAAAGAAAGACTTGGCACTGCTTTCTAAACCTGGTGCCAGAAGAGACAGACACTGAAATGGTCCATCAGTAAACCTGCTTTTCAAGACGACAGTCAGAAAGTTGTTGAGGCCTGAACTTGCCACTATGTGAACATACAGTATATAATGACCACTCCTGATTAAAAGATGTGTTTTATTTTAACTTGAAATTGGGTGCTATGACTCAGAGCCTTACCTAGAACCTTTTCTTTTTGCCTGCAGATGTCTAGAGAAATGCTGTAGAAACTTGTGGTTTAAATCTACTTTTCAGACTTTGTTTTAGTTTTAGGAATCTCTCTTCAAAATCTGCCCCGTGTTGTTTTCTTCTCCCCTTTCTCTCACCCTCATTTACAGCCTCTGCTGTCGTCTCTATCTACAGCTGTCACCCTCACACACTCCCCTCTTTATCGCTTTCCATTTTGCTTCTTCACTGTGTCATCAGTTTCTTTCTGGACCTTATCCGTCTTCTCGCCACGTTGTCTCACTCCCATCTATCTCGTTTACATGCTGTCACACTCAACTTCATCCTCGCTTTCTTTGCAAGTACTTATTTTCATTCAACATCATGTTGTTGGTGGATATTTCTTAACGTCACCATTGTCTATCTGTTATTACCTGTGTATATATTGTCCCCCTTTCTTTCTTATCTCCAGTCATTAATTTTTTTTATCCTCTTCTTTCTATATATCTCTCCACCCACTATCCTCTCCTGGCTAGATTCCTGAGCTGGGTGATGCTGAAGATGTTTTCTTACGTGTTCGGCAGCATTCAAGTTAACCTCAACCATCTGTCGGCTTTGCACAGAGCCTCACAAGAGGTACAAGTGTCCATAAATGCACATACACACACAGACGAAACCTTTTTATTCACAGACCATTAAATGTGCCGCCGTTAACTGCTACCTGTACTGCTAACTGTCCTGGAAGGACAGCACAATTATTGACATATTTACACTGCTGTTTTGGCTCCACACTTACCTGCACTCATCACAGGATGTGCTCAGTCTTTTAATGAAATGGTAAACAGCTGCAGCTCTGTATGTGCACATCCCCTGCAACATTTCAAGGTAAAGACAAATATAAAGAACATTTTTCGGTGAAGTAAACGTATGAGTCCTTTTGAAAGGCTGTAAAAAGAAAAACAAAAATACCCCAAACTTTCTCTAACTTTACTTGAATACTAAATTATTGTCATTTTTACTGAACACTACACAACTCTAATTACATGGTTGAATAAGTAAATACAAGTAAATAATCCTGGCTGCTGTTGCAGAGCTTCAGCATAGCCATGGATGAATCCAGTGAACTATGTTTTCAGTTTAGGTCCCAGTGAATTGCATTTTATTCTTTAAATGAAGGCAACACAACCAGGACATTCTTCTTGTGATGCTTATGGTTTTCAAAGGTTGTCAGCTGCTTGTCAGTAACACCATGCGAATAGTGTCGTGTCATCTGGATTATTTTTGCCCTAATGTATTTTTGAAACCTGTAAATAAGGTAATAAGGACTTTGTAAACAAGGAACATTTTTAAAATGGCATGTGCTCATCTACAGTAATTGTTTTACTTGTGTTTTATTGATTACAGAAGATCAGTAGATAAAGAAAAATAATATGTTGTCATAGTAACTGATAAACCAGTAATTGGTTCTTTTTTGGTTAAAGGTTTACCAGAAGAAAAAAAAATGTAAAAAAGGTTTTAACTTTCTGCTTTCTTGAAACGAGATATAATTGAGTCCGCGATAGTAGCTCTGTGCAGGAAAAAAAAACCAAATGCTACTCAGAAGGTAAAGGCCGCATACTGTACAGCATAAAAGAGCTGTTGACCTTGAAACAAAACACAATGTCCTGTCACCCTCTACAGTACATACAGTCACTTAAACAAAATTCTCCACGTACAACCTTAATCTCTGCCCACATCTCTCCTACCTGTGTGAAAATAATAAGATTGTACAATTTTGTACCCCTGCTGCTTTTAAATGAAAAAGTATTTTCTTCCATTCTCCTGATACCATCTGAAGCTTTTGGAGCTTGATTGTAATATTGATTGAATAGGAGGCCACAGACACACTCTCTTAATCTGTGCACCACCTATGCACAGCCCACCATTGTTTGCTTAATGCATGACAATGTGAAGAATCTTGTTCATCTTAAGCTGCTTCTGTTTTTTTTTTTGTTTTTTTTTTTGTAATTCAGGGATCTCTGCTGGTTTATGTGTTCGTGCGTCAGAGCGTCATGGACTGTGCTCTCATCTCTCTGGTGCTCCTCTGTCACAACCTGAGAGTCCCATACACTGTTTGTCCTATTCACATCAACAGCTCCTCCATACGGTACAGACACACACAAACACTGGAAGTGTAACAGGAAACATATGGTAGCTTCCCTACTGATAATGCATGCAGACACCTCTTTTGCCACACACGATATGCTGAATTTGTTTTTGTTCATAGCCTCTTATTAAGACCAGTCAGTTTAATTTTAAACACAGTGTTAAGATGTGTTATCACTCCAAGCCTCTTATGAAACATGTTATGAGATACAGTATTGTCTGTTCGTCCTATAGATCAATCCTGCAGAAAGTAGGTGTGATCCTACTGCCGCCATCAGCACTGACTGAGCAGGATGCTGAGATGGACACTTTGTATTCTCCTGTCATGAGTGCCGTAAGTCTGACTTTTGAGATGAGGAAGGATGTAGCAATGGTCTGGTTGATTGTAGTTCTCTGAGGGTTGAAGTAAGAATCAACACACAAACATATGTTTGCTCTTGGACAGTTAATCATTTTAATATGACAAAGAATCAGCTATGCAAGTGACTCTAGCTGCATTAGAACAGCACTATGAGCCGAATGCTGACCAAACAATGGCCACATGCCAATGTTTAGCAGATTTAATGTTCACCTTGTTAGTTTAGCCTGTTAGCATGCGACATGCCTTCAGAATCATAAACAAGTTTATTGCCAAGTAAGTTTGTACCGACAAGGAATTTGACTTTGTATGTTGAGTCGTGTGTTGAGGTATTTTTGTAGATATTCAATTATCGATATTCAGTTATTCAATTCATTCTGAGTGTCTGAACCAATTTTTAAAATACAGTTGTGGGAAAGGTTTACATACACTCGTAAAGAACATAATGTCATGGCTCTCGAGTTCCCAGTTATTTCTACACCTCTGATTTTTCTCTACTAGAGTGATTGGAACAGATACTTTTTTGTCACAAAAAACATTCATGAAGTTTGGTTCTTTTATGATTTTATTATGGGTCAACTGAAAATGTGACCAAATATGCTGGGTCAAAAATATACATACAGCAATGCTCATATTTGGTTACATGTCCCTTGGCCATTTTCACTTAAATTAGGTGCTTTTGGTAGCCATCCACAAGCTTCTGGTTGAATCTTTGACCACTCCTCTTGACAGAATTGATGCAGTTCCGTTAAATTTGTTGGATTTCTGACATGGACTTGTTTCTTCAGCATTGTCCACATGTTCTCAATAGGGTTTAAGTCAGTATTTTTTTAAAACCTTAATTCTAGCCTGATTTAGCCATTCCATTACCACTTTTGATGTGTGTTTGGGGTCATTGTCTTGTTGGAACACCCAACTGCGCCCAAGACCAACCTTTGGCCTGATGATTTTAAGTTACCTTGAAGAATTTTAAGGTAATCCTCCTTCTTCATTATCCCATTTACTCTCTGTAAAGCACCAGTTCCATTGGCAGCTAAACAGCCCCACAGCATAATACTACCACCACCGTGCTTGACAGTAGGCATGCTGTTAAAGGCCTCACCTTTTCACCTCCAAATATATTTCTGGGCACTGTGGCCAAGCAGCTTGATTTTTGTTTCGTCTGACCACAGAACTTTCCTCCAGAAGGTCTTATCTTTGTCCATGTGATCAGCAGCAAACTTCAGTCAAGCCTTAAAGTGTCGCTTTTGGATCAAGGGCTTCCTTCTTTCACGGCAGCCTCTCAGTCCATGGCGATGCAAAACACACTGACACCTGTGTTCCAGCAGCTTCTAATTCTTGGCGGATCTGCTTTTTGGTGGTTCTCGGTTGACTCTTCACCCTCCTGACCAATTTTCGCTCAGCAGCAGGTGATAGCTTGCATTTTCTTCCTGATCGTGGCAGTGATAAAACAGTGCCATGCACTTTATGCTTACAAACAATTGTTTGCACTGTTGCTCTTGGGACCTGCAGCTTCTGTGAAATGGCTCCAAGTGACTTTCCTGACTTGTTCAAGTCAATGATTTGCTTTTTCAGATCCATGCTGAGCTCCTTTGACTCTCCCATTGCGTTTGTATCCAATGAGCTCTATTTAAATGGCCTCAGAGAAGTCACCAGCTGTAGTCACTCATGATCACTCACAAGAAGTTAAGAGGCCATGCTATGAAGTTCATTTCATTGACACAACTTTCTAAGTCACCAAAATTGCTAATTCATATTGCTGTATGTATATTTTTGACCCAGCAGATTTGGTCACATTTTCAGTTGACCCATAATAAAGTCATAAAAGAACCAAACTTAATGAATGTTTTTTGTGACAAAGAAGTATCTTTTCCAATCACTCTATCAGAGAGTTGTAGAAATAACTGGAAACTCAAGAGAGCCATGACATTATGGTCTTTACAAGTGTGTGTAAACATTTGACCACAACTGTACATCTATCCAACAGTTGTCGATATATTTCACCCCAAACCACAACCACTAATCTAGCCATTAGCCTTGATTTGTAACTTGAGGTTAGTCGTCTTTTCACCAAAAACACCCAATGACAGAATTTTAGTTTAAAATTATAAAGTAGTTAAACTCCAGCACTTTTGAGACACGTACAAATGTCAACATTCAACAGCTAATTCGGGTTTCATGTTCCTGTTTTCTGAGAGCCACCATCCATTAAAAACACCCTCTTGGTCCAAAACTTTCCTCATTAGCTGCATATATGAACCCATAAACATTCTGTTAACTAGTAGATGGAAATGAAGCACTGGGCCATGAGTCAGAAAACACATTGGGAATGCATTTTCTGCCAAAAAAACCTTCACAGACAGCAGGTAATTATATAAAATTGCAGGGTATGCAAAAGATACCTGTCCTTGTAATTTGTCTGTTTAGTGTTTGTGCATTCAGTTTAATTCATACTCACACACTTTTCATTTCACTCCGTGGTGGAGTGTTATCACAGTCAGCTCCACATTCAGAAAACAACCTGCATTTTCCTCCCTCTCCCTCATTCCCCGGCCACTCTCTATTCATTCTCAAAATTACCAAGGGGCTTGAATTTTGCTACAGAGATTGTAGCTTTGGAGTTGGCTGGAGTGACAAAGCAAAGAGGAGAGGGTGGAGAAAATCGTGGTTAGCTTGATTGTGTGAGCTTGGTAGGTATGAGCAAGTTTTTGTTTTCATGGAATGGTAATTTGTGTTTTTGGCCTTGTTTTAGAGATTAATGTGGTGTGTATTAATGGCTCCCTCCTCTATCTCCTCTGTTGCATCCATCACACTTTCCTCTGGTACCTTCCTTTGAATTTGTTGCCTAATTCTGTGTTCCCTACTTGATTTCAATCAGAGATCAACACCCGTTCATCATTAATATCCTTCCATCTTTATATCTAGCAAAGGAGCTCTTTTGTGATTTGTATCAGTTTGCCTTAGGACGTATTTCATTTGGAGGAGTTACTGGCTTTATTAAGATCAATATTGTGCTATATGGCTCAATAAAACGGCTCAGTCTGGCATTAATCTGCAAGACTACAGCCACAGTGGAACATTAAACAGCTTGTTTATGAGTTACGCAGCAACTATTTTCTTTCTGCTTTTTTATTTCATTGACCGTTTATGTGAGTAAGCATATTGGCTGAGTGTGTGTGAAAGCAGGCTTGTTTATTGGTTGTATTTCAACGTTAATAGACTTTTATTGTTTATTGAGTGTAGGCCTGTCTAGCTGCTGTTCAGTTGTAATTGAATTGTCCTTGTCTGTAAGGTGAAAACAGTACTTGGAGCAAGTGAAGTATCTCTGAATGTCATGAAGTGTCCCCCATAGTGCCTTTTTATTTCTGCTCTTTATCCTGCCTGCTTCCTGCATTTTGACTTCTGCTCCCTCTGCTGCCCTCCACTCTCTGTTTCCTTGCTTCTTTGTTTTCCCTCCTAGGCCTGGTTTGCTATATTGCTTATGTATATCTTATAAATGCAGGGCAGGCATTTTATTTTAATTGCTCCCCTACTGCCGAAGAGTTTCAGTCCTTTGTCTCTGCTATTTTTCTCTCTCCTCCCTTTCAGCTGGTACGTGAGCTGCTACATGAGGGTCAGACGATAAGCGTTGGTGTGTCAGCAGGGTCTGGCCAAGGAGGCCAGTGGCTGGCTCACATCAGGCAACTCATCAAAGAGGGATCTGTCCACGATGTCAGTCTGGTCCCTGTGGGCATCTCCTACGACTGTGTGCCCCAGCCCAATACACAGGTGGATGCATGTAAACACTTGCTGGTGCACACACCACTTAATAAGAGCCATCTGGGATGTCCTCAGGTCAAGTGAACAGCTTCATTTTCCCACATGGTTCTCTAACTGCAAGGTGTGGTGTGTCTTCACAAGGGGGTGCAGCAAACACACAGCAAAGATACTGCATGAGGTGAAAGGGACAGGTAACTGCTGGTGTTCTGAAAATAACAGGAAGTTCCTTATTGTAGTTGAGTGCACTGATTTTACTTGATTATCAACACGTCAGACAGTAGAAGCTGCTGCAGAGGTTGTGACCACCTCCCGAGGATATCAAGCATGTCCATCTCCAGTAAAACTTTTACCCTTTACTCTGTGCAGAAATCATAGAAAACAAAAAGTATCTTAGGTATCACATTAATCCAGGATTAGTTGTAGCTAATAACTAATTCAGCCTCCCTTCAACTGTGCCAGTTAACTGAAATGCAAACAAATGTGGGATAAAATAACCAGGACTGGAGTGTAAATCCTCACCGAATCCATGGCACTACTACCTACTATCTATTTATATCCTCAAGCATTTTGGAAAATGTAATTTTAGAGCATGGTTATCCCCCAGATAGAATATAAAGATTAATAATAGGAGTTACAAAAACTATTAATGTTAACTTTATTGAATCTATTTTATTTGTTGCAAGTTAATATAGTTCCCATTCTGAGTATGAAACTGTGGTACTGGCAGTTCATAGCTATTATTCATTTTCAACTCTCCTTATTTGGCTTTTACATGTATATAGCATAATTTAAATATGCTGCTCTCAGTACTATAAAACCACAATACACCACAAATACATAAATACAAACAACACCATACATCAATACACCTCAACATCAATGTTTTTTTAGTTGATGGAATATTGTAACTGTTGTGGCAGAGTATCTAGATTTTGCCCACTGCTTCAGATAAAAAACAAAATTACTCCCGAGCAGTTTTAAAAGGCTTGTCTCACGGCTTTGCTCTCTAGCTTGTCACCATCGAGCCATGGTGGATTAGTTGAGGTTTGCATTTCTTTTTTTTTCTTTTTTTTTGTTAATTCTACTGTTAGTCTCCATTAGTCTCACCCTCTGTTATCTGCACTTCGAGAAGATACTGCAGAGTCGGTGCTGCTTTTGGTTAATTGCCATAATAAGGTCCTTGTCTCATCATTTTGTTCTGTCATTCTCACACAGTACACATAGAGTACTGAACACATAGTTGTAGTACCAACACTCACACTGGCTATTTATTTATCCTAGTGTTGCTCATCATAGATCCTGCTCATTAGTGGTATTGCTGCTCCCTCCTAAAGGCGATGCCTCATTATGATACCAATTCTCTGTATCACTATCACGTATCACACACGCTTACTTTTCCTCACAGGTTGACTTAAGCTCTGTGCTGCGGTGCCTGTGGTCTCTACTTTGGAGGAGACCAGGAGGAAGTGTGAGGATCCACTTTGCTCAGCCCTTTTCTCTCAAGGTTCACAGCAACAAAAACATATCATCAAACATATATGTGCCCCCATCAGGAATATCATTATGATCACTGACATGTGAAGTGAATAACACAGATTATCTCTTCATCATGGCACCTTGGACATAAAAGGCAACCAATGAACATTTTGTTGTCACAGTTGATGTGTTGACAAGAAAAACCAAAGAACCAAACCGTGATGGCTAAAGAACTGGCTCATCTCTAGAACTGCAGCTCTTGTGGGTGTTCCTGTTCCAACAGACCAGAGAAGTTAATGCTGCTTCTGACAGAAAGGAGTCAGGCTACACCAAGCAATTTGTTCTGTATGGGGCTGTTCTGGCAGCAAAAGGGGTACCACCAAAATATTAGGCTTCTACAAATGCCTCTTGTATTCCCTCTTAACTTAATAACAGGGAAGACAATATTGTTGACTCTAACATTTTGAGTCAGGACAGATAGAAGATAATAAGACCACTGAGGTGACTGTAAATGACTGGACTTGATACTGACTGCGAACCACAGATGATCATTAGATTAGCAGCAGCATGTTTGGTTTGCTCACCTTCCATGACTGTTGTTTGTATCTGAGGGATGTATCCTGTTAGCAGAGGCAGGACATTTTGTACCAGTTTGTACACTTCAGGCTCTGTTTGGAAGCTTTGTTGTTGTTGTTTGTTTGCTTGAACAAATTTCCTCGCAGTTGTGGAACAGCGTTAGTCTGTTGAGGAACAGGATCAGAAACATCCCTCAGTATAGTTCAATTGCAGCCTCCAAAATGATCATAAAGTTGATTCAGCACATCTGTTTCAACACAAACTGAGCATTGAAGCCTTCATGAAGGCACCATTTACAGCAGGACTGTTGCATAGGCGGACCCTGCAGTTTTAATAGTTGAAATTTTCATTCAAACTTTTGTCCAATTTTCTTTGTTTCCCACTATTGATTGATTTTTGTGTGTAGGAGATGTGCGAGTCAGGGAGGTGCAGGGTGGATGAATGGCTCCCTCTACACGACCTGTTGCTGCCTGTTATCCTCAACAACAGGTAACTACACCATCTGTGAACATAGCTACATGCGCAAGTGAGTGTTTGTACTATACATGAAGAATCCACAATGGAATACGCATTTGGATTGTGTTTTATCTCACATCTGTGAAATCAAAAAGTTACTTCCTCTTCAACTTTGAAGCTCATCTTTCCCCTAAACCTTGAATCTGGCAGAGACATAATGCAAGCTCTGATGAGAGTTTTCATCCTCTTAGACTCAGTCCAATTACCATCAACATTACACAGTCTGCCAGTGAAAAAGATAACAGAAAGAAAATAACATCCTCGCTCAATCTCTGCTTGGCTTCTGACGAGCAACGTGGCTTCTCCCTTCATGTGTTTAATTCTTCTGAGAGCACGGGATGCAGGGAAAAGAAAAGACAGCATGGGTGAAACAGATTGCAAGTGATAGATGAAAAGAGGTAGAGTGCTAGTTAGATTGGATTGTTATCAGTATGTATGTGAGCATTTTTAGCTCTCTGTGTGTATGTCGACATCATTAACACGCTCCGGTACTTAACACTGAGTCTCTGCTTGCTCATTCTGTTTGGCTTCTGAGGTCTCAGCTTTTGAAGCCTCCTCTTTGTTTCCACCTGGAAAAAATGTGAAGGCTGCCATCATGAAAAGTCCTCAGAGACAAACATTTATTTCCAAGTGGCACACACTCTTACACTTTATTTATTCTGGTTTGAGATGAGCAATTTCTCTTCAGCAATTTCAGATATGACATGCTCCATCTGATGCACAACTGTGTACTGTCCTCACACACTAAGACTCATGAATAACACACTCATATCACTCCAGTGAAGCCTCAGTTGAAATGCTTTGCACACACCTCTATTTGTAAGTGATGTAGCTGTTGTTTTACACGCTTGTATTCACCTTAAAGTGATAGTTAAAGTCTCATTTCCAAGTGAGCCGGAGTGTTGCTGGAGACAGATTTCAACAAATTTCATTCAGTCCTTCCACAGTATTTGCAGAGTTCACTTATGCTACCAGTCTCCGGTTCTTCTGTCCTGCTTTTCTGCAGTTCCAGCGGGGGCTGTCTCTACAGACGCTTTCTCTCGTTCTTCCCTTTTAGCATCCATCTCTTTCAGCTCTTCGTCTGTGTATTCCGGCTTGTCCAGG
Source organism: Synanceia verrucosa (assembly GCA_029721515.1). NCBI lineage: Eukaryota > Metazoa > Chordata > Actinopteri > Perciformes > Synanceiidae > Synanceia > Synanceia verrucosa. The sequence goes on along the minus strand of CM056551.1, from coordinate 17,320,824 downwards.
TACAGTTCGTTGGAGAAAATTGCTCATCGTCGTCTTAAAAGGCATTGGAAAGTCCTCCAAACATGGCTAAAACTGGTCTTCAGAAAAGGCTTCTTCGTATATTCTACGTCATCTATCCATGACAGCTGCATGTAAACAAACTATTATAGATCCGGTAACCTAACTGTTAGGTGATATAAATCTGCCACTGTCAAGCTTACTCCCAGGAAGTATAGTACGCTGCTGCTGCTGCCTTTAAAATGCAAGGTTAGTTTTATGTCTAAAATTATTCTATAAACACAGACATTTACATCAATAGTCTGGCGCATCTACTGATTTGCCTCGGGTGCACTTTGTATTATTTTACCCACACTTAAATGTTCTCAGAAATATGGTGTCAAAGGGGAAGTGCCGTGTTTTGCAAATTGAACCTTATTTCTGAGATAAATTACTGCCGTTTACTCACCCGTATCACTTTGGAGTCATTTGGAGTATTTCCGACGATATTGAATTTGACAATATCTATTTAACGGGAGTGAATGGGGCACAGAAATGCAGCCAGTAAATGACACAAACTTGACTACTTCTCAAATAACAGACATTTAATAAGATGGGCTACTCTATTACTATTCTCATTTGAGTCAGGAGTTGTCCCTAACTTGAGAAAATTCAATCTGTAAACAGACTCTACTTCCCTGTGTATCAAGGTTTACTAAGAACCCATAGTGCCCACCTATGTGGCATTTACAGTGCCTGAACTCAAATACATATTTGTGATGTTGTCACATTCATGCTTTGTTTTAGTTCAGTATTTTTATTTTATCCCAGAAATCAGGTCCAATTTGTAAAAAACGGCACTTCCCCTTTAAGTCATCCACTGAACTCTCCTAATGGCCCTGAAGAGTTTTCTAGAAATAAGCTAATGTTCATTCTCCTTACCCACAAATGTTATAATAAGATTGAATTGAAAATTACAGAAAATTTAATGTAGTTAAATGAAGCCTTTCTAATTTTCCAACTGGAGCAAATAATACTTATACTTGATGACTACTTGACTTGTTAAGCAACTCCAACGACAATAAATCTGATTTACTGCAACACATTTTTGTGGCACAAAGTGGGTCTTTTCTTCAAGTTCATAGACTGCCTTGTTCAAGATTTCAGTTCTGGTTGATTTTCACCACTGTGTAAGGAAGTGATGTTTAATGCACTGTGTGAGCAGCTACTTGGTCAAAAATAGAGCAGAAGAGCAGATGGAGTATGTTTACAATGCAACCAAACAATTTGCAGGTTAGTTTTCTGTACTGGCACCTCCAAATCTTCATTGCACTGCTCCCTCCTGTTCCATTACTCCCAGCAATATTTCAAACTGATACGTGAAAATGGACACGTTTTACACTGTGGACACATTTTTGATATTTGGTTTTCATCAGCAGTAAGTTCCATAGCTCTGATAAGGTAAAAAGAGAGGAAATGGCAAACAGTGACGCTGATATCAGTGAGATGAAATTGTGCTAGAATCGTGTAGTAACCGTGAAAATGACTATATAGAAATAAACCCATTCATCCAGCTATTAGCTTTGGCCATACATGAAATATGTGGTGTATTACTTCATGAAAAGGACTTACTGTAAAAGTTATTCCTCACATGCTTCTCTCCTTTAGGCCTGACAGTGTGTTTGGGCGGAGGAGGATGTTGTGGCTTCTGCCATCGTCTCGTTATGCTTCTGAACTCAAAGACCCAACTCATCCAGAGAAAGACCTCAGCATCGCCATCATCCTCCACCTCATCTTCTGTAGGTCTAGGATTATGGTCCCCTGCTGAGTCGTAAACAAATCTTTATAAGCTTTTCTTTTAATGGTATGCAAATTGTTCCACATTTTGTGCGTGCGTGTGTGCGTGTTCTCTCTTTTTAGCTGCAGCCTCCTGCACAGCTGTAATGTCCACCAGTCTGGTGTCCAGTCTTTTGCTGCACAGACACCGCAAGGTACTTGCATCTTCCCTGTCATGGTGTATTTGCTGAGCAGTTTTCCCCTTGGTGCTGTCAGAGTTAAAGTCCCCCCGTCCCACTAAAGATCCATCAATACCCCAAAGGCTCATAAACAGAATTGGTTTTCGTTTGAGTTTATTAGAGTCTGACGATGATTTTCTGAGTCATACCCAGCAATTTCCAACTAACGTCACCAGATGGTTAATGCTCACGTCTCATGTTGCAGCTAAACTTCTCCATTCTTCTTCCCCTACAGGGTGTGACTGCCTCCGCCCTGAGTCGTGATGTGACCTGGCTTACAGACGAACTGTTGTTCAGGAACAAAGACGTTGGCTTTGGGGGAAGTTTAGACGAGGTTGTCTGCTATTCCGTCTCCTTGCTGGCTCCTCACCTCATCATCGCCGCTGTGCCATCTGGGTTCGTTTTCTGTCAAAAAAACTACTGATAAGCTCTACACAGTAAACTTGTGTTTTTCATCAAAAATCCAATTTCCCTTTCAGTGAAGCCTCTGTCTCCATTACTGTCCATGTCTCCCGCCTTCTAGGAAAGACCTTTTCATTTTGCCCCGTCCTTCTCTCACTGCCACACTCCACCTCACTCTCCAGGCCCAGATTGTCACACACACCTTTATTTTGGAAGCTGTTGGTGGTGAGTGACTTTGCATGCATGTATTTTTTTAGCCTAAATATCATCTTGAGACCCTGTGTTCTGAAGACTCCTTATTTTTCGTGGGAGGGCTTGGCCGTGGCTCCGACTGTTGGCGTGTCAGTATGGAGAATCATTTTCAAATCTGACATTTTTTAAAGTTTAAGTATTTAATATTCTGCATGTTCAAGGCAAGCTAAGCTTTGAGTGGTGCCAGGGTACTGCGCGTGCAGCAGATAATTTTTTTATCCACTCAATATAAAACAGAACGCAGCGCAGCTCTTTAGCTCTTTTCCTTCGTCAGTTCTTGCATGATATTGTCTCTTGACTTGTAGGGCTGGATATTGATTCAGATTATACAGATAGATTTGATTCAGTTTTGATTCAGTCAGGGATATTTCAGTTAAAATAAATGCCCCGTTATTTTCTGTGTACGTTGAGAGTTTGCTGGTAATTTTGGTGCCAAGACCTGCTCCAGGCTGGTTTGTTTGAGCCGTGCCAAGTCTGCTGACTGTGTTTCCGGGTGATGTCTTGTCAAATGGTTGCAAAGATTCGTCATAGCGCCGCTGTATTTTATTTTCCCGTTGCATATTTTGCATACTGCTTGTTTTTTGTCCAACTCATCATTTTCTTTCAACTTCTTAAATGTGAAATGCATCCAAACGTCAGCTTTTAAACTCATTGACTTGCTTGCATCATGTTTGTTTGACTGCTGGCAGTAACATCTCACGAGATCTTGTTCCTTGGAAAGTGGTGGAAAGCAGCACTAAACGCTACTCACACAATACTTCTTCTTCTTCTTTGGTTTCGGCAGACTAGACATATGTATGGCGATTGATGCCCTCACACGAGCCTGGCGATTAAAATCGTTTTTTTTTTAACCCTTGCAGTTGTGTCAATATGTATGATGTGTTGAGATTATAAGTCAGGAAATTAGAATGACATGCTTCATCTTTATAGTTTCTCTTACTGCACTGTAGTACATACAGTGCTAAAATAACCTGGCTATGGTGACTACAAAGCTCAGTGAGCGTAGTCTGGCCAAGCTGCCTTGTAAACCAAGTTCTCAGAGGGCGGGCTTAACCCATGTCAATCAAATGCTTCTGTGTACTACTGGACAAAGCTTCAACCAATTAGACCGCTCATTCCTCTGACGTATGCGGAGCGATGAAAACTGCTTGATCCAGTTCCGCGAGCGTCATTGCCTTAAACACACCTCATTCGAGCCGTTGGAAATGCTAGATTTTCATTGGTCCCTATTCCTGGAGGGATCTGAAATCGAAGAGAACGGCAACTTGGCCAGACTGACTTGGTCACAAAATTTGAGCAGCTTCACAGGAAGTATGGGCGGGCCCAGGCAAGTGCTGAAAGTGAGATCATCAAAATATCTTGGCAGTTAACATAATCTGGGGTATTACAGAATCGCCCAATTTTGAAGTTGTTTTTTGGCAGTAAGTTTGAAAACAGCATAACATGTATGAGTAATACATGGCAGTCATCTAGTGGCAGAAAGCCTAGAGGTGGTAGAAGTGGTATATCAGCTCGCCTTTGAGCCATAAGCGATAATAATGTGGTGTTTTAAAGTGCAGGAAGCTACTTTAACTATCTGATTCTTTATTCCTGTGTGACATAGGATGTGAAGCTGGTGGGCTTTGTGCCACTGAAAGCCTTTTTGTTGTAGATTAGCACAAGGACGTTAACCTGAAGTGGTAAAAGTAAGAAGTATTAGCATAACAATATACCAAAAGTACTAATTATGCTTAATAATACATTTCAGAATAATATGTATTATTGTATATTATTGAGGAATTAATGTGTTCAGCACTTTCATTTTGCAGCTGTAAAGGGTTGATCCTCATTTTAATCACTTTATTTCCTGCTTGTGATTTTTTTTCTCTGGGGTTCAGTGAAATCTTACCTTAACCTATAATAATATAATTAAATAATATTGCTCTCTTAATTAATTGGAATCTTAAAGTCAACAAAATACAGAAGTAAAGTACAAGTACCTCAGAGTTATACCAGTGAAACTGGTGGTATTGCAGCAGATCTGTGGGCTCATTTAAGGACAGGGTTTGTGTTCAGTGTTTGTCTTCCCGATTTGATTTTTGTTATAAAATCTGTTTTGGGACACGGACAATCCAGATGTCGAAACTTTCCCACCAGCACATGAAAGCAGGATAACAGAGATAAAAAGTATAAATAAAGAGATAAAGAGATCACACTTGTGTAAATGGTGGAAATCCTCAACCCTACTTATCAGCGAAATCTCATCTACTGATCCATAAGCCAGAGGGTTTAGTGCTCAGCTTAATTTTGCCAAACAGAAACATGTTGAGACATTTTGCTCACTTTGGACAACATGACCAACAGTTTTTGTATGAGGAATTGGAGCAAATAATCAAATGTTTACATATGTGTCTGTTATTAGCGTGTGCCGTGTCGGCCATGTTGTGCGAGGTGGCCAACAGTGGCGTCAGCAGCAGGGTGAGGAGTGATGGCGTGGACGGAGAGCAGCTCCACGGTGACATGGAGTTTGACGTGGTGCTCTGCCAGTCGGAGCTGACAGAGAGAGCCCTGCAGCTCTGCCATCTCCTGCCTCCAGGCTTCATGCCAGTGAGTCTGAATTCATATCTCACACACACACACACACACACACACCCAGTGTGTCTCATTCAATGGATGTTTAATGGAGCCGAACAGCCATTCATCCTGCTCTGCTGCCTCTATCTCAGCCAGAGAGAGCTTCTCAATTGTGTGTGTGTGTGTGTGTGTGTGTGTGTGTGTGTGTGTGTGTGTGGTGGGGGGGAGACGACTCAGAAAGACTATTCCTCTCTCTCTGTTTGCTCAGCTTTCATTTCAGCAGCTGCACTTTCTTGTCTCTTTTGCTCTCTCAGCTACGTTTTTTCCTTACCCCCATTTCTCTCTCGCTCCTGGTCTTGTCTTCCTGCCGCCCATCTTTCATTCGCCTCCTCTGATCTCTGCTGCGTCTCTACTACTCTGGCTTTGTCAGCTGTCTCCCCTCAACTTCACAGAGATGTGACAAACTGCTGTTTGGAGCTGTTTGTGCATTTCACCTTTCTTCACATTTGAGCGAACACATTATTATTAACTCCCTCTCTCTCTCAAATTCAAATTAAAATATGCTTCATTAACATGACTGATCACATGTCTACATTGTTGAAGTAGTACAGAAAATCATTAACATATATAATAAAGGCAGTAAATCTCAATTAATATCATGAGCAGCTGAAATACTTTTCCCAGTATAATCACTAAATTTACTACAAAGCTTGTTTCTGTCAGCGTTAAACAGCCAGCATATGCTGATCAAGCATATGCAACATTATGACCACTGACAGGTGAAGTGAATAACAATGATGATCTCTTCATCATGGTACCTGGGATGAAAAGGCAACCAATGAACATTTTGTCCTCAGAGTTGATGTTAGAAGCAGGAAAATTGTCCCAGCTTCTGGATTTGAGTAAGTTCGACAAAAAGAACCAAACAGTGATGTCTGGATCTCTAGAACTGCAGCTCTGGTGGGCTGTTCCTGGTCTGCAGTGGTCAGGATCTATCAAAAGTGGTCCAAAGAAGGACCAGTGGTGAACCAGAGACATGTTCATGAGAGGACAAGGATCACTGATGCAGGAGGGGAGTGAAGGCTGGTCCTGGTGGTCTGATCCAACAGACCAGAGAAGTTAATGCTGCTGAAGATAGAAAGGAGTCAGGACACACAAAGCAGAGCAGTTTGAAGTGTTTGGCAGAAAAAGAGGGACCAACACAATATTAGGCTGTTTGGGGCTGCTTAAGCATAAAAAGAGTGATCATCACAATATTAGGCAGGTGGTCATAATGGTATGCCATTGTATTTCATACTGATTTTGTGGAGGTGGAAAAACTCAGGATACATATTATTTATTTTTGCACTCAAAACCTTCGCCAAATCGTTAATTTTCTCATAGTATAGTAACCTCTCTCAAATGACACACATCCTTGTCTTCTTGGGTATTCTGTTCTGCCTGAGCAGCCTGTTTCCATGTCCAGGCTGTGTCCCCTTGTTTTTAGTTACCCATTAGCCACGGTGGTCCGGTGCTCCGCTACCATATACTCTCTGCTTAGGAACAAATGGAATTCTGGTCCACTTTGTGATTCATATTTGATATGTTTATATTTGATATAATTTTATTCATGTTTTGAGATGATTTGGTTGGTGTTATTGATGTTCTGCTATACTGTATGTCCTGAAGCCTTGATGTGTGTAGGCAGAGCGTCAGGTCTAGGTGGCTGAGAGGACTCTTCTCTTTGTTCAGCTCATCATACTGAAGGGTGCTGTACTGGTAGGAGTGGAAGTGGAGTGGAAGGAAGTGTGGTGTTTGATAACTCACTTTTGCTTGTTAATTATTATCTCTCTCTCTCTCTCCAGCCCTGTCAGTCCTCCCAGAGTTTCGCTCTGGATGCAGTTGACAGTCTGGTGCGCTGTGGCATCCTGATCATGGAAGAAGTAAGACTGACTTTTACATATTTTTCAAAGATATTGTACACTAGCTTTACACTAGGCTCAGCACCAATGGCAAATGGGCAGTCAGAGATTCGCTGGTGAAAATACATCTATGAGGTTGTCTCTCTGAGTGAAAGATGACGTTGCTATATAACCCAATACAGCAGAAAAATGATAATAATGCAAGTTCTGTGAAAGTGACATCACAGACACAGACAAAAATGAGCAAAAACTTTACTCATCCTTCTTTTCTACAACAGTCTGTTGTGTAAAATTTGTTTGGCTTAAAGTGTTTGACGCCAGTCACGTATGGTCTTACCAGATAGTTACAGTCTGACATGCCGCTGTCTGTTTTACCCTTCATTTAGATTCCCAGAGATGCTCCCGTCTGTGACTTCTGGAAGAGGGAGGGCACTCTGACCTGGACCACCTCGGACGACCCTTATCACAGCGACTCTGACTGTGACGTGGAGGAGCAGGAGCTGCGTTCCTACAAGGTAACAAAGCACTGCTGGGCCAGAGGTTATATGAAGGGGAAAAAAAAACATGTTTCATGCTGCCTACAGGGCACGTACAAAAATACCAGAAACCCCACATGAAAAAGACTTTTGAAGTAACTAAATCTCCATTACAAAAGCACCTACACAGTTGAGTCATGTGACTTGAATGCTAATTTGCAGCATCCGTCATCTTTTAAAAGAAGCCTCACTGTCATGACTGTTATATGTGATTTTTCAAAGCAACACAAGGAGGCTTACCATCCCAAGGGGCCAAACAGTCATTAAAGTGCAGGTGCATCAGTCACAAACGCTGCAAAATGACTTTGAGGTGCCTCAAGAGCCAGAGCTTGAAACTGCATCAAGAGAGAGCTGCAATCAAGGCACAGTGACACGGGCAGACATACACAGCTTACGGTTAAAGTTCCTTTTTCTCATCTTCAGCAGGTTGCAATCACATTTTACATTAAGAGGTACACTGAGGAGCTTTTAGTTTTTGAACAAACTAATGTTGACAGTCTGTGTTACAATGTTGAAAAATAAAAGGAAAACATATAGTGGGTGTGCTTTGTGATACAGAAGCAATCAAGGCAAGTTTTATTCACAAAGCAACTTTTAACAATTCAAATTGATTTACGTAAGACAAAAAGACCAACTATGTGTGTGCTCAGACTCCTGAGCATCACATGAGCCGAGTCACACTGCCACCGATGAAAAGGAGCAGCAGAGAACGCAACGCACTAACTCTTGTTAAGCTCTCAAAAAATGATAAGTGATCCCGCCTTCATCCCGGTTTACATCGGGAAAACATTAATTTGAACAAAATTCACTACTCACAAAAAAGTTAGAGATATTGGGCTTTTGGATGACATTTCAGAATGCACCTAAAGTGCACTAAAACCTTTACAGGTGAACTTAATTTGACCTTTTCTAAACTTTTGAATGCACATGTGCCGCTGTTAAGTGTTTCAGTATTTATTGCATATCATGCTGTTCTCTAACAAGGTGATTAACCGCAGAAATCACAAGTGTCTGACCCATGAATCAACCACTAAATGTTCTGGTTGTATGACAGTTTGTATTTAAACAGTCCCCTTCATCATTTTGTTCACATTTTGACATCATTGAGACCAAGATGACGCCTAACAATCAATCATCAGTACAATCAGAACAATGTTCTCAGAAGAGAGGTTGCCACTGAGCTCAGAGTATCACAGAGTGTCATCAGCTAACAGAGACACAGAGAGACTGGCCAGGCACGTTTAAAGGAGGTGAGAGGCACCAAGTGTCACATCGGATCATTCAAAAACGCTTACATCAGCATGGTCTGCGTGCTGGAAGACCTGCAAGGGTACCTGACCACAACACCAGACACAGACGTCATCATCTGGCATGGGCAGGGAGCATTTGCTCTGGACAAGGAACCAGTGAGCCTCAATGCTGTTCTCTGATGAAAGTCGATTCACACTGAGCAGAAATGATGGCCGCCAACGCTGCTGGAGACGTCAAGGAGGACATTATGCGTCAGCCTTTGGAGGTGGTGGTGTTACAGTCTAGTCAATACAGAACTGCCCTACACCTTGTGAACGGTACTGTGACAAGCCGACACTACCTGAATAACATCATGAATCCAGTCATTGTTCCTCTGCGTGAGTCACACAGGCCTGATTTCATCTTCATGGATAACAGTGTCCAGCTCATTGAGGTCACATCATCAGGGAACAGCTGCTGGAGGCTGAAGTTTCTCAAATGGAGTGGTCTGCACTTTCTCCACACCTGAAGCCCACAGAAAAAAGGGATCAGCTGAGTCATCATGTAGAGTGTTATAACCCCACACCCCAGAACCTTAATGACCTGAGGGCAGCCCTTCAAGAAGAGTGAAATATCGTGACTCAGCAGACAATAAGTCGACTTGTGAACAGCATGAGACGTCACTGTCAAGCTGTAATTGATGCTCAAGGACACGACACGTTATTGAGACACTGACATTTTTTGTTGTGGTATACCCACCACTGTTGTTTTTGTTTTAATAAATTGTTTGAGATGAATACATTACCATTGCATGCTTCTACTTAAATGCCCTACTTTCATGATATAATATCACTGTAGCAGTTTTATATTCTCCAGAAATTTCACCCATTAGTCGAATATCCCTAACTTTTTGTGAGTAGTGTATAATGACAGTGTCACCTATACTGAAAAGATCACCAGATATGACACCCATCATCCCCAAACTATACACTCCTCAACCTTCAAGTTCTTCACCAGGCAAACATCTATCTATCTATCTATCTATCTATATATATATATATATATATATATATATATATATATATGAAACAAACAGCAGGAGAAAGATCACGACACTCATTGTTCTAAAACTGATGTACTGTGTACATAAAAACACATTATTGTAATTTTACTACAGTAAACTGTCCTGTGTCCCAATCTCTGAGTTTCTGCCCACATCTCAAATTAATTTGAGTCAAATGGAAGTGAGTGTACCTACCTCACAGTCTACTGAAGGAAAATTAAAAAAAATATTTTTTGGGGAGTATTCTGTGTGGACTGTCTCTCGTTATTTGGCTGCTTTTGTACACCTTTGTCACCTCTACCCAGTTTGGGTCGGATACAATGTCTCCATCCGGCTTTCATAGGATATAGCCATTGTTTGCCTCTGCTTTCATCAGAAAATATAAGGACTACTGCAGCGAGCTTCAAAAAACTACACATAATGCATCCAAATAAGTTCTTGTGCCTACCTGCGCCGCAAGGAAGTTGACTTAGTGTTCTAGTAAAATCACAACCGCCTCCACAGTGGTATAACGTCTCTGCTTTGTCCACAGAGGAAAGGCTTCATCAGTGTCTTCACACTTTGCTCCTCTATGCTAATCTTTCAACTTTCTCCACCCTCGACTCCGCCGCCTTCAGACCAGGTGCTGAGCGTGGACAGAAAAGACCTCTGTACCAAAGAAAACCTTCCCCCACCACCTCTTCTCTCCTGCTTGTTATCAGTTAAGCCTGACTAAATTCACTGCAGGTGGTCTCACAAGCACACTGGCAGTAATCCAGGTGAAGCTGCTATAATAACTAATTCTCAAGGAAAAAAAATAGTCCGTGGTTGGACTTGAATTTTAGAGACTTATGCCATTTTATTGAACTTCTTTTTTTTCTGAAGGGCGCTAACACTTTCAGTGAATCAGTTATTGTGTGAGTACATTATGTTATTCATTTTTTTCAGCCATGAAAGCTGAACAGCATTATATTATATTCTCTTAGATGTAAATGGTTGCACATTCTAAATTCATGACATGCAGCTTTGAAATGAACTTAACCGTTTATTGTAACCCTAATCTTTTAGGACAACATATACCCTGATACAGATATTGAGATATTAGTGTTTCCATCTTGTTGCCATATTCTTTTGGGGCCTCTTTGTGCAAATGTTTTTTTAATCTATGTATTTGGCTTGTCTAAATATTGTGCTGCATGTGTATTTTGTCCAGAGCAGCAGTTCTTAGTGGAGTTGTATGACTGCTTTCTCTTTTCTCTCTGCCTTGTTGATTTTAAAGTTCTATTGTGTATTGAAGTGCTGCACATTAACATAATGATTGTTTACAGCGCTGATTGAATTAGCCTAATTGACTAAATGGTGACTGGATATGGGATGTATTTTGAAGCACTAAACAAGGTTGAGAAATGAGAAATACCAAACAGTCTGATAAGTTAAGAAACATATAATACTAATCTGCTGCTGTACTGTTGTGAGCATCCATCCCACTTACTGATAATGGTTATATGTGGCTCTGAGGAATACAAGCCAGTTTCACAGGACCAGCTACACTTTACAATGGAAACTCTGCCCCATATATCATCATGTTACATGATTATAATGGCTCCAAACACACTATTAAATGGCTTTGGTTTGGTGCAGAAGAATTTAATTTGCCTGCACAGAAAGTGACCCCCATCCAACACCTCGACTTTGAACACTGAGTCTGAGCTGGCCTTATTACCCAACATTTGGTCCGACCTCTGAATCAGGAGCAAATACCTGCAGCCAGCTTCCAAAATGTTGTGGAAAGCCAGCCTAGAAGTGTGGAGGCTGTTTAGATTAAATCCTTTTGTTTGGGATAGAAATTATTACAACCACATGTGAGTTTAATGTTCAGATGTGCATTTATTTTTTGCCATCTGGTGTACATAGATTTCAGGACTAGTAGAGTATGACAACTTCAATTTAATCATCCATAAGATCATGGAAATCCCATTTTAATAAACCAGCACAGATTACAAGACATAAAGGATATTCATTCCCATTAAATAAATCCATAGATAAACGACAACATAAAACTGTATTCTACAATAACAACTGTTAGAAAAGGAGAGGCAGGGGGTATTAAAGGGCCATTTCAAACAACAGCATACAAAGCAGGATTAAAATGAGTTTGCTCTGCTGGATCCCTGAGAAAAAATTAAGGAAATAAACTGATCTTTTTAAGAGACAGCATGGAGCTCTTCATATTTTGTTAGGGATTCCCATTATTTTGTCCACCCTTTATTTTCTCCTAATAAAAACAAGATTGTTTTACTGCATGAAACCAAATGAAAAAACTACTTTGAGGTTTTAACCTGGGACTCCCACATAAAAATGCTGCTCCAGTGTTCCTGTATAATGTTGTGCCTCTGTGTCCTCCAGCTGTATTACTTTCTGGGGCCGACAGACCAACTGACAGCGACTTCTCACTATGTGCTCACTGTAGCGGAAAATGCTCTTTCATTCCTGTTCTGCCCCTCCGTCCTCGCTCTGTCTCCTCTGACTACTCCTGCTTCCGTCTTCTTCTCCAGATAAGTCAGCCAAGTCAGTGTCCAGAGATGCTCTTCTTCCTGTGCAGCATGCTAGCTGGTCATCTGAGGGCGCTGTGCTGGACGACCTCTGGTCTGGACCATCTGCACGCTCTCACTCTACCAGGTACATACAGTATGATTGAGCAACACTTCTTTAAATTTATGTTCATTTTCAAAGAACTGCTGTAGCTCATAATTACGTGAACATAAATGCTCATGGTGTCCTTCATGTCTTGGATATTTATGTGACCCTCAGTCATTTGCAGTGACCCACCAGTCATAAATATACATTATGACAGCGTGTTACTGGACCATGAAAACGTATATACGTACAGTATACCTCAGCAGACTGTCAGCTTTGCTCTGAGTGAAATAATTGCCTCTATTTTGACGTGTTTCCTGCTGCAGAGGCAGAGTTTGTGGCTCAGGTACACTCCCATCTGTGTGACACAGCAAATGAGAAGAAACAGCACTACGGTGAGATCCACCTCCCAACAACTCACACAAGGCTCCTCCATTTCTTTGTCCTGTAACTTTTAAAGCTTGTCACGTTTCCCACTGATTCAGCGTGTGCTGCAAGTCAGCAGCGACTCCCCTGCTCACCTCACATGATTACCTCTTCTTATAAAACATAGACTTTCAGAAACTGCTCAAATGACACTCTTCAGTAATGCACAGTATTAAAAAAAAGCTCACCAGTCCCTCTCCTAATGGCTTTGTTCTGTTATCCCGACCTGGTATTTCTATATTGGATGTCTGTCTGTTCTTTTGATTCATGTGTGCCTTTGTGCCGTATCTCACAGAGAGCTGCTCAGAGGAGGCTGCACACACAGCAGTTAGATCACTAATAGACCTGGGGGTGAGTGACAGCCTCTGTGTGTGTGTGTGTGTGTGTGTGGAATTACAGTACTGAAAGCACGGTCCAACTCCCCAAAAAGTTCAGTTTTTAACATTAATCTGTTCCGAGGTCTGAATCCAAATCAAATCTCAAACTCGCTAATAATCAATCAGTTACTGGCAGAGTTTTTCAACAATATTCCTGGGCTTGGAGCTCAGCGTGAACAGGAGTTCAAGCCGATTTTGTTGTAGCTAGAGAGAAACTGAGGCTGACTGGAGTCAGCCACATTCAATCATGTTTGAGGCATAAATGTCAGTCTTTAAAGGGGATTCAGTGGGCCAAGGACATAACTGAGTTAAATCAAAATTAAGAAAAATGCACCACAGTTTTTGTCTCTAGTTGCTGAAGCAATGCAATTTTCACACTTTAGTTTTTAAGAAGAAAATATTGGGGTCAAACTCCTACTGTTGTCTGTATCTACTTTACATTTACCACCATTATGTTTCGAACTACTATGTTTTTTAGAACATTTCTAAATTATATTAGCACAGATTTATCCATTGTTTAGGATCCCAGAGACACCTCTAGATATCTGGAATCAGGTGCACTGAAGTACAAATGTAGTGTACATATATTTTACATTAGTACATCCATTTTATGATGTAGTTACATGCAGGAAATAGTCTTGGAGCTTAACAATAAGTTTTAAGTTGTGTGCGTAAAGCACAACAAACTGAAAAGCGAGCCAGGTGCTGGTAGTGTTTTTTTACCTTTGGTCAGAGCTAGGCTAGCAGCTTCCCTCTGTGTCCAGTCTTTATGCTAAACTAATAATTTAAACTTTCTCATTTAACTCATGGCAACAAAGCAAGTAAATTTAGTTCCTGAATTGCCAATTAATATTTTGAATGGAAGGAGTTTGTGAGGTGACCTGATGAAGAAAACTCCACTCAGGGACGACAAACTGAGGATTTAACTTTGCCAAGACTGGATAAAGGGTTCACATTTAGATGGATTATTGCGCTGCAATGTATTTCAAGTCTGGTGAAGTTATTTTTCATGAAGTGCAAGAAGGAAGGCAAATGGTTTATATGAACATCTGTTATCTCCAGCTGCACTAACTCAGCAAACAACAAGAAATAAAAAAGAGAAAAACGAGGTCGCAGATAAACACCAACTTAAAATCTAGGAACTGTAGAGAAACACGAGAGAAAAGAGCAGCTCACTCTTAACTCTGAAGCGTCTTTTCTCTCTATAAATATATTAAATCAGTGTTTGTGCTCTCACCATTTACCACTCAGCCTTTCAGCTCAATAAAGTCAGCAGAGTTTGCCTCCATCAGTCTGTGGTTTGGGAATCATTGCTTTTTAAATAGAGCTTCATTGACCTATATATCTGCAAAGGTCTCATGAGGACATATTAACTTTCTTATCGAGGTTAGTCAGTCACATGCGGTCGTTATCATGCTTGTCTCTAGGATTTGACTGCTCATCCCACTCACTGGTGTTAAGAGGGTTTGATTTCTAAGATCTACAGGTGAAAATCAAAGGTGTTTATGCACCTGTAAAACAAAGGCTGAAGTTTGGCTCTACAATATCACCCTGTCAGACTTTGCTGAGTGAATGAGGGAGTTATTGTTTTTGTGCTCTTGCTTTGAAAGGTCTTGTTTTATCTCTGCTACCACATCCATGTTTTTTTATTCAGCCTTGTGCAAAACGCACATCACTAAAGATAAGAAAAGCGCCAGCAGCATTCAAATGAAGGTTACCAAATAAAAAGCAGTGTTTCCTGACAGTGTTTGTGTTCACTTCAGGTCCTTTCGGAGGAGCGTCAGAAAGGAGGTGTCTTCCTGGGTGTCGCCCCTTTGTTCCAGTTGTCAGAAAACAGGCAGAAGCTGCACCGCTTCATCTCACAGTACCTCTACAATTAATGTGTTTAAGTGTGCAGCATGACTCCAGGGCTGTGTTGTGTTGCAGGGTCTGACCTCATCCTGTGTTAGTACCAGTGAAGCTTGTGTTCGGTACTAAAACAAAAACAAAAAATAGATGCATGCTGAGCCAAGATGCTCGTGTCTTTAGGTTAATTACATTTAGATTTTTCAGTGATGAGACACTGATTTTAAGTTTATCTTTAGTGATAGCATTAGCATAAAGCCACAGGAGACAAGGATTATGAAGTCCCTGTAATCAGCTGTGAGGCTCGGTGCAGCTCGTGTTTACGCCATGTTTATGTTGTAATGAAGGCCGTGTAAGTTTTGTTTGGCTCTTGAACTAAAAGCTTTGTTCTGCTGTTTTCCTGTTTTTCAAGTCAATCAGTTACTTGTTCACACTGGCAATAAACAGTTGTGCTTATTTCATCATTAATTGAACGCCTACTGACTGAAAAGGTTCCCTGTGCACAGTACAGTCCTGAACTCTGCTCTGCTTCTCATTTCTATAATCCCTCCCTAGCAGTTCATCATTTTAACTTGATCTCCTCCTGAACATAGATGTATTTGTGCTGACTCAGACCTCAGGAGAGTGTCTGTTCGACGTAGACCTTTTGACACAGAGACAAATCAATGCCTCACAGCCGTCTGTTTGAACAGTCAGTCTGTTTTTGTCCTCTTAACTTGATCACAAACCAAAGCTGCAGTTCATCAGCTCTCATCGAGCGTGAATCTCTACTGCCACCCAGTGTTGAACCCTCAGTACTTTTCACACACGCCTCACTGCCGCTGCCCTTAAAATCCACACTGCACACACTAATTAAAGTCAGGAAGTAAACTGTGTGAGAGAGCTCTGAAACCTGAAATAGAAAAAAATGACCTTTGATCAACATACAAATATTATCTGTTAGCAGAAAGGTATGGAAACTTATGATTAGTAGATTTATTGTATAATAAACCCCAAAATGATATACTATAAGCTATTAGTATGTACCACATAATGTATAGAAGATTACATTATATTTATTAGATAGTTACCATAGATCATTTTGGTGGATGCAGTTTTATCATTTGTGGTGCTTTTGCATTATGTTGCGTTTCTCTGAGAAGTGTCTATTTTACAGTCCAGCATGTTAATATCAGTGAGAGCAGACGAAATGTTAGAACTAAGTCCCATTACAACCTGACACAGCAAGAAGGTACTGGGTTCGAATCCCGGCCCGGGGCCTTCCTGTGTGGAGTTTGCATGTTCTCCCCGTGTCTGTGTGGGTTTTCTCCAGGTACTCAAGCTTCCTCCCACCACCCAAAAACATGCATGGAGATTAGGTTAATTGGCTAATTTAAATTGACCGTAGGTGTGAATGTGAGTGTGAGTGGTTGTCTGTCTCTATGTGTCCTGTGATGAACTGGAGACTTGTCCAGGGTATACCCTGCCTTCCGCCCTAAGACAGCTGGGATAGGCTGTGACCCTATGTGAGGATAAGCGGCAGAAAATGGATGGATGGATAACCTGATACAGTCCAACATAAAGTATATCCTCCAAAACAACTAAAATCAACAGCTCTATAAAAACAGCAACAACAAACTGAACATTGTATTTTATTTTGAAGGAAAGATTTATTGTGGGACTCTTTTATGATGCAAATTAACTCTATTTAACTCAGTCTTGACACTTAAAAGATGTGAAAAAGTGACAAAGCAGGTCATAAACTAGAGGGTTGGTGGTGTGATCCCCGACTCCTCCTGTCCAGAGTGTGAACGGGAGAAAAATGAGCTACCTGCTGCTGTGAACACACTAAATGAATGTGATGCTGATGTGAGGCTTCATTTCACACACTGGATGGTCAAAATAAAAAATAATTACCAGGAGCAAACATTCACATCATCTCACCACTGAAAATAAACTTCAGTGATTTCAGCAAAAATGAACAAGCAGGCACGTGAATCAAAGTAAAGATCAGAGTAATTATTAAGAATTTTCTTTCTGGTAATTTAAGGAATATGAGAGATTTTGAAAATGTTAACCAAAATGTTTATATGCAGATTATCTTGAACATAATATAATTAGAAATTGTTTTTATTTTTTTAACATTTGTGCAAGTCATGAGGTTTGCAGTTTCTGCTCCACAGCATGAGTAGGTGTCTGCAGATAGAGGAGTTTTTTACAGCTAGAGATGACTGTGACTCAACAGCTGAGGTCAAGCTGCAAACAGCACATTGAGTCACGTAATTATACCGTATCATGAAGTAAAAATACCATGTTTGCTCTCATAAATATACCGTCTTCTCTCCCGTACTGTGCTATGAAGGCAAATCTATGAAACTCTGGGAAAAATGTGTGGAGCTAAATCAGATTTTTCTAAACCATACGTATCGTAGAGTTTCTGAAAACTATCAAATACTCCCTCTGATGAAACAGAGCAATAGGAAGTGACAAGTGTTCCTTAACCCAAATTTCAAGGGGGACCTTAGACCATTGGTTCAAACCAGTAAAATGCTGCTCATACAAACTTTTACTGCCTAACATAGCTTGTAGTGGAATGTCTGACTGTGTGGTTTCCAAATCCTTCCACTTAGCAATAAACCCTGGATCATAGCAACATGCTAGTAGCCTCAATTGTGCTGCCTTATAGTAATCTCTTAAGCACGGTAGGGACCTACCCCGTTTCACTTTAGCTAATTGCAACGTTTTAAATTGAATTCTTGGTCTCCTACCTGCCCAAATGAATCTTGATATCCATTTACCCATTCATTAAATTGCTTAGATGTAACCACAACTGGAGACTGGAAGAGATATAATAGACGTGGGAGTAGATTCATTTTTATTGTTTCCATTCTGTTATGCATATCTAGGGACAGTTGGGACCACCTGTTGATATCAGACTTAATGTTTTTGCTTATGGGGCCATAATTGCTTTCATATATTTTGGAAAGATCCTTGGGTATGTGAATCCCCAAGTACTTAATTTCTGCCGAGTGCCATTTAAATTTGAATCTATTTAACATGTCTTTCAGGGGTATAGTTAAGACTCAAAATCTGTTTTTTGTACGTTTAATAAACATCATGCTGTATTGAAGAAGACTGAGGAAATGGTAATAATGATTGTTTTTTCACCCAGAGGAGCAAAAACACATTAACACATTGGCTTGACTTTCCAATGGTTCAGTCAGACCACTTTATTAATAATGGAGCCTAGCTGGTCAATCTGGCACTCCACCACGTCTCCTTTCTGAAAGGTAAAACAGTCACACACTGTTAGAATATACCTTTTAATCCATTTAAATTGAACCGCTACCCTTGACTCTGCATATAGAACAAGTGCATTAAGATCTTTTGGATAAAGTGAAACTAGAGTTGATGTGCAGCTACAGACTAACAAGTTTTCCACATTCATTCACCTTAAGAAAGACGGGTGGCTTTCTGAACACACCCACGCCTGGAGGAGTTCCTGTCAGGAAAACATCACCTGGAGTCAAAGTCACAAACCTAACAAAACAAAAAAAACAACAACAAAAAGAATCAGATTCAGATTCAAAAGCGGGAAAGACTTGCTGTTGACCGAAAGTGTGCCTTGTAGCGTTTGCACAACAATAATTAAATATATTAGTGCACATAGAGATTGTGTTAAAGGACTGCCATTATTACAGAACGTCAGACTTTGTCACCAGTAAGTCCGGTGAGAAAGGGAGAGGCTTTCCTGTCCAAAGAGCTCAGATCAGATGAGAGAGCGCTCCAGTTGGTCAGAGTGCTTCAGGGTGAAAGGATGCCAGCCCTGTTGGACAGGTCTGACAGCGGCTGAAGCATGTAATTTCAGCCCTGACTCCATGTAGAACAGAGGCCATTTCCTCACACAGTGCTCAGTTTGAGTTGCATAATGTCTTAAATGGAAACCCTGCAAGCTCATCTCGATTTACTGAAGACGAGAAATGTACAAGTTCTGGATGTATTATGTAAATTTGTGAAGTTGAAACATGCAAAACGATGCCGTTGTCGTGAGCAGAACTTACTGTGAAACCCAGGCGACCAGCGCCTCCGTCTTGAAGATCATCTGGTCAGTGTTGCTGCTCTGGACTGTGTCTCCATTCACCAGGCAGCGCACGGCCAGGTTGTGAGGATCTGGAGTGAAAAACACTTCAGTTTAATTTACAAAGCTGTGTCGGAGAGAGTTCTTGTCTGCTCAAGTCAGTGTCCTTGGGGTCACAACCCTCATGTTGCAAAAACTCTTGCCAAGACACCTGAGAAGGTTACCCTCTAGAGATCATCCAATAAAAGCTAGAATTGTTTTTGACTGTAGTTGCAGGCTGGGAGACGTCATACATTTTATAAACTACTGGTGAGACTGAGGATTTTTTGTGCTGTTTCAAACTGTCCCCACTGAGCAAAGCTCATAATGGTCACCTTTAGGAACAGCCTATATTGATTAATTGAGTTAATCCATTCATCAATGTCTGCTGTTTTGTAGTCATTATTTCTCTGAGGGTTATCATACATGTTCATGCTGAGTCTGATGAGTCATATCTTTGACTTCAAGGTTAATCTGAGGTTTTATGTATTCTGGATTGATATCACCACAATCATAAATATGGTTTCTCATCATCATTGCCCTCTCTCTGCCTCACTCTCCCTGCTGTGGTTTCTCTCACCCTTCACAGCGTCGGTCGTCACTAAGGCGGGGCCGAGAGGACAGAAGCTGTCAAATGTTTTTCCCAGCAGCCACTGCTTCCCGTTACGCTTCATCTGCCAGTCACGAGCACTGACGTCATTGGCCACGGTAAAGCCAGCCACGTAAGAGAGAGCGTCTTCCTCCTGGAAAACAAGAGGAGTGGAAACGGAATCACAACAGATCGTCTTCATCAGAGGTGATGTTGTGACGCTCACCTTGATGTGTTTTCCTCTTTGTCCAATCACAAAGGCCAGCTCCACCTCCCAATCCACCTGCTTCAGTCAGACAAAGATACAGTCCCAATTACAAACTACACACTAATTAAAAGCAGGTCTTTTGTCTGTAAATTACAGTGTAATGTATACTGAAAGCATTCAGCAGCATACATTAGAACATGTTAGATTATCCAAATTTTGCTGGGACAATAATCAAAGTATTGAGTAAGTTGATGTTTTCTGTGGCATTGAAGCACAAATGCAGCACCAACACATTGTGTATCATTTCCTGCTAATGTAAACACTGAGGTTTGTTGATTTTGTCTCCACTGACTAGAAAAACAGTACACTATAAAATACAAAGTATGTACATACTGAATACAGTTAATATATACACTACTCACAATAACAATATTGTTATTAACATGAGTGCTTTTCCTATTTGGTCTGAATTTTAATGAAATAAGTAATAGTTCCCTTTGATATTACTATAAATGAATGAGAAGAAACACCATTTTCATTTGTTCAATTTATTACCCCAACAATTAAGACAATAACAAAGATAGCCCCAAATAACCAAAACTGACAAAATCAGCAGCAGGTGTTTCCACCATTTACCACAATGACAGTTTGACAGTGACGTCTCCTGCTCCTCACCAGCCTCATGTTGTTCTGAGGCAATGCTTCCACTCCTCCACTAGTGCTACACCCAGTTCTGTCAGGTCAGGCAAGGGTGGGGTACGAGCATCCAGTCGCTGCTTCAGCTGGTCCCAGACCTGCTCTATGGGGTTCAGTTCAGGGGACATTGCTGGTCATACCATATGAAGCACTCTGACTTCCTAAAATTCAGCTGTGACAATTCTGGCACCATGTGGTGGAGCACTATCATCCATGAACAGGAAGTTGGGGTGTGCTGGTGGAACTGGGGGGTGATGGTTCTATGATGTCTCTGAGGTGAGAACGTGCAGTGACTGAACCATCTACAATCAGCAAATCTGTTTTGCTCTGACTGGTGATGTCTGTCCAGACTGTTTCTCCTCCTCCACCAAAGTGAACCCTGGGGACCATGTTGACCTCATTGTATCTCTCACCTTGCCTTCTCCAGCAACGCTGATGACCATCATTACTGTGCAAGGTGACCCGACACTCATCAGTGAACTGGATGGTAGACCACTGCTGCATTGTCCAGGTCACATGGTCTTGTGTCCCCTGCAAACGGTCTGGCATTCAAGCCAAAGTGGTGGAGTCGGTTGCGGTTTGTCTGGAAACTCTAGTACCCCTCACTTCTTGTAAACAGGCCTGCAGTTGTGTAACAGTGTCTGAGTACATAGGTCTTTAGGTACTGGTCATCATTGTGGTCCATCACTCCTGGGTCTGTCATGAACACTGCCAGTAGTTCTGTGTCCTGATGTAAGTCTGCTGATGACACTTTGAGACAAACCAAGTTCACGAGCAACAACTGACTGCCTGCTGCTGAGCTGAAGGAGCGCTTTGGTCAGGTGGAGCTGCTCATCTTTTAAGTGGCGTCATGTGTTCATGGCTGCTTGAATGATGACCTGGGAATGACTTACTGACAGTATCAGCTTTTTATACCTTCAGAATGTTGAAATTGATGCCACATTGAAAGGCTGGCTGGTTTTTGTATTTTTTGGTATTGGCACACTGTACCCAGTGAGACCATTATATGAAAAACAATAAATGAGGTGTGTCTATCACTCTGATACAATAGCCCCCCATCCCAAAAATCATTGAAGTGAAACAAACACCTTATGTATGAAATCCACTGAGCACCTCCCTAACTTACTGTTAGAGTAGTGTAAGTATGAACTTGGGGCAGTGCAGGAAAACAAAACATGAAGTCACACTGACATACTACTAACATTCTGATGATGACTATAATACATCCGTAAGAAGCTAGAAAACATAAAATATCTGAGTTTATTGTAAATTGTTTTATATCAATTTGTACACGCTGGTTAAAATGTCATTTCCAATGTTAAAAAAAAAAAACGATCCCAAACCTCTGGTTCAGTCCTGCTCTTTGTTTTAGTAAAGGAACACTGCAAAATTTAGATGCCTGCTTCTGCAACAGACCTTTCCTCAAGTTCCTCACCTGGCTCTCTGAGGGCAGAATGATGTCATCATAAGGTCCGGTGATGGCGCTGGGGAACTTGCTGAAGATGATGGGCTCTTTGGGGATCGGGGCGTTCTGCTCCAGGCAGTGGTCGCGGTAGTTCATGCCTACACAGACCACCTTCTCTGGGGCCAACACAGGAGACAGCAGCTGGACGTCTGATCGATCCACCACACACTGACCGGACAACAAGGCTCTGAGGAGGAGTTGGAAGTCAGGAGACAGCAAGAAGATGGTGATTTGGGACGAAGCTTAGTGTGATTTATGAAAATGGAACAAAGAATAGGCTGATCTATTCAAAGGAAAAACATAATTGAAGGGGATAATGACTGATGACTGCAGACAGTGAACACAACAGAGAAGATGTTTGGTAATAATCAGTGTGAATGGTACCTCTGTGCGCACTCCAGACCCTGCTCTCCCAGCTCCAGCAGCTCTCTCATTGTCGAGGGCATGGAAGGGTCAAATGCCTTCAGATCCACCACGCCGAGCCCTCCGTCACCTTGCTCCACTCCCACTCTGATGCCTCCTCCGTCGCCCCGACGATGAAACTGCACCAGACGCATTGCCGCAGCACTCAAGCCTCGCCTCTGTGGATCTGTTGTGTGCTGCCTTTGAGAGGATAAACACCTGAAGACGGAGAAGGAATGAAGAGGAAGTCTCATCTGTTGAGAACAGGAGTGAAAGTGACGTGAGGAGGAGAGGAAGGGAAACAGATGAAAGAAGAAATCAAATGAGATTTCAGTCTCTGAGGGCGTTTTTTTACACTGAAATAGATTATCACTGATCTCCACTAGGCAACACAACTTCTAAATAGATCGCAGAACCTGCACACAAATCAAAACCTCCCTGTATTATTCTATTCATGGTTATTTTAAAGTTTTATTCTGATATATTTTACTGAGTGAGTTTTGGAGTCTCACAATCCAACTCTTCATCATCCTCTGGCTTTCTCTTGGGTCATAAGGTATAACACATAAGACTGTGTTAATCTGTCAGTAACAGAACGAAACTAAATGCATTTCCTCGAATTCTGTATTTTGACAAAAGATGAGTGTTTTTCAGCCACTTTTTCTTTCTTGCTTTTGAAATACGTTGTCTGACAGCTTAAGTTACTAGTCACCTAACCATGTTATATGTCCCCCGTCCAGTGAATAATATGTCTTAAATCAAAAAGTTTGAATATTAATGATTATCATCCACTAAAAAGTGTGAATTTGAGAAAATTGTTCTATTTCCTGAGTCTTTAAAATCCTTCTTGAGGATTATTATCTAGCAAGTCAATCATCTGAAAGCTTTTATTGATGCGTTTGATAAGTGATTGTGATTGATGAGAACATTAATCAACATTTGATATTGTTTACCACTTGAGCACTTTGAAACTCAAATCTGTGTGATGAAAAGTGTCACTTGTGTCACTCTCTAGTCCTCCTGGGCTCACACTGACAGCAGTGCTGCTGCTGACAAGAGTGTCTGGCTTTTACTCTTGTTGACAACCAACATGTTGTGTCACTGTGACAAAGGTTCACACTTTTGGTAGCGCCAACAAGTTTGCTTTGCTGCCATCTTCCTGAATCAAATCTGCACATTTGCTGTTACATGGTTCATAGCATGAGAAGGGAGGGGGAGCAGCCGAAACGATCATGATAGATGAAGTATTTTGATGTATTTTTAAGTGTGTGAATTAAGACTTAAACAACAATAATTGCTTTAAATCAGGCAACTTAGTCAATCAGTTTTATAAGAAGTTTGGGGACCCAGACAATTGCCTGTGTTTGCCTAATGTTAAGTACGCCCCTTACCAGGGCCAATATAGTGGAAAGTGCCAAAAACAATTTCCAAATATGCTGAATTTAAAATTGTACAGAAGAGCAAAGCAGCAAATCCTTACGTGTAACATCATCAAACCAGTTTGGCTTTTTGTCCTTACTAAATTCGTTATCTTTCATCAAAAAACCTCTCAGTGATTATAGTCCAGATTTATTGACTGTATCATTTCAGCACTAGTCCTATTATGAAATACAAGACAGATTTATATTCTTTACCACAACTGAAAACGTAAGTATTATGCAAAAATTAAAGGAGGAATGACGAATGACGAATGACGAATGCAGCCCTTTAACTGTGTAAAGTCAAAGAATGAAACTAATACTCCTAATACCTGAACTATACTCGGTAGTCAAACTGGTGAGAGGAGGCGTCCAAATGGTCACTTACACATCATGTGAGCATATCTGTCACAAAACACAACCATCAGTCCCTGCTGTCACCTCTTACTGGAGCTGTAACTCTTAACCTCGACAGTAAAAGCTTGAAGACAGCTGCATAAGAAGCAGGTAACTTCTGCCTACCTGCAGCTCCTGGTGAAGCTCTGCAGTTTTATCTGAGATAAACAGTGGTTTCTAGAGGACGGTGGTACTGTAACCTGTTATTGGGCAACCAGCCAGCTGCTTCCTGCCCTTTGTACTTATGTAGTAGTATTGAGGTTAATACTCACCTCCTCGGTTCTGCACAGAAAATACTTTTAGCTACTTCCGGTTAGTGCTCGCTGGTGAGGCACATATATAGGTCAGTCCTGTCAGAGGAAAGATAAACTGGTCAGCCGAAGCTATTATCAGAGTGTAGTTATTGTTGTTATTATATCATGTCAAGAAGTTATTCCTCTATTGATCATATAATTATTATAGTTTTTCTTTTTTTTTCTTCTTTCCTTTTTATTGGCGGTTGGCAAACAACTTTTAGGTGCAATTACTGCCACCTACTGGACTGGAGTGTGGGACATGCGCGGGTCAGATTACCAAAATAAAAAGTTATCGCCGAGACACCCCGGTCCGTGTATGTTTTGGTATTTGAATTTTTTCTTCAAACGATGATATTAAAAAATGAAAAACAGTGCTTATTTGACTTTAGTTTTTAAATACAAAAAAACCAAAATTGAAATACAAAGCATTTTACTTTTTGTTGATCTGACAGGAGTCTTTGAAATTAAGAATTATTTAGATTTTCTTTCTCTGCTTTAGCGTAACAAAATACAAAATCACAAAGAGGCAGAAATGAAAAAGGACCATTTTATCGTGTTCAGAGACCGGATGTTGTCATTGTTTTCTTCTTCTTTTATTTAATGGAGACCTGCTGCCGGCTGCAGGATTTTCGCCACCTACTGTTATTTATTTATAATTATATCGCATTTGGGCGGTAGAATCCAGCGCCCAAGAAGAAGAAGAACCGAACTTCCTGTCAGAACCGCGCGCCCAACCAAAATGTCCTTGGAACCTTACAGCCAGATTATTTTAGCCATGGCTAAACAAGGCCTTTCTTCTGCAGAAATCTCTGCCCAAATTTCACACGACAATGGGGGCAGAAGAGGATTTTCTGCAAGAAATATCAGAAAATTTTGTGCCGAAAATGGCTGCAGTTTAATGGGACTGCCTGACACGCATTTGGAGTTGGAGGTTGCCAAAGCCATAACTGAGGTACAGTATGAATCTCGTTGTTCTACAGATGTAATTTTATGCCCATTTATCTCTATTGCAAGGAATACCACTATCACTAAGTTCACTATGTCCAATATTCATAATTCAGTATTCACAAAATATTTTTTTGCCAAGCGGAGCCAGTCAATCTTGGTCTGGCATGCAAATTAGCCATGTGCTTTTATTTTCGGTTTGTTTATGTAACATGCAACAAGCACTCACTACATTACATAAACCCGACACCCGTCAGCACCTCACCACTGAATACTGACTCCTTCCCATTTACACCTTAGTCTAGTTTTGTTATTTAATTCTTTCTGCATTGCTCTAAAATAAATTCAAATATGTATAGTGCCATACGCACACATCTGTCCCCAGTTATTGTCTTGGAAACCCTAGTCCCTAGTAAGTGCACTGATTGAGTGTCGATACCTGACATTTATTCGGTCGTTTCCTTGCACTGTAATGCACAACTCTCCATCTGTGTTGCACAACAATTCGGAGATGTTGTATTGACATATTGACGGGTATTTCGCACACTGATCACAGCCAACATACCTGTAAACACTCTACAAGCCACATACACAACACAGTAGCATTCAAGTTTATGGTAAACACATTTCAGCTGGTATGATTTTGAAAAGCCTAAATCATGTTTATTTATTATACCTAGACTGGACCAACATATGGAAGGAGGATGATGAAGGGGTATCTTGCCATGAAAGGAGTGCATGCTGCAGAGACACGAATTGGTTCAGTGCTCAGAAATATGCATCAGCCTTACCATGAAGCCAGACGTCAGGTATGTGTCTGTCTTGGCCAAATATTTTTACATTATAAAATTGGTGTAGATTGTGCGTAATGAGAGAGTACAAATTTAGAAACGCTTATGACATTATGGGAATGCATTAATTTTGTATACTATGAATTACTTTTTTCCCTTTCTTCTTCAGGGTGCCCGCAATCTAAACCCGATGCCATATAACGCTGAACATATAGGTCATAATATACACATGGACCAAAATGAAAAATTAGCCATGTTTGGAGTACCCATGTTTTGGCCATCGATGGTTTCAGCAAAAAGGTTGTTGCTTACTCAACAATGCCTGTAAAAAACAACCTTGCAATCTATGAAGACGTGTTCAGGTAATGGCCTATTGTTGTGGACACCAAAGGTCCTTTTTGTCTTATATAGTGCAGATAGACATGTTGTTTCTTCCTGGTAGTAAATGTTGCTTTATGGTAAAATTAGATAACTTAATCGCAATGGTAGGCATACAGGCATAATGCATCTCTATTTCATATCATAATATCATCTTTCTGAGAACAACAACATAGTTAAGTTTTGCACAGATTAAAATGTACTCTTTTCAACAGGCCTGCTGTGCTTGACCATGGTATCTGGGACCAGGTGCGAGTAGACCATGGCAAGGAATTTTATCTGACACTCTTCATGCAGGAGCTGCTGTCACCTCATCGCCATAATCAGGAGACCAAGCCCTATTTACAGACTTCATCCAAAATGGTACAGTTTTATAGTTTGTGTTGTTGATTTAGGAACACAATACTTGTCTTTGTGTATTGTATTTTTGCTTCTGTTATCACTATTAGAGTATTTGCTTCAGCAGGATTGTTGTTTGGAATATGTATCATTAACTCTATGTAAACATAACATGATTATAGTTGAACATTTAACAACTGCAGAAGCAACCACTCTGGAGTTTATTCAAACCGCATATTCTAGTTATGCAGGGGAGTGTTGTCCTTTATGGTGATTTATGGAAAATTAACAACAAATTTAAATAAAATTTAAACAATGATAACTGTAAAGGTACTAGTTCACCAATGTGCATAATACCTGGTCAGCTGTCACCATGCAGATTTACTGATAAATATGATTGCTGAATTGATAAATTTGCAGTTTTACCAGGAATCCTACATGATCATTTATGTAGGCTTTTCAATTATGCACAAGAACAAATGATGACTTCTCTTTCTGGCAAATTTAGAATCACATAGTTGAACGAATCTGGCCTGAAGTAAACAATTGCGTCAACTATCCACTGAAGACAGCCCTTGTCCAGATGGTGGATCAAGAAGAACTAGACATGGACGACAGCCTTGTGAGATACTGTGTGTCTAACCTGACTATCCACTTGTGCCAAATTGGTCTGACAAGGCTGGTTGAGTCATGGAACGCTCACCGTATTCCAGGTGAAATAAACCAGTGTTATAAGATTAAAATTACTACAACATACAATTGTGAGATTCAAGACCAACATTATTGTCTTTATTCAACAGGCAAAGGTGTACCAAATGAATTGGCTGGCAGTGGGTGTCCCAAAAGAATCCCACAGCAGCTGTTGCCTCATTCAGCTGAAGCAGCAGACCTTTATAACCAGCAGCTGGGATCTTCACGGACCACACATTCAACTTTTGGAGTTGATCCATTTCCAACAGAACAAGACAAACTTACAGTTGAGAATCAGTTTTCAGAGCAGTACCCAGACATTTCAGACTTGTACTCAAGAGCAGTGAACTATGACTTTGCCCCATACAAAAATGCACTGCTCTACCTCATAACAACTACTAAGCACCATGTATGAAAAGATATTTGAACTTTGGTACTTTTACAGCCAAACTGCTGGAATCACAAAGAGAGTATGTTGTAGTGTAATTGTCTGGGTTACAACTTAACAAAGTTGAGAACAACTGCTCCATGGCAGTGAACAGTGACTGTTGCCTCAAACAGGTGTTGCTCTCTCATAATTACAATACCAAAAGTATTTGAGTATCAATGTACAAGATATTACTCCTCCTCAAAGAGGGGTCTCAGAACAGAAAGCACCTCTGTCAGACCATTAACCTCAAATATGTTGTTGCCTGTGGTGCTCCCTCTACATTTTGCACAGTGCTCAGAGGTCATACGCCATTGAGCGACGCATGTTTTGCAGCCAATAATGCTTCGGCAGCACTCTGTGAAGACTGGCTCTACGATGAATCCTAAAAGAGAAAATGACAATGACTATGTATCTCCATCTTACTCAAAATGTTCTTAATAACTGTTTTCTTACTTTGGGGTTGACAACAAACCTACTGATTTTCTATCTATATAATTAATATTAATCACTGACCTATTGTTTTTGCCCATTTTCAGGACTATATACAGTATTTTAAAATACAGGATAAAGTGGGTTCAGAAGATGGATGGATGGCTTATATAGAGATCACATGTTGCAATAACTAAGCACTTTCTACGGAAGAAAGAGAGGAGGTCATCAAAGAAAGGAATTAGTAAAAGATGAGACAAAAATACTTACTCATACAGACAACACAGCAGAACCCTTGCTTGATGACCAGCAGCTGGGAGGGAGTCAGGATGATTTTTTGAGAGGTAGCAAGATTGGTCAGCTCCCTGATTGCTGCAGTGACATCTGGTAGGCTCTGTGCTGCCAGTACAAGCTCTTCAACTTTCTCAGTGACATCTCCAATGCCAGCAGCATTGTCATATTTGCTGCTGTAATAATACAAAGACAATACAATACAATATAAACAGCTTGTATTGGTGGTGGCCTAGAGTGTAGCTTTGTTAGTGTTTGTCAGGTGGAGGCCTAACCTTTTGTTTTAAACACTAGAGGTGTATATGTGTGTAACTAACCCTGAATAAAAAAAAAACAACCTTTGTAGCAAGGATTATAGAAGCCACTGTACACACATGAGTAATAATGGACAAAGGCCATATGAATGGGTACTGATCAGCTGATTTTTGAGTTCTTTCAAATAAGGATATATATAAATAAGTAGTAGTGGTAAGGTACTACTCGTAGAACAGGAAAAATAGTGTATTTTCAAAACTTCTACAAAACATCAAGAAAAAATGTCTTCACATTTTCAGGAAATTTGAGACAATTTGACAATGGGAAGCTTGCATTATGCAATTCAATGTTTGGAAAAATAAAATGAACATTTGTATCACCTCGATTTCCTTCTTTTTTTTCCTGCATCTCCTCATAGTCACGTTCTTTTACAGCAAGAATCTTTCGTGCATTCTGTTTCCAGTAGTGTGACCCTTTGAAATGAGGGTGGAAACATTGAAAGTCAGTATGACTCAACAATATGTAATTAAATGTTGAGACAAAAAAGTAAAAAGTTAGATAAAAAAAATGACCTGTTGTGCCTTCTGAGTCTAAAATTGCATTCCCCTGTGCATCAGTCAGTACAACGGCATCATGACTTCCAACGGCATCTTGCACTTTTCCAATGATCCCCTGAAGAGTGGCCTCACACTCTAAGAACTGGACCACCACCATTCTGCTAGGACTCAATCTCCCACCAGCCACCTCAGCAAGGAACACTGATCTGGAAGAATATACATAACAAAATAATTGCAATCACGCATTGGGTATTCATTAGTTTATAGTCAACAATAACTATAAAATGTACTGACAGAAAGGATCAAGATTTATATAAAATACTGTACTTTGAATAAAGTATGACTTTTTCATGCAGAAATCCTTACCATATCATCTTTTGCTTCTACATAATCAAAATGGAATTTATTAATATGCAAATATATTTTGAGTTACGACTAAACACCCTGCGACCCTATGAGGACAAGCGGTAGGAAATGAATGGGTGGATGGATGGATGACTAAACATTTTAGAAAACATAAGTGAGGGTTATCATTGAAACAGGATGATCCTCTACTGTCCTGTGGGCCTTCATCAGTCTGGTAAGGCTTCGCTTCATTTTATTTACCTCTGAAATATTTTTGAGACAGTGGCTCTTGGCGGTGCTGAGGCAGTTTGCTGCAAAGTTGAACTAGCAGCAGCTGTCAGCCCTCTCATAAAGGAAAAACGCGGGCTTATGGTATTTGGAACTGCCGAGGTCTCCTCTGTCTCACCATGGACCTCATAGTGAGTTCCTGAATTAAGGTCCAGTGAGCTGAAAACACCAGATGCTCCAGGAAACAAGGCTACATTTCAGAAGAAGAAGAAGAATTCCTTTATTAATCCCTCAATGAGGGAAATTACATTTGTGTCATCAGTCAAGTAGAGACTGCGAGTTGAGACCTATGAAAAATGCACAAATTACATGATAATTATTAAGTGTTTATAACCATGCCTTTCTCACTGAATATTCAATGAAAAATAATTCACTACTAGATCATCTTCTCAAAGGCCAACTCCCTATGTAGAGTCACAGCAGATTGGCTACATTGTGGAAAGCTGTTCTTACTGTATAGTGATCAACCGCTTAATTTAGAAAAAATACAAAAAAAATACAAAAAAAAAAAAACGTAATTAGCTACATGTGTAAAGGCTTGTATCCGTGAGAACACTGAAAGGCAGTGTCAGGCCAACCAAAGCTAACGTTATAATGCGAGTTAAGCTAGCAGTCCTAGCAAAGGTGTGGAGTTTATTATAAATTTTAAATTATTTTACCTGAAATATGCGACTGAGTTTTTCCGCAGTCATGTCTTCCTCCCTGAGACACACTCTTTTATTATTTCGGAAAGCAACGTACTGGTCCATGCCGGTCACGGTCAGTGTTAGCGTTGTTGTAGCTGATGGATTGTACCGTTCGCACAAATGCGAGACAATTACAAATAAAGAACAGTAGGTGGCGAAAATCCTGCAGCTGACAGCAGGTCTCCATTAAATAAAAGAAGAATAAAACAATGACAACATCCGGTCTCTGAACACGATAAAATGGTCCTTTTTCATTTCTGCCTCTTTGTGATTTTTTATTTTGTTACGCTAAAGCAGAGAAAGGAAATCTAAAAAAAATTAAATTTCAAAGACTCCTGTCAGATCAACAAAAAGTAAAATGCTTTGTATTTCAATTTTGTTTTTTGTATTTAAAAACGAAAATCAAATAAGCACTGTTTTTATTTTTTTAATATCATCGTTTGAGGAAAAAATTCAAATACCAAAACATACACGGACCCCCGATATCCTATTTCTTAAACCTGTGTCCTTTAAATATTTCATTAAAACACCAAATCCATAATCATTATAGTGATACATTACGTGTTTGTTGAATTATCTCTAGAAACTACAGATCCCTACTCTATCCTTTAAGGCGCCTTCCTGTACAGTGGGAACTTTTGCCCGATTCACACAACTACATTAAATATGAACAATTTCACATTTAGATCCAATATACTGTAATGAGATTACTTTAATAGGAATATAAAATGACCATTTAATGTGAATCGATGAAAAGTAGCGTTTTAGGGGTGAGATCGTTGGAATTACGAGCCACGGGCAGACCTTGAAGGCAGCAGGAGTGGATGTCAGCGTGTCATGTGATCAACCGTTGAGGACTGAAGGAACCGTTTGACCGGCAAACAGCCTCTTTCTCCCTGAAGACACTGGAGCAAGGGGTCAAAATGTGCACCAGGTGAGATGAGCGCCTCTATTTGAGCCCTTTGAACTAAAAACCTGCCTGATGTTTGTTTGACTCCACTGGTTTGCCAACATGCAGTTTTGTGCTCTGTGGTCTTTGTGATCTTTGTGATCGAGGGTTTTGTTTGGTACTAAATCATTCCTCTCTCTACTGCTTTATAATGTCGTTATGTTTTGAGACATTTAGTTTACCAGCAGTGATTCATTTGTTGATTCAGTCACAGCTCATGTTACTGAAGATGTCGACTCATTTCTGGATTCAGTTTCCACTAAAAAGGCCAAGAGTTGTTTTTTCTGCTGAGATATCACTTTCAGTTTTGACTTACTTCCCTTGTGGGATAGCAAGTGTCACATGATGCCCGAAATGTGTGACAAATGTAAAGAGATCCGGACTAGTCAGCAGATTAATAACAATATCATCTGTGTGGAAAATATACATGAACATTACTGAGTGATTAACCTGTCACACTCTAAACAGCTGAGAGTGAAGCACATCTCAAAGGTCATGCAGATTTCCACACTTTGACCCTCTGTTATCATCAACCTGCATCATAAAATCTTTTTTAGGAGTCTAGTTGCATCACTGTGTCTGATCACTAGTGCTGACATGGCTGAAGAAAGAGGAACTAAGCTTTCTGTGTGTTTCTGTGCAGCATCCAGCCTGTTGAATGGACCACTGAGCTCAAGAACCAGAAGTGAGTATTAATAAAAAATACAAAAAAAAAAAAAAGTTTTTTTTTGTGCATCTTACAATGAACAGTTTTGTCAGATGATGGTTATTTGTTTCTTAGTTTTGATGGCATTGTGTTGGTGACCGAGGGCCATGACACACTGCCCACTGAGCTTGAGTGTCTGAAAGCTCCTCTGCAGGACTACAGCGCTGTAAGTCTGTTAATCCACCTCACTAACTGTGAAAACATGTCTGTCACCTGCTCTTCCTTTGTCACATCCAGACTGACTTTACATGACAATGTGTTCACATGTAGTACTGGAAAAACACAACAGATATCAGAAGTAATTGTGATTTCATTGATTCGTAAATCCCATATTGATCTTAAGTGATCTTTTCTCAGTGAAAATGTGTATATTGTAATGTAAAACATTACATGGTCAAAAATAGTGTTCATGACAGCTGCAGTTTTCTGCTCCTTCTGAAAGAGTTTGTTTGAAGTTTGCAGGATATCAGAAATCTTTGGAGATTAGTACTAGTAATTAGCTCTACATGAATTCCTACCTATCCACCAAAGCACTGGTTGTGGTTAACAGAACAGGGAAGCAGAAAAAAACACTGATGCTGCACATAGTTAGATTTATTTTGCATTGTACACTTCCTGTACACCCAGTGACTGTAGGTCACCAAAAGCCACAACTTGGACTGTTCCTGTGAAGTTTAACAAAGCTGGGTTGTGAAGCTCTGATTAGAAGTTTTTACTGTCTCTCACTTAATAAGATCATCTGACTTGGTATTCCAGGTGAATTGGGTTATATTTTCTAGTGTTTATGAATGTGTGCTGCTACTTCCCTTATCTGCCTCCAGGTGGACAGCGCTCTGGGGGAGGAGGTGGTGGTCTTGAAGGTCCCTGGTCTCCCTGGTAACCGCCTGGTATTTGCCTCCACCGGCCCAGTGAACCGTGACTACGATGACATCAGGCGCTTCAGTGATGCAGCGGTCAACGGTGTCAAACGGTCAGTAGATAGGAGCAGATTTTTGCCCTTTTAGTGGCTCATTATCGCTGCTTTACCTCCGGGTTTGTTTGGGTCGCTCACCTGTCACTTCTTTCCAGGGCCTTGAAGGCTGGCATGCAGCGCCCCTTGTTGGTGTGCCCTACACACAAGGACTATAAGAACAGCACCATGGTGGCAGCTCTCGGTGCCCTTCATGCTCTCTACATGGTGAGATAATAACACATAAAGGCTGCAATTAATGCATCTTGAATGATCCAAAAGTGCAGCTTTAGTAATGTGCTATTCTATAATATGTTCTGTGTTGTAGAGTTTGATCTGCATGTATCTAGATGTCTAATACAAGCTGTGAATTTGCAAATATTTTTAAAAACACACTCATTTATTCAAATTGTTTTTTCGCCACAAGCCTCTGGAAGTGAGGGAGGGGAACATAAAACCCAGCAACTACAAGGTGTGTGTTCTGGGTCTGTGGGCAGCACAGGAGGCTCAGGGACAGACACTAGTGGAGCTAGCCGACGCTCTGGAGAGTGGGAGGTAAGTTAAAAAAAACTTCACCTCCTTCCCTCCTGAGATTTCTCATGCTGTGGCAGCCGCTCGTTCACCAGCAGCTGTCCGGTTTTCCCCGCCTTAGGCTGGCATGTCGGGACATTGGCGGCTCAGACCCTGAACGTATGGCTTCTCCACGTGTGGCCGACTATGTCCAGGAACTCTTCAAGGACAGCCCTGTGAAGGTAGCAAGACACTTCAATTACTCTTTATTTTTTTGTCAGGAGAAAAAAATCAGGAAAACATGTAGAAACATTTGGACAACTGTGTGAATGTTTGGTTCGTCAGTGGCTCTTAAAGCTGCTTTTTTTCTGGCCAAAGAAACCTAAAAATGTGTCTATTGATTTACATTACCTTAGGTGGAAGTGGTGAGCGACGTGAAGGTTCTGGAGAAAGAGTATCCCTGTCTGGCTGCAGTCAACCGCTGTGCTCACAGTAAGGAAACATGAATTTTACCACTTATTAGTTGTTTTTATCTCTTTGTTATTCTGTCTTTGTACCTGTGCTGCTGTACATTTCCTGGCTGTGGGATTAATAAAGTTTTATCTTGTCTTATACAGGTGTTCCTCGTCACCAGGCCAGAGTTATCAAGCTGCAGTACTGTGGAGAAGGACCAGTCCAAAAGACACTGATGTTGGTGGGAAAGGTTAGAGGAGACTCTCAGAATAATACAATATATATTCAGTCTTATACTGACCAGAGCTGAAATGAATAGTGTACAACAAGTCAACATTGAGGGGTTGCTCCTGAATGTTTGGTGATCTAACAAAGTTGAATGAACGTTCAGTCGATATCCAAGAGAGTCAATAATATAGAACTTTATATTTTTATTTTTATTTTCTATTTTTCTTTATATAGAACAAAGAAACACTGTCACACTCTCAGCTTTGTTTTTAAATTCCAGTCTAGCGCCAGAGGCTTCGATAGAGCCCAAATATGAGCCTGAATTTATTAACAAAATTGTGTAAAATCATGTGATGTCAGATGCAGAAGCACATACAAACATTTCAAAGAAACTTGCAATGATTAGTCAGTCAACATAAAAAATAATCTTTGATTGTGTCTTCAGATTAAATGGCAAACATTTACTGGATCCACCTTCTTAAATGTGAAGAGTTTACACTTGAATATGTTTGGACAAACAAGATATTGTGAAAAATAATGAAAAGCATAAATATTCTGTAGATGACAGAAATTTAAAGAAGGAATATTAGGTTGGTATTGACAAAAATTAGCATGTTTTGTCTCTGAATATGACTATTAACTACTTTATAAATAGAGTTTGGGGCTTATGTGGTGTTTTCAGGGAATCACCTACGACACCGGTGGAGCCGACATCAAGGCTGGAGGGTTCATGGCTGGGATGCACAGAGACAAGTGTGGAGCTGCTGCTGTGGCTGGCTTCTTCCAGGTAAATGAGCATCCCTCCTCTCTGCACACACACACACACACACACACATATTCAACTCCTGCTTGATATCAACACTGGGTGGCTCCGATCTGAAAGTTGCAGAATCATTATGATCAAAACAGATTTTTGCTCCATACGTCTTCAGAGGAAGTGACGTAGAATTCAGAGATAAACATTTTTGTGAAGTTGTATGCATCAGTTTGCAGCACTGCTCCATTCCTCACCCCTCCTGCTCTCTAGATTTTAGCCAAACTGAAGCCAAAACATCTGAAGGTCGTTGGCTCGATGGCCATGGTGAGGAACAGCGTCGGTGCAGGTTGGTGTAAACTGCTTCTATTCCTTCATACACATTGCTGTTTTCCTTCCTAGTGGGATCTGTGCTGCAGCTCCTCTGTGTTTTCTCAGACTGCTATGTGGCCGATGAACTGGTGGTATCCCGAGCTGGTCGCAGAGTAAGGGTGGGAAACACTGATGCAGAGGGACGCATGGTGATGGTCGACCTGCTCTGTGAGATGAAGGAGAAGGTCACAACGTCCTGTTATTAAAGCTTCATGTCTCATTTCTACATCTTCACCGCTTTTCTGCAGTCTTATCCCGTCTCACTGTGACCCTCTGTCTGCAGGCGGTGCGAGAGACGTCTCCTCAGCTCTTCACTATTGCCACTCTGACTGGTCATGCCATTAGAGCCATGGGGCCCAACTACTCTGTGAGTCCCGCTGACATGCCTCTTACTGAGAGACATTTAGGCTTTAAAGACTTGATCAATCCACTGCTGGGACAAAAGAAACATTGTTTGTACTGAGTTCAGTTTTGGATTTTTCTGTGCAGATCATCATGGATAACGGGCCGGCCCATCGCAACAACAATGCTGCTCGGTGGCAGAAAGGTGACGTATAAATATAAATGTAACTATTAAAAAGCTGCATCAAACTGTAGGGATAAAGTTTCAAAATGTTGTATTAACTACACACAAACAACTATTTTCTTTTTTCCATTAGAGCTAAATAATCATTTCAGCCGTTAATTATTTGTTGATTGAAATGTTTTTGAAAGTTGCATCTTTGTCTAAAATCATTGTTTAATTATTTTTGTCATGTCTGTTTATGGCTGTTCATAACAATTTATTAGCTGATAATAAAAACCAAATCTCAATAGTCAATAAGTTGCATTTGAAGCAGACTAATAAAGACATCTTAAAAAAAGGCACAGCTGCATACAAGGTTTTTTTTTCCTTTCTTTTTTAGTATAGAACCATTCTTTAACAAATGAGTAGCAGGAGACCACTCATCACTGCTGCGTCATGGTCTTCTTCTTAATCCCTTTACACATGCAATAACATGGGCTGCCCAGCAGATGTCGCCATTTTGAGTGTGTCAAATACTTAAAAACAAGTTATTTTCTGCTGAAGTGCTTCTTCATGGTTGGATGCTTCAGAGCTTCATATCCTCCGTTACTAACTAAAACATGGTCTTCGTCCTCTCATGTGCAGCTGGAGAGGTGTTGGGCGATGTGTTTGAGGTGTCCAGTATCAGACGAGAAGACTACGACTTCCACAAGGGAAAGTCTGAGTATGAGGATATTCTGCAGTGCAACAACCTGCCATCTTCCGCAACACCCCGAGGACATCAGACCCCTGCAGCTTTTCTCATCATGGCCTCTGGGCTTGACAAGGTGTGTTAACTACGATATGGAAAATACACCATGGAAGCAGTGCAGTGATTAACTTGTGTTACTTTCATTCCTGTATTTTCAACGCAGCATGGTGTGGATTCCAACGCTCCTCTGCCATACTCCCACATCGACATCGCTGGGTCCAGTGGACCGTTCCCTGGTGTCCCAACAGGAGCCCCCATCCTGGCCATGGCAACCAACTACATCCTGTCTGACCGTCTCTAAACAGAAGAGAACATGGTCTCTGCACTCAATGCCAACACAAATCTGGAAACACCCATACCTAAATGAAATCCCTTAATACTTCAGATTGCTTTTCCACAAGATGATTCTCTGCTCTCTTTTCTAAGATCTTGTAATGTTTGTTCTGCCGACAGCAAGTGTCATATGACCCTGTTCTTCAGTAGCCTGAATCAACACATATATATATATATATATATATATATATATATATATACACACACACACACACACACACACACACACACACACACACACTCACTCACTCACTCACTCACTCAGGGGTAAATGGCAGTGTAAAACTACCATCCTTTTTATGTGTTTGATAAACTGTGAACATGGTTGTGTGATTAATGTTGCTGTGTGGCAGTCAAACCAAGCACTACTCATTGATCAATAAAACAGAATTGCAAATGCCAGTGTGTTTCTGTATTACAGTAAAATTATTCAGTTATTGCAAATATGGTTTGTTGATATTCCCATTATTACACAGTTGTATTTTATACACAGTTACTGCTGCTCAGGTTCACATAATCAATAGTCTGACCAATATGGTATGTAGACCATATATAATAAATAATACCAACACTACAGTTCTGGCCATTATTTATACACGGTATACACATTTAAAAAGATTAAAAGAAGCATTTTCAAGTATATACAGTGCAGAATATAGATCATGTATAAATTATACACATATACTGTTATGTCTAACTTATATATGATCTATATTTTGCACTGTATATACTTTTTGAAATAAACTTTTTCAAATCTCCTTTTTTTTCCTACTGTGGCAAGTGCTGTGAAAGAATTTCCTTCGGGTTGAATTAAGTTTTATCTTATCTTACCTTATGTACAATACAATGTACACAGGCTTGCCCTCTCCAACATGGCCGACATCAGTGCCCACTGACACCTTTGGAACGACAACGGACACGGAAATGACGCAACGACGCCGAGTCATTAAAAGCTAACGTTAGCGCGCGCTTCCAGCTCAAACATCCGTTCTGCAGTGAGTCTTGTGTCCTCGTGCCGCCTGTCCGCCAGCTGAACAACACAAAGGCAGAACTTTTAGAGCTTTAGAGCGGCTTCTACCTCCAGCACTGATAACGGAAACCACGAGCCTCCATTTTGACGGAGCAACGCTAAAGGCCACATACTAATCTCTTCGCAGACTTAAATACTCAGCAGCAACCATGTTCGAGGCTCGTCTGGTGCAGGGATCCATCCTGAAGAAGGTGCTGGAAGCTCTGAAGGACCTGATCACTGAAGCCTGCTGGGACGTCAGCTCGTCCGGCATCTCCCTGCAGAGCATGGACTCCTCTCACGTCTCCCTGGTCCAGCTCACCCTGCGGCACGATGGCTTCGACTCGTACCGCTGCGACAGAAACCTCGCTATGGGAGTGAACCTCAGCAGGTGGAGCAGATTTTAACTGTCTTCTACTGCATTTTTACTTTAACTGTCACTCTGTTGCCTCTTTAGGTGTGTGACGCGTCTGACAGCTTATGTTAGTTTTAGAGGTAGAAGTCCGCTAATAGACTCCATCTGAAACTAGTCGATGTGTGTTTGTTATGTCTGTCTTGAACTGCTATCGTTGCACACAGTCAAACGGGTACTTTGGTGTCTAATGTGATGATCCTCTCTGTGTGTGACTCTTACAAACGCCATCTTGGTGGAGCTGCCCGGGCATGTCTCCACTGCACGGCAGTTAACGCTTTACTCTCCGTGTCAAACTGGACTACACGTGTGTTATTGACACGCAGGTCGATTGATTTTAAACAAACCTTTTTGTGGTTTTGTGTGATTAATTTGATAAAGTTTTAAAAACTGCATTTGTAGTTGCGTAGTGACGTCATTTGAGCGCCAAACTTTCCACTGGGATGCTTGGCGGGAAATGTTGTTCGACCCGGGAACTTCCACTTCCGTTTCACTTCCTGCTCTTTGTACATAAAACAGTGTGTTCATGGTGTCCCGTCATGTCCACCTGTCGAAACTAATGTGTTAGCAGGAGGTGAT
The DNA here is from genome assembly GCA_029721515.1 of Synanceia verrucosa. Lineage (NCBI taxonomy): Eukaryota > Metazoa > Chordata > Actinopteri > Perciformes > Synanceiidae > Synanceia > Synanceia verrucosa. The sequence continues at coordinate 17,281,132 of CM056551.1, read as the reverse complement.
TGTTGTCCGTGTCACAAATTTAATATATGAACAGCCACACTTGAAGCTGCTTTTTTTTTTTTTTCAAAATCAAAAACCTTAAATGTCATAATAATGCATACAGTAGAACTGGTAATATTAGTAGGTATGTTCATTTATTGATAGTATATCAAGTCATGATGAATTAGTCCTCTACTTTTAATACAGTTTATTGTTTATCTGTCAAATATAAGTGTGTTTAAATGCCCTATAAATTATGTGTATATTTTCATTCTTTTGTGGTTTGTAACAGTTTTATCCTGTTTTATCTCCCTCTTATACAGTATGTCAAAAATCCTGAAGTGTGCTGGAAATGAAGACATCATCACCCTCAGAGCAGAAGACAATGCAGACACACTCGCACTCGTATTTGAGACGCTCAGTAAGTTTTTGACATTAAAACAATAATAAACCTGAGAGAGCGTCAATATCTTATGTACCTCTTTACCATGTCACAGACCAGGAGAAAGTCTCAGATTATGAGATGAAGTTGATGGACCTGGATGTGGAGCAGCTCGGTATTCCAGTGAGTGATTTTTATGTCCTTGTCTTGTGGGTTGAGTGTACTTTCCATACACACTGTTCCTGACCTTTCTGTTCGTCCTCCCAGGAACAAGAGTACAGCTGTGTGGTGAAGATGCCCTCTGGGGAGTTTGCTCGTATCTGCCGCGACCTGTCCCAGATCGGTGACGCCGTCATGATCTCCTGTGCCAAGGACGGAGTCAAGTTCTCTGCCTCAGGAGAGCTGGGCACGGGAAACGTCAAGCTGTCCCAGACCAGCAATGTAGACAAAGAGGACGAGGCAGTAAGTATTATTCATGGTCTGTTTTAAATTCAGAAAGCACACAAATTCAAACAATTATTTATTCAATGTATTAGTTTCCCTTTGAAACAAGAATTAAAATTTATGCTCAATAACTTATCCTGCTAACCTGGAAAGAAGACTTCTGTCCATTACTCTAACATCCTGTTTTGCAGGTTACGATTGAGATGAATGAACCAGTTCAGCTGATCTTTGCCCTCAACTACCTTAACTTCTTCACCAAGGCAACGCCGCTGTCTAAGACCGTCACTCTGAGCATGTCGGCTGATATCCCGCTTGGTAAGAGCCCTTGTCCTTTCCTTGAATAACCACCACAAGTCTTCTTTTGAATTATCAACATGTTTACAGAAACCACTGTGTCCTACCTTGACTTTGTGTTGTTTTTCTACAGTGGTGGAGTACAAGATAGCCGATATGGGACATGTCAAATACTACTTGGCACCGAAGATCGATGAAGAAGCTTCATAAGTTGTTTAATAATGGCCCAAAAAGAGTGACTGGAGAAAAGCAGGCGACTAGGATTTGTCCTGAGTGATCTGAAGGGCTGGACTGATCTCACAGTGTTTGATGATCATGCTGTCTGAGGTTTTTAAATCTCCTGTTTAATGAGATTTACATCAGGAGGTGTAGTGTCAACTTTTATAACCTGTTAGCCACGTGAATGATGTGATCAGCTTCAGTGCTTTTGACTCTGTTTAAAGCGACTGACTATGGTCCAGACAGCCCTGGTGTAAATTCCAGCACTTGTTCACTGCAGTTTTGTCTCTTGTTCTCTATTTTGGAAAAGCAGATTTCCATTATCCCATTCCTTCTTGTAGATAATGCATTTGTAAATACTTCTTGTGGTTTCGCTCCCGCCCAGTCAACCCCAATGTTTTTGTATTCATTGATTCAGTCCAAAATAAATGATTCAAGTTGTTTCCAATATCCTTTTTGTGTTTCTAACATTTGTTGACTGAAGACATACTCGTACTGTGACGGCAGGTCCAGTAAAACCCATAACCATGCTAATGAGTACCTTCACACTATCTGATACATGTGTCTGCTGAATTTAAGCCTATTAAGGAATTTATTCCTGATCAAACTTTGTTCCTTTTGTACTTTTAGTTTACACAGACCAATCCAAAACTATCCTAGTATTGATGCAAAGAATCAGGTTGGTGAATGTTGGATGTTTTTGCTTCTTTCAGACTCAAATTAAGTGAAACCAGATAAGTTAGCAGGGAAAGTGTTTGAAAGAACTAATCAGACATCTGACATGGAAAAGAGCCCACGATTTAACTGTATATTATGTTTATCTAAAATATGAAATATATTTTGTAAATATAGCAAGGTAAGAAGTACAATGTGTCCCTCTGAAGTATAAAGTAGCATCAAATGAATATTAAAGTATGATAATAGTACTTTCAGTACTAGTGATTTGCACTCCACCCCTGCAGTAACCAGAAGCAGACACTAGGTGGTGATCTTCTGCCACTTTTAAGAGAGAAATCTGATTCGTTGAGCTGTTAATAGTCCACCTGTTCTCTTCAGCAGATAAACCAAATTAAATTGTGAATTATATTTACAATTAGCACTAGACACCAGCTGGGTTCTTCCTATTGCTGTCACATGATTTCATCACAGACACTGTGTACATTTAGGAAGTTCAATCCAGCCTGTTCCAGATGTGACAGTCAATCAGATTACAGTTTTGTGGGGATTAAGACTGATTTGACTCTATTATACCTACTGCCATAAAACACACCAAGCAGCTGCAGACAGACTTCTGTCTCTGTCAGATGAATCCACTGAACAGAAACAGACCAAAGCAATGACTCCTGTGAGGTAAAGTCTCATTAACTTTTGGTGACTAACTGAAACACTGGCTAGTCCTGAGTTAGCTGTGTGCTAGGCTAAGCTAACTGGCTACCAGCTAGCATGCAAGCATAAATGCTAAATGAATTTGAACTTCATTCTTCTTTTCTAAACTAACGTTGGTTAACATAATCTATGTTGTTAGGTAATAACTCTCAGTAAGAAGGGAAGAAAGACATTATTCCAAACTTTTATCACAATTTGATCCTTTCCATCTTTCTATTTCCCCTCTCTTACCTCTTTACAGAGGCATTTATTCATGTTGAAGGCCTTCATGGTAAAATCTGATTCAGTCCTGCTTGAATGAAGAATAAAAGCAGTCTGAGGGAGAGACGGCATAAAGCATAGGCAGACCAGATTATAACCTCACAGTAGATTGGCTGCAGTTGTAATCCCACCCTCCTGTTGAAAGGGCTGGACTCTAATAAGAGCCTGCATCCACTCAGCAGGAAAAGAGGATTGGTTTTGTGGATTTCTTTATGCCAAATACATTTGATAAACATATTTCATAATTCCCAATATGTCCGTTTGACTTGTTTAAATCCATACCAGCTATCACCAGCTTCTGATTGTACGGAAATATTCTCGAAAAACATATCAATGAAGCTCATAGTGTTTTATTTTCTAAAACACAGTGTACTCAGGTAAGAGAGGAAGTGTCTGTCTTCAGATGCAGAGCAGAGAAAAGAGATGAGACTGTCGTCTTAGGAAGTGACCGATAAAGCAAAGCCATTTAAGCTGCCTCAATATTTAATTAACCACTGCCTGATCGGAGTTTCCACTCCTGAGTGGGCCACAATTTCAGACTTGTTTCATAATGACAAATGTTGTCAGAGCTGTAATTATGACGTAATGGTTCGAGCAGATTCAGACAAAACCAGGCCAGTCAGACGATATATCTTTATGCCGTGGATACATAGAGAAGTTTGAAACTTACAGTACATCACCACTTCAGTCATCTTGATCTTTACATTGTCATTGTTTACATTACACACTGTCAAGTTAAACAAAATAAAAGTGCAGCAAACAGAAGTTTTCACAAAGTTGTGAAACAATGCCAGCCCCTCCGCAGTTTACTTTAAATCATCACTTTAATCCAACATTTACATTCTTGTATGTTATGGTGTGTGCCAGACCCTGATGCGTGAAAATAACCGTTTCATCAGGCGTTCAGCAGTGTTTCAGACTTCCTTTGATAAACATGATGACAGACTCAGCTCGTTTTATTTGCTTACTCTTTGCTTGGGTGTAGCTTGTTGTGTTAAAGCAGAGCTGATCTCCACAGTGTTATCATGTGGCTGCATTCCTCTCTCTCTTTCACTCTTTCTCTCTCTCTTGCTGTCTCTGTCTGGCCTTTAAATTGCTTTCTAGAGGCAGGGGATTTTGGCCAGGGAGATAAGGGGAACAGGATGAAACACTCTGGCTGGCTGGCTGTCTTTCTCCATAAGGCAGAGGGAGTGTGGTGAGTGAGGCACATTTACTGAGACAGAGGAGAGAGCGGCTTGTACTCGCTCATCTCTCGGGTCAGTGAAGAGGAGGCTTGGCGACATCTTTCAAATCCATTTCAAAAAAACATTGTCAGGCTTATCTGCAACAAAACAAGCTACTCGTGGATGAAAGCTGTCAAAGAATACAGTTGATTCTCAGTAAAAGTGCAGATGCTGCAGAATAGATGTGTCTTTGTTTCTCTGCTGTCTTCAGATTTATGTGCATGTTTGTGCTTATTTCCTCTTTCTTGTCGTTCACTCAGGCCCTGGAGGACCCCGGCCCTCAGACCTGACACTCTCTTACATAAGCCCTCAGTATCCGGCTGTCTCTTCACAAGCAGGTTGCATGGATTATTGATGCTTGCACAGGGCGAACAAGTCCTCACATGGCAAGGACATACCAGTCGCACATGTGCTGCATGAGCCGTCTGTTTCAAACCACTTTGTTCCTGATTTCATTCTCTCATTATACGATTTTGAGGCGGTGTGATGTTTTTTTCCTGTGCTGTGAGGATGCAGGGATTCCCTCTCCACAAACACACCATTTCACTTTTCATGCACACAGTCACGGTTCATTCATCTCAGCCTCCTTCCTGGGCTTTGATTTCACACAGCGTGCCCCGCTAGTTGACACATGTATTTCTGACTGTGCCCCACGTGTTGAAGTCATCCCCGCATGGATTAGCATATTAATGACATGTCCTCTTTGTCCCTGTTTTCTGTCAGTCAGATTTCACAGCAGCGAGGGGGATGGACGAGGTGATGCAGATGGGGAGGAAAGGAAGTGCAGAGATGGTGGATGCTGTAGCTTTGGAGTCACACCTGAGAGTTGTTACAGGTGGGATGAGAGCTCCTATTGCATTTCATTATAAACGTTATCTATTTTTATTATTGATGAATCATTAAATTCCATAATTTCTCAGTTGTGACCATTTGCTGCTTTTCTTTGTCTTAGTTAATAGTAAACTGTTTTGATTGGACAAAACAAGCAGTTTGTCATCTTGACCATTGGGGAATTGTTTAGGGTGATATTTTCTGACATTATTCAGACCAAACAAGTTTTTGAGAAAATAATCTTTACATAAATGGATAACTGAAGTCACTCAGCCCACCGACTTTAACACGGTTTGCTTTCTAACCATTATTGTGAAAATCTTTTTCTGCTCTTTGCCTCCCATCACAATCACATCTTTGTCCCTCTCTGTCCAGAGATTTCTTAGTTTGCTACTTAGCAACAGTTTCCACGGCTACAAAGTTGCTCCTTGTCTCATACCCTACCCGCTTCTACAATAAGACGCCGCTGTCCCTTCCCTCCGTTGTATCCACTTCCTAAAGACACTGTCGCTGTTTCATTGCTCTATTTGGCCATCTTCATTCAAAACATCAGGACACTGAACCTGTTTGTACGAGGACTTCACGCTGGTTTATCTCGTGTTCAGGAGCTCCATGATACAGTGTTTCTCTCTGTGGAGAGGTAGTCATTATCTTGGTGCTTTTGGTGCTTCAGTTGTTCTGAGGAGGGCTGTAGCTAGTCTGTTGATGAATGTGACAACCAATTACCAATTACACTCAGGCACTGTTCCTTTTCTCTGTGAGGGTCTCTGTGTGCACGAGTGTCACTGCCACATGTCGCTGAGTGTCATTCACACACTCAGGAGGAGAGCAGACAGATCTTTGAATGTGTGGTGCTCAGAAACAAGTCCACCGAGACACACGGAGATAAGAAAATAATATACAGTAAAAGGCTGCTGGGCACATTCAGACATGAATGCAAGCGTCGGAGCTACAGAAAGATCTATTTATATCGCTCCTAAAAATAGACATTCTTCTCCATAGAAACATGAAATCCTTCTGAAGGGCGAATTAACACTGCTGCTGTGTGTGCTTGTCTATTATTCTGCTATTTCTTAAGGTGAAAGCAAATTACCGACTGTGTCATCCCAGCTGTGAGGCTCTTTCTTGGGGGATCTCTGCTCTCCTTCTCAGCCTGCAGCAGATCTGTACAGTGCTCTGATGATCAACCCCACCTCCTCCACCTCTTCCCTCATTCACAGTGACGGGTTTTAAGCCGTCAGGCGTGGTGCAGATCCGTGCTGTGATTACTTTACGGGAGCAAAATGGGGGAAGTGTGTGAATCTGTGGCTAATCTGCTACTGTCAAGCTGATGTGGAAAAGCCTAAATGACATGAAAATTACTCTAATTTTACCTTGTCTGAACAAAAACAATCAAATGTGCAAAATCCAAATGGCCCTTGACTAAAAAGATGATCATTTAACAGAGATAATTTGGACACTGATTGTGTTTCCCAGTACTTTTAGAAAAGTTTTGGTTGAGGCCTTAAGCTTGTGAAATGACACTGATAGTTCACCTTGCTGCAACATCAGGTAATGTTGCTCTCAGTCGTTGTAAATTCATTTTCAACACACAGAAGTCCTTTATTAATCCAAGTAGGATATTGATGTGGAAACTCATGAAAATAACAGATAAATGAGACACTCAAGGAGGTAGATGAGACAAAGAGTACACTTTATGTTGTATTTGTTTTTTTTTCCATACCTCAGTGCCTCTGATAAAGACAAAGGACATAATGCAGCTAAGAAATTAATAGAATGTTTTTTATGGAGTTCCCAGTGCTGATGAGACACTCGTTGAGTTTTGCTTTCATTTGTAGATTATAAATACTCTTTAACTTATCAGTATAACAATATTGACATATTGATTTTTTTTTTAATTGACTACTCTGGTGTAATTTGTATTTATGACAATTCACATTTCAACACATATTACAAATACACATACTACATGTCACAAATAAGACCAAAAGCCATCAAACAGACTATCAGCACCAGGGAGGTGGTTCCTAAAGTAGGGATCAGCACCTGCGAAAGATGGCATTGCACGGCACAAACATAAAGGTTTGTGAGTAAGAATGAGAAGTTAGCTGAACACCCTCACTAACCTGCGCATTTTAAAAGGTATTATAACAGACAGAGTAGCCTCAACATCTGTCCCTCCTCCCTCCCAGATGTTATCTCCTCTCCTCTGCAGAGACTATGGATGTGACCAGTGGCCCGACTCAACCGTCTGATATCCTCCCTGGATCAGAGAGTCGCTGCCGATCTTCAACCAGATTCCGTCATGTTTATTCTGTGTGAGTTCAGATGGAGCTGACCTCTGCACTGTGTGTGTGTGTGTGCGTGTGTGTGTGTGTGTGTGTGTGTGTGTGTGTGTGTGTGTGTGTGAACATGTGCGTCACTCACACATCAGTGCACAGTCCTCTATTGGCCTCTAACTGATACTCACCCAATGAGAGATGAGGCAATAATTCACGTCAGCTGTGAACGTATTATGTGTTTGTGTATGCGTACATGTGTTTGTGTTTGTGTGTAACGCAAACGCAGACAAGAGAGGAGAGGTGGAAATGGAGCTGCAGATAAAGTGTGAGACAAGGACGAAAATGCTGACAGATTTGAGATTATATAAGATCCACTTTGTTGGAAGTCACTGTAGAGTTAAGAACTTCAAGAAAGAGTTTTAATCTTCTCCTGACCTTTTGACCTTTCCCAACTCTTGTGTATTGTGTTACATCCTCCAAATATTTACAGCACAGTCATTTCAGTCATTTGGTAACCTGGTAGCCCAACATTTTTCAATATTATTTTAAACTGATGGATTTGTGTTGAATTGATGAATTATCCTTATAATAGTCTGTTGTGATACAGGTATCACCTGTACAGGTGATAATTGCTCACTTTTCTACGTCCAGCATCATTTAATTATCATTTCACTGGTGGATGTACTGTAGGCCAGCTTTGAAATTCAACTTGATGTGAATGTATATTTAGTCTGCATGCTGGAAACGTGCCTTCATGTTTGGTGGCTAATAGGAAATGTTGTTATTAGACAGATGGCCTTTCCTCATCCATCCTGCTGGCTATTTACATTTATTGGCAGCTCATTATGCAATCAGTGTGATGTGAGAGGATGCTCCACCTGGCTAGATTGCTGTTTAGCATCTTGCCCCCCCTCCTCCCTCTCTCTCTCTCTCTCTCTCTCTCTCTTTCTCTCTCCAGGCAGATTCACAGAGAGCCAAGGTCGCCTAAATTGATTCAGTTCCTCACTGGGCTCATACAGATTTTCCAGCAGGGCTTTAATTGCATTTCTGTACCAATCATTCTCATGACAATCAATGTGATGCAGCACACACACACACACACACACACACACACACACACACACACACACACACTCCCTTTCTGTGACGATATTTGGCTGTAGTGATCATGAAGGAGAGGAAATATGAATGAAAAATGAAATGTCCAAACAAAAATCCAATTTGTATCTTGAAAATCTCACTAGCATATTTTTACTTTTATATATAGTGCAAGGCTGCTGTTCTGAAACCAGAAAGGCACTTTTTAAATGGTTTAATTCATCTATAAATTAACACATAATGCTATAGAAAAGCTGATTAAGCACATTCTGTGGTGTCATAGCCTACATACAATATACCCTAAATCAAAGTTAGACACCATGACACTTTATAATAAAAGTACAAATTATATACTTGGATTTGTAGCTGGATTCCTGAGACGTCCTGACGTCTCGTAGCCTAATTGATGCGCTACTACGGGTGATAATGATAACATAACGTCATAGTGACTTGATCATTTGGTAGAGTCATTCATGCTCACCACAGCGTCTGTGTGATTTGTGCTGCTGATGTGACGTTTAGCCTGTTGTCTTTGCCTTTACATCATCAGGTTGTCTAAAAGATATGACAGATGATGGTCTGCTCGCTGCACGCCCCCCCAACTCCCACCACTCCTACCCTCCCCTCCCGCGTGTGCGCGCATTCCTTCGCATCCAGTGGAGCGCGCCAGTGTGAGGCTGAGGTTCCGTGCAGAGAGGACAGAGAAACAGTCACCAGTGTCTCCTTCACAGCGCTGGAAAACATGCAGGTAAGACCCCAAGCATGTTTACTGCTGGTATTATTATCCGACGTGAACGCGACAGGTAGAAATGACGCTTTTATTTTATTTACGCGAGCCAAAAGCAAGAACGCGCTTTGACTTAAATGGATCTACTTGTTGGCAAAAATCGATGTTTATATCCTCCTATACGACCCTCAGCGGCTCACTTGCTCCCACTTTTCTTCTTGTTGTTTTTGCCCAAAGCTGAGTTTCTGAGTGAAGTTATGTAATTGCGTCCCCGCTTCATGCAGACGGTTTCCAGCAAGTGTCACTTGGCATCACGTCTCTTCCTCCCTCTCACTGCTTCAAGTCTGACCATGTGTGGCTGTGACATATCTGAGACCTCGTTTATCTTCAAAATCTGGTTTAAAATCCACACAGTCTGCCTTAAATCCTTAATCCTAGGAAAGAGGAGGGAGACTGTGTTTGTAATTGTGCCTCTGGTCTTAGAAACAATTTAGATCAGTCCTCAGCAACAAACATAGTCTAAATCTGAGGCTGACTGTCCAGGGAAAGACCAGCCTTCCTGGAGTGACTTCCACCTTGCAATGCTCATAAGACTCCCTGGATGACCTGTTTCCTCCTCTATGAATGTTTATCATGTAGGACTGGAAAACAGTCGAAACCTGTTACAGCAGATGCAAATGAAGTCCTTTTTTTCCAGGAGTGATCGCAGCTGCTCTTGGTTGCACACTGGAAGCTGCAACCCGTTTAATCTCACGTATTTGTGCCCAAAGTGGCAAAGAAGAATGTGAATTTCTGATCATGTCAGACAGCAACAAACAGCCTCTTCCTACACATTCACCCACAGCTGGGTGCACACAAGCATCTCACATCTGCATGAACACACACACACGCACACACACACACACACACACACACACACACACACAGCTTTCAGCGATGAGGTTGTGGTTGGATGCAGAGGTTCTCTGTGGATGATGGGGCTCCTCATCAATCACTCAGTCGGTCTGTCAGTCAGTGGATCAGCCGATCAATCAACATAATCAGGTGGAGAGCTGACGTCTGCAGCCTTCAGTGTGTGCATGGCTGCATGCATGTGCACTTGTTTTTCTAACTAATTGTTTTTCTAACATGTCTTACATTCCTGTTATGTGTGCTTGTATTCATTTTTATTCAAAGGACTGTTTTCATTAAGCTACAGAAGGCATTTAGTGCACAAATTGTCAGCTTATTATGAAAAATGTCCATCATAAGTGCCCAGAGCTGGAGGTGTTTAAATCTCTTTTTTTGATATTCAGATTTTACTTTACAAAAGAACAAATAATTAATAATTATACAAACATTCACATTTAAGAAGATAGAACCAATGAAACTTTGCCATAATTTCTGCTTAAAATAATGATCTTTTGATTAGCAGAATGGTTGCAGATTGATTTTCTGTTGATTGATTAAACAACTGATTGTTGCAGCTCTTTATTTTTTCAATCAATGAATAATTTGACCTGTAAAATGTTTGAAAATGATGCAAACTTCCCATCCTAATATCCTGCCCACCTGTCTTTAAATTGCTTGTTCAACCAACAGTTTGAATGCAAAGCATTCAGGTAAAGCAGAAAAACTTCACATTGAGACGCTAACAAGCAATGGGATGTTTGATGCTTTGCCATCATTTTGATTTCAAGAAACAATTTCAAACGTGGTGGAACCAAAACCTGTGTTGCATTGAAATGAGCAAATCAAATTTACTTATAGTCAAGATTATTCAATTTCAAACAAGGCAAATGGTCAGTCGACTCGCCAATCAATGTTCATCACACAAAAGTGTAATACTGTAAAAGTTACTTGGATGAGAAGGTTAAGCACATTGTAGCCCAAGCAATAATTACAGCAGGATGTGGTCTGATCTCATACAGTACAATTGTGTAGAGCTGCCTGCTCCTGTTAACCCTTTGTGTCAGCCATCGGGCATAAATCTGGATTAACGCATCCATTGTTTTTGTGTTTTGATGGGATTTGTTGAAAATAACAAAACTATAGAACATCCTTATCCTCTGTCAGCTTCATTGTTGTTGATATAACAACATTTGTGGTTCAGGTATCCTCTTTGTGAAATATCATAGTTTGAGTTCAGATAAGTTTTTATTTATGGTTAGAAAATAAACAATAAACAGTGACAGTGACTTTGTTAATAAGCTTACTGAAACCAATGCTGACTGTCATTAACTGTGTTGAATCAGCTCTTAACAGCTGATTCTTAGTGTTTTGTTTTGTTGAGCCAGCATCCGCCCACAATGACCTTTTCCCTCTGCAGACAGTTATGCTGCCTTCATGTTGTATTGGAAGTAGGGGTTTGAAACTGGGAATGACATCACACTCGAGTTGACGGCGTTCTAGTAAACAAGTCGGAAAACCAAGATGGACGCCTCCAATGAAGAGTTTGTTATGCTTGCTCTGTCGGGATGCAGAAAGCTAATGCAGCAATATGAGGTCCTCAAACACAATCAGAGGGTGTGTGTTTGTTCTCCTGCATAATTATGTGTGGGAAAGATGTTTGACTCTACTGTAGGCTGTGACGTATAATGCTACACAGCGCTAATCCAGGGCGCTGCCATCTTGGATTATGACGTGGTCAAGTTGGGGTTGGTGAAGATTTTACAACTTTACGGATCGTAAATCCGACTTCAAGGGGCGTTTCAGTTGATATTTTTGACTCATAAATTACAACTTCCGAGGACAACTCGAACGCAGCATACCTCTATAACATCATCTGACTTCCTGCTTCATAATGTCCTGCTGCAACCACTAGAGGGTTTTGTCATTTGAATGTAAACATATTGTTTTGGGGAATTTGGTAAGACAGTCTCATATAGTTAGTTTAGTTTATTAATTATTAGTTCTACCATAATGCATTATCAATTATTAAACAACGTCTTTGCACAGCCCTCATTTTTTATTATCATGTACAGTATATTGTATATACTGTATCTTTTCACATCGCTGCCTTTAATTTGCCTTATTTGCCTTTAAGATGTCTGTATTTATCTAGTTTTCAACCCGTTATCCATATTTTACT